>JAFIRS010000528.1:0-664564 GCA_018342105.1 Gonioctena quinquepunctata
TTATCATTGGCACTATAAGTCATTAAAATATAAAAAAATTTTGATTTGAGAGTCAAGACAATTATCTGCTAAAGCATAATAAATATACCACATATTCATTACTCCTCGAAAAATACTTCATAATTCAATATCAACTGTGATAAGATAGCCATCTAGTGGTGAGAGGCATAACAAATCATTATGAAATGATTTAGCCTAGCTTTGAACCCAATGGACCCGCCCTCCGACCAATCACAATAGACTAATGCTGCCAAAGTGTCGCTTAAAAGACAGAAAAAGTAATGGTACGATTGAAAGCAGCTCTCAATGGTCACACTTTGCACGCGAAGAGTCGACTGCATGCCAGTTTGCGCCTTCAATGGTCCCGTTAGATGAACATATATATATATATATATATATATATATATATATATATATATATATATATATATATATATATAAACTTTGTGGGTTGGTTTATAGAGATCTGTTACTTTCATTAACAACGCTTTACAATAGTTCTCTTTTGAAATCACGTTAGAGCATACTTTATTAGTTATTAATGAAGTCAGCGCTTATTTCTAAGTTGCAATAACTCTATATTATTTGATTTAACTTCCTAATCGACTAACCACTCACATTTTTCTCTCTACTGCAATACGTTGTCGCCATGATCATTAGTCGAATACAGAGTTCTCATGATTAAGTCTGGAATTCTTGGAAATATTGTCATTATTCACTGGACTATATGTAGTTTCACTGAAAGACAAATAAAAGAAATCGTTCGTGATCTGTAAATACTCGTTGTTGTTTCAATAGGTCTTTGAAGTAAGGGATTGTGTTTGCACCACTATAATTAGTTTTACACAAGACGTAATAGTGGTGACAGATGGATATGTGTTGGTGATGGTGGTGACATGATTTGCTCTTGATGAGAACTATGAGGAGTGACAAAGTAATACAGAATATATTCCAAACAAAGACCATATGGGAACAGAACAACATGCAGGCCTTTGAGGTCATTGAAAAAAATGTGATGGCGTGTCCAATCGGAAGAGGTAAAAATATAAATCGATTTTGTGGCGAATATCGTTGTACTGTCGTGAATGACTGGTGTTTGATTATATTATACAAAAAAAATCATAAAATCAAGATTTTTTTTAATTATGATTTTGGTCAACCGAAGATTTAGGAACCTCTGACCGCCTAGCTAATATATCGCTACAGTTAACACAAACATCCCTGAGATGTCGCATTCATGTCGACAAATGTTACAAAAGTGAATCCCAATAATACGTCGCTGCTACCACCAAGAGATGCCAAATAAGATAAAAGGTTCACATTGCTCTTTTCATTTCGGTTGATCTGAGACGAATATGAATGTGAATTTGTGAATCTCTCTGACTTCTCAAGAACAGTCATTGCTGAATTGAAAATTTCAGTAGTTTAGAATCCATTTTCATGCAATGGTGAAAAAGTGATTCGCATTATTTTAAATTAAGTGACCTTGGTGAATATCAATTTGTGAGCCATTTTAACCTCTCAAAACATTCAGTTTTGAAATGAAAATCATAGATTGCGGGAATCACAACTTTATGCCAAACAGTATTTTACAATAGGTACAATACTACATTTTGAAACATCAATGTTACCTATATGTAATTCAGACATTTTTTTGAATAATACCTACGTGAGTGAGGTATCATTTCATACATCATTAATATTAACATATTATATACAGGGTGGGGCACCCCATACGACACAGTCCCTGTAAACCAAACCATTAAATTTTTCGGGAATTTCTCCATTTCATTATATGCATATTGATTAAGGCTGCAAAAGGAAATTATTTTGGAGTATACAGGGTAGCTCAAAAAAGTGTGACAAATCAAAGTTGTGTTTTTTAAAAGGAACACCATGTATTTCGTTACACTTTTGAATAGGTCACGAAAAAAAAAAGATTTCATATGAGGTACTATGTACTATAACCGTTCTCGAGTTATTGTTTTTTTATGAAAATGCTTGGTACAATTGGAAACTAAATAAGATCAAAATGTATAGAAATCATCCATTCGAATTCTGACCAAGCATAAAAGAGGTTATGGGCTATTGATTTCGATAAAACTGGTTTCTCAATATTATACAAAATGTTCAAAAATCTTTGTCACTTTTTTATAATTTCGGACAAAGATAATCAAATAGTAGTTCTTATTTCAATGCATTCTTTCAATCAAGATAGCTTTGAAACGACATTCATTCAACTTGTTGAAAGAATTCTCAATTTATCGTCCATAACAATTCCAATTAATTTTACTTCTGACCAAGTAGCACTGGTGTTGTTAGTTGAGAAAACAATATTTTGAGTTTTATTTCTATTGAGTTTCTGGAAATTAGCAACGAACCATTTTTCTGCTTTTTCTGAATAATTCTGGGAATTTCCAGACAGTCTAGTATTTTGTTAGATACATAAAGAGGGCAATCATCTGCATAACAAATACATTTGGTTGGACATATTTAATGAAATATATCATTGACGTAGGTAATGAATAAAAGTAGGACAACGATACATCCTTGCGGAATCCCAATTAAATTTCCGAATAACCTTTTTTCTATTAGAACAGCTTATTTCTTTCCACTCAGATATAATTCGAATAATTTCAATGCGGTTCCACGTATAGCATAGAATTGTAGTTTGTCTAATAGTATACTTTGTGCAAGCCACAGTCTAAGGCCTTGCTCAAGTCACACATAGACACCACCGTATGTTGACTAGCCTCGAAGCCCTCAAATATGTCCGACACAAGTCCCTGAATTGCTTGAATAGTGAAACAGTTTTGTCTAAAGCCGAACTGACCCTCATGAAAAGTGTTATGTGTAGTTAAGAACGAGGTTAGGTTAGGTAACTGATTGTAATTAAAAAATAATGCAATAATCGGTATTAATAAAATTCAGCGGTAGTTACAATGGTATTTTTGTCTCCTTTTTTAAATACAGATATCACTTAAATTAATTTGAACTCATCATGGAAAATTCCATTGGAGATGTTGATAAAGACACTTGTACTCTGAATGCATTCAAACAATAAAGATTATGAAAATCGAAAAAAAATTTGTAAAATAGCAGCCTATAACAACAATTATGTGAACTCTACTGATGATATGAGGGACAGTTGTTATTTAATAACTCATGGAGGAAACAGGAATAACAAGAAGCAAATTTAGAACAATATATCGGTGAAACAGTTCAATGAATTCTTTACTTCAATTGCTGAAAAGACTATAAACGCACTCCCTAATATACCCCATGAATCCATGAACATATATTTTATTTATAAACATTCAAAACTCCTTTATATTCTTTTCATCTGAATCCTGTAACTCCAGATGATGTCTATGATTACTTTCGTTTTGGATTTCGGACGTCCTTCGTCTCAATGGATTTGAAAGTTTCTCATGACGTTTCGACTGCTTGTATCTGCGATTGTCTTCAGGTGAATACTGACAAGTTCAGGTGGCACTTATCTATTTATATGTCTGTCGGTGCAGTGGTGCGTGTAATTCCGTCATGTACAGTGATGCGTATGATTTCACGTGGTGTGCTGGTGCGTGCATTCTAGCGCCTCTGCAGTCCGCCAGAGGTGACAATGAGCGATTTCCAAACGTTCTTGATCTCAACGCTTGGTTGACTGGAGGCGTTATTGGTCTCGATGTAGGCGGCCTCCTCGTATTTGCGTTTGAATCAATGTAGAATGCTTGCGTTGTCCCATGGAATTCGATGGTGCTCAGTCCAGGCGTGGTCAGTAATTCCCGATTTTGACGTTTCTCCGCGTTGGGTCCATTTCTTGTGTTCATCCAATCTTACCGACAATGGCCTCTTTGTCTCTCCGATGTAGGAATCTCTGCATTCACATGGAACTTCATAAAGGCACTTCCTAATGACTTCTGTACTGTTGTCAGGTTTGGTCTCGGTGAGAAATCTCCGTAAAGTACTGCCGGATTGGTAGCAGCTCTTGAGATTGAACTTGTTACCGATCCTTCTCTCGGAGGCACCTCTTATGTACAGAAAGTAGATAGATAGAACTTTATTTCCAACATGTTCACACCCAATTACAGGAAATGTACAAAGGTTCAGATAAAAGTACAAAATAAAATTACTAAAATGAATTGGTAAAAAAAAGATGTATATTAACAAACAATAGAGAACCTTACAAAAAAAACAAATGTGAAAGGTTCTATTGAGAATACATTCCAAAATATAACTTAGAGAACTATCATTAATATTGAACATATCACAAATTGAAATTGAAATAATTACAAATAAATGACACGGGCGCTTTGAGACTGTAATTTGTTCTACTATGATCGCAGTAAAATGTCGTTTCATATCTGGAACTCAAGCGTGGGGTGTGGAAGTTGATCTTTTGTGAAAGGAGATCACACGAGATATTATTATGTAGCAACTTGTAGAGAAATGAGGTTGTAACAAAAATTAGTCGTGTATTCAGCGATATTACAGTAAACTGATTCAAAAGAATAGAATAATCAGTTCCCCTTTGAGGATATATTCCTGTGACCTTGAAAGGTAAATATTTCTTTTGAACAGCTTCAATATGATGGTATGATGACATTTGTGAATTGGATACCCTATCAACACCTCATATTCTAGTTTAGTTTAGTTGAATAGTGTTATAATTCTGTCTATATTCTTGAGTCCTCTTGTACTCCTCGTTAATATTCGATTTGCTGAGGAAATATATGCTATATGAGAAATGAAAGTGAATTTATAATCAAAAGTAATTCCAAGATCTGTCATTTCATTCACTCGATTGATTGGTTTATTATTAATAACATAGGAAAATTATATTGTATTCTTTTTCCTAGTGAATGATAGGATGTAGTTTTTCGATACACTCAAATGTATGTGATTTCTGGAGCACCAATCGAATACCAAATCGATTTCATTTTGTAAGTTTACGCAATCTTCATAATTATCAATTATTTTGTATAGCTTTAGGTCGTCAGCATAAAGGAGTTTTGGGCAGTTAATCTTTTTAGCTGAGTCATCGATAAAAAGCAGGAATAAAAGAGGCCCAAATCAGAGTCTTATGGCACTCTCGAGCTAAGGCTGTGAAAAGAAGACTGAAAACTTTCGTATTCCACGTATTGCTTCCTGTCACACAGATAGCTTGTAAAAAGCTCAATTAGGCTTCCAAACGCTGATAATCGCTGGAGAAGAATGTAAAATCAATTGGATCGAACGCAAGTTGCAGGTCCGTATAAACTACGTCGTCCTGTTGTTTTCGACTTAGAGCATCTGATACATGTTGTGAGAGGCATGCAAGATTGGTCACACTCGACTTTTTTTCCACAAACCCATGTTGATCGTCCGAAATTATATTTCTGTTCGAGTTATAAATAAAGAATACAAAATTATTCCGTAAAGTTTCGAGTAGTTGCAGAATATTGAAATAGACCTATAGTTTTTCAACAGGGCGTCCCCTTTCTTGAAGATAGGACACACAGGGGCTGTTTTCTATAGCTCGGAATATGTTGAGGTTTTCTGTGGCAGGTTAGAGATATGAAGCAGCAGCCTACTTTTTCAAAGCATTCGCTGACCTATTATCATCACCACTACAAATTATTTTCAATAGATCATTGGAGTCTAATGTGTTTCCTGAAAGATTCAAAGTGGGACGTATAATTGCAATTCATAAATCTGGTAAAACCAATGAAATAACAAACTATAGGCCCATCACTATTTTACCATCACCCTCAAAAATATTTGAGAAGACAATGCATAAAAAAAAAATTGTCACATATCTTCAGTACTCTTAGAGGAACAACATGGGTTCATGAATAAAAAATCAACCACAACAAACCTTTGTGTCTTTAGCGAGTATGTCTCCAAAGAAATATCCAACTATCAAATTGATACCATGTACACGGACCTAGCGAAAGCATTTGATAGGGTAAATCACAATGTTTTGCTGAATAAGTTAACATCATTTTCATTCGATGAAAAATTAGTCGCATTTATAAAATCGTATCTGACAAATCGTCCTAACTTTGTTAAATATAATAACTGTCAGTCCGAGAGTTTTACTAGTACCTCGGGTGTACGCCAAGGCTCGATACTGGGACCGTTGCTTTTTGTCATGTTCATTAATGATATCAATGACTATCTTGAAGGTACAAAATTTCTTCTATATGCAGATGACTTGAAAGTGTTTCTCGAAATAACATCAGTAGAAGACACAAAAAAGTTCCAAGACATAATTGATGCAATCTGTAGGTACTGCGATGATAATGACCTATCACTAAATGAGTCAAAATGTAAAATAGTATCATACACTAGAAAAAAAATAAAAATAGTCGGAAACTATACCATCAATGATGTCGAGATGGAATCTCTAGATAGAATCAAGGATCTGGGTGTTGTTTTTACTAAAACATTGTCGTTCAATGAACATATTTGGAGAATTAGCTTTGAGTGCTACAGAAAACTCGGCTTCATCTTAAGATCAAGCCATGTTTTTAAATACCAAACATCTATGATACTATTTAATTCCTATGTTAGATCTAAGTAAGAGTACTGCTGTATTATTTGGAACGCTGAGACCATAACATATTCCGATATGCTTGAAAAAATTCAAAAAAAAAATCTAAGATCCATGCACTTCAGAAAATATGGAATATACCCATTGCGTATATCCTACGAAAACCAAAGAAGAACTTTTTGAATTATGACTTTGAGCGAACGACGTGAAAGGATCCAGATTCTTTTCGTCTTTGATATCTTACACAACTTGATCAATGTACCTGATATACTGATGAACATTCACTTCAACGTACCAGACATAAGACTGAGAATCAGAAAAAGCCTCTTCAAAATTCACAATTTAAGCGCCCCCATTAACAACTGCTTAGTCAGTGTTAACAACCTCTTGAGAACAAGAGAAATTGATTTCCTCAATATCTCTAAGACCTCACTACTCTCCCATTTGAGATACAACCAGGATAGTATAAGTGCCTTGTGATGTTTGTACATTAATTTCAAATATTTTAATAGTTTTAATATTGTTTATATATATATATATAAATGAAAAAGGGATCTTTATTTTGGGTATGCAGTCGTAGGAATGAAGTGAGTGACTCTTTTTTCTATTCGAGCTTTCGAGACTTTATTGACTCTTCATCAGGAACTCTACAATGATGAATAGAAATGTGTGAGAATTTATACATTTTCTTAAAAAAAAAATTTACTTACGAAAGTGAGGTTAACTTCGAGCAAAACTTGTAAATACATGGAAAACATATAAATGATGAACATACAACTAATGAACAATGAGTAAATAAAAATTTATGTAAAAAACACTTATGGATTGTACATTAAGGGAAGAGATTCATTTGACACAATGTTGACAAGATCAAGTGAAATTTATGTCTAATAAAATAATGATTGATGAGAGGAATTGAAGTATTAACCATCTTTGAAAAGTGTTGCCAATTTCATGATTTGGGCCAACCTCAACTTCTATATATATATATATATATATATATATATATATATATATATATGTTTGTACCTGTATAATTGTTATACTTCGCTTCTGTATGTTTGTAATTTTCCAACTGATACATGTTATTAGACATAGTCTGTTTGTAATCAGTTTAAATAAATAAATAAATACAGGCTGGATACAATATTTCATCAGAAAGCTAGGTATGTGGTCTGGTCCAATAATTAGTTCATTTTTCAATTTCTGGGTGGCCATAATAACATCCATTTCATTAATGTGATCGATATTTATACCCGGAAAATTATTTGGAAAGTTTTCGAGTATTCTACATAGGGAGATGTCCGATATGATATATACGCTCTTGAAATAATTCGCAAAAGCATCAACGATTTCTTGAGGTTTGGAATAGGTATTATTGTCATCCTTCATAATACCAGGAATTGCATTCTTTATTCTGAATACAATTTCAAAAAGTACTTGAATTTTCGTGTATATCGTTTTCACTTTCAACGATTAAATTTTTATATGCATTTATTTGTAGTTTAACTTCAGCTCTCAGTGAGTTAAATTGTTCACGATAAAAATATGTATTATACTTTTCAACCGACGAAACCAAAAAGGAGGAGGTTCTCTAGTCGACCCGTATATTTTTTTTTCAAATTTTTTATATGTATGATCACGCATAACTTTTTACTGATACGTCTGATTCCGATAACTCTTTTTTCAGTGGATGGGGTGTACCTCGAATTTGGTCCCATTTGAATTTAAAAGATGAAATCCACCCCTAAGGGTAGCAAAATGAAGGATATTGATCACTCACCCTCTGAATTCTGGTCCGTTAACCGATTCTATCAGGCATAACTTTGTACTGGGTTCTTCTATTTGGATTATTCTTTTTTTAATAGATAGTATACCTTATATTTAGATTTCGAATGGAATTATATACCATTACGGGTAGAAAAATAGGGGATAATTGATTTTTCACTAGTGAACATTGGCACACACATACGTAGTTGACAATGACTGATCGCTACTGACATTATTCTTGTTCCACATCCGTCAAAATCAGTATATTTTATGAGAGGATGGAATGATATACAGAGTAATGAAATAAACTATCCAGAACATCGAAAATAATTCATATTACAACAAATAGTAAAAGTAGACAATCATATTATTCAACTGGTAATAGTTGAAGTAAGGTGGGTAAGTAAGTATTTTGGAAGTAATCAAAAAACAAGTAGGTAGTAATTGGTAGATTTTAGCCACAAAAAATTGAAAAATTATTAAAAACTTTGTAACATAAAATTAAACCGTTGGAAAAATCAACTGAAAAGCAAAAAATAAAAACTTTTTAACAAAAAATTAAACCGACGAAAAAATCAACTGAAAAGCAGAAAATAAAATAGTCTAAATGATAATTGAGCTCCTAAACTAATGTAAGTAACTGATTTTGAGTCGGCGCCAAACAAACTAGCAATTGAATTAGGTGAAGCGTAAAATGATGACAGCGAGATGCACGGCTGCGTTTTGATGACTTCTTCCATAGATAATGATCTTCGATAATTGTTTGTTTGGCGCCGACTCAAAATCAGTTACTTACATTAGTTCAGAGCTCAATTATCATTTAGACTAAGAAGGTTCTTTTTTTTTTGCTTTTTAGTTGATTTTTTCGTCGGTTTATTTTTTTGTTAAAAAGTTTTTATTTTTCACTTTTCAGTTCCGTATTTCGTCGGTTTAATTTTTTGTTTAAAAGTTTTTATTAAGTTATTGTGGGCTCGCTCTTCCATCTGAATATTTTTTATAATATTTGGTGTGAACCAGGGCGGGTATCTACGGGTTCGATTACATTTCAGAGGAACAGTAACATCGAAAATGTTATAGAGAATATCGTTCAAATGCTGGCATGCAGTGTTTACATAAGTTTGTTCTAAAACACTCGTCCAATTTTTATTGGCGACAAGTTCATCATCATAGGAAAATTGGCTTTTCTGAAGTTATAGTTTTTCTATATGTCACAAGAATGAGAGAAGTTATTAAAACGATTATGTGGGGTTACAATATTGAGTAGTATAGACGGGTATAGATTACTGTGCCTTATCATTGTTTCAATACTTCTCCTAGTTTCGCGGGGTATCCATTTCGGTCAAGGTCCTCTCTGATGTGGTTTAATTCGGCATCTAGTGACTCCTTGATGTTGCATATGTATTTCGCTCTTTCCATCCATGTTCTTACAATCTCTCTTTTTGTCGAACTCGGATGGTTGGCGCTGTAGTTGAGATAATGTCCCGTTTTTGTCTTCTTCCTATAGACGGAGGTGCGGATCTTTCTATAGGTTCATTGCCTGTTCTATACAGGGTGTTATGTGATATTTCACAGAACGATTCCTCAGTTATTTATAAAGTGGACAGTTCATATAAGCATGGGTCCGCAAGGCCTTCATTTTTTATATACAGGGTATTATAAATTTATTTTTAATTTGGGTTTTGTGAATAATTTTTGAAATAATGACGATAATTGGACGAATATTGGTATTTGGAGATTTTTTTATATGAGAAATTCAAATTTGATCTTAGTTTGGTCCTCAATTGTGGGGGGCACCGCCTATAGGTCTTTGTCTCTTTTGGGGAGTCGCAACTTTGTCGTGCATGTTTGTATCACATTTTGTAGGAAAAAAATAGATTCCTCTATAATTTTTACGTAAAAAAGCTATGCTTTTCAAAAGTCGCTACAAGCAGGTATTTTCGAGATATTTTGATTTAAAGTAATCGATGCATGTGTTTGTCAAAAAGTGAAATAATTCTGGAAACTTTTTTTTTAATTTAACATAGAAACATTTCAAACGCTAATTTTCAAACAACAACGGAACACTAATTATAATTCTAAATCAAAATCACAATAAATGTTCAAAATGTCCACTTTCTGCATGTACGCACGCATAAGTCTTCTCATTGATTCGTGCACTCTTTGGAAAATTCCTGGAGTATTTTGAATCGTTCTACAAGAGTTAATTATCCAATTACTCAATTCCTCTTCATTTTGGGTAGGTGTCTGGTGAATTAAGGATTCAAGATGTCTCCACAGGAAAAAATCCAAACCGAGGGGGCCATGGTTGAGGCCCTCCCCGACCTATCCAATGGTTGCCAAAATTTTGAGCTGAAAATTCTCGCGCTAGGATGTTGAAATGTGCCAGGGCAGCATCATGTATAAACCACATTTCATTTCGTAGTCTAAGCGGCACATCTTCCAGTGAAATAGGCAAGTCTTCTCCAAGAAAATGACGATGTCTCTCTCCGTTTAATCTTCCCGGAATGAAGAATAAAATAATCTCCAAGGATTCCTGCCCACACGTTAAGAGAGAACTGTTCATGGAAATGTAATTCTTGTATCGCTTGGGGGTTTTCCTCTGACCACAAATGACTATTGTGAAAATGGCGTATAACGTTGCGTGAGAAATTTGTTTCGTCGGTAAACAGGATTTGATTTTCAAATAAAGGATTCTGAATGAGGCATTGGAGAAACCAACAACAGAAGTTGATACGTAACGGGAAGTCAAGAGTGCCTGAACTCTTTGAATATGGCAGGGATATAACAAATTACCATTTAAAATTTTCCATACCAGAACATGAGAAATGTTTAACGTCAGCAGTATTTTTCTGGAGCTTGTTTCCGGGTGTTCTCCTACCAGATTAGGAACTGCTTCCTCGGTTTCTGGGGTTCTTACCGTTCGATGTGCACCCGACAGATGACTAGCTTTCTCAAAACTTCCTGTTTCGTGAATTCTTGAAAACATTTTTGAAGTAGGAGTTGTGCGGTTCGAATAACACTCCCGTTACAAACGTCTAGCTTCATATGCATTTCCGTTGTAAAATGATATCAGCATACTCTGCATTGGTGAAGTTCACAATTTTTTAAGAAATCATCACAATAATAATGAATGAAACTATACAACTACGCGTCTAGTTATTATTTCTGATATAACAGCACAAAAAAATCATTGGAATAAACTTACTAGCCTACTTGACAAATAGTTCGCGAATCAATGCGAAGAAGATTGGATCTCAAAAACGGCTGCTGGTAGCGACTTTTGAAAAGTATACTTTTTTCTCGTACAAATTATAGAGGAATCGATTTTTCTTCTAGAACATGTGATACATACATACATGACAAAGTTGTGACTCCCCAAAGGAGACGAAGACCTGTGGACGGCGCCCCCTACAATTGAGGGCCAAACTAAGATCTAATTAGAATTTCTCATGTTATAAAATCTCCAAATACCAATTTCCGTTCAAATATCGACATTATTTTGAAAATTACTCACGAAAAACGAAAATAAAAATGTATTTTCAACACCTTGTATATCAAAAATAAAGGCCTTGCGCACCCATGCTTATATGAACTTTCCAACTTATAAATAACGTAGGAATCGTCCTCTGAAATATCGGACTCTTATTACATAACACACTGTATAATATTCACATCGAGGAAAGGTAAGGTTTGTTGGTTTCCATTTCCATCGTGAATTTGATTGAATCCCTGATGCTGTTAATTCTTGAGAGGAATTCTTGAAGATGTTTTTCTCCGTGGCTCCACATATCTAATCACTCCATGCATATGTTGGCAATAATTGGAGAAAGGGAAGATCCCATCGGGAGTCCGCTGTGTTGAGAGAAGAATATGTCTTTTTATTGAAAATATGCTTTGTGTAGGAAGCACTGCAGAAATTCCGATATCGCTTCGATGGGAAATGGATGGAAAATGTGTTTTGACATATATCTCCTAAACGGTTTGTCGGACGCAAAAAATACAGGATATCTTTTTTTTAGATACGTGAATGTTCTCTCATTATTTTCTGCAGAAGCGCGAAACATCACGCGCACCAGCACACCGTGCGAAATCACACGCATCACTGCACATAACGGAATTACACGGACCACTGCACCGACAGACATATAAATAGGTGAGTAGCACCTAAACTTGTGAGTATTCACCTGAATACGATTGCAGATACAAGCAATCGGAACGTGTCACACAGGTGAAAATGAATAACTGGCCAAAATTATATAATGACGAAATATTATTTTTGTTGATAGTTCACACGTAGAATAACACTCATATCATTTAATTAATTGCATGAAAGGTATAAATGTATGTTTTTCTGCAGGAATATTTTCAAATGTTTTGAAGTACTCTGTTGTCTTGCCAGTATTGAAAAAGGGAAGCAACGATGATATAAACAATTTCCGACCTATATATAATAGCATTCATAGGTGAAATTTCGAAATGATAATTGGGAAGCAAATTTATAACTTTCTAGAAAGCAATTATCTCTTGTGTCCTGGCCAATTCGACTTCAGGAAAAATCGATCCACAACTCAAGTTCTTCTAAAAATTGTGTCGAACATTGTCGAATGCCTGGAGGAAGGTAAACACACAACTTGGGTGATCTTTCGGAGGTGTTCGACTGTGTTTCGCATAATACTATATTTCAAAAATTATAATACTATGGTGTAAGACGATTGGCTCTCGATTTTTCTCAATAATACCTGAGTTACTGATCCCAATGTGTCAAAATTTGAGGTGATCTTTTTAATATTTATTTACGATCTATATTATCGCATTTTTCCGGGAAAGAGTGTTTTTAACGATCAAATAATATCTTGATCTAAGCATGAAAGAACCCGATCTCGAGACGAAATAAATTTTATGAACATCCTGTTTATATTTTCAACAAATCAATCAGTCTAATCGCTAAACTAAAATTGAAAAAAATTTGTCCGCTTTTATATAAATCAAAATATGTGAAATTTCGAACTCATTGTTTGAGATTTCCGAAGAATTTTCATTCGAAGCAACAAAGAACAAGATACGAATTTAAACATTTAGTTGAAAAATTGTCGATTGATCTATTTCTCAACATGTTGTTCTCGTGTGTGCTTCAACATTGCATTGAATCGAAAATATTACTGACAGGCATGACGTTATCAATGATAAATGATTTATTGGTTTTTCACAGATGGGCTGTTCTGTTATATTCCCTTTGAGAAGTCGAAATACTGTTATGATTTATGTTTGCAAAAATAATTGTCAAATGTCATTTGATTGACACTAAGAACCTCTTGTGTAAATCATCAATGGTGATTCAGAACAACTTTGCCTGTATACCTGAGTTTGCTGAAGATGAACTACAAAGCGCTCTATTGGAAGCGGCTGTATGTGTTCAGTTACTATTTTAGTAGAAAAAGCTATTTTTTATATCAGTTTATAGTTTACAAGAGTTTACATTCCATAACCTCTCTTTATGGACCATATCTGCTAAAATTATCTTTTCCGCGCTAAATTCCCAATTGCTTACTGTTTTTATCGTTTTCTGAAGCGCCTGTGGAAATACTGAGTGATCTCATATTCTTGTCCTCTACCATCCAGCAGGAACTAAGAAGTCTGGGATTGATGAGCTGAGAGCTAGTTTTGGTGGGATATTTAGGCAGATCTTCGTGTTTGGTATGGCAATGAATATGTTTATGTATTTCAATCAAAATCAAAATCAATCAAACGATTTGCATGGATAGAGTTACCCCATAAAATTACGCCATAACTTAAGTGAGAGTGAAATAGAGAAAAGTGTGACATTCTCAGGACTTCGCAGCCGTCTAAGGACGAATGTTTGACTTGCCAACTTTTTGCACAGTAAACCAATGTGTTCATCCCATTTTAGTTTGCTGTCTAGGGTGATGCCCAACACCTTAAATGGTACGTCTGCGGCAAAGTGGGTGTTGGAAGAAAATGTGATTGATTGAGTTTTTGTGTCGTTTTGGATCAGGTTGTTAGGGGGGAGCCACTCACTGATTTTGTTGGATGCTTCGACGTCCTTCTGGTGAAGTTCTGACGGGTTCAAGGCGGAATTGTAGAGAGTAATGTCATCAGCGAACAAGATACACTCTGCTGGTTTGATGTAGTAGAATATGTCATTTATAAATATTATGAACAGGAGTGGCCCAAGGACTGATCCTTGGGGCACTCCTGATGATATTGGTTTACACTCTGACGTCTTGTTGTTGTATGTTACGTATTGAGTTCTTCTACATATATATGAAAAGGCTGTTCAAAGACAGTTCTATTTTCGGTGGGAGGAGGAAAGCTGCCGTGTTGTTCACACCAAAGACTGGACGCAGATGAACCCAAGTCTTATCGCCCCATTAGTCTCATCTCCTTTCTCCTGATGGGGGAAATCATAGACTGTTATATAAAAAGTTAACTCCTCTTGGACAGACCTCTTCACCAAAAACAGTTCGCCTAAGTAGCAGGCAAATCGACAACTGAAAGAGGCTGGAGAGCCAATCTTTCATAATATATCAATATTGGCAAATATTGAGTAGGGGGTACCATCTACAATATTGCCTGAACATCTTAGAAAAATACTCAATATTTGCCAATAATAAAAGATTAGAAATTGTTTTGAATATTCCATCATTTTTAAACCGATTTGGTCCAACCTTGAACTCCATCGAAATATTTTTGAGAAGTGGTTTCGTGCCTAATTTCGTTTCATTTGGTTGAAAAATGTGGTCTACCTCGATTCTGGCTTCCAATAAGTCTATGCCTATTCCTGAGTGTGCATCTGTTGTTTCTCAATCTTCTTCAAATTTTCGATAACTTTAGTTCGCAGGATGTAATTCAGCTCAACTAGTTTTTGAGATTTGTGCATTCATTTCTGGACTGACTGCCTTCAAATTCCATAAATAGATTTTTTCGTGAATTGTTTGGATGTAACCGAATTTTGTCTTATACTGGTAATTAGTTTGCTGTCCTTGACTGCTCCAATTGTTGCTTTCACTCAGACCGAATATTCATTTGTTCTTCGTTCTTTCGGGGGTGAACAATGAGAACTCAATATTATTATTTTAAATTTTTCAAAAGGAATCCTTGTATCTTCATCTTTTGTCATATTACCAGTTTATAGACGTGACTCGTGAAATTTTGAGCTCTTTGAAATTGTAACGAAAATCGAGAAAGTAAAGAAGATAATACCATTGGATATCAATATAAACTATTTGCATTGGTCAATTCATTGGAAGAAGATAAAATCAACTCATTCCGACTCCCGTCTTGGAAAATCCAGCCTTTTGAAAATAAAATTGACAGTTGTCAAATTAAATTTCAATTAAGTATACCTGACGTTTGAGGCGAATGCAGTGGAACCTTTCGAAAATCATTCCAGGAAAAGAAAAAGGGTTTACTGAATAAAAGCTAAGTAAAATAATTAACTCCCAACGTCTTTCTCAGATTATGAACGATAATGAAATTATTTATCATTCTTGTGATTTATGTAATAAGAGTTTCAAGTCTTCTTAGGGCCACAAAATATCAGCAATACCAGAATGTTCTAGAGAAAATTCTCATTATGATTCATCTAAATCAAGTCAAATATCTGATGAATCTCAAATACAATCTAATATTCTTGCATTGCATTCAAGAATTTCTTCTTTGAAACGAAATAATCATGTGATCAAAAGAATTCCAAAGTCTGCTAGAATTTGTTCAGCCTCAGCTCTGAGTGGAATCATCGATGAATGCATAAAATTGAATTCTTTTGGAGTTGAAAAAATCTGTTGAATTTTTCATATACTTCATTCACTGTACCTAGTTCAAAAAAAACTCGTGAAGTATCTCTAGCATCTTTGATCAAGAGGAATATAAAAACTCTGAATTTGAAGGTTGATCCTACAATAAGTACATCTCCTTCAGAACATTTCAATACCAAAAAATATAACCAAAATTCTTCGAAGATAGTTTTGAATAAAATCGCAGATGAAGACATTACTTCAGCTATTAGGATTTTGAGTTCCAGCGACACTTTAGCAAAATACGATGATTATACTTTATCGAAACTTCGTTTGAAACATCCTCGTTCAGACTCCAGAATAAAATTTCAAGATATCAATCAAGATTTATCAAATTATTCAATTCTCCAAGTTTCAGAAGAAGATGTTGTGGCAGCTATAAAATCTTTCAGTACCGGTTCTGCAGGTGGTCTGGATTCCCTTAGACCTAGCCATATACAAAACATGATCAGTCATAGCTCTGGTAGTTAAAAACTTATTTTTCAATCACAAATTTATGTAATTTTTTTATCTGGCAAGGTGAATTTAGAAATATGTACTTCACTTTTTGGTGCTTCTCTCTGTGCACTCCAAAAAAAAAGATGGAGGTATTCGTCCAATTGCTGTTGGTACTTTTTATCGCAGATTAGTAGCAAAACTTTGCGGCATGAAAATTAAAGAAGATCTTGGTTCTTTACTACGTCCCTTACAGTTTGGTTTTGGTACGCCAGGAGGTTGTGAAGCAGTTGCTCATTCAGCTCGTAGATACATCAATAGCATCGAGACCCTTCTTTCAAAGTGTTTTTGAAACTCGACTTCAAAAATGCCTTCAATATGATTGATAGGAATGTCATGCTCCTCAAAGTGAGAGATAACCTCCCTGGTATATACCCTTTTGTAAATCAATGTTATAACTCATCATCATATTTGAATTTTGGTGATCATTCAATAACTCCTGAAAGAGGTGTTCAACAAGGTGACCCTTTGGGACCCGCACTATTTTGTCTCACAATCGAAGAATTGACAAAGAGTTTGTCATCTGAATTCAACTGTTGGTGTTTAGATGATGGCTATTGCTGGAGATTTCAATACAGTCAAAAAATTTTGGAAAAGTCAATTGCAGCCTTCTTGGTGCGCCCCTTTCTATAAATGCTTTTTCTGGACATATTAGAAATAAAAAGGACTCTCTGCAGTTACTCTCCACCCGTCTGGATGAACTACCAACGCACATTTCATTCTTCCTCTTGAGAAATTGCTTCGCTATACCAAAATTGATGTATACCCTCAGATGTTCTCCATCTTGGAGAAGTCTCAATGAGCTTCAAGATTTTGACGATTTAATGCGCCATACTTTGGAAAATATTATTAATAATTTTTTTAATGAAGATTCTTGGTTACAGGCAACACTTCCGGTGAATCTTGGAGGTCTGGGGCTCCGTTTGGCTTCTTCCCTAGCTTTACCTGCCTTCTTAGCTTCCATGAGTAGTGTATCCAGTTTTATTGATTCTATTCTCCCTTCCACTTTCTCTGAAACGACTGATACATTTTGTGATGAAGCTGTTTCTCTTCGGTTATTACAAACCAACTTAGATTTGCCACCAGCTAGGAGAAACATTCAGAAATCCTGGGACTTTCCACTTTTGAATATGACCTCGAAAAATTTACTTGATTCGTCCAAGTCTAGAGTAGAAAAGACCCGTCTGAGATCTGTTAGTATCAAAGAATCCGGAGCTTGGCTGAATGCTCTACCTGTGGCTTCTCTCGGAACTCTTTTAGACGACGAGTCTTTCAGAATATCAATTGGACTGCGACTGGGTTCAGATATTTGTATTCCTCATAAATGTATATGTGGTAGTGAAGTGAACCAAGAAGGAACTCATGGTTTGAGCTGTCACAGAAGTGCAGGTCGTTTATCCAGATATTATCAAGTCAATGATATCATCAAACGTTCTATGGTATCGGCAGGTATTCCAGCTGTGTTATAACCTCTTGGAACTAGCCGAGATGATGGTAAACGTCCTGATGATATGACGCTGATACCTTTTGAATGTGGCAAACCTTTGGTGTGACACTTCACTTGTGCTGACACAGTTGCAGCGTCCCATTTAGCAAATATTTCCAAGTCCGCAGGTGCTGCAGCAATATCCGAGAAATTGAAAAGGTAAAAATATCAAAATCTTGGAAATAATTATCTTTTCCATCCAATAGCTGTCGAAACTTTTGGTTTCTTTGGCCCTGAATCTCTGTCTTTTTTTCATGAAATTAGAAGGAGAGTGGGCCGCGCTACAAAAGATAAACGTTCAACGTCATTTTTGATACAAAGAATCAGTATATCAATTCAAAGGGGCAATGCTTCTTCTGTAATGGGTACAATTCCCCCATCGCATCCACTGGATGAATTATTTTATCGTCTCAATTTTCCTACGAGATTCATATCAGTTATAGGAAATAATCACTCAGTACTATGCAAAAAGTCAATATCAGTTTCTTCATCACCTTCTTTGAGTTACAGGAACAATGGATTCTTCGTTAAACATGAGTGAGCATGCCATACCAACAAGAGACTCCATTTCTACATTTGGCCTAAGAGGATTGAAGCATGTAGGAAATACCTGTTTTATGAATAGCATGATCCAGTGTCTCTCGAACACAATTTTTTTTTTTGAATTTTTCAAGAATGGTTTTTGTATGGAGGATTTGAATACTACTACATCGAGAATGAAAGGAAATTTAGTGAAATCTTTCATATCTTTGATGGAAAATATCTGGAGTCCTGATTCTTCTCGAAAAATGGTGGATACTTCACATTTCGTCCGTCTATTCAGAAATTTTGCTCCTTCCTTCGATCATAACGTCCCAGCAGATGAATTTCTAAGATACCTTCTGGTAGGTTTCCATGGAGATTTAAACAAGGCGAGTGCAGAGATTCATCCATCACCAAACGATTTTGTTATCACGAATGATAATCAGAAAGCTTTCATTTCTTGGACAAGATATCTGTCTACTCATGATTCCAAAATTGTGGATACATTTGCCGGTCAGCTGAAGTCTATATTGAGATGTACTTTTTGTAATTACTGCTCCGTTACTTTTGAACCTTTCTGGGTACTTTCAATCCCTATTCCAAACTTGCCAAACGAAGTCGTGAATTTAACACAATGTATTGAACTGTTGACAGAAGAGGAGACTTGACTAACGATGCGAGCCCATACTGTTCAACATGTGGAATGAAAAGGGAATTCAAAAAGATGATTCGTATACAAACATTTCCAAAAATTTTATTTATACATTTAAAACGTGTTTCTTCGACTGATGGCAGTAAATTGGACAATGTGATTAATTTTCCCATGCAAAATTTGAATTTGGACCAATATTCTGCTCAGGATGGAATGAATACTCTTTATAATGTCTACGCAATATCTAATCATAGCGGCAGCATTCCCAATGGACACTATACTGCATATTGCAAACACCCTTATTCTAATTGTTGGCACCTCTTCGATGACTGCCGTCTATTTTCCAAGACTGATTCTCTCAGCTCCCAGGGAGCATGTGTCTATGAGAAAGTTGATGATCTGATTTCTGATGGTGTTGTGGGTTTTTCCGGGTTTTCCTCCAACTGAAACAGCAAATGCACCATCACTCTTCGAGTCCCGGGCTTCAATCAAGATTTTCATCTTAATAATATTTAATATTTGAAACTTTGCTTTTGTATTTTTTTATTCTGAATGAAGTTTAGTTTAATTCCTAAACATATCAATAATAGAATCTTTCTGTTTTATATGGAGCATATGTAAAAGACGGGTCATTTTGGAAATATTGAAATGTTTCATTTTTCGTCTATCCTATTCCTTTTTTCCATTCCTCAGTTTAAAAAGATATTCACATCAGACAAGTCTCGATAAGGGTAAATATATCTAAAAAAAATGCTTGAACAATACCATCATCAGTAAAACCCGATTAAAACCAGGCGGATCATACCCGTATTTCATTTTCTCGCTAAAACAATTAAACCTTTTCTGAAAAGCCATCCACTCTCCTCTAAGAGCCTTATAACGTGATAAGAATTTCCGAGGAGCGTTCCCAATCGAAAATATTGTGACAACACTCGCCTTAAATTGCCAGAATCGCTGATATCTGGAAAGCAATTTGCGGGCAATCCCGTGATTGGGACTATCTGCGCTATCATATGTATCGTACCTTCGTCCTTACAATCCACTTTAGCGTCGCAATAATGCCGACAAGACGTCCAAGACGCTCGCGATAAATAGAGGCGTCGCAGCGCCAATATCGGGAAAAGCGAGTTTCGTCATTTCCTTTATTTTTTCGGGGATGATTATATACTGGATACAAAAAGAGGGTTTGGATATCGAATAGAAAACAGTCGGCTTCAATTTTCAGTTTTTTTATGATCTCCTATATTTGATTGCTCCATTTCCTAAAGAGAAAATGCATGAAGAGTGTGTTGTTTTTTCTGGTGTATGAACGAGGCGTCTCCAGTCATCTCCGGAACTATGATGAATACGAGTTGGAAAGATGTGAAGGATAGTATTATACCAAACTGATACCAGATGTGTCAGCGGATTTTTTCATACATTAATTAATTAGGAAAAAAATTGTTAATAAAATTTAAAAATTGTTGATCGTTTGCTAAACTGAATTCAACTTTTGCAAAACAAAATAACACAGCTTGTGTGGATTCTAAAATGCAGACAGAAGATTTATCCAGAAAATCTCAAAAATATTCCCACTTACCGGAGTCTAGTGACATCGAAGTCCCAGGACTGGAAGAAATTTGGATTCTGGTAGAATTTCCACTGACTCTATATTTTCTGACAACTTGTTCTCTTCCAGTAATATAAAACTTGATTGTTAGTTTTCTTCCAGAGAGGGTGTGTTCCAAAATAAGAAGAAATAAAACAAGTTTCTTGAGCTTTCAAACATAAATCATGCATTTTATTGAGCTCTCATTCTGAATGTGAATACTCTCTGAATTTAAAATGAAACTAACGTGATTGAACAATATTCAAAATTATAAGGACTCCTCAAGGTTCCTCAATTATACGACAATTATTCAGTAAAAATTAGTAAACCCAGTCAAGAGATGATATTCAACAGTTTATAAATCTAACGAGAACCCAGGATGAACTCTACTATCTCTTTTCTAAATCCTTTCGAAACCCTCTTACGGTATTTATTCATTTGTTTATTTGGTACACCATTCAACAGCCGAAGCCATTTACAGAATGACAAATATACATTCAGGAAAGGTTAAACAGAGTTAAACCTAATGTACAGACAATACAGAGAATAACCTAATGTACATGAAATAAGACAATTTATTCCATAGAAAGTAAATGATAAGAAGAGCAATGATGTGTATTAACTGAAAACAGTTTATACACATCACCACGAATATAAAACTATATTATATGTTCAGTGATAATCATTATGATTGCAAGATAGGTATTTTGATGTCAGTTGGCTTGCAGTTGAAAATATCCACGTTATTCTGGATTGACAATTAATCAAAGCATATTTTGTACAGAGGAGAGCGTGTAAGTACATTTGTTCGAGGAAAGGGGAGGTGAAATGTATTACCATTACGTACAGGTAGCCTGGGAACATGTAAATGTATATGTGAAAATAAGTATGGACAATTAATTATAAAGTATAAATATACCTAGGTATTTACGACGATTGTCTAGAGAGTGAACCTGGAATCTCAAAAGTGGCACTCTATGCGGAATACCTCGGTTTGGATAGAATCCATCACACTTAAAACTGATGTACTTCAAGAATCGTCTCTGAATATTCTCTGAATTTATGACGTGTATGTTGTAACAAGGATTCAACACGACACAGCAATACTCAAACCTTGATCTCACAAGCGCATTGAAAAGGAGTAAGTAAGTGTTGGTATCAGAAAACCATTTGGAGTTTCTAATGATGAAACCGAGGATTATGAAGCCATTTGAAACAATTGTATTTACGTGATGAGTGAATGTGAATTTTTCTTCAAAGATGTCCCCCAGATCTTTGAATTCTGCCAATGTTCGCAAGATGTTTCCATTTATTATATGAGGATTTTCAGTGGGTGATTTTTTGCGACTGAAGGAGACAAGATTGCATCCTTGTATGTTGAGAGAAAGTGAGTTCGCTTCACACCATAAATTTTGTAGGTAGCTGCAGTCGTTTACATTGGAAATCTGACAAAATAACTTACAATCATCTGCATATAGTAGAATTTCAGACTCTAAACCAAGGCAAATGTCATTTATAAAAATAATGAATAGCAAGGGACCTATTACAGATCCTTGAGGAACACCAGAGGTGGCGATTATGGCGGTATCCCATGAAAGTTGTAGTCTCGGGGCATATTGTATATTCTGAAAATTGAGTTACGATACGCCATTGGCAATATAATTTTGTCACCAGAGATCCACCAGAAACTGACATTTCCGAATATTAATCTTGCTGACCAGTTTCCTGATAGTTGAATTACACGAAGAGAAGTAGTATCTGCCAAATATCCTGTTCAGCACTTCGCAGACAGTAACATCCATATGAATGCACAGTCATCAGAACTTTAAACGAAGATTGCTAATAGGGATCGAATTCAGTATTACTCTAACCCAAGAATGTATTGTTTGCCAGGAAAAACCGATTTGAATGCACAATTATTACAGGTGGAAAGATCAGTCCATACATTCTCTATGCCATAGATATTCCTGCCATATGACCAAAAATAGTTTATAGTTTTTATAGATACTCTCACGGCGAGTATTTCAGTCCAGAAATCTTGGAATATGGTCATCCTGAAGATTGGTAGTCAAGGAAATACCCGCTGTCCATGACCCTCCCAACACGCAAAAATATAGACCATATGTTTAGTAACTACGAATATTGATAGTAAGGATAGCCTATGTGAAGCCAAACCAATTGAATATCGAATTTCAAAACTGTGAGCTAATAATAGAAGAAAACCACATTTTTCATGAAAGAGGCAAATTCGTTCGCTATCCCATTCACGTGAATTTTTTTTTAGACATAGCTCATTTCAACAATGAAAAGCGTTCATATGAAACTCTAATGAATTATTAGTTTATGTGTCAAAAATATGATAATATGGTTGCTAATGAGTTGAAAAATTTAACTTCAAATCATTTATTTGTATTTCACGTTACTGAATTTCCTAACCTTCATTTGGTAAAATATGTAGTATATAAATTAAGGTTAAAAATTAATTTGTGCTGCACTTGTATTTTAAGCAGTTCAATTCAAGTGCATTATGAAAAGCTGTGCATATATTGGTAAAAAAATTACTAATAAAAAACCTCTTAAAAGACGAGCTTCCATTCAAGCCTTGTACTAAAACGTATAAAATAAGTTTAAGTCATCGCTGCCAACGATTTGATTATTTTTTGTTGAATTATTTGGATTCAAATAGCTTGTCGCGCGAAGTGCTCATAAAAGTAGGTACCAATTAATTTGATTGAGCAGTCATTAGTTGGTGAGTAAGAACTTGTCAAAGTATTCAATTTTCACAAAGTATTCATAAAAGTAAGGACCAATTAATTTCATTGGACAATGATTGGTTGGTGAGTAACAACTTGTCGAAGTAATAATTTTATCACAATTCAATTCTTAACCAAATAATTCAACAAAAAATAATTAAATCATTGTCAGCAATGACTTCAATTTATTTTAAATGTTTTAGTACACGGTTCAAATGAAAGATTGTCTTTAAAAAGGTTTTTTATTGGTTATATTATTTTTGCTTTTTAGTTAATTCGCCTCAATCTGTTCATTTTTAGTATTACAAGATATCTTTCCTGTTAGTTTTGAGCTCAACGAAATCATGATCTCCGAATCCAAAAACTCCCACACACCAATTTGAATAGAATCTGACCATAATCACAGAACTTGTCCGCCATCCTGAAGTCGCCATCTCAAATTTATAGATTTTGTCAAAAATTTCATAATCTCCGGACCTGAAACACCCCCGCCCCCCCTCCATACCAATTTTGAATAAAATATGACCATAATCAGAAAACTCGTCCTCCATCTCGTGGCCCCATCTTAAATTCATATTCATGAATTTTGACAAAATTTCATAATTTCCGACCCCGAAAGCCCCCACATACCAATTTTGAATCGAGTCGGACCATAATCACAAAACACGCGTCAGCCATCTTTGAGCCGCCATCTCAAATTCATGAAATTTGACAAAAAAATCATGATCTCCGTCCCAAAAACCCCGACATACCAATTTTTAATCGAATCTGACTATAATCACAAAATTCGTCCGCCATCTTGGAGCCGCCATCTTAAATTTATGAATTTCGACAAACAAATTCAAAATCTCCGACCCCGAAAACCCCCACATGCCAATTTTGAATGGAATCGGATCATAATGACAAAGCTCGTTCTCCATCTTGGAGCCGCCATTCTGAATTTATGAATTTGTACATCAGATTTATAATCTCCGACCCCGATATCCCCAACATATAAATTTTGAATTAAATCGAGCTATAATTGCAAATCTCATCCTACATCTTGGAGCCGCCATTTGGTTTTTTCTCTAACTAAAATTCCTAATGCATTGTCACCGGAATTATGAACATCTGCCAAATATCAAATAAATCGGACGACTAGAAGTCGGTCAAAATTCACTTGAAAGTGAAAAAAAAAAGTTGAGAGGTGTCAAGGGACACCCGGATGGAACGAAGTTCCTTTCGATTAATTGATGAAGGAATTGTAATCATTTTATTTTAAGTTATAATAATATTTTTTTCATTATTAACAAATATAATGTAATATGAACTTAATCAGTGGGCTCAATTTTAGTACATACGCATTGATATTGTAATATTAAAATATAATTTGCTTTCAAATTTATTTAAGTTATGACGCGTACCTACACTTGCTAAACACACAATAATGGAGAGATTATAACGCGTATGACTTGGTTAGCCCAATAGTAAAGAGAGGTTATAATGCGTACTTGCTAAAAATACAAAAGCATTTATTATTGTCTGTATAAAATCTCTACTTACCTTACTCCATCAGCAATATCCGGAACTTGTGCAGAAACACTGTCAGGATTCATTATTCTTATTATTTTTTATTATTTATTATGTACAAAAAACCTGTATACACTCAACAAAAATAATCGTCGCGACACCACACTGTTCAATGCGAAATAGAAAGACGAAATGAAAATAACTGGCTTGCTTTCTATGAGAGAGAGAGAGAGACAGACAGAGAAACACGCGTATGCTGCACGGCTTACCACTATAGCAAAAAGTGTCGTTACAACTTTTGGTCTTGATTTATTCCGTCTAGCCCCCTTTCGCAACGCGCGATAAGAAACTCCGTTCCAAAAAAAAAAAAAAAGCTTGTAAAAAGGAATTTCCCTGTGAAAACAATCAATTCAAAATTTAATTTTCCCACATATATGTTTTGCTCTAGCATAGTCTGACACATCAACATTAGGTCTCTGTAGGATTTTTCACATGACATGATGTATTGCCTTGAGTGGTTGAGAATTTGGTTTCTGGGATTGATGGGTTTGCCAAAGTATAAATTTACAGTACTCCGCTGTCAAAATGTCAAATGAATATTCTGAACTTTATGCCATTGGCCGGAATTCAAAATTTGCGCATGCACAGTAGTGTTTGAGCGCTCATTTGAAAATTTGATTTTCGTGATTTCACTTTGTTTACAACAGTGTTATGGAGTATTATCAATATTGGTAGTTAATAAATATATGGTTTAAGCTCAAATAATTGGTTCACTCTCAGAATATTGATCTAAAAAGTAGCTTTATTAGAATTACAACCACTAAACATCCATGAGCAATATCAATACATACTCCCCTGATATACAAACTGACCTATTTATCGAAAGAGCACACAAAATATTTCCCCTCACCGGTATAAATATTTCCATCCCCACAAACCGAACAGGAACCCTGTTCCCCGCAACATCAATCCCGGAATTGCAAATGGAGAATTGAATAGTTTTAATTAAATTTGAAATGCTCCTACGATAATTGATCCTTTTGGCTTTGGTTGAAATGAAACCTTTCCGTGCGCTGGCGATTTTGTGTAGCTTCATTTCGACTAATCTGATAAATATATCTGGCCGGATTTAATTGATCTTGACAAACTACCTGTCGAATCGAAGGGGATTACAGAATGACATGGAAATGTGAGTTATACCGGGTCCAAAAAAGAATGTCAAGTCTCTAGGTGCGTCCTGAGAGCTGATGAATAAGATTCAAAAAATTCATTATATGCCGTTATTTCCAGTACATTTGATAATATAAAAGTGTTTTTCTACAACCTCGATAAATGTTCATTTTATAACCGTAACTTCAATCATAAACAAGCACATTTTGTACAGAATTTCATTTTTGCATCGGTTGTTAGGCAAGTTGCTAAGCAACAAATGCGAAATGGAATATTTCGTGTTAGGTCTAGGTTCACTCTAAAATCACGACGACTACGGCTTGTCAAATTATGACGTCCAGCGACAAATTGATGAAATGTCAGCAGATCGTTTCTGTCAAAGTTTTAGTAGGTAACGAGTAATTTCATAGTTGTTTTCTATAAAAACTATTAATTAAAATGGAAACTGATAGTGATATTGACTTAGATTTGACACCTCCGAACATAATAGAAGCAGCGAAGGTAACAACACTGAATTTATCACCGGAAACGTCGAAGAGTATGTATCAACGCGCTTATAACCTTTTTTTGGAATGGAAGGTAGATCAAAAGACAAAATCGTTCTCCGAGAAAGTTTTAATGGCTTATTTTGGCGACTTAGCCATAAAATTTAAAAGTTCCACTTTGTGGTCACACTTCTCAATGCTGAGAACGACTCTTAGTATCTATAATGATATAGATATTGCCAAATATTTGAAACTGAAAGCATTCCTCAAACGACAGTCTAACGGGTACAAACCCAAAAAGTCAGAAATCTTTACAGCAAATGACATCGATAATTTCATTGAACAGGCTCCAGATGAAATATATTTGGCAACAAAAGTGAGTTTTATATTTCCATTCGATGAAAAATATGTTTAAGTAAACTAATTTACATTGTAGGTTGCATTAGTTATGGGAGTAATGGGTGCGTGTAGAAGACATGAATTACATCAAATGAAAATTACTCATTTCAATGATCTTGGTTCAGCTGTTTTAGTAATAATACCAGACAGTAAAACCAAAATAGTACGAAATTTTACTGTAACTGGCAAATTATACGAAATTTATAAAAAATACGCAAATCTTCGACCTCAAAATGCTAATGGTCTATGGTTTTTCATTAATTATCAAAAAGGAAAGTGTACCATTCAGAGAATAGGTCTGAATGAGTTTGGAGCTATGGGAAAAATTATTGCCAAGTATTCAAAATTGCCAAATTACGAATTATATACTGGGCACTGCTTTCGCCGATCCTCCGCAACAATTCTTGTTGATGCTGGAGGTGACATAACCACGTTAAAACGCCACGGTGGCTGGAAATCAACAACAGTCGCTGAGGGATATATTGATGAATCGAAGAAAAGTGAGCTTGATATAGCAAATAAAATTGCAAATGCAATACAGAACATACCATCAGGCATACCAACGAGTTTAGAAATGGAAAATCGCGAGAAGCCGTCTACTTGAACGTCGACAAATTATCAATTTCGAAAAGAATTAAGTATTCAGCAATCAAATATGATATTCAATAATTGCACATTCAACTTCAATTAGATACATACATACATTTATAGGCTTCTATTTCTGTGTAACTATTAGAAATAGCAATAAAGAAAATATTTACATATTTCTTCGAATTATATTTTAATTCTGATAGAAAGCCCATTAGCGGCGAATTCGGAGTAATGAAATATTATCAGTTTATTTCTTTCAAAGTTTTTGCGATGTATGCATGTATTAAACGTGAACTTGCCTTGGGCTCGTGCTGCAAATTTCATACTCGTGCAAAATGGGCATCATTTTGTGCTCATTGCATAATATACTATTTTTTGTATCCGCATGGTATTTGAACTCAACTATCGAAATCAACAAACTACTACTAGAATTGGTTTCACAAATATATTTAGTACAATAACAAAAAATCAAACCGACGAAATACGGAACTGAAAAGTAAAAAATTAAATAGGGTTTATTTCATTAGTCTCAATAACTAAGCTCCTATACTAATGTAAGTAACTCATTATGAGTCGGCGCCAAACAAGCAAATGAATTAGGTAAGGCGTAAAATTATGGCATCGAATTGCGCAGTGACATTCTGATAATTTTTTTGGGGTAATTTTATGATCTTTGTTGATTGTTCGTTTGGCGCCGACTCAAAATAAGTTACTTACATTAGTTTAGGAGCTCAGTTATTGAGACTAAGAATGTTTATTTTATTTTTTACATTTCTGTTCGTCGGTTCAATTTTTTGTCAAGAAGTTTTTATTTTTTAATTTTTTATGGCTGAAATCTATTAATTACTACCTACTTGTTTTTTTATTACTTCCAAAATACTTACTTACCCACCTTACTTCAACTATTACTGGTTAAATATTATGATTATCTACTTTCACTATTTGTTGTAATATACAATTACTTTGTATATCATTCCATCCTCTCATAGAATATAATAATTGTGACCGATGAAGGAGAACAAAAATAATGACAATAGCGATCTGTCATTGTCAACTACATATGTATGCCAATGTTCACAAGTGAAAAATCAAATAGAGCCTATTTTTCTACCCTTAATGGTGAATCATTCCATTCGAAATATGATCAACTATAAGGTATACTCTATCTAATAAAATAAAATAATGCAAATCGAAGAACCCAGTACAAAGTTATGCCTGATAGAATCGGTTAACGGACCAGAATTCAGAGGGTGAGTGATCAATATCCTTCATTTTGCTACCCTTAGGGATGGATTCCATCGTTTAAATTCAAATGGGACCAACTTCGAAGTACACCCTATCTATTGGAAGAATTATCGCAATCGGACATCTCAGTAAAAAGTTATGCGTGGTCATACATAAAAATAAATATACGCGTCGACTTTGATTTCGTCGGTTAAAAAAGAAATTTGTAACGTGGTCCATGAAAAATTATCGAATTATTTGAACTAGATATGTGGTTTCATTGATAGTTCCTCCAAATATGGTACATAGTGAGATTAGTTGTTCAAATGTCACATGTGAAAAAATCGCTTCGAATGCTCCCTAATATTTCTATGTAATCTGACTGAAATCAAAAGAAATACGTATAACCAGCACACAATAATATAGGCACTACCTACTTGGGTTTCAATCTTGAAATCTCTTACAAAAATAATCACTATAGGACTAGGCACAGATATAACGGGGTTTCTTGGCATCGATAGAATTTGCTGGAATTTTAGTGTTGCTATATTAGATTAATTCTACGCGAACACGATAGCAATTGCATTAGTTGATACAGGGTGTATTCGAAACTTTCTATTTCTTGTCATGTAATAAGCAATTTCAATATAATAACTTGTCATGCGATTATCAGGATAATAATGCCGAGTTGACATTTATGCCTTCGTGCCACCATATTAAAAATTTCAATTCACCCCCATTTAGGGGTAGTTTGTACCTGTGATTTTTTAATAACTCTGCTGACCAGGGATTTCTAGCTAAGATATTCCATTGAAATTCGGAAATGTAGATTGCATAAAACGAATTTTTTGTGTCACTATAAAGAATTAAAATCAGTTCCCCCATAGGGGTAGTTTATACCTGTGATTCTACGACAAACTTTGTTGACCGAGGATTTCCGGTAAATATATTCCATTGAAATGGTAGAAAATTATTGGTAAAACAAAAGTTTCAATCAGTCCTCTCATGGGGGTAGTTTGTACTCGAGATTTTTAAAAGAATTTTGCTGACCCGGGGTATCCAATGCATATATTTCATTGGAACGCTAAAATATGATGGCACAAAACATATTATTCGTGCCACTACAGGAAAAATCAACATCAGTTACTTCGTAAGAGTGGTTTACACTTGCGATTTTTCTAAAAACTGCTGAACGAGGAAATAAAAAAAATATTGGAAAATAAACCTTATAATGAACAATTCAGTCCCATGATTATCATACAAAAAAATTCTATGGAAAATATGACGACTCCTCGTGTTACATATGTAACAGATCACCATTATTCTTTTTAAACGGTACTCTTTCAATATACTGTATGCGCTTTATAACTCTAACATTTTCGAAAAACAATGATAGTTGTCAAACGGAAATAAAATCAAACTATTTTGTTTTATCATGACAATCCTCGATGGGATAGAAATGGGTCGAAATCAGCTTCCTCTTAATAATATCTGGGATTCTGGAAACGAAGTGGTCGACAAATTAGCCAAGGAGTCTGTAGTTGATGGACATTTAGAAAATATAACAAGAAATTCGGATTTGGTAAGGTATTACTTTATTAAAATATATAAAAAATGCCAACATAAATGGACAGAACACCCACGCAATTCGAATAACCCATATTACCTGATAGACCCTTTTCTCTTCGTCAACATCCCAAAAGGATTCAATTAAGACATGTCCAAAAGATCTGCTGCAACAATTACCCAGTTGAAAACCAATCAAAAAATATTTCCGGCTGACCTCACTAAATTAAAATAATCCCTTAATCTCTCTTTGCGGATAATTCCTCCGTGTTTGATATAAACCACATTTTTTTTCAAATGCTCCAGTCATAATAAAAGTGAAGATCTTGTTGAATTTCATTTAGATAACGACATTTTCTTGAGTTAACTTTCCCGATCAGCTGGCTGTTAAAAAATATATTCACGATTTTGTATGTAGCCTTGCAATCCGATGTTTGGCGGTTGTTTCGGAATCCATCCTGGAACTTTGTTTTTGATGAAAACTGAGTTGATTTTCGGGTATGTCCTTTACTAAAGCCTAGTGATATTTTTTGCATCCAAATGATATAGTTGTAGACCTAAGTGATATATCTATCATAATGTATGAGTTCCATTCTGTATATTATGTGAATGTCTCCAGTTACTTCTACCTGTTTAGAAAGACTTCGTTTATATTATATTTCAAACGAAATACATTTTTGTGACAGGACTAGTTTTTTATTTTATTTTACACACCAAAAAACAAAAGTATAAACATTGAAACAATAAATAATCGCAGGAATACTTCTCCCAGTGATGAAATTCTGTTCATCATCACTTGTTTTTTCATCCACTTTCAGATCAAGTAGAATAATTTTGTGAGAGGTCGTCTGTAGGTGCCCACAGTAGTTTTAACATCCACTACTCTGATATGTCCATCTGCACCAGGATATACTACACTGACGATACCTTTGGGCCTCGGAACTTGAGAGTCGACAATGATAACTACATCGCCAATTCTAACTTCACTTCACAGAAGACGAAAACCACTGAGTTCTCTTAGTTAACGCAGGTAAATATTCTTTTATCCTGCGCCGCCAATAGTGATCAGCAAGTAATTGTGATTTTCGCCACTGTTTTCTCGTGAATAAGTCATTTTCGTCAAATTTTCCGAGAATCTGAGCTACACTAGAAGTTCCCAATAGGAAAAAGTTTGGTGTCAGGGCCTCACTGTCTGCATTCTGCAAAGAAACATGGACTAAAGGACGACTATTGAATGTACTTTCTGCTTCTATCAATAATGTTTGTAGAACTTCTTCTCGTAGGGATTTCTCTTTCAGAATGACACTTAGAGTTGTCTTTATCGATTTTATCAAACGCTCCACCAGCTACCACCCATGTGAGGAGCAGAGGGAGGGATGAAGTAGAATTCAATATTATTTGTTGTCATGTTTGAAGTGATTTTCTTCTGATCCATGTTTTCTAGTGCTTTCTTCAATTTCTTATCTGCCCCTCGTAGATTTGTGCCATTATCGGAAAATATTTCTTGGGACATCCTTTTCATCGATCAGTCTTCTGATTGCCATTATCGCCGAGTCAGTACTCAAAGAATGCGCCATTTCCAGATGAACTGCACGACTGCTCATGCAAATGTACAATACACCGTACCTTTTTTCTCGTCGACGGCCAATTGAAACAAACATTGGTCCAAGATAGCCCATACCTGTTATTCATTTATTTATTTATTTATTCATTTGCACAATACATCCAGCAGGCCCAAAAGCCCATTTACAGGTGTTATATTTAATTATAAAGAACAATTCTGAATGAAACGGAGAATTGAATTTTTGGAAAGTTAGAAAAAATATATCTACACTAGGAACCTTATTAACACTTCTAGTATTAAAAAATGCACTGTATTGGAAACAGGAATATGAAATGTTGTGCTACAGAACCTAGATGAAATACGCGGTACACTGAATAGCATATGAGACACTAGGGGTGAACAATCTCTATGTCCATGTATGATTTCATATGCAAAACACATATCTCGGCTTTCCCTGAATTTCTTTAGAGATATCATATGAAACTCGTCCAACAATGAATCATAGCTATAACCTCTCTCGGATGAACACCATGTTTTTTGAATATGCATATTTCAAAAAAAAAAATTGAACATTTTCTAAGCTAGATATATGGTTCATATGCGACGGATTCCAAACGACACTGCAGTACTCCAATTTGCTCCTGATCAGTGTGAAATAAATGGTTCTCAAGGAATCAAAGGTCCTAAATTCCTTGCAGTTGCGTATCAAAAAGCCCAAACTTTTCATTGAAGTTGCTATCACATTCTGAAAGTAATTGGAAAACGTGAGTTTTTGATCAAACAGAACCCCTAGATCCTTTGATTCCGTGACCCGCGTTAAACTTTCACCATCTAGTGCATAGTTGAGTGTTACTGGTCGGATTTCACGAGTGAATGCTTATTATACGTTTGTTTGTAATTTAAGTACAATTTATTACGAGCACACCAATCAGTCAACGTATTTAAGTCCTCCTGCAATGTGAAACAGTCTGCTTCACTCTTTATTTCACGATATATCTTCATGTCATCTGCAAATAGCAGTTTATGAGAAGTGATGCCATCAGCTATGTAATTTATAAATAGTATAAATAATAATGGCCCAAGATTTGACCCTTGTGGGACACCCGAACTCGCGTGAGAGGTCTCACAAATGAAGCTAGTCGGGATTCTGGAAGTGGTGGCATTTCTGGTATTTCCGGTGTTGCTCTCTTATTTTTGCAGAACTGACATTCATTGCAGGAACATATTATATTGTCTAGAAGTTTGTTCTAGTTGTCAACGCGATGTGGTACTTCCATAGATTTATCAGACCCATGACAAAAACTAAACCAATTGTTCATCAAGCATTACCCACACCTCATTGAACTTCAGATGAGTGGTTTCGTTTTTCTTCAAATCATGCGTAAACGAAGTTCCTATTTCTATAAAAATGTGGTTTCTTGGTCTACGGAATGATTATGGTCGGATGACTTCCTTTCCAAGTCGGTAATTGTGATGTGTGATCATGTCTATATAGTAATAATGATAACGAAATGTATATTCATGTTGAATAGTTGAGTATGTAACGAATTTCATTTGCTATTTTCATATCAAAATATCTGAATGAGGCAGAAACGTTCTTGATATCAGCAGTTTGCAGTTTGAGTATTTACCGTTTTCATTACAAGAATGAAAATAACATGTCCAAATTGGAAATGGAATGAGCTCAGAAAAATAAGTACAGACCGATGTGCCTCAGAGCACTGTTCCATGAGCATCAATTTTTCAATATATCCACCAAAAGAACTACCGGATCTATAATCAGCATCTCAGAGGATACAGTGATAATATACAGGGTGATTCAAAAGTACTTCGACAAACTTCAGGAGGTGATTCCTCACAATATTCTAATATGAATTGTCCAAATAAATATATGTCCGGGAATGCTTCGTTTCCAAGATACAGGGTGTTGAAATTTTATTTTTATTTTCGTTTTTTTCAAATAACTTTCGAAATACTGACTTCAATCGAACGAACATTGGTATTGGAAGGTTTTTTGAGGTGTCAAATTCGAACCTGATGTAAGTATTGCTCTAACTCGTAGGGGGCGCCACCTACACGTCTTTTTATTTTTTTAAATTTATAACTTTTTGAGCGTACTTCTAGCACATTTTTCAGTGGAAAAATCAATTTTTCTATCGAATCTTCGTGAAAAAGCTACCCTTGTTACAAGTCGCTATAAGCAACCATTTTCTAGATATTAGGACTTGAAAATTTCGAATCGATTATTTGATAATCGATGCTTGTTGAAGTTATTACCATTACTTTGCAATTTTCACAAGAATGCTTGAGAAATGAATTTGACGTTTGAGTAAGTAGTTTTGGTTTTTTGTAGGGGGCGCCACCTATTCTATTTATTTTTACTCGTTTAAAATAGTTATTTTTGTATCGAGGGTGCAAAATCTGTATTTGTTTTAATGAAATTTGCAAGAAATATCAGCATTTCAAGAAATTTTCAATATGTAGAATACAATGAAATGAAGGAAACTGAATTGTATTCAGATAAATTGTTCAAAGAGTCCACCTTCAGCAAAGATACAGGCATTCAGCATCCAGCTACTGGACTTCAAATGTCCCTTGAAATCAAAACCTATTGGATTTAGATCTGGGATCCTTGGTGCCCACGCCTGGTTAGGTTGTTCTACACCCCTACCGATCCATCGATTTGGATAGACAGTGTTGAGGAATTCCCTGGCTACAACGCTGAAATGGGCCGGATCCCCATCATGCATAAACCACATGCGGCTACAAATTTCTAATGGGACATTCTGAAGTAGTCCTGGCAATTCATTTTCTAAAAAGTCTCTGGAAGTTCAGTCGGAACGAAATAAAGAAAGGACCTATCAAGTAATTTATCAATTATTGCCGCCCATACATTTACAGAAAATTGATACTCATAATTTCTTTCACTAACTGCGTGCGGATTTTCCAGAGCCCAAACTTGGTTGTTATGAAAATTTGTGATAGCATTTCGGGATAAGTTTGCCTCGCCCGTGAAGAGTAAATATCTTAAAAATTGTGGATTTCCAGCCAATTTTCCCAGAAACCACTGACACATAGTAATGCGTTGGGGAAAGTCTCGTGGCAAAAGAGATTTTACCCTTTGAATATGGTATGGATAAAATTGTTGATCGTGGATAATTCTCCAAACTGTGGACTGAGTGGAATTGAGAGCTTCAGCAATTATTATTGTACTTGTTTCTGAATTCTCCTCTCGTTCAGATCAGCTTCTTCCAATTCTAGGGTTCGGACTGCTCGTGGTCTTCCAATAATGTCAGCTGCCCTCTTAAAGCTCAGAGCCTTCAGCTCCAACATTCACCAGTCTCCACCGTCGTTTGATGTTTCTGTCAAACGACTGGTGAATGTTGGAGCTGAAGGCAGTAGTCGATTAGAAAATCGCTCCGTCTTGCTTCGCTCGCATTGCCATCCGCAAGGCAATAAACGAAATGCATATCGGCTACATGAGCATTATTGTTAAATAATCCATTTTTTCAAAATTAATGTTTCAAAACTTACAGAACCTCTAACAAAACAATAAAACGTTTGACTGTCTCATAATATGTAATTACCAAAACTACTTACTTAAACGTCAAATTCATTTCCTAAGTATTCTTATGAAAGATGCAAAATAATGGTAATAACTTCAACACGCATCCATTATCAAATAATCGACTTGAAATTTTTAGAAACCGGTTGCTTATAGCGACTTGTGACAAAAGGGTAGCTTTTTAACGTAGATATAATAGAGCAATTGATTTTTCTTATGAAAAATGTGCTAGAAATACGCTCAATGAAGTTATAAATCTCCAAAAAAATAAAAGGACGTATAGATGGCGCCCCCTATTAGTAAGAGCAATAATAACATCATAAGAACCTCTCAATACCAATTTTCGTTTAATTAAGGTCAGTATTTCGAAAGTTATTTAAAAAAAAAACGAATCGTTTTCGGACTTATATGTATTCGGACAATTCATATTAGAATATTGTGGGGAATCACCTCCTGAAGTTTGTCAAAGTACTTTTGAATCACCCTGTATAGGCAAAGTGGCATGACCTGGAAAAAAATCAAAAGAAGTTATCTTCAAAGTTGTGACATTGCAACATGCACATAGTCCGATGTTTATATGTAATAGAAAATATAACATTATATGCAAGTATGAGTTTGAAGAAAATTATAGATATTTCTTTTCGATAATACAATCAACTTTGAAATTAGAGTCAATCTATACAGTATTCCCAAATGTTGGGAATCTAATTGACTAAATGAAACTTCATACGTAATTCAGCCAAATTTTTTTTTTCATCTATTGTCCTGAAAAAACAACCTAAAACATTCAATAAAAAAATATCTACTTGAATCCACGAGCACTTCCATTCATCCTTGCCTAAGATACTATATGGAAACCTTGGTTTATTTTACGTAGAACAAATTCAGTCTCCAAAACTATCTGACGTAGTATAGGAAAGGGTATTTATTGCGAAAAATTGATGGCGCAAATATTTCTATAACAAAAATGTGTTAGTGAAATGTTTACTGGCCTGTATAAACGTTAACCCATTTCGTCGCTGACCACAGTTTGAGAGCATCTGATTGATTCGGTGGTAATTAACCTATATAATTATCAATCAGTTCACTGACCATGTTCAATTACTAGCGCAATTATCGTGAACAGTGTATTTTCCTATCGATGTACAGGAGGGTCATTCACAGAATAATGGTTCGTTTCTATTTACGTGGATTATATGACCTTTTATCTGAGCTTGTTTATGTGCACATGGATATCAAATATTTTCACTGAAATTATGCAGTAATTGATAATAACTCAATTCCAATCCAAATTGTAGAAAAGTAATTCTGTAACGAGTTCCATTACTAGGCCAGTTCTAAGTGTCTCCTACATTTGAGAACTACCCCGTCAGGATTTTTCTTCGTGTAATCTACTTAGATATGTTTTATTCCTTTGGTCCATTAAATATAGTTTGTTTTGGACCGTCTTGGCTAGTTAAATTTGCTTCCAGATTTCCCCAGGTAATTAGTTTCATTTTTGAAAATGTTCATTAATCAGTTTTCTCATATTCTTAACTGACGAATAATAATAATAATAATTCAACTTTACAAATTACAATAGATATTATTAAATTATTAAAAAAACATAATTATCTCTAAAGTTGTGTTTAATTACAGCTTGTATATGACAAATTTAGGAAAAAAATTTAACTATATACACACTATATAAATATATATATATATTATATATTTATATATTTCTGCTTCAGTCAATTCATATAATTTTCCTTAACGACGTTTCGACATGGTATTTGTCATCATCAGGTTAAAGCACTAAAATTAAAAATATGGAGTTTGAGACATTTAACTTAACACAATATTGAAATGTATGCACTAAAATAATTCTTGAAAAATATATGGTTCGAAATATAACATGTTATTTTACTCAATATAAATATTTGTAACATTTATGAGTATTCACTTACAAATTATTTTATTTGAGTTTTGCGTTCGCATCGTACGAAGGTTATTGTGGGAGTGTGACCTGCGTCGAGGTGATCGGGAATGATTTGTTTATTTTTCATGCATTTTTACCCTCTTCATAAGTAGGTACATGGGATTGTTTATATTGAGTTCTCATATATGGGCCGGACTGTATTTTTTTGGCAGCATGTAAAGATCAGTTTTCATTATGATTACTTTAAACAAAGTTGAAAGAGGTTGTTATACAGAGCTATAAAGCTTGCTCACCCAAAATTCAGGAAAAAAAATATAGAAATAATCAAGAATATATTGAAAGAAAATAATTACACCAGAAATGATAATGAAGTAAAGAAAACAACAACATACATACCTTTACCATACATAGACAAACTATCGAATAAAATTATTAAAACAATGGAAAAACACAACATAACTATTGCACATCGACTGAAAAATACGAACAAAACCATTTATTCAAAATTAAAACCAGACATACCAAAAAACAAACAAACTCATACAGTATATAGAATACCATGTAAAGACTGTCAAAGTACCTATATAGGTCAAACAAAACAATATTTGCAGAAACGAGTACAAGCCCACAAACACTCAAAAACCGACATTACAGCCTTATCAAAACACGAAAAAGAAAATCAACATAAGTTTGACACCAACAACGTTGAAATTTTGACCAAAGAAAGGAATCCAAGAGTAAGAACATTCCTTGAAATGATACATATTGAAAAAGACCCCAATAGCATTAACAATAGAAATGATATCAAAAACTTAAGCCAGATTTATAACAACCTCTTTTAACTTTGTTTAAAGTGATCATAATGAAAACTGATCTTTACATGCTGCCAAAAAAATACAGTCGGACCCATATATGAGAACTCAAGATAAACAACCCCATGTACCTACTTATGAAGAGGGTAAAAATGCATGAAAAATAAACAAACCATTCCCGATCACCTCGACGCAGGTCACACTCCCACAATAACCTTCGTCGTACGATGCGAACGCAAAACTCAAATAAAATAATTTGTAAGTGAATACTCATAAATGTTACAAATATTTATATTGAGTTAAATAACATGTTATATTTCGAACCATATGTTTTTCAAGAATCATTTTAGTGCATACATTTCAATATTGTGTTAAGTTAAATGGCTCAAACTCCATATTTTTTATTTTAGTGCTTTAATCTGATGATGACAAATACCATGACGAAACGTCGTTGAGAAAAATTATATGAATTGACTGAATCAGACCTTTATTCCGAGAATTTGAAGAAAATATATATGTGGTCAAGAAACTAAAGAAAATATATATATATTTATATGTATATATATATATATAAAAAAAAACTATGAATTTGAAATAAACTTTGTAGAAAGGATATTCCTTGAGGTTGCAGTCAAAATATTTTTTTTTCTTTTTTTTTCAGTCACGCTTCAACCATGTGGTAATTATTGTGCCGTTTCAAATTTTAAAGTGTTAATTTAATTATCTTAAACAATATGGGCGAGTGCCATTGTTTAGTTTTTATATATTACCAGTAGTGGGTCATAGTGATATGATTTTGAAAAGTCCTCAAACACGAAATGGTGTTTAGTTCGCTGTCTTCACTTAACCTCACCTTACTTGTCTTGATAATGAAAATAAACATTTTCGAAAGCTTGACTAAATAAGAAAGAGTTTTACTTTTTCTCATAGGCCATTATTTTGACTGCAACCTCAAGGAATATCCTTTCTACAAAGTTTATTTCAAATTCATAGTTTTTTTCAACTAGTCCAGTCACGAGACTACCCTTTCTTCTATATATACAGTGCTAGTCAAAAGTCCCCTCCCCCCCTCGTATCTTTTGAACGGGTATACTTATAATAATGAAATTTGGAGGGTGGAAATAAACGGATGTAGGCTTCTCAACTGGTCATAACAGGTGACGCAATAGTCATAAATGACGTCACAAGGCCACTGTGACCAATAATTTTAAATGGGACCCTATGGCAAGTGACAGCTCGTTTGAAAGGTATTGACAATACCTATTCAGTCATACCAATTTTGTTCGAGTTTCGGCTGATTTTGATTGATAAATTGAAGAAATACGAAAATTATAGTTTCGCATTTAATTAATAAAGATTTTAAAGTACGCCTCTGGTTAATTGTCAAAAAGGTTGACGTTTTTGAATTATCTACTTGTCATAAGTGTTTATACCTTGAAAATTTACCTAAGCTATTGTTTAACGAGACGTTTAAGTGTTTACATAGGCAAAATGGTACGTACTGTAGTCGACAAAGTAGCAGCTATCTTAATAATTGGTGAATGTAGAAACAATTTCCATGCAGCGGAACGACTGTTTAATGAGAGGTACCCCAATCGCCCTATATCGAGGGTTTATTTGAGGGAGCTTCTTCGGAAGTTTGAAGCATCAGGTAGTGTTCAAGATGCCAAACGATCTGGTCGACCAACAATTGGTGATGACAAAAAAATTGACATAATTGGAGAAATGGTAGTAAACCCTACTTCTTCCACAGCCCAAGTTGCGTCTATCTGTGAAGTCAGTCAAAGGACAGTACATAGGGTGTTGGCTAAAAACAAATTTCATCCATACAAATTAAAAATGGTGCACCAACTTTCAGATGATGACCCCGACCGAAGACTAGAATTCTGTGAAACTATGTCCAATAAAATGAACCAACAACCAGGCTACATACAGACAATTTGTTTTAGTGACGAAAGTACTTTCTTTCTCAATGGAAATGTTAACACTCAAAATGTGAGGTATTGGGTGACACAAATCCTCACATCTTTCGTGAAAAACATACTCAATTTCCAGAAAAGTAAATGTTTGGGCAGGTATTTTGGGAAACCACATAGTTGGGCCTCTTTTTCTCAATGCTAACTTAACCGGTGAATTGTATCTGGAGATGTTACAAAATGATATTGAGTCGTTAATTCTTGAAATTCTAGAAGATAATCCAGATGAATTCGACAACTTGGAAATAACGTTTCAACAAGATGGTGCTCCTGCACACTATTACGGTGCAGTAAGACGTTACCTAGATGAAGAATATCGTGGTAGATGGATTGGACGACGAGGTTCGATCGAATGGCCAGCTCGGTCACCGGACCTTACACCATTAGATTTTTTTCTATGGGGGTACTTGAAATCTAAGGTTTACGCTACAGCACCTGACAGTATTGCCATTCTGAAACAACGAATTGTTGAAGAATGTAGGGCAATTTCCGCTGACACACTGGGACGAGTACGACAAGAGTTTAGCAATAGGATGCATTACTGCCAGGAAGTAGATGGAGCACATTTTGAACACTTATTATAAGAACTGGTTCTTAAATCTTTATTAATTAAATGCGAAACTATAATTTTCGTATTTCTTCAATTTATCAATCAAAATCAGCTGAAACCCAAACAAAATTGGTATGACTGAATAGGTATTTTCAATACCTTTCAAACGAGCTGTCACTTGCCATAGGGTCCCATTTAAAATTATTAGTCACAGTGGCCTTGTGACGTCATTTATGACTATTGCGTCACCTGTTATGACCAGTTGAGAAGCCTACATCCGTTTATTTCCACCCTCCAAATTTCATTATTATAAGTATACCCGTTCAAAAGATACGAGGGGGGGAGGGGACTTTTGACTAGCACTGTATATATATATATAATATATATATATATATATATAAGGCCTAAAGAAATAAAGTAAAAAAAGTAAAAAAGTAAAAAATACACATGATTTGTATGACTGCACTTATTTCCCTAGTTAGTAGTAAAATATACCTTTGTTGCATAAAAGCATTTCGAATGTAATATTTTTGCTAAATGGTACATGAAAATCTTCTTGATTATGGTGTTCATTTGATGGACATCTCAATAAATGTTATTTCATTCCTAAATATGTGAAGACATAGTTCGAATATACAGTATGCGGCACCGAAAACGAAACAGATCGAATATCTTCAACACACATGTGTTGCAAAAGAAATGCAAAAACACGTCGATTTGTGAGCCAAGGCGACATCTTTCTGTCATAACCTCAACTGTCATACCTCCCTCCCCACACTATTTAAATAGGGAAAGTACTAACTGTGACACATCATTGAAAAGTTAATTCAATAAGGAATTCAGCCATGTGAGTGTTCGCTACGTAACTTTTTAATTTGGAGCCCTCCTGCGGAAAAAAACAACTGTTTCGAACTCCAAATTATGATACTTCATTCGAAAGCTACTTTGAACAATTTGGAAAAAAAGAACAGAAATTGAAAGAAATTACATTTTATGAACTGAAAAATTGGAAAACCTTGCATAAATTCAACTCCAAACTACATTAATTCAGAGTAGCTGCTAAAAGTGTTCTCAATTAACTGCCATACATGAGTATAAGTTAGTCTAGAAACGTTGTCTGACGTTTTGGAGCATTTCTGGAGTTATTTGATGACATTCGTACATTTGGAAAAAAATGTACTCACTACGCCTATGTTTTGGTAAAATCGGGCGAATTTTCGAATCTCACAGATTCCATCCCTATAAAATAAAACTGGTTCAGGAACTTAACGAAGACGATTTTGATCGTCGCTTACAATTTTGTGAAATCATGAGTGAACATGCTATACGAGATCCAAATTTCCTTTTCAACATTTGTTTTTCGAATGAATGCAGTTTCTATCGCAACGGGACTGTCAATCGTCATAATTGTCGATACAGGTCAGATTTCAATCAAGTACATACTCAACACCCAGAAAAGTTAAACGTTTGGGCTGGAATATTTTGCGATCGTGTTACTGGTAATTTTTTTTTCACCAGGTAATTTGACTGGGGACATGCATTCGGAATTACTCGAAGATACCGTTGATACAACGTTAACAGACATAATAGAAAACATGCCTTGAAAATCACCTAATATGCCAACAGAACGGTGCTCCTCCACATTTTGCTGCAGCAGTTCGTCAGTACCTGAAAGATTTCCTAGACACTGGATTGGAGGATTCATTGATCGCCCCCCCCCCATTTAAAAAGTTTAAGAATAGTTACGTCAACGTATTATGACCGAATGTCTTCCAGAAATGCTTCAAAACGTCAGACAACGTTTCGAGAGTAACTTATACTCATGTATGGCAGTTAATCTCTATTAACTGCCATACATGAGTATAAGTTAAACTTTCTATAAGTGAAGTTAATGCATATGTTGTCAATACATGTGGAAGAATGTTCAGTAACCCTCGTTGGTTCGTAGAACAGAGACTGATATTGATGGCTATTCGAGAACAGTTTGCCGAGCAAAAGATATAACTGCTGGAAGAGGAAGAGAAACATCGACAGAAGGAGGAGACCCGTTGACAGGAAAACAAGAGGTGGAGGAAGGTCGACAAAAGGAAGAGGAACGGCGAGAGAGAGAAAAACAAAAGCATAATGATCCGGAACAACAAAAGAAAGCAACAGAAACAATTTTTTCATGAGATTGTCAGAGAATCGAGGGGTGCAAATCGTAGACATGGAGAAAATAAAGTAATTTAATGTCGCACTTCGAAAAAAAACTCCATAAATTCATCACAAATTTTTTCCTGTCTAGAATACGTACGAGATCAATCTGTGAAACGGTCCACCCTGTTTCAGGGAATCCATTGATGGTAATATTAATATAGAATCAATCAATATTGTTATGTCAACATTAGTATAATTATCATGATTATGTAATATCAAACTAGTAATTAGATATTCATAGCTCCTGACAGAACCAAATCAATAATTAATTAATGCTGCATTATAGATTTACTGAGAAATGACAATTCATTACTTTGTTGGGAATAAACACTCAGAGATATATATTCAGAGTTCGAAGAATTGTAATATTATGAAATATTGTCGACATTCAATTAATCAACTTTGGTGGAAGTTATGGATAATGAGTAAAGACATGGAATGATAGGATTGAATGAAAATGAATTACTTTTATTTTTGTTGAAGAAAGTATCTGAAACTTTAGTAACATGCATGTGGAAAATTCATTTTCGAGATATTTACATCACAGAAAAAAAACACTGCCAGCAGAAATTCTTATCTATACATAATTACATGTCCTGATTGACTCACTTACTGACTGACGATCAACGCCCAGACTGTTCGATAATTCAACCCTAAAGGGTTGAAATGGGGGTTAGAAGTTCATATAGTAGTTCCCTTAGTTTTTAGGTTAGGGATATGAAAATCGGTGTTTGAGGTCTTTGTTGCAAATGAAGTCATACGTGTTTCAGTATATAATGGTATATTCAATTCTCACGGACCAAATTAGCAAATATATAGATGAAAAATTACCATCGTAGATTTACAAAAAGCTTTCGATACTGTCAGTCACGACCGACTGTTGGAAGTACTGGAGACCATCGGATTCGGAGGCGTACCGTATTTGCTACTGTGTAGCTATCTGAATCAAAGGAAGCAATGTGTGGAAATCAAAGATGCAAAGTGTGATCTACACACTGTTGAATACGGCGTACCGCAGAAAACCGTTTTGGGGTCGCTACTTTTTAACATCTACCTGAACGATCTTTTTTCACTGAATGTAGGAGGGGATATAATCAGTTTCGCTGACGGAACAGCAATTATCAATCAATCATTGAATTCTCTGAAACAAAAAGCTGAAAATAATTTCAAATCGATAATTAAATTGTTCGAATATCGAGTATCAACATGTACAAAACATTTAACATAACTTCCACTTCATTCGCCAATAAATCAGTTTCAATGAAATACGATGACATCGAACTTTCGATCTCATCAGTGAATAAATTGAAATACCTTGGTATATATATATATTGACGCTCATCTAAGATGGGATGCACAAATTGTTCACTTAGTCAAAAAACTACGTTCTGTTACATACAGATTAAAATAAATGAGACCATACATATAAACAGCCCAGATGCGTATGCTTTACTATGCCTTGTTCGGAACCCCCCCCCTACGTACGAAATGATTGAGTGGGGTGCAGCAAACTCAACATCGTTAAAACACCTAAAACAAGTACAAAAATCAATAATGAAAATGATCCACCTCAAAAAAAGAACTTACCCGACCGACTATATATGGATAGACATAAATTAAAGGAAATAAGTCACCAATACGAAACTCGCACAAAAACAATTCATATGTTCCAAACTCAAAGAAAAACATCTTTAAAGATCTTACTCATACCTAGTTCCTCGACTGAATTCGTTCCTAAATATATAAAAAATATCAGGAGTATCAACTCATTCAAAAACAAACTCAAAACCGGGATCTTGATACATCAATACGTTGATAAGAAAAATGTCTACTACCACAGTGACATGCACTGAAACTGATCCACATTCACAAATCTATAATTGAATTTTGTAGTTATAATTAAATTAAATTTATCTAAAATATATAAAAAGTCTACTCATTATTTTACTTTATTTTATTTATCAATATTCGTTTTATTCTATTTTATTTTAGTTTATATAAGTTATTTTATTTTCTTTATTTCATCCTATATTAGTTATACAACTCATTAAGTATTAGATTCATTAGTATTCATATTTCATTAGTATTCAAATGATTAGTGTTAAATTATGCAGAACCCACGCACAGGTATATCCTACTGTGGAATTCCTATATTTATTCTAAAATTGCCTCGTATAAATTTTGAAATTGAACTATGTTTAAATTGTGAATAAATATTATTAATATATATTATATTCAAATTCCATCTGAAGTAATTAATTGGCGCTGAAACTCTGATTTATCGTGCCTGAACTGCGATGATGGAGCGTTTTGGAAATGTTCAATCGATCACGTATCTGAACTTACGTGCCATACAAGGTATCCAAATCAAGGAATACAAATTATTTTCCTGAGGGAATAGGTAGGTATAGACCAAGAGCCCGTGTCACTCCAAAAATGTATCATAAGTTTACGCACATTGGTTACGGGAACTTGTGTTATCGATGTGGACAATGCTACAGACATGCCCGCCATACATTTTTCCTGGGGCGAAGTGATGGTAGGAGAGATGCTGAGATGTTATAGAAAAAGAAGGTGAAAAATATTCAAAGTTCACGACTGAGAGTAGTAAAAAACGAAAGTTGACTCCTTTCCATATACTGAGATAGATGATGCCTGTGCCATGATTAATGGAGACTTTGGACTTTCTCTCTTCCTTTCGGGAATGTATGATTCAAAATATCACCAGTACTTCATATAACTTTTGTTCCTAAAAGCCTTCGTTACCAAGTTACGGGCCCTCAAAGTTACAAAATGAAAAATGTTTTTCTTTGATAACTTTCAAAGTGAATATTTGAAATCATCCCAATTTTGGTGATTGACTAAACAAATGAATTCCTTCGATGAGCTTTCATGCAGGAGTCAGTTGTTTTGCTACAAAGTCAGAAACGGACTACCTCCAATGGTCCACACCCCAATACTTTGAAATGACTGGGATTTGTCAATATGTTTTAACAAAACAAGGTTACCTAGACAATTTCCTGAATGAAAGTACACGTGTGGAATATCGATCGAAGCAACTATTTTTGATAAAAAAGCATTTTTGTTCGACGACATCCAACCTGAGATGTCTACCATTATTCGAAAAGAATAATTTTTAATGAAAATATAAATGATAGGTACAATGTTCATAACGAATTTTTATCATGCAAACATGTTTACCTTACAAAACTCATGGTGTAAATAATCAATCGCAAGCCTCAAGAGCAAACAGAAATGCAAAATCCGCTACAAAAACTGCTCGATATGACCCCCGTCTCTCTCAATACATTTTTTCAGTCGGCCGCCTCTGCACCCTCTCTGCACTTGAAATAGCATGCCAGGGTCGTTTTGTATGGCTTCACAATGTAATGTGATTCTATTAAACAAGGCATCTCTGGTGTGAATAGGTGTAGCGTGAACGAGGCTTTTCAGATGCCCCCACAGAAAAAAATCCATTGGATTTAAATCCGGAGACCGCGATGGCCATGAATATGGCCCACTTCTACCAATCCATCTATTAGGGAAAATCTGATCCAGATGGTCCCGCACAATCAAACTGAAATGAGGAGGAGCGCCATCATGCCACATATTTCTTCGGGTTTGCAATGAAACATGTTCCGAAAGCCCATTCAAATCGTTCTTAATGAACTCCAAATAACGTTCTTCATTCAATCGGTCATGTAAAGCGAATGGTCCTATAAAATGGTTTCCTATCATACCAGCCCAAACATTCACGTTGAATTTCCGTTGGTGTTTGGTTTGCAATATCCCATGGGGATTCTCTTCGGCCCATATGTGGAGATTATGAGAGTTGATTACCCCATCACTACTGAAACCTGCTTCATCAGTGAATAAACCTCGAGTTATGAAAGTCATATCCTCCCTTTGCTTATCCAGGAATCAATTGGCATATTCCAGTCGTGCTGGAAAATCTTCAGGTGTCATGGCATGTACCTTCTGGATGTGATATGGGTGGAGCAGTTGTTCCCTAATTATTCTATGAATAGTGGACTTGGATGTATGGAACTGTTCTGATAGGTTTCTGATGCTCATTGAAGGATCATCAGCGACAGCTTCCAAAATATTTTCCTCCAATACAACGGTACGCACAGCCCTAGGAGCGCCCTCAACACCTCGTTTTGGAAAACTGAACCTACAATAATATCGAAATAAAACAACAGGCTCCAATTAATTATCCATTAGACATATCTGTCTCCCTCAAGCTGCGATCAAAACGCTCGAACGTTTCTCTTGCCGGTAAAGTTCGATTGGGAAAATGCTCGGCATACAGACGACGGGCTTCTGCAGCATTACCAAATGCTCCTCCATACAATGCATGCATACCTGCGAATTCGTGGAATGTAAACTGTTCGGCCATATCAAAACACTTCAAACTGTCCTATAAGAATATTGACAATACAATGACAACGCACCACTCAACAAAACAAAATCGCAATCCAGTTGTCATTTTTTATCCACACTGATTTTATTTCTTTCTACAAGATGTTTTTGTCAACATCTGTGGAAGAAATGGAACATAAATTTATTCATCGGATAATTTTCACCTATTCATGTGCAGCCGTTTTTGTAGTTTATCCGTTCGCTCTTTATTAGTTATGTCTTCCGATGTGCGTTTTTTCAGCTAAATTTATCTTCGGGTTGAAGATTTTCTCCCATGAAATTATACTTATCAGTGAAACTCCTCAACATTTAAGCTGTGAATACGATTCTGCAACATCCAAATGTTGAGTTTCATGAGATTCAGATAACACAACACGAACGTGCTTATTCCACGCGCACATACAAAATATGGACTGAATTCGATATTTCATAGTAGAGTAGCTTGTTAGTTCAAAAACACCACGAATCTACATAACTTGATATTTCATTTGAAAAAATATTCACATTGTGAATAAAACTTTCAACTAGGTACTGTACTTTTCGTTTACGACTTTATTTCAGCATATTTTGTATTATCCCTGTTAGAAATGTTGTTGAATTAACGTTAGCATTGGTATTTCTACTGTAAAAATTTTTCATTTCAAATAATGGTGGACGATCAAGTTTGATGTCGTCGAGTAAAACTGTATTTTTGTTAAGAATCGTTGCTCCCCGATCGACTTTCCGTACGGATACTTTTATTCAGAAAATTGTCTACGTAACCTTATTTTATTGAAAACTATTGAAAAATTATCTGTCATTTCAAAGTTTTGGGGTGTGGACCATCGGGGGTAGTCCGTTCCTGACTTTGTAGCAAAACAACTGACTCCTGCATGAATGCGCATCGAAGGAATTCATTTGTTTAGTCAATCACCAAAATTTAGATGATTTTTGAATATTCACTTTGAAAGTTATCAAAGAAAAACATTTTTTATTTTGTAACTTTGAGGGCCCGTAACTTGGTAATGAAGGCTTTTAGGAACAAAAGTTATATGAAGTACTGGTGATATTTTGACCCTATCTATATATTTTCGAGAGGGAAAGAGAGAGTCCAGGGACACCCTGTATAAGATATTTTGTTGACATGGCGAGGGATCACTGTCACATCATAAATGCAAGCAAATCTAACGTAATTGCATTCGGTCCCAAAAAATACCAATCTACTATGAAAAAAATCAGTTAACATCATCATGGAGGATAATCATATGATTATTTCAGATGAACCAAAGAGCCTCAGGGTTATTATAGACTGTAAGCTCAGATTTGAGAGATATGTTAACAAACAAAGTAGAGAGAGCATATTCCATAATTCCATAAAATTATTATGAAAAAAAGTCCTCCTTATTTGTATAATGAATTGAAATTCAGATCAAATGTTCATACAATTTTTCAAACGATCCTGCAGTTACCGAATTAGCAATGTATACAATAATTATATTTCTGTCCTAAAATTGTCAAAATTCAGAACCAGTCTAAAGCTAAGTGAAAACAAGACCTGAATAATTACGAAAGACCTCAGTTTGAAAAAAAAGAAAATTACAAAAGAATGAAAGAATGTTATTCAGTACAGTTAGTTCCAATCTGATGCTTGAGACCTCTGAAGGTTTAGTGGAAGTACAAGTCAGTAGTAGATTTAACCTACTGCTTGAGTTGAACTTCGCCTTTTATTTTCAGTTTATTTGATTTTTAATGCCTCCTTCAAGACAGTAAACGTTAGCCAAGGATGCAGAATTAGTTTTGATATGTGGAAACAACTATAAACCAGTGCGTGAAGCAGCAGATATTTTCAATGAACGACCTCCAGACAAACAAGTTCACAATTCAACTGTTAGCAGAATTTCAATTAAGTTCAAACAATGTCTTTAGACTGTGAATATGAAAATGATCATACCAAAACTGTATGTACTGAAAAAAATCAATTAGAAGTACTCCGGCAGTTGTTGAAAACCCCAGAAGATCCACCCTAGAAATTTCTGCATATAATGGTGTAAAAAAAGACTCTGTTAAGAGGACTCTTGAGAAAAATAAATATCATGACTATAAGTCAAAGTTTATTTGAACGTTTCAAGACCGAGACTAAACGGTAACACATTCATCATGGTGTCCCCCGAGGATATGTTCTGGGGCTACTGCTGTTTATCATATACTTTAATAAACTTTGTTATCATATGATGACAAAGTGCCAAATTGTACTCTTTGCAGATGATACGTCCTCCATTAGTTCTAATATCGATATTTCATTTCTACTAGAACACACAGGAACTATGATATCTGGAGCTGAATCTTGGTTTTCAGCAAGTAATTTCCAATTGATTAGGGAAAAAACACAAAATCTAGTAATTTCCAGTAAGTAACCAGATCACGGCAGGAAACCTATAAATTGCTTGGGGTTGTTCTAGATGATCGTTTGAATTGGAAACGCCATGTAGATCTACTTAGTACCAGGCTGTCCAGCATTTTATTTCTAGTTGGGGAACTAAGCCATTGGTTATACCCAAATATGTTGAAAAACATTTTCAGGCTGATTCAAAAGTACTTGACAAACTTCAGGAGGTGATTCCTCACAATATTCTAATTCGAGTTGTTCAAATAAATATATGTCCGGAAATGCTTCGTTTCCAAGATACAGGGTGTTGATGTTTCATTTTTGTTTTCGTTTTATTTGAATAACTTTCGAAATAGTGAATTTAATTGAACGAAAATTGGTATTGAGAGGTTTTTTGAGGTGTCGAATTCGAACCTGATGTTGTTATTGCTCTTACTCATAGGATGCGCCACCTACACATCTTTCTCTTTTTTGAAAATTCATAACTTTTTTGAGCGTACTTCTAGTACAATTTTCAGTAAAAAAAATCAGTTTCTCTATCATATCTACATAAACAAGCTACCCCTGTTACCAGACGCTATAAGCAACCGTGTTCTAGATATTTGGACTTGAAAATTTCAAGTCGATTATTTGATAATCGATGCGTGTTGAAGTTATTACCTTCATTTTGCATTTTTCACAAGAATGCTTAGGAAATGAATTTGACGTTTAAGTAAGTAGTTTTGGTAATTACATATTATGTGACAGTTGAACGTTTTGTTGTTTTGTTGAAGTTTCTGTGAGTTTTGAAACACTAATTTTGAAAAAATGGATTATTTGAACAATATTGCTCATTTAGCCGATATGCATTTCGTTTTAATATTTACCATAAGCGATTTCCTAATCGAGTACTGCCTTCAGCTCCAACATTTACCAGTCTCCACCGTCGTTTGGCAAAATCAGGTAGCATTAAGAGGGCAGCTGATATTATTGGAAGACCACGAGCAGTCCGAACCCCAGAATTGGAAGAAACTGTTTTGAATGCTCTCGAGGAGAATCTATAAACAAGTACAAGATATTTCTTGCAAATTTTATTAAAACAAATACAGATTTTGCACCCTTGATGAAAAAATAACTATTTTAAACGAGTAAAAATGAATAGAATAGGTGGCGCCCGCTACAATAAAACAAAACTACTTACTTGAACGTCAAATTCATTTCCCAATCATTCTTGTGAATAATGCAAAATAATGGTAATAACTTCAACACGCATCCATTATCAAATAATCGACTTGAAATTTTTAGAAACCGGTTGCTTATAGCGACTTGTGACAAAAGGGTAGCTTTTTAACGTAGATATAATAGAGCAATTGATTTTTCTTATGAAAAATGTGCTAGAAATACGCTCAATGAAGTTATAAATCTCCAAAAAAATAAAAGGACGTATAGATGGCGCCCCCTATTAGTAAGAGCAATAATAACATCATAAGAACCTCTCAATACCAATTTTCGTTTAATTAAGGTCAGTATTTCGAAAGTTATTTAAAAAAAAAAACGAATCGTTTTCGGACTTATATGTATTCGGACAATTCATATTAGAATATTGTGGGGAATCACCTCCTGAAGTTTGTCAAAGTACTTTTGAATCACCCTGTATAGGCAAAGTGGCATGACCTGGAAAAAAATCAAAAGAAGTTATCTTCAAAGTTGTGACATTGCAACATGCACATAGTCCGATGTTTATATGTAATATATATAATCGACTTGAAATTTTCAAGTCCAAATATCTAGAAAACGGTTGCTTATAGCGACTTGTAACAGGGGTAGCTTTTTTACGTATGATGGACAAATTGTTTTTTTTCCTGAAAAATGTGCTAGAAGTACGCTCAAAAAAGATATGAATCTTCAAAAAAGAGAAAGACGTGTAGGTGCGCCCTACGAGTAAGAGCAGTAATAATATCAATTGAGGGCAGTATTTCAAAAGTTATTTAAAAAAATAACGAAAATAAAAATATTTTTTTTTTACATCAAGTAGCTTGGAAACGAAGCGTTTTCGGATATATATTTATTTGGACAATTCATATGAGAATATTGTGGGGAATCACCTACTGAAGTTTGTCAGAGTACTTTGTAATCACCCTGTATTTCGACCCATGGTACGGTATTATGTCAAGATGGCGGCTCCAAGATGGTGGACGAGTTTCATGATTATGGGCCGTTTCTATTCAAAATTGGTATGACGGTGTTTTTTAGATCGGAGATTATGAATTTATTCGAAGATTATTGATTTTTTGTCAAAATTCATAAATTGAAATGGCAGCTCCAGGATGGCGGACGAGTTAATTTTTAGATGGTCTCCTCATTGAAGAAAACTTACAGAAAAAAAGGCTCATAATAACGATGTTTCAAAAAAATGCATAGATCAGGGCATACTTACTAAAAAGCACTCATAACAAGCCTTTTTGAAAACGAGCTTTCATTAAAATTGGCAAAAAATTTAAAAAATTATTGTTTTGGATGTGTGATGTAGGTTATTTCGTGATAATGATTCAAAAGATTGCTGCTTTTATATTCGAACTGAAAACAACTCGAAATAACCTACATATCCAAAGCAATTATTTTTTTTCTTTTTAGTGCATTTGAATAGAAGCTTGTCTTCAGGAAGAATTTTCATTGATTACCTACAGGTCCGAAAATGTATGCCAATATTGTATTGCACTAAAAATAATAAAGCCGTTTATAATTATTATTATTATCAGGACTAAAATATCTTTTCTGTGGCGGATGAGTTTGGAAAAAGGATGGATAGGTATAGTATTGCATGGTATGATGATAATTAAATGTGATGGAATATAAAACTCGGAGTTGAAGAAAAAGCGTGAGGAACTTCGTTTCTGACGGGGGTCCCCCGACCGCACACGATTTTTCAATTTCATTCTGAATATCGAATGATAACTCAATTTTTCCTGACGTGTTGATTATATTTGGTGAAACAAGGTTGATTCTAATTTAGCACGCTACCTGAATAGTAACTATTTTGATATTACATTACCGTGAATTGGGATGTAAAATACAATTTCCAAAACAAATATACCTATCCCATTCTAGTAATTATTGGGTTCCATAATTGATTGAACAGTGTAAGCAAACATGTATTGAAACAGCCGTTTGTTTGTGCATCAATTGTATTATTCGTAATAACAAGTGAAGCAAATAAACCTTCAATGTTAACAATAACATAAAATGGAAGAAAAATTGTTCAGTTTAATGGCGCTCATTATATGATTTGTATGGGAATGCAGTACTTCCAAACAGTTGCATGCTGGTTTCAAAATAACACATTCATTCACATCTTTGAAGTCAGGAATGATTAGAGATATATCTTCCACATATAAAACAATTTCTTTCCTGTAGAACATTTTGGATCACAAAAACTCAGAAATTAAATCTGGTTATACAGGGTGTTTCCTAACTACGGTACGAAACTTCAAGGGGTGTTTCGTTAGGTCATTTGACAAAAAAAAGTTCCTATGAACATATGTCCGGAGTTGCTTCGTTTCTGAGATACAGGGCGTTGAAGTATAAAAAAAAGGTATTTATAAAATATCCTGAATATCCTGAAACCGATGTGGTTGAAATGTGGTACAGCTATTTGAAGTAATAAGGCAATTATTTGGCCCCAAGTAGGTCCAGGGGCGTCTCAGTGGGGAAAAAAAAGTACATTTTTTTGTAGTATTTCATTTTTTCAGATTGAACAACTGAAAATACAACTCTTTGGTCCCTTGTGTTTTATTCATATCAAGCTTCGTTTTCGAGAAAAAAATACTCTAACTTATTCTACAAATTCTCCATGGACAACATAAAATACAAACCTAAAGTAAAAAATAAACAATTTCGACCTTAAAGTAAATGAGCAAAATGTCCACCGTCTGATAAAATACACGACTGCAATCGATGTGTCATTGATTGTCTGACACGTTCAAAAATACCTGGAGTATTCCTTATGACATTGCAATTGTCACTTATTCGATTCCTCAAGTCATTCACATCTAGTATAGGGGTTTTATAAACGAGAGCCTTCGGATGACCCCATAAATAGAAATCTAGAGGATTCATATCAGGACTGCGAGCGGGCCAATGTTGAGGTCCTGCACGTCCAATCCAGCCATTAGGGTAGGTGATGTCAAGATGCTGACGAACAAGAACACTAAAATGAGGTGGAGCTCCGTCGTGCATAAACCACATGTTGCCTCTTACAAGTACGGGTACTTCTTCCAACAAAATGGGTAAATGATTTCGCAAAAAAGCCGTGTAGGATGGACCTGATAATCTTGCTGGTAAAAAAAAGGGTCCAATTAGGTAGTCACCAATAATTCCTACCCAAACTTTCAGCGAAAATCGTTGCTGAAAATGACTTTCTCTAATAATGTGGGGATTTTCGTCGGCCCAGAAATGGTTATTGTGAAAGTTCATAATAGAATCTCGTGAAAAATTTGCCTCGTCCGTAAATAAGATATTTGGTAGAAAATTATTATTGTGTGCCATCGTCTGAATCAACCACCCGCGAAACATTAATCTTGGGTGAAAATCCCTAGGCAGTAGAGTTTGGACCCGCTGTATGTGATATGGGTATAGGAGGTTTCTTTTTAGAACTTTCCAAATGGTTTTTGGGCTTACTTCAAGCTGCAGTGCAATCTTCCTGGTACTTCTTCTATCGCATCAAGTATAGCTTCTTCTAGTTCAGGCGTTATTACAATTTCTGGTCTTCCACCACTTACATTTTTATTAAAACTTCCAGTTTCACATAATATTGCATGTAGCGTTCTAAATGTTTTAGCACATGGAATTACTCTGTTAAGATATATATCCTGGTAGATTCTCCGTGCTTCTTCCGCATTTCCATTTGCTAATCCATGAATAAAGTGCATGTCAGCCATTTCAGCGTTAGTAAAAGTATTCATGATGGAATCACTGCTAATTGACAACTCTGACTTTCACTGATATGACAATACTATCACTGTCAGCTGGTCTCCATAGCAGGTAATCATGATTGTAGAGTGTCTTCATTTTTTTTGTTCTCGAAAACTAAGCTAAATATGAGAAAAACACAGGAGGCCAAAAGTTGTATTTTCACCACGCTTATAAAAAACTTTTTAGAACCCACGCTTATATTCAAATGCACTGAAAAGGAGAAAATAATTTTTTTCTCGGTATTGTTGGCTGTGGTGCCCACTGAGACGCCACTGGACCTACCTAGGGCCAAATAATTGCCTTATTACTTCAAATAGCTGTACCACATTTCAACCACATCGGTTTCAGGATATTTTATAAATACCTTTTTTTATACTTCAACGCCCTGTATCTCAGAAACGAAGCAACTCCGGACATATGTTCACAGGAACTTTTTTTTGTCAAATGACCTAACGAAATACCCCCTGAAGTTTCGTACCGTAGTTAGGAAACACCCTGTATAAAAAAACCATTGAGGGGTGATCACTTTCTCTCTGTCAATTTTCAACGAACTAAGACGTCCAGCGGAAAGCATGAAGTAGGTTATTCAGGCGGAAATTTTTACTGGTGGTATTAATCTTAGTTATAACAGCCAATCCCCCACACAAAATTTACCGTCTTATGATCCTAACTAAATAGTGTGAAATAAGAAAAGGTAATTCAAATAATGACTCTAGATTATTACCGTCATAATCCCAACTAAAAAGTGTAAAATAAAAAAATTTAAAAATAAAAAAACCCAACTGCATAAAAAGTTAACTTTTAAAAAGATGTCAACAAGATGACCAGAAAATATTATCAGAAAATTATGTTTTAAGAAATTAACTATTAAGCTTAATACTGCAGTCGGAGGCAATAATATATCTTGATTATTAAATTGAAGAAGGTGCCTCCGACTGCCTGAGATTGTTCACAGAATTTAGTTTAATAGTTAACTTCTTAAAACATAATTTTCTGACAATAATTTCTGGTCATCTTGTTTCCATCTTTTTCATAGTTCACTTTTTACGCAGTTGGGTTTTAGATTTTTTAAATTAATTATATTTGCTGACATTATTATTATTGATTAGTGGAACTTACACCTTCCGATAAGAATAGTTTTTTTTTCTTTTCAATGTTTATTTTTTTACCCCAAGAAGTGATAACACGGTGTACATTCCATGATTTGATGCAAAGAATGATGGAATTCAACCAATTCTTGGCGCTGAATTCCATATGATAGGTAGATGATTCTGCTGAAAGTATGAAAAACTGTATAACTCTTCAAGTTTTTGAAAGGGGTACGTTACTATTTTCATGAAACTTGAAGACATTTCAACAGAATACCCTCAAATAATTATGAAATATCTGTAATTTCCATAGAATCAATGTCTAAAATGATAAAAATAACAAATTTAGATTGTATTTCGAAAATTTTGTTCTCTATGAACCGAAATCTGACAAATCATTTTTCCTTCATTTTTCAGACTATCTTAATCGTTTCTTTTCCCATCCACCGTAGTTGACTAAGCAATCAACAATTCGCAAATTAGGGACTAGGAAATTGGTGCACCTTCATAATGTTTTCATTTCAAAATACTGACTCCTTGTGGTCACATATTCTCCTTAACATTTATTAATAAATTTCAATAAGTTCCTGATGATTCTTGGAATACATTATTCTAAATCGTAATCAAACTGTCTCCATTCCGTCCGTTCCGTAGTATATTTTTATACCACATGGCGTATCGCACCCAATAATCTCGAGACTACCATACGGGATCTAAAGTGTGCTTAATGGTCGCCATCATAACTGGAAAAGTGTCTGGTTGTGCAAGCGGCCTGTTAATCAGTCAATCCAAGAGCGCACATATATTGATTTTTAAATATTTTGATAAATCGCATATTTGTGAAATCGAACACGAAAACACTATTAGCGCTCATTACCGGTATCTTCTGAGTGCTTCTTCTCCTTCTAACCGATGATTTATCGAAGATGGATGACTGACGAATTCGAAAATATTACAATTTATGGTATATACAGTTACATCATAATATTATGTTAATAGTAATGAGGATTGCAATCGAAAAAGGACGATACGAGGATCACGAATAGGAAGCGCATGTATAAGGGAGCCCAACAAGTTGAGAAGTGATGGCAGCAAAAAAGTACCAGAACAGACTCCGACATATTTAGTCACCAGAACCATGAAGAACCAGAGTTTCTACGATGAATATACTTGTTCTTATCTATTCATTTGGATTAGTGAAAATAATTTTGAAAGAGCTGCGACGACTCTATACTGACGTGTGTTTGTGAACAAACAGGTGGGTCACAGAAGTAGCATTTACTATAGTCACTATTTTCCATCGTTCAAGATAACCTCTTGTGGGGTTTCCATATTGAAAAGGGAAACATTCGCATTTTAATATTGAATAGATTTTTTTTTTCGTGAATTGAAAAATCCACGATAAAAGTGGAGATATTTATTTGTGAATATCTAACCGAAAACAACTACTTCCCCGGATGAAATCACGCTGGACAATGAACTACATCTGATAGATATTAAGAAAGAACCCTAACTCGAAAAAAAATATCTGAAAATGAAATTTCCTCTTTTTATTCAGGTAGTTATTAGGTTTTCTATTCTAGTCTTAATAAGGAATTCATATTGACCACTTGTGTATGTGATTTCCATAGTAAAATTATTACATTTCAATGGGTGAAAATTCATAAAAAAATTGTAAAAAATGGTAAAATAGTAGAAAATTGTGGGTTTGCCACATGCAGATGATATATTACATCATAAATGGGGTTTATAGTCTTCTCATTGAGATTTAACATTTTTCGAGGTAATTTTCCAGTCACAATTGGGGTAATTCCAGTATTAATAAAAAAGAGTTATGAAATGTATGAAATTTACACATTCATATATATGCACTAAATATGCATACATACATATACACACATATATACATCATAAGTTTGCTCAGTTATATGTGTTTTTCTCTGGTTAACAATTATAACGAATTTTTCGTTACTTCCTTATACATAACCAATTTCTAATAAATTTTCCGATTATCTTTACGGTGGTACGGGTCAGTAGTCACTGCTCAGGTCGTGAAGAATGCGCTCTTTATTATCGCCCCTTGAAAATGGTATCATGACAGTTGTATTCATGTCGTCAAGCAGTTGTTTTTTCCATGAGTGTTTTTAAATAGAGAAAAAACCGAGAATGGTTTTTTTTAAAAAACAGGGAATTGGTGATTTGGTCGAACCGAAAGGATGATCGTTCTCTTTTTCTTCGATTGAACCTCAACAAAGGAAGGTGTGGTGAGTAAATGGATTTTGGTGCATTACGATTTTTAAATTAAATGGCTATCACAGTTGATATTGGTGGAGTATAATCATTTTCCATATTTTGCAATCAATGTTGTAGTTGATTAGCATTATTTTTTCCGCTTCTTATATGCCTGTAATATTCGAATTCGTGGATGGTTATTGTTGAAGGTCATGGATAAATTCTATATTGTCAGATTCTCGTCACTTTGGAATTATCAGTGAATTTCCGATCAAATTATCTTCATATTATTTTATATCTTACATATCGTATATGATATTCTCTTTGGCTAATTCCTCTGAAGGTTGATTTGTAGTTTGGACTGTAGAGAAAAAAACAAAAAAATAATATATTTCGGCCATCTTGGCAAAACATTTTACAGCTCATGTCTATGTGGCTGACGTAGAATCCGTTCAGACGATTGAGGACTAATTTTTTTTTGAAATCAGTTACACTCTTTTTTTTTTTTTTAGGTACCAGATAATTGGTAGACTAGCGCTTACTTCACTGTACCAGGGGATTATTCCAAGGATTCCGATTGCAAAGGGTGTATTCGACTATTCTGGGACAGTTATGCAGTTTACCTTATAGGACAGCCCTCCGGTAAGCCATTTTCTTTATTTCATAACTATATGTTTATGAGCTTATTTTGGTTTTCTTTCGAAGGAGAATTGCTTTTGGAGAGGATTGTACCTCTGCTTAACTTGTCTCAGAACACTCGATTCAATATATTCCTCAAGCATAAAATTTGATTCACATTTAATAAGTTCCTTTTATAGATTTACTTCATTCAATTCACAGTGAGGGTTATTTGATTTTTGATCGTTGTAGAATCAATTCATTTCAGTTACTACCTTGTCGCCAAGAGCAGGGAAATTCATTTTTTTTGAGAATTACCTGGCTTATCGATTCGAAAAGGGAATTGCCGCCCTATTTCGAAATTATCTTTATCTAAGAGAGTTGTGCCCACTGAAAGACATGCGGTCTCCCTCTTCGGTTTATCTCTGAAATTCTTCAATAAAAAGAATTATTTAACTTTATCTCTATCTAAAAGACTGAAAGACGTGCGGTCTCCCTCTTCGGTTTATCTTTGAAAATTATTCAATAAAAATAATTATTTAACTTTATCTTTATCTAAGAAAGTTGTGCCTCTGAAAGACGTGTAGTCTCTCTCTTCTTATCTTAACCGAATCGTATACTTTTGCGTTAGGGCCTGATTATTATCTTGGTTCATGAACACTGATTTTTTGTAGCTTACTGAAGTATTTTGGTTCATAACGCTATATTCTCCTTTGGTACTTGCTTTAACATAGTATATTTTTGCATTGGCAACATTTAAGTATATTGCTTTAAAATACTATATTTTTCTCTGGTAATCTTTAGAGTATTTTGCTTTAAAATACTATATTTTTTCTCTGGCAACTTTAGAGTATTTTGCTTCAAAATACTATAATTTTTCTCTGGTAAAGTTTCAAGGAAATTTTTATATTTCTTTTGAAATACCTTTACTTATTAAATTTTTTTTGAACTCTTCAAGTACATATAATCACCTGATTAAAGCTTACTTCGTTTCAAAATTCATCTGAATCTGGGTGGGGTTTGTTCGGTTCTGTTTTGAATTTTTCTCATTGTTAATTTTTTTAAATGATTAAAATTAATTCGGGAATTGACAACCAGAATAGCATATTTTATTGCTACTTAATTTTTTCTTTCACTGTTATCTTCCAGTCGTATATAAGGACTGAGGCATTTTTATTGTATGCTATCATTTGCATCTATCTTCTGACCCTAGATTAAAATTTGAATCGTAAAAACTTGGGGTTCAAAGGATATTCTTCGTTCTCCCCCATTTTGTACAAATTTTGATTCCTTCCATCTTCTTCGCATGATATATACCACGGAGTGGACCCAACTACTGAAACAGAAGGACTGGTACTCTAGGAGGTCGTACAGCACGTCAAATTCAGCTTGGTCCGTGAAGATCAAACCAATTCACGCCAACAAGGGGGGTCTAAAACCAATAAATAACCACCCACGACCAGATTCGTCGTCGCACCGCAGAGACCAGATTCGTCGTTGTACCGCTGAGACCATCTTCGAATAAACCAGCCTTCTTCCCTCCATTGAAGACCTTCTCCGCAGGTATATACGTATCACCATCGTCTGGAGGAATCTGACTTATTTGTGAATGTTCAAGTTTTTTTCTGGGTCAGAAAATTGCCATGTACATGTAACTTTTCAATTTTTTTTTCATTGCATTTTTGTCTACTCTTCAAGTAATCTTGTTAAAGCTTGTTATTAATTCCTCTCACTTGTTGAAGTTTTGTTTTAATAACCAGTCATTATTATAATTCAGTCTGGAATAAATTTGGTGAGTTGATTTCCTGCATATTTATTTGCCTTCCCATACAAGCTAGGTGACATTTATTTAATTTTGTTAATCTTTGGCTATTGTCTTTAGCAAGCCTGGCGCCCAACTTTTGAACAAGTCAAGTTAATTGATGTATAATTTTTTTTGTGGCCCAATTTGACAAACTAGGAAAAGTCATTAATTGAACCTTACTCACGGCCTAACCGTATCCATCTGAGCAGCCTATCGGCAAAGTGATTTCACCTTCTTAAATTTGAATCAGATACTTCAAATTTGGGGTTCAAAAATGAAGGGTGATACACAGTTTCGGTAAATATAAGTCTATCTTTATTTTTTCAGTTCTTTTTTGAACGTTCGGTAGTTTTTTCAATTTTTCAAGTCATGTGGTGATAAATCATAGATTCTGGCTGCCTAATAATAGGTACTTATATCGTTTGCCGATAGTTTTTTCGCAACGTGGGAATGAAATTTTATCCATTTTTCGAGTATTGTAGGGATGTTGATGTAGATTCGGCTGAATTTTTCATAGTTTTACGAATAGAGTTATTTTGACAAAAAATCTGTCTTACAACTTTTATTTGGGATTCGCTGTATAAAGAGTTCGTGGGAAAAGATGCCTCGAGTCAGCAATGAGAACTAAGTCATCAACTTTTGAATTTTCAGGATCTTTGAACCATTTCGATCTTTTATTTATGGTAGGAAGATATTCCCTCAACCATCCTTTCCAAATATTATCTGCAAGATTTTGAGCTATGGTCCATTGTTTTTTCGAGTCAATTGCCATTAATCTACCCAAGATTGGAGATCCACAAGATCAACAAATTGTTTGGTGTAATCCATTTCGCATTTTATGGATTTTCCGATATCCATATCAGAGGTCGGCTGTTAACAGGATGTTCAATTTCTGTCAAAATAGTCTGAAGTGTATCTTCCCTGAGAGTTGTTTCTTCCAAAATCACTTCCAGTGATACCTTCACCGATCTGATGAGCCTCCCCAAGTTCTACCAAAATGTGCCCCAGTCGCTGGTGGAAAAGTCCATGAAATTCCTCTCATTGTGAGTTCATCCAAAATAACTCTTTGGTCCAGGGCATCCAAAAAAGTTCGAATTTCTCTGACGGCCCCTCGCAAGTTTGTCCCATTATCCGAATACATTTCATTTGGGCACCTCCTCCTAGCAATCATTTCTATGTGAATCGCTTTTATTACCAGGCATGTAAATAATACCCCATATCATTTTTCATGCCTTCTACCAATTTTCACCAGCATAGGCCCAAAATAATCGTGAATGGTCGCTCGTAACCAGTTACTCTCAAAGTAGGGAGGTATCCCATTTGTGGACTTCCTACCTTGTCTGAAATACACTTTTTTCCTGCATTTCTCATACAAAGAATCCAATATATATCTCGGAGCATATTTACTACCGTTTCTTATACTTGATGAAAATTCTTTCCGTAGTAGAAATTGATGAGTAACCTCGTCAATTTATTTTTTGGGTGTAGGATAATTGGATTTTTGTAATCATCATCTAAATTTGGAGCATGTTTCAATCTTCCTGACATTCTTAAGATATTTTCTATATCCACATATGGTGATAGCTAATATGATCTGCTGTCTTTCGTTACTACCTTCAGTTTCCTCATATCTTCAATCTCCGATTCAAAATCTTCTCTTTGGGCAATTTTCATCCATTTATTTTAAGCAATGTTTCTTTCTTCTTTCTATATTACTTTTATGTGTATCAACTGATATCCAAATTCTAATGGAATAAAAAAAAACCCTTGTCAACTTTCAAAACCTCATATTCCCCTTTCATTTTCATGGAAACTTCTATATCAAAAATACTATACAGTAAGATTCAATAAATTAATTCAATTAAAATAAAATATATAACACTGGCTAAATCACAATCTTTCGAGCCTCTAAAAAACTAAATTCATTTCATTTTCGATTTATAAAACCGAACAACCTCCTTACAGTTATCTTATAAAACATCTATGCAATAACATTAATACATACCAGTGCCCTCATATAGGAAAAACATCGAATATCAAATATCTCGGTATTATACTTGATCAGCATTTGAGGTGGAACGACCATAAAACACATGATACCAATAGGTTGGGAAAACTCATTCACAAATTCTACATAACAGATATCCTGGATATGAAAAATCTCATGAAATTACATAAATAATTGGCTGAATCTGTTGTCAGATAATGTATTACAGAATGGGAAGGCTTCTTCAACAACATGATTAGAAAACTTCAATCCATGCAAAACATATTACTCAAAATCATATGAAAAAAAAACAAGGTGTATTCCACCGACCAACTTTATGAGGAAATACAAATTTTGGACGTAAGAAGCCTTTATATCTACGTGACTCATTTGGATGTTCTATAATAAAGAAAAATATATCACCTTCAAATCCAAATACACTAGGTTTGTTGGGAATGTCTTACCATATTTATAGAAAAACCCATACACGAAGATAATTTTTTTTTTCCAAATAAATTGAATAGTCCATATTCCAGAATAGAAATATACAAGACCTATTTTGAAAATATTAACAAAAATAGACTGTCATTCTATTTTCTCACCCGCCTGATATAACAAAAAAAATATTTTACAAACCACGAGGTGCATCTCTCTCTCTCTCTGTCTCTTTTTGCACTTTCTCCTTACCTGTCTTTTTTTCTCCTCCACTCAACTCAATTATTGTCATCTTATCGCTATTGTTATTTGTAAATTATTTGCTTCACATTTCTTTTATCTCCCGCAAATTTAGCTTCCACTCAAGTCAAGTCCACTCGGAAAACAGGTGATGGCACAACACAGGCATACCGGTTGCTTAGGTGGGTCACTTGTTTTATCTGAAGTGTAATCATATAAACAATGTTTTTCTAATTTTGACATTTAAAGTGACACTTTTTAACTCGTTGACGTCATCAAATGTTTAACCATTCATCACCAGTTGCGAAAAGTAAAATTATTGCAAAATTCAGGAATAAAATTTGTTATAATTTTGATGCTTACGTTAGAGTATGGTAATGCGTATGACAATTAACGGGTCCCGCTGGCCGAGCGGTCTAAGGCTCCAGACTAAGTTCTAGATGTCAAAAGTTAGAGAGGGTTCGAATCCCCACGCCTGACGATTTTTTTTTTATTTTTCACTTTGAAATCGAGAAATGTTTTTTTTTTATTCGAATATACATCGTCGTTGAATATTAAAATTATTTTTAATTTTCAGTGCGTTAAAAGCGTGTTCTTCAGTTTTTTTAAATATATATTTTTTTGTATTTCTAACTTGAAAAAGGATCACATTATATCAAAATTAGAAAAAATATTGTATGAAACACGTTGGAAAACACTATTTTTCGTAACTCGCTTTTTTTTGCGGAACTCGCTTCGCTCGTTCCGCAGAAATTCGCTCATTACGAGAAATAGTGCTTTTTCTAACTGGTTGCAGAAAGAACTATTGTAACACTCAAATTTTTGCCTATCACAAAAAATTATTGAATTTGAAGATACTTCTCTATATACTCTTGACGTTTCGAGAACTGATATCTTTTGAATGTAGATTAAAATTTCTCAGTTTTTTCGCTGTTCCTCTCGGAGTGATGGAACATAGTCTTTTTTGACTATTGTCAAAAGGATGATGAGACATTAACTTGTTTATTTGATGTATCGAGTGTTTTGCGGATAATGAATTCAATCCATTATCGCTCGGCCAAATTCAATATCTTCTTCTAGTAAGGGTTTCCACGTGTGATCCACATCCGAAGAATTTGTTGATATAGATAATTGAGGAAATAATGAAGATGTTGATAAAATATAACTGAGAAAATAATGAAGAATTAAATAGAAGAATACCTCACCATAAAAAACATCCTTCCTTGCATCCAATCAGGTTTCAGGAAAGGCCATAGCTGTACTACAGCTCTTCTCCATGTAACAGATGATATAATGGAAGCAACAGATTCTGGCAAATGTACATTACTTGTTCTTCTTGATTTTAGTCGTGCGTTTGATACCATTAACCATGATATCCTTTTTTCTATTTTGACTCATTTGGGAATGAGAGAAGAAGCTGAACTGTTGCTTAGATCCTACTTAACAAATAGACAACCATTAGTAAAAATTGGAAATCAATGCTATGAATACTTGAAACTAACATCTGGTGTACCACAAGGGTCGATCCTAGGACCGATTCTCTTTACAATCTATAGCAGTCAGCTTATGAATTGCGTGAAATATTGTAAAATTCACCTTTACGCAGACGACACGCAATTGTACCTTTCTTTTGCTACTAGTAGCGTGAGAGATGCCTGTGAGCGGGTCAACCAGGATGTTAGTAACTTTATTGAACTGGCTTCGACTCACCATCTTCAAATAAATTCAAGCAAGTCCAATGTTCTGGTCTTCGGATCAAGATCAACTAAAAACGAAAGTCAATATTGAAATTATTAATTATCCTCTTGAGATAGTGGAAAACTCAAAAGATTTGGGTGTCATCCTTGATACTGACCTAAAATTTGAGAAACATGTAAACTCCCTCGTGAGTAAAGCTTATTTTTCTATTAAATTGATATATGGCAGTAGGAAATTTCTACCGCTAAAAACTAAAATAATGTTATAAGAAAGCTTGGTTTTGTCAATTTTTTATTTTTCAGACTGTTTGTACGGTCCAAGTCTTACCAATATCTATAAGCTGAAAATACAGAAGTTGCAAAATTCTTGTTTGAGGTTGATTTTTGGTATCCACAGACGCGAACATATTTCGCATAAATTTCATGTTGTGGGATGGTTGAATATGGAAAGTCGAAGGTTGTTGCAATCGGCATGCCTGTATCATCAAATTATCAAGAGTAAATGCCCAACTCATCTTTACAATGAAATTAAGTTCCGCACTGATGTTCATACATTGAATTTGAGATTCAAAGGACCATTAACACCTCCTATGCATAAAACTGAAAAGTACAAGGCTTCCTATAGATACCAGATTTCGAAGGTGTATAATGATATTCCGAATAACTTGAAGGAAATGAAAACAAAAAGCTTTAAATTTCATCTAAAAAAAGGTTGGGAGATGAGTGCCATGTGAAGTGGAATGAATAGAAAAATCGAATTTAAACGGTTTTCTTCACATAAAGGATTCAATATAAAATTGAACCAGAGAAAGGTAGATCTCAGGTGAAGAGCAACTACTTTCCTGGCAAATACCACGCAGAACGTTGAATGATATTCACCTGAAAATCCATGCATACTTCCATATAATATCAATGGACATTGAATGCAAATGTTTCTTTCTGATAAGCTCGATTATGTTTAATTTATGTCGTGTTCACCTAACAATCCGCATACCGGTTTCAGGCTTCTTGGCCCTCATCAGTACGGAGTAGTCAACCAGCCAAAGGTCCAAAGAACTCTGGCTGAAGTGAGACACAACGTAAACAAACCATCATCGATCTTGTAATATCATTCAACGTTCTGCGTGGTATTTGCCAGGAAAGTAGTTGTTTTTCACCTGAGATCTACCTTCCTCTGGTTCAATTTTATATTGAATCCTTTATGTGAAGAAAACCGTTTAAATTCGATTTTTCTATTCATTCCACTTCACATGGCACTCATCTCTCACTATATGCTAGACGGGCTTGCCACTTCTACTGAGAAGGAATCTTTTATTTAGAAACCTATCGAGGTGGGAGATTTTCGGAGTGTCTCTTTCTGTCACTAGGTACCGCCAGTTAAAGTTTATTTTTCCGGCGTACCTATAGGTGTTACAAGATCGATGATGGTTTGTTTACGTTGTGTCTCACTTCAGCCAGAGTTCTTTGGACCTTTGGCTGGTTGACTACTCCGTACTGATGAGGGCCGAGAAGCCTGAAACCGGTATGCGGATTGTAAGGTGAACACGACATAAATTAAACATAATCGAGCTTATCAGAAAGAAATATTTGCATTCAATGTCCATTGATATTATATGGAAGTATGCATGGATTTTCAGGTGAATATCATTCAACGTTCTGCGTGGTATTTGCCAGGAAAGTAGTTGTTTTTCACCTGAGATCTACCTTTCTCTGGTTCAATTTTATATTGAATCCTTTATGTGAAGAAAACCGTTTAAATTCGATTTTTCTATTCATTCCACTTCGCATGGCACTCATCTCTCACTATATGCTAGACGGGCTTGCGACTCCTACTGAGAAGGAATCTTTTATTTAGAAACCTGTGGGAGGTGGGAGATTTTCGGAGTGTTTCTTTCTGTCACTAGGTACCGCCAGTTGAAGTTTATCTTTTCCGGCGTACCTATAGGTGTTACAAGATCGATGATGGTTTGTTTACGTTGTGTCTCACTTCAGCCAGAGTTCTTTGGACCTTTGGCTGGTTGACTACTCTGTACTGATGAGGGCCAAGAAGCCTGAAACCGGTATGCGGATTGTAAGGTGAACACGACATAAATTAAACATAATCGAGCTTATCAGAAAGAAACATTTGCATTCAATGTCCATTGATATTATATGGAAGTATGCATGGATTTTCAGGTGAATATCATTCAACGTTCTGCGTGGTATTTGCCAGGAAAGTAGTTGTTTTTCACCTGAGATCTACCTTTCTCTGGTTCAATTTTATATTGAATCCTTTATGTGAAGAAAACCGTTTAAATTCGATTTTTCTAAAAAAAGGTTGTTGAGAAAACAAACCTCCCCCCAAGGAGTTCCTGTGGTTGTATTTCCTACGAGGATTTTGAAAAATTGAATTGTATTATTTAATTATTGTTATTTTTTTCTTTTTTCTTTCCCTTTTAAAATTATATATAGATTCTAGATTTATTCCATTATGCGTGTGTTCCGAGGTTGAGTGGAAGAACGGCTATATTTTCTTCCCTGTGTCATAGTTATTTATGTTTTAAATTCATATCTCGAAGCTGAACTACGCCTATTATGCCAATATCATTATTTCCATAAAATTATATATTATTGTAAATTCACATGGAAAATAAAGACGCTATTATTATTATTATATACAGTTCTCATCAGATAGTAAAATGAATGCGGATTCATTCAGTTTTCTCTTCTCGTTATTGGGTTTTTTGGCTAGAATTTTCGTTTCATTCCATTCCACCATGTGGTTGCCATTGGATTTCAAAATATGTTCTGATAATTTTGAACCTGCGATCTGTCGATTCCTAATATGATCTCGATGTTCGTTCTGGCGCACTTCCAATGGTCTTGATGTCTCACCAATATAACTTTTACTACAAGAACAAGGTATATTGTATAGACATTTTTATCACTTTTTTCCTATGTTTTCTGGTTTTGTTTGTGTAAGGACTGATCTTAATGTGTTAGTTGTTCTGATGTTAGACTTGTTGCCAATCCGTTCAAACTTTCCAGATAATCCGAAGACATAAGGTATTGTGTTGATTTTGAGATATATTGGTAGTTGTGTCTGTATTGAATTTATTATTTGGTAGAAATTAATTTTCTTTCAATTATCCCATTATTGAAATCCTTTGGTGTTTTGTTATTTGTGATTTCATTGATAGTCTTTTCCACAAATTTATCTGGATACGCATTGTTCTTCAGTATTGATTTTATGAACACAATTTCTTCTTCAAGGTTTTCTGTTGAATTGCATATCATTCTAGCTGTATTGTAGAGGCATTTAACCAAACTTTATGACACTTGCGTGATGGTTCGTGTTGTGGTTGATATATCTATTGGTGTCTGTTTTCTTTCGAAAACACTTGTGTTGATATGATCTGATTTTTTTATCATGACATCTAGAAAGGAAAGTTGGTTATTTTCCTCTTATTCCAATGTGAATTTAATTGTTGGTTCTTGTTTGTTTATATGATCTGTGGTCTGGTTCCGGATGGCAAAAACATCCTCATTATATATCCACCACACTTTTGAATTATTTTGATAAGTTTCGATGAATTGTTCCTCAAAGTGTTCCATAAAAATATTACTCAAAATGTGAGATAATGGGGATCCCATAGCCATGCTAAACTTCTGTTGATGGTATTCATCTTTTAATTGAAAATAGGAGTTTTCCGTACATAATTTCAGGAGTTCCATTATTGTGTTTACATCCATCATTGTTCTATCTTTCAATGATGTGTCCTTTTCTCACTTTGCTTTCACAATTTCAAAAGTTTTATTTATTGGAACATTTGTAAAAAGACTTAGAACATCAAAACTCACTAAACGGTTTCCATCTAGGATTTGTAATCCTTCTAGTTTTTCTTTGAAGTGAGGGGTGTTTCTTATGAAACTGTCTGTGTGCCCAGATATAGGTGTAAGGATGCGGAGAGTTTCTGACAAGGTGATCCAATGGAACTCACAATAGGTCTCAATGGTGTATTTGGTTTTTGGATTTTTGGAAGACCATAGAAATGTGGAGATTTGCTGTGGTGTGAGACAAGTTGGGTGCGTTCTGTTTTCGAAAGTATATTTTTGTGTTTGGCCAAAGTTCTGTATACTTTTTGTTCTTTTGATTTTGATGGGTTTCCATCAATTTTTTTCCAAACTTTTTTACCCTGTATTGTTTTCAGATTGTGGAAGGTTATAATCCCAAAAACAAGTGTCAAGACTAGAAAATAAAATTGTACTAGTTGTCAATTCAGCCACAGCTGCTGGTACTATTAAAAGAGTTCATCTTCTGTTAAATTCCACAATTGCAAAATGAAATTCAGGAATGCTTTGCAGTTGGAAACAGAAATCAGTTATATTTTCTAAAACAGAGATGCGCGCACTGTCATTTGTCATGCCCTGCATTGTCGATATTCTTATTATTATATAAATTAGTTTTATAAAATGGGTTCTAGTTTCAATTATTGTTACGCTTATTACCATTCTTAATGCTTTGGCTATCACTAAACCGAAGTTCACTAAGTACAACTTTATTTTCCCCGATTTCGACCCTGTACTGAACCTCCCTCTCGATCAATTCTCATCAACCTGAGGGTAGTTATTCAAATTCCCATTCCACGAACAGAAGAAACAGCTTGTATTTCAATACTTATAATGAAGCGAGGTTCTAAAAATAGAAATATGTAATAAACTAGATCATTCGATATACGCGCAAGCAAGTTGCAAGCCGTTTTATATTTCCATATACAAAGCGCGGAACATCTGGCGATATTTGTTCAAAGGCAGCTGTAATTGCGTGTTGCAATACCTCCATAGTGTTGATATCATTTTTGTATATGGTATTTTTCAAGTGGCTGGCTGCATGAGAAAATAGGGCGTGTTGGTTTATACGAGTGTGCACTTTTTTCGTTTCGGATGTGAATAATAGAAAATAATCGGTTTATATACTCAACCATATGTTTGTGTACTTGACGATCTGAATGAATATTATACCAATATTTAGTTAGGAGTTCTAATGAGTTTGTGCGTAACGACAGTCTCTTTTTGATCTCGATAAATGACGTCGAAAAAGTACTTATATATTCCAAAAAATGGATTATTTTTAAGCCCCCAAATGGTTAAATTCTTCACCATAATACATTATATTACGGTATTTTTCAATTCGTTAAAAGCTGTAGTGAACTGAAAAATATATCTCAAATGAATGAGAAACATTCATATCTTTGCACGATTAGTCATCAGATGTATTCCAACGTTTGTCGAAGCATTAGCCAGGAAAGTAGTTGTTTTCTAGATATTTGAAAAATAACTTTTTTTCAAATCATACACAAAACACGCATTTGTCATAAAAAGTATTGATTTTGACATTATATCACATACGGTTTTCTTCTGTCCACCACCTACAGTTTTGTGTACTGACTAGCTCATTTGCCTTTTCCTCTTTTTGTCCTTGGAACCAAAAAGACGAGATCCTAAGTCTCGCTCTTTCAAAGTATTTATCAATTTTGGTTTGAACGGTTTGAATTTATTATAGTTTAAAAAAATTCTCACGGCTTTCCTTTTAGCACCAGTACTATTACAAATATCTATTACAGTAGTTTATCCATGTTCTGTCATATCCAAGCATACATGATTGATGATTATGAGGTATTTTTCAAGTATTTTGCACCGAACCCGTTGATTTGAATATCTATCATATGTAGTTCAATGTCCAGCGTGGCTTTAGCCGGGGAAGTAGTTGTTTTCTGTTAGACATTCATTCATTCATTCACGAAAAATAACTTCATTTTAATCGTGGCTTTTTCAATTCACAGAAAAATATTTCTATCAATATTTAATTGAGAATGTTCCCCTTTTCAACATGAATACCCCACAAGAGGTTATTTCGACGATGGAACATAGTGACTAAAGTTTATCTTTCAGTCGCAGATGATTCCACATCTGATTTTATGAACATCCTGTTTATATTTTCAACAAATCAATCTATCATACCCCATGACAAGTTTTCATGTCAGAAAACACTAATTTCAAAGTGTATCTCCAAAAGAAATGATTCTAACTTTTTCAATCTTTGCAAAGTGAGATTGCATCTTGAAAATGTGTTTCCCATTTCTTCCGGTCTTCCCGATGATCGTGGAAGCGTGAAATAGATTTTCGTCGTATTGAAGACCTAGTGAATGCGATGTCTCTCCTGCGTCAATGTTACGAATGATTTCTGGTGAGTACTCTCTTTTGTAAAACATTCTTCTTTGCCTCATTCATTTTCATGAGTTCTTAATTAAGACTGGAATAGAAAATCAAATAACTATCTGAATAAAAATGCAAATTTTCAATTTCAGATTTTCTCTTTTGAGTTAGGGCCTTTTCAGAATATCTATCAGATGTAGTTCAATGTCCACCGTGGCTTTAGCCGGGGAAGTAGTTGTTTTCTGTTAGACATTCACAAAAACTCACTTCATTTTAATCGTGGATTTTTCAGTTCACAGAAAAATATTTCTATCAATATTCAATTGAGAATGTTTCCCTTTTCAACATGAATACCCCACAAAAGGTTATCTTGACGATGGAAGATAGTGACTTAAGTTTGTCTTTCAGTCGCAGATGATTCCACATCTGATTTTATGAACATTCTGTTTATATTTTTAACAAATCAAAATAGTTTAAATTTCATAGAAAATAAAAGTGACCTAGAAGAGATATCTAGGATCTAGTTATGTTTGGAAAATTCTGTCACTCAAAGATGATCAACTGCTGACTTTTCACTTTTCCAATTGGTATAATTTTTCTATAATTTGATTTAAGGTACCCTATTTGATGAAAATAATAGATTTGTGCCAATTTATGACATCAACAAAGCTGTAAACGCACCTCATTATCATCAATTATCGCGAATAAATCTCTCATGTCGTTAATTTCTCATCGAATCCTTCACGAATGTCATAGACAGTAGAAAAGTCTTCCTGTTTGCCGGCTATATGCTCGGAGGTGTTGCGGCACAAAAACCTTGAAGAGTTCGAGTGTTAATTTGGACTTCGAGAGAGAAAAGTACTTCCTTGGCGCCTTTTCGAGCGTGACCTCCTTTTCTAATCGCCCAGTAGTGAGCCGGTCGGTCGCGTTCATCGTCTTGAGAGCTATGAGTTCTGGGCGATGACTTATTCCACCAATAATGAAATGGTTCTATTGTAAGTGAAATAAATCGGAAAAAGTATGAACCAAGATACTAGATTCGCACATTGATCTTCCTAAAAGACGAAACACGATCTTATCACGAAGCAGATTACAATTGAATCAATATTTTCTGTGAAGGGGGGAGGGTGGAGAACATACTTTATGAATGCATTACGGCAGGCCCTGGGTTCTGGGGCTAGTGAATCCATTTTACCTCCGATTCACCCACTAGAAACTCCATCCGGTTGGCTCGTCTGGCCATGCCCTTCTATTGGCCCATTGTATTATGCCTGTTCTTCACATTTCCAGAATTCCAGTAATGTCGTGCCTTGCACAAGTTTGTACAAGTTTTCCACATGGTGTGAGCCTTACAGTTTCGGTACACCAGTTTAATGCCCAAATTTTGACTGTCTCCTACGATCCAAAGCTCCGCATGTGTGTTACTGTTTCCGGTTCCTTGTCTGAAAATATGCAGTTAGGTTGCCATTGGATAGTCCCATTTCGTTAAGGTGTTCTTTCACTGGAAAGTGTTTTTTTGGGAGTTGCGTAATGGTTTTCAGTTGTTCCCTGTCTGAAATTGACAGGTCTGCTGTATTCTCCGGCACCGGCCTTTGATGTATTCTTTTCCTTGTCTGTTTCCTGGAATGTGTAACGATATATCTGTTACATTTCTTATTTATATGCTCAGAGATTTATTTCACTTCAATCCCTGTTGAAAATCTTAGCGGCATCTAACCGTGGGCAATGAAACAATCATTACAGCTAAGAAGAAGAACTGACGCAAGGGGATCTGACAGTACGATGATATTTAAGGCGATGTGCGTGACATTCTCGCCCCTTTTCTGATCTTTCGGCAATTAACATGTATTGTTTTTTGAAATTCGTCGGCTATTAATTGGCAGAGTAGAATGCCATGTTGAAATAATTTATTGAAAAGAGCATTCTCCTTTCTCCGCGAATATGATTTCGAATCAGTGAATTGTGAGTGATGTCAAGAAGGTACGTATTGGAAATGATGTTTAGACCAAAGATATTTTGAATGTCATATTCAAATAATTTCAAAGAGAACGTCAGATAATTCTTCACAAAGGAAATATCTGAAGTTATCTACACATTTTGTTTAGGAAAACATTGAATAGATTTATTCAGATCAATCTGACTAAAAATAGCAGTGTCGTTCACTATATATTTTTGAAGAATTCTGTTAGAATTATGAATCCTACATGTAGTATGTCTCATTGAATTGAAATATCGGTGTTCGGTCCTATCAGGTTGGATTGCTTGTCCTGACAAGGCTCTATTGAGATTCAATGAGGGTTTCACAAATATATGGTATAACTCACTCTGTATTTGGTATGATATAGTTGTAGAAAAAATATATATATTTTCCATGAGCTTTTATTTATCTTTGGTATGGTTCCATATTTGGTGATAATAATCACCGAGCTGTGATTTTTATGTGGTTGAAGTGATCATATATATATATATATATTTCATGTATAAATTTGGTACTTGGAACTTGGAATTTTCTTTGAATTTATAGAAACCTTTTTGAAGAAGTATTTGACGGCTGGTCAAACATTGATTCTCATATACCTTTCTTGAATATCGCTGAAATTGAAGTCATTTTCGTATATCAAATTCAACAAATTCGATTGTGCCAAATTCTGATTTTTAATTCTTGATAACGTATAATTTTGGTTGCTCAAGATCAGAGAAAAAATAATCTTTTCCATATATAAAGCAAAGATCAATTTTTATTAATTCATGAAAATTATTAAAATAATTCTTCAATTTGAGTATTGGATATTACTTATTACTGATTGCGAGCCAAACAACTTCGTAAAGTCTAGCTACGTGCTACACAAAAATACAATCAAGGTACATCGATAAACCGACAGGTATCATCCTGTTTCTTAGTGATGAGTATATCCAGACCACGCAAGTTTCCTCGATTCCTCTCCGTCTGAGATACCTGTAGATTTAGTCTAAGTGTTACTGAAAGCTCCCTCCATATCTAGAATGCTCGCTATCAATAACACTTCGTTTTCCAGTGTATCAGCGTATTCTCCATCCCCTTTATTAGTTTGTGGAGTGCTATTTTTGTTGATCAGCCGGTCCTGTATGCAGTTGTGTTTCTAAGTGTACCGTTTCTCATATGCCTATCCACCAACTTCTCCAGAGTCTTATCCCCAAAGGATATGAACATGAGGTCTCAGGGAATTGTATGGTTCGAATGAGCTTTATCATATGTCACAACCTTTATTGCTAATGTCCAACTTCCCCTGGCACTCTTTTTCAGAGCCCCTAATCCATCCTCATCAGTCAATCCAATCCAAAACTACTTTATTGGGTATATTTACATATGGTTATCACCTAACTTAACTAATTAACTATTTACAAATTATATATACATATTCAATTTTCCTGGTTCTCTTTCGGGGGTGAGTAGGAAGGGGAGGGAAAATCGCGGCTTTTGTTGGGGGAATTTTTGACCGCCTCCTTGCCCTCCTTATGGGGCGAAGGAGCGGCATTACATTACAAGTTTTAGACGCCTCCTGCCTGGGCTTTGCGTCTCTTGCAATTATTTTGGTTTTCAAAAATTAAAATTGAATATTCAATGAGCTTTTGTGAATTATGATTTTTCGTGCTGGGAAATTAAATAAAAACCAGTTTTAGAGAATTCTGTTTTTAAAAATGTTCACCCTTAATGGGTTCTTATCTATTGGTTGTCTTCACTCGTTTTCTATCTCCCTATAGAGGTCAAGGCTTTGGAAAATTACTCCATGTTTCCGTCTCTGATTAGCTCGGACATTCGTGATGCATGCTGTGAGCGGACTTTTAGGGGTATGATACCTATAGAATTTATCTGATATTTCAATAATATAATCTTCTAGCTTTTCTACCTCCGCTAACTCGCGCAGGTCATCCAGCCGGATGTATCTATTACTATTCGTAACTATACGAAGTGCTTTGTTCTGCAGTCCTTCCAGTCTCGACAATTGCGTTTTGGACAGGGTGCAGAACACTGGACAAGCATATGTTATTGCTGGTCTTATGATTTGCTTATAAATTCTCAGCTTGTTGTCTAACGATAGGCTAGAATTACGTGCAATGAGGGGGTACGTTCGCTTTATCGCGGCCGCTCCCCTCTGCAATGCTAGCGCTATGTGTTTAAGTAAGCTCATACGCTTATCCAGTTGCACTCCCAGGTATCTCACTGAGGGCCTCTCCGTTACTTTGCTTTTTTCAATCCTCATCTTCCCGAGGATCCTCACGTTATTGAATTTCCTCGTGAAATTGATGACCTCGGGTTTTTGCGAATTGAGCTCAATCAACCGATCCAGATGTATCTGGAGCTGCATGACAGCCACTTCGCTCTGGAACGAGTGGGCATCCGCGAACATAGCCGTACTTGTCCGAGCGGAGGTCATATGTATACACGGAATACAAGATTGGCGACAGAGAGGACCCCTGTGGGACCCCCGCTCCAACTGCATGCTCTGGCGAAATAATTCCATTTACATGAACCCTAAAAGTCCGCCCAGTCAGGTACGACTCTAAGATTTTTACTAGGTATAAAGGCATGCCTACCCCTGCCATTTTAGTGATTAGCCCTTCTGTCCAGACCGTATCAAATGCTTTTTGAGTATCCAATAGTACCATAACTGTATTGTGGTCCCTATGGAAGGCTTCCTTCACCCCGTGAACAACTCGGGCTACTTGCGAGGTCGTAGAATGACCTCTCCTGAACCCGAATTGTTCATTAGCCGGTGTCTGTACCATTTGAGCCCAAGGGAAGTGAACCTTAGGGGCCTTATTAATGTAATAGGGTTCATATTGTGAAATTTTAATGACTTTTCAGTTGTAATGATGTTTCATTCGACTGATGTTCCTTCTTTCTATACTTCTGCTTGTAGTACCTGGAATATAAACCCAGAATTTTTTTCCGATTCCGTTCTTCAGTTAAATGGGGTTTCTTTTCTATTTCGTATAGAACACAACGCGATCAAAGTAATCCCAGAAAAAGTATATTTTTTTTCTCAGAAAATATTCGATTTATATATTTCATATTCCCAAGATATGTTTGTAGAGTGAAACCGATTGATAGTATTTTCATGAAGAAAACGAAGTTATTTGAAAATACAAATATTTCAAAGTACGAAATGTAACCCAGTAATTACAACATATCCATAATATTCAGTACCACAAACTAAGGTAGAAGCCCAAATTCATTCATAGGATTAGATTTTGATAACTCCCTACCAAACATGGTCGTAAATCTATGTTATGCAGAAGGAAAAATTATACTAGAATACAAGCACACCGCATTGTTAAACGTTAATTATTACCGTATCTTCTCTCAATCACATTTCGTAATCAAAAGGGGATTCGGTAAGGTCATACTCCCTACACAAATGAATTTCATTTAACAATACACGTAACTTGAATCTCACCGGGTTCCGGAAGTTCTTTCGAAAAATTATTCCTTGAATTTTTAACAAATGCGCTGTATACAACCAAGCTATTTATATTTTTTATGTTGAGTGTGAGATCTTTATCTTGGTGGAATGAACCACATCCCCGTTCATGTTGCGCTTATCCTAGAGTCACAAACGGTAAAAGACGTTTTTCTCCTATTACACATGTTTACCACGAGATGAGATACATAATTAAGCGGATGGATAGAAAGGTCATAGCGGACGGCTATAAATTTTCTTGTGTTTGATTAAATGAAATCTAATGAGTATACTCACTCGAGAGTGTTACATGAGGATAAATCAGTTACTTCAGTGGCTTTTTCGAACTCGCTTCCTATAGTGCATTAATCAACTCCATAAAAAGTTGAAGGTGGAACTTCAATTATAGTTCTTCCCTCAACTAGGTTCTTATACTGTTTGATATATACGTAATGAATCAGCATTCTGAAATAGAGGATGAAGTTCTGAAAACTTGTGATGACTTCATAGATTTGGCGTGCAATGTTTCTCACATTTTACTACGTAGAACATCAAAGAGCTCATGAATTTCACCACAGTGTACTACATATCTCCGACAGTTTCAGAAATTTCTGAATGAAAATGTATGATGAACTTTCCATGATTGCAAAAGTATTTGTTTCCAATACTTACGTCAAAAATGTGTTATTTTTTATGACTGTTAAATGTCACAAGTAGGCTTTTTTAACAGACCTACGTTGTTTAGATACAGGTAATACACAATATCCATCACTCTAATTTCAATCGTTTTTTATCAGTACTAATTTTTTACAAATTTTATCTCAATGTTACAATTGCTGTTATTCTGTATGTTAATTCCAAACGATGATTTTGGTAATAATAAATCAAATGGCTTTTCTTGTGTAATGTTACAATTATTATTGTTCACGATTTTCACTTTTTTGATAACACCACTAAAAATACCTTTTCCAATTTTCACTTTTTCTTCCACGGACTGCTCCACATAGCCCTTTGCAACGGTCGACGATCGCCATCCACCATAATGTTTATGTCTCAAAATATAAGCCCCTGAGCCAACTAAAAGCGACGCAGAGGACCATCTAAAACTATATCCAGTATATTTTGCAGTATTAGTTAATCCAAGAAATGATGACTCGGAATTTTTACAAAAGTATTTATTCCGATTACTTGAACTGTACATTCCCATTCCTATACTGAAAAAAAATAAAACTGGGGTTTTGTGCTATCTTAGGACACAGTGACATGTACTTACGGCAAATTTCAGCTGGATTAAATTTGTGTTCATTGTTTTTTGGAACCCAGGGTTGACGACTTCATGGTTTCAGATTATTCTCCCTAATACGCAAGAATGATGGGTTCTGATAACTATATTTTTTTCTGAGAGCACCAACTATCAAATGCATCATATTCTTTTTCGTATAGTAGTCTGCACTTAACTGGTAGAAGTTCCAAGCTAACTGCTTCCGCTGACTTCATCACATCGGCAGGAATATCAAATGTATCAATAAAATCACTTTCTTCATCCATAATTGAAGCGATATTTTATGAATTTACGAAAATTATCTGATGACAGTTTTACAGTGATGGCGACTTCAATAATTGAGATTTTTACTATGCACCCTGACAACCTGATATTTGTTCTAATTTTTCCTGGTAGTTATGTACAGTGATTTTCTTCAATGTCCCCACCCCTTTCATTTTTTCAACGGGTTAACTCAAAAAATTGAAACTTGGGATAATGAAATTGATGCGTGAATACTATATTTTGGAATAAAATTGACAGATGAAACTTTCAAGATTGCGACTGGGTGGGCGCCATCTGCGAAAAAACAAAATTGAAAGGGTAGTCCTGTGACACATCCTTTTGAAGCTCCTGACGAATACTTCACAACCCTAGAATATAAAGTCAATATCTTCACCTACTACAAAATGGCGGAACATTTAATAATTGCCTGAATACATCGACGTTTAACTTCATAATTTGAGGAAAGAACCTCAGTTCAGTTCAGAAGGCACTCAAAATGGTTGCCTTGAACTGCTTGACATAAGAACAGCATATCCGATATTTCACGCCGAACATTTTCGAACACAGTAACGTCGATATTTCTACAAATATTTATTATTATCTGTCGTATATCCAATATTGAAGCAGGTTAAGTTTCGTTCACCTCTTGCTTCAGATAGCCCCTTGCATAAAAGTCTACAGGTGTCAAATCTGGCGGGAGAGCTGGCCATCCCGTAGGACCTCGACGGCCAATCCAACGACCGGGGAAAGTATCATCCAAATAGTTTCTTACTTGTCCGTAGTAATGTGGTGGTGCTCCATCTTGTTGGAATACAATATCCATATCGAATTCATTAGGATTTGCTTCGACGATTCCGGTGATTAGAGGGTCAACAGTATTTTTCAGCATATTCAAATACAGTTCCCCTGTTAAATTTTGTTCAATGAATAGAGGTCCTACAATCTGGTTTCCCAATATTCCTGCTCAGACGTTAATTTGTTCTGGATATTAAGTATGAGTTTCTCGGAAAATGTGAGGGTTGGTGTCACTCCAATAACGGCAATTTTGTCTGTGAACCTTGCCGTTGAGATAAAATGTAGATCACTGAAACAAATATTGTGGAAATAGGTAGGATGCCTTGCAATGGTTGCCGTCATAATTTCGCAGAATTCTGTTCTTTGATCAGGGTCATCTTCAGTTAACTGGTGTACCATTTTGATTTTGTATGGATGATACTCATTCCTCTTCAAAAGTCTCCACACAGTAGAAGGACACACCTCACAAACATTCGCGACGGAGGAAGTAGACTGTTGAGGATTTACTATCATCTCACCAATTATTTGAACTTGCTGTTCTTCCGGAATGGACGGATGACCTGGGGGCTTTTTGTTCTGTACACTACCGGTAGTTGTGGATTTGGTTAGAAGTTCCCTTAAATATTTTCTACAGATAGGACGATTCGGGAAACGATCATTAGAAATTCTTTCGGTTTCGTGAAAGTTACGCGTCGCACCGTAAATGAAAATCACTTCGATGGACGATAATGGACGAGAATTGACTATTTTAGAGATAGTTCACGTGGTACCTATCTACTAGTAAAACCGAAAACTAAATGAGAATATTTTAACTGAACAATGATGCTCGTTGTCGTACTGACATTTCTTGTCATTTTTTGTTCAGACAAAAAATAACCTATCGAACCTCATCGGGTTGTTGGGATTGCCATATGGCAGAGAAAAACAAATATTTCTAGATGTATCGATATTAATGTGTTTGTATGCAAGTAATTATTGAATGTTCCGTCATTTTGTAGTGGGTGAAGACATTGACTTTATATTCTAGGGTTGTGAAGTATTCATCAGGAGCTTCAAAAGGATCTATCTCAAGACCCCCCTTTCGAATATTTTTTTTTCCCAGATGGCGCTCAGTCGCCATTTTGAAAGTTTCATCTGTTAATTTCAGTCAAGAATATAGTATTCATCCATCAATTTCATTATCCCAAATTTCCAATTTTTTTGTTGACCCGTTGAAAAAATAAAAGGGGGGGGAAATTAAACAAAAGCACTGTATTGTATTACGATTGAATGAAATAATTTTGCTCAATGTCACTGTTACTGCCAAAACAATAAAAACTGGATGTTTGCTTTCAAAACGTTAATAATAAAGGGTATTTCAAAAAACCAAAATATTGGGAAAAATCATGTATATAACTCGAATATAAAGCCTCTTTTTTGCACTTTCGAGTGCAAAGAAGAGTTGCTTTATATTCTTGTTGTATAAATAACTATTTTCACACTTCAGGTTATACCATGAGTTTTATTTCTTATTGCTTCAGTGTTATAAATACTACTTGGGGAATTATCAGAAATGTTCATATAATTTCAGGATAACCCCACGTATAATACATCTTATCCAAATACACTTTTACACGGTAAACTCAGGTGAGTACAAACATTCATTCTTAAACGGCAACCATGGTCGCCTAACTGAGCGCCATCTCATAGAAGGTGTTATAAGTTATTCTCATATACGTGGCTAATCTGCTTATTTCAGATTTGTAAATTAATAATATATTGAAATATCCACCATTAAACCCCTTCAAGGGATGAAGCTAAAAAATTGCATGCGTTGATCACCTTATTACTAAGGGGGTCTCTAAAAATTATAAATAGCATTATGGGGTGATTCATTTTGAAAACCCACAATTTGAAACCTTTTTTAATACTATAGCACGAGGTTCGGAGAGTGTGAAGAGCCATATCGACCTCCCTATGAACTAGAACGCGCTTTCTACGGAATCTGGTGCTTCGATTGATACCTTATGTTGGAGAAAATTGCTAAAAGTTTCTACTATACCAATAAATGAACATTATTCCTCCAGCAGTTGATAGTTGCTGACATCTCCAGGTTTGATTTGAATCTCTTCAATGAAGATCTGTCATCTTCTGAATGGGACACCATTTTTGAATTACTTTCTGTAGACGAAATGCTTAACTTTCTGAACCAAGGTCTAATCGATTTATTCAGTCACCACGCACCTCTAAGAACTAATAGAGTGTCCAAACCTCCTGCTCCTTGGCATACCTATGATATAAAAATAATGATTAAACTCAAAAATAAAGCATATTACAAGTACAAATCCTTGAGAACCCTTGCATCTTGGGAAAGTTATACTGAACTGAGGAATCATACCACAGGAGCCATACGCTGGCGAAAAAAGCCATTTCTCGAACACGTCTTGAGAAGGAAACATTCAAAAGAGATCTACAACACTCTCAGGTCGCTTGATATTCCTCGGCAAAAGTCAAAACCTAGCATCCCAGAGCAACTGAAAAACGTGAATGAAATGAATCGTCAATTCAATTACATCATTCATACTGACTTACAATTATATCTTCTCGATGAATATAATAATGTTAGAAATGAAAGTGATTTCTCTTTCAGTAATGTATTTCCCGAAACTGTTAGAAAATATCTAAATATAATAGAAAGCAACGCGGTTGGAACTGATCAAATCTCCCTAAGGATGCTTCAGTTGGTACTATCACACTTGATTGAACATCTTACCTTCATTTCAAATTCCGCATTGAACTCCAGTACCTTTCCTTCTAAATAGAAACATGCACTGATTTTCCCTCTGCCCAAATGTTAATCTCCCTACCGATCTTCCTGACTTGAGACTGATAAGTATTCTGCCTTCCCTCTCCAAAGCCCTAGAAATTATCATCGAAGACCAAATGACAGGTTTCATATATGCCAATTGAATAATAACCCCCGTACAATCTGGCTTTCGGAACGGGTATAGTACTACAACTGCACTAATGGCAATCACGGACGATCTTTTCAAGGCAGCGGACCGAGGGCAAACATCGTGTTTGGTATTATCAGATTATAGCAAAGCATTCGACACCTTAGACCACTCCTTACTCTGCTCCAAGCTCAGATACTATGGTTTTTCTAACGGGGCCGTAGATCTCATATTTCACTTTCTAACCAATCGTACCCAACGTGTTGTTTTGGATGGCATCCAGTCAGATTCGTTGAATGTGGATTCCGGTATTCCCCAGGGTTCTATTTTAGGACCTCTTCTCTTCTCCATATATATATTTCCGATTTCCATGAAATCATTGAAAATGCAAGAATACATCACTACGCCGATGATACCCCACTCTATCTTTCTTTCAATAGTCTCAATCTCACCGCTTCTCAAAATTATATGAATAATGATTTGAATAACTTATATGACTTCTCCACAGCTCATAACTTAGGTTTGAATTCTAAGAAGTCACAGGTTATGCTTTTTGGCTCCGTAAAGAGAGTGGAGGAAGTTTGTGATGAACTGAGAATTAATATTGGTAACGATATAATCCCTATAGTTGATGAAGGCAAAAATCTGGGACTATGGATGGAGGGGTGTCACTCTAAGATTCTCAAAACACGTTAGCCATCTATGTCAAGCATCTCACAATGTTTCCAAATAGACATATACTTTCCAAGCACCTGAAGCTCACCTCATGTGAAACCTTGATTACGTCAAAGTTGTCTCACTGTGATAGTATATATGGACCTGCCCTCCTTAGATACGATCAAAATCGCCTTCAGAGAATACAGAACTCTTGTATACGATTCTCCTACGGTATCCGCAAATTTGACCATAGTGCTGCACTGGAAGACTCTGCCTCATTCACACAAAAATACTTGACGCCAAAGCTCCAAAATATTTGTTCGAAAGGATAAACATGTTTCGTCTATAAACAACCTCAGAACACGCAATAGACACTTACTTGTTATGCCCCCTTACTCCTCTGCAATCTTTACCAGAAGTTATTCATATAATGCCGCCAAATTGTACAATCAGCTACCCAATGATTGTAGGTCTTACACGCTATCCAATTTCAAAAAAAGGCTGAAAATTTCACTAAGAGATACTCAGTTCTCTTTAAAACCTTGATGCCTGCTACCCAATTTTGGATGTTCTTGTTGAATTTACTATGGTGTTTTTCCATTGTTGTTCATTTGGGTAACTCATTGATCTATTTTGATTTCAAATATTATATATAAATTTAGAGTTTTTATTTTTATTATTATTTTATTTTTATTTTTCTTTATTTTTTTCTTCATGGTTGCTGACACTTCACCTTTTATCATTTTTAATTATGTGTATTATTCCTTGCCACTCTGTACCTTTCTTTTGTTTTCTACTAAAATGATGAATAAAGCCGTTTTATTATTATTATTATTATTACTAAACAATATTATTTGTGTGATTTTTTTGCCACTAAAAGCTCGTGTTATTTTTATGTAACAATTATACTATAGTTATTGGCATTGAGGTGTCAGATATTACAAATATTTCATAGATATTTCTGTTTTCAAATTAAAGTCGTGTGTACTACAGTAGACAGTGTCAGTCGACGTCAACAAACTATGAGGTATATTTCAATCCCATTTTAATCCTACTTCAACTGACTCAGTGTTTATTCTACCAGTTTCCTGATAAGAATGTCACACAAAAGACCTCTAACAGAAAATGAATTATTCGAGCTCATTGAACGCGACTAATCAGATATCGAAGACTTTGACAGCGACGTTGACGATGGGGAAGCAGAATCGTCCTAGGGGGTATGTGATATAGACACAGAGGATGATGATTTGCTGGAACCTGCTATCATTTCAGATACCACAGACGTTTCGGATATTGATGTAGCAAGTACATCTCCTTGTATAACTGAAACCTCACAAAAGAACGAAAAAGGCAATACTACGTTTATGAAGAATTTACTCAAGAACTGGATATGAGTAAGCGTAAATATTTTCATAAATTGGCACGGAAGTTATCGTAAAGCTGTTTATAAATTGGCACGAAATGAAACAAGGAATTGTGGAATATTTTAATCCAGTTTAAATTTTTTCCCAATATTTTACGAAAGACTTTTGAGTGAAAGTCACCACTTTTGTATAATATGCATTCATGTAATGGCACATCGAATTATTCTTATCCCTAATATTGGCAAACATTTATCTGACGTACAAAAATATATTTTTTTGTAATTTTCCACTGAATACTCAACAAATAAATGATTTGTGGAGCAAAAAGTTTTATTCGTGTCAATTTGACATAAAAAAAATGTATTTCTGGAGATACCCTCTACAGGGTTGATGTTATACGAATCCTGTCATCTACATTGCCTCACAAGCAGAAAATCAGTCATGCACCTCATGGGACACACTGCAATGTATAGAAAAAATGGGATTTTTCACTTTATATTAATTAAAAAAAAAACAGAGATTTCTACAAAGTAACATCTTGATCTTTGGTTCGTCAAAATGGTTATAAATTAAAAAGTGTTGAAATTGAAATTCTACCTAATTATTATGGAAATCATAAAAACAATTTCTTTCTTGCACTAGGCATAATCTAACTGAACATTTATTGCACTTGAAACAAGTTTGTCCTTTTGGACAGTTCCTACATCTTCCTTTTTTGATAAATATTGGAAAATGTCCAGTCGAATCCTTTCGAATATCTTCACTTGGCAGTGGTTCCCGGGGCGTCTGAATCTGTTTTTTTTTGGCTCTGGGATTTCAGTTGCTGTGGGTCTACCTCTTTTCTTTCTCCTAAGAAAAAAGCCTTCGGCAATATTGTACCTGAATTGTTTTGAAGCCATCGGTTTTTCTTCTTCATCAACATGCGATACATCTCTGCGATATAATAGCCAGGCATTGTTTATACAAATATCTAACACTTGAGAGAAAATAGATATGTACCATCGATGACTTCTGAATCCAGTTCTGTATAATGCTACAAGCATGTCTGCCAGGTCCACGCCTCCCATATGTGGATTATAATGTTTCACAATCTGTGGACAACGCACGCCAATTTTTTGTGCATTTCCTTTGACCTATCATTTTCAAATCATAACCTCTAGATCTATTGGCTCGTAAGTTTTCAAGCGCTAATATTCCCTTTTCGTTTCTTAAGTAGTGTACAAGATCTGGAGATGTAAAATAATTATCAAAATAGGTCACACTGCAGGTTGGATTATTTATAGTTTTTGCTAGGGCAATTACAGTTTTTCCACTCAGCCCAAAGGTTTCTTTTGGGGCAGAAAATTCAATGTTCCTGAACGAGTCATCACCTCCATAGGGAAAAAAATCATACACCAAACACGAAACTCAACAGCGCACAAATATTTGAATCCCCATTTTTGAGGTTGTTTCTATACATACTAGCGACGAATTCCTGCCTCAGTTCCATTATTTGGAATAATCATTTCATCTACAGAAAATCTTTTCTCTTCTTCAATTTCAAGGCATTTCCGCCGAACAGCTTCGAATCCTAAAATAGCGATCTCCCGTTGGTCCAGAATTATCCACAAAGTAGATATTTCTTCTCAAAACCTGATATCTCTTCAGTGCCATAATATTTGCTATCGGGTCAAATCTCAAATTCAAGCTCCAATAATCAGTATAAGCTCTCATAGAAACCTAACCCATGAGTATCTCGATTGCTAAGAGATCTTGCATCTCAGAAATGCTTTTTACTACCGATGTTCCCATATTTGCTCTGAATATCTATTAGTCTTATTGACAATAAGTTCAAAATGGCTATCATCAAAGAACTTCTTGAAATAATTCAAAGGTGGCAAAATATTTTCAACAGTGATGAATGATTCTTCATGAGGATCAACAGGAAAGGCTAGTTCTTCATCACTCCAATTGAATTCTAATTGAGTGGTTTTCTGCTTTTTTTTTGTAGACTTTACTTTTGGTACTGTCACTGAAGACTGTTATCGCTTCCTTTTTGAACTTAGATTCAGAGGTTGTTCAGAGTTTTCTTTATTTGAGTCGTCTTCTTCTTGCTCTGCTTCTCCAATTTCTATCTCTCCATGTTCTATCTCCTGTTCATTTTGTTGATCACTTTTCTTTTCGAATAGTTGATCGTCATCGTCTTCAAAATTGTAGGTCTCTATTTCGAAATTGTCTATGGACTCCCTTGCAAAGTTGTTAGAAATTTCGTACAAAATGTTTTCAAAATCTACTGAATGAAGATTTTGATAATCTATGTTCTTCAGAGGTTCGAAACTATCGTATCCTCTGATTCCGATTCCACATTTATTTTCGGTATCAGAACATTAACTTCCTGATTTCGCTGCCTTAGTTTTTTTTTAATCAGTTTTGTTCGGTTGGAAACTGGAAACTGTAAAAAAAATGTTTTGAACAAGTGTCTGGTAGTTGGCAAAGTACCTTTGAGGATGCCTTGCTAAAGTACTATATACCAAGCAAAGTATCCTTCAAAACACAGCATCTTAATTACTAGATAGTGGACATCGTATCTTCTTGTACACAATTCGATTCCCTTTTCATGTGGCAATGTATATTGTAAGATGCACATCTTTGAAATGCGTCTCATATTCTAGTGAAACGAATTGCCTATACATAATATAACATTTTTACGCACATCAGAGATCAGAATTAAATCTATTCAGTACCAAAATAAACGAATAACTTACCATAAGATCGAACGATCGTTTATTTCCCTGCGCCATCTTGGACACAATGAATTTCAAATGACAGTATCGGAATTTTATGGTGACTGCGGTGCCATCTACAAGTGAAATGTGGTAGCCCACAAACATGTCAGTAACGAGAATTGCAGAAATCTGGACGGTTTTTCTAAAGGAATATTTGAAAGATGTATATCACCAGATACGTCGATAGGAAAGGGGTTATATTTATCATATCGCTCAATAAAGTACTTTGTTCAATCGGACGAATACCGCATCCATCCATTTGTCCAGAGGTATCGAGATCATGTTGCGACATTACTTTTATCAGTGGTAAATTTTCATCAATCGTGAAATATATCCAGGCAGACATTCCATCTAACGATATTTTCATCGTAGTACGTAATTTCCCTGGGGTATTTAAACTTTTCTCGTATATTTTACTGTAACGCGATTCCGTATGCAACAGTCTTCTATCTCCGCTCCTGCATATCTGGTATCTCTCAATAACAAATTCAACAATGAAATACCATACAATATTGGAAGCCATAAAGTTGCTGCTTCATCGAAAAATGAAAACATCGATTCCCCTTTCGGTATTCCAGTTCGAGAAAGCGACACGTTGCGCCGGTTTTATTTCAAAAACTCCACCAGTTTGCAAGAAATTGAATTGTAATATTTCTCGAGCAATAGCGGCATTTGTCTTCAGGGAAATTGTGACTTATTGGGATCGATTCTCGAATTTATGGCATTATTTTCAAATTGTAAATATGGTCCTGTTGAAAGGAAATATACGACCGTGCACGATAGTGAAGCATTTCCTAGGGGTAATATATTTTTAAGGGGTAATGATCGGATGGCGTTAGAGCTGAATTACTTCTTCGGGTTCTTTCGATTGACTCCTTAGAATAGAAAAAGAAAAATCGAATTTAAACGGTTTTCTTCACATAAAGGATTCAATATAAAATTGAACCAGAGAAAGGTAGATCTCAGGTGAAAAACATTGTTAGGTGAACACGACTTAAATTAAACATAATCGAGCTTATCAGAAAGAAACATTTGCATTCAATGTCCATTGATATTTTATGGAAGTATGCATGGATTTTCAGGTGAATATCATTCAACGTTCTGCGTGGTATTTGCCAGGAAAGTAGTTGTTTTTCACCTGAGATCTACCTTTCTCTGGTTCAATTTTATATTGAATCCTTTATGTGAAGAAAACCGTTTAAATTCGATTTTTCTATTCATTCCACTTCACATGGCACTTATCTCTCCTTAGAATAGGTTGTATGTTTCGCGGAAGGAACCGTTTCTCACTAATGATATTTTCAATACCAATCATAGGCTTTGCATTTCTTCACAACTCGAAAGTGATCCTCAATGTTGATGAATTGACTGGTATCGAGGATTTCAATATGAATCTTCTGGAATGTGATTCTGCGAACATTAAGTCTCTTTGTGCTATTCTTGCTTTTTTAGATTTGAATCAAGTTATATACAGGGTGTCTCGGAACTATGGAGCAAATTGAAACGGAAGATTCCCTTCGAAAACTAAATAGGACTTTCCTAATCTTTTTTTCTCAAATGTCGTTCGTTGCAAAGATACAAAAAAAATAAAGTATTTATTATTTATAAATTCCAGTTATGAAAATTCCTCTATTATATTTGAAAGAATGTTTTTGTTCGATATGTGCTTTATTTTAAAGAAAATCACAATTTCAGTTGCCACCAGTGGCGTACAAGAAGTGTATAATGATCCCTTTTCCCCCTTATTTTTTACGCCACTGGTGAAATCAATAAAAACTTTTAAACAAAAATTTAAACAGATAAAATACGGAACTTAAAAGTAAAAAATAAAATAAACCTCCTCAGTCTCAATAACTGAGCTCCTAAACTAATGTAAGTAACTAATTTTGAGTTGGCGCCAAACAAACAAGCAAATGAATTACGTAAGGCGTAAAATGATGTCATTGAGTTGGGCGGTGACATTCTGATAATTTTTTTGGAGTAATTTGATGATCTTCGTTGATTTTTCATGAATGGTAATATAAGTATTTTATATATTTTATTGCGAAAAACAACCAAGGGTAAATACTTCTCTTAACCCTTGGAGTACCTCACCTGGAAGCATTATGAAATGTTTCACGTTGACTGCATATTTGTGTTCACGAGGTAAACATGCAAAATTACCAAATGACTCTTCTCTGGATGTTGTAATTCCATTATTAACAAAGAAAATAAATGAGGAGAAATACTGGAGTATTATTCAATTGTTTCCTCTCCATTCGGAAAGGAGAAAGCACTACCAATTAATTCAGCACAAAGTTTTTCCATCAATGGTAATATAAGTATTTTATATATTTTATTGCGAAAAAAAAACGAAGGGTAAATACTTCTCTTTACCTTTGTACCTCAGCTGGAAGCATTAGGAAATGTAACACGTTGACTGCAGATTTGTGTTCAGGAGGTAAACATGTAGAACCACCAAATGACTTTTCTCTGGGTGTTGCAATTTTATTACTAAAAAAACTTTTCAACAAAAAATTAAACCGACGAAATACGGAACTGAAAAGTATAAGATAAAATGAACCTTCTTAGTCTCAATTACTAAGCTCCTAAACTAATGTAAGTAGCTAATTTTGAGTCAGCGCCAAACAAACGAGCAAATTAATTAGAGGTAAGGCGTGAAATTATGGCATCGAGTTGCGCGGTGACATTCTGATAATTTTTTTGAAGTAATTTAATGATCTTCATTGATTGGTTACTTACATTAGTTCAGGATCTTGGTTATTGAGACTGAGAAGGTTTATTTTATTTTTCACTTTCCAATTCCGTATTTCGTCGGTTTAATTTTTTGTTAAAAAGTTTTTATTTTTTAATTTTTTGTTGCTGAAATCTAATAATTACTACCTACTTGTTTTTTGATTACCTCCAAAATACTCACTTACCCACCTCACTTCAACTATCACCCGTTATATAATATGATTTTCTACTTTTACTATTTGTTGTAATATAAATTATTTTTGTTGTTCTGGTTAGTTCATTTCATTACTTTGTATATCATTCCTTCCTTTCATAGAATATAATGATTGTGACGGATGTAGGAGAACAAAAATAATGACATTAGCGATCTGTCATTGTCAACTACATATGTGTGCCAATGTTCACAAGTGAAAAATCAGTTATTCCCTATTTTCTGACCGCAAGGGTGGATAATTCCATTCGAAATTCAGATATGATCAACTATGAAGTGTACCCTATCTAACAAAGAAAGAATCATCCAAATCGAAGAACCCAGTACACAGTTATGCCTGATAGAATCGGTTAACGGACCAGAATTCAGAGGGTGGGTGATCAATATTCTTCATTTTGCTACCCTTAGGGGTTTTTTTTTAAAAAGTACACCCTGTCCACTCAAAAGAGGATTATCGGAATCAGACGTCTCAGTAAAAAGTTATGCGTGATCATAATAAAAAAAATATACGCGTCGACTAGAAAACCTCCTCCTTTTTGGTTTCGTCGGTTGAAAAAATTATTGGTTTTTCGTATTCGTCATTCAATTTTGAGTAAAAAATGTGAAATTGTTCGAATCCGGAAAACCAACAGTTTTCAAGATAATTGCGCTTTTAGGAATACAAACATACTAGTTTAAAAAAAGAAAAATTGTTAAGCTGAAGAAAATCAGTTGCCACAGTGGCAGACGATAAAAACTTTTTAACAAAAAATTAAACCGACGAAAAACGGAACTGAAAAGTAAAAAAATAATATAAACCTTCCAAGTCTCAATAACTGAGCTCCTAAACTAATGTTAGTAATTTATTTTGAGTCGGCGCCAAACAAACAAGGAAATGAATTAGATAAGGCGTAAAATGATGGCCTCGAGTTGCGCGGCGGCATTCTGATAATTTTTTTGAAGTAATTTAATGATCTTCGTTGATTGTTCGTTTGGCGCCGACTCAAAATCAGTTACTTACATTAGTTTAGGAGCTCAGTTATTGAGACTAAGAATGTTTATATTATTTTTTACTTCTCAGTTCCGTATTTCGTCGGTTTAATTTTTTGTTGAACAGTTTTTATTTTTCAATTTTCTGTGGCTGAAATCCTCTTATAACTACCTACTTGTTTTTTGATAACTTCCAAAATACTTACTTACCCACCTTACTTCAACTTGTGGCTCAGTGGAACGAGCGTCGGTCTTGTGTCAACTATTTCCACCTGGCGCGGGTTCGATTCCCGCAGCTGGTGAAAAATGTTTTCAAGGTCCCAAGAGTGGTTTCGGATCCCACTATAAAAGGTAAGGTCCCCGTGATCTTAACTCGTACAAGTTTTCATCAACTTCGAGGGTTGGTCAAACAACTAAGAAAGCGGTTTAAAACAATTTTACAAAAACAATTTTTTTACTTTTATTATTTGTTGTAATACCAATCATTTTCGTTGTTCTGGTTAGTTAATTCCATTACAATGAATATCATTCCATCCTCTCATAGAATATAATGATTGCGAGAGATGTAGGAGAACAAAAATAATGACACTAGCGATCTGTCATTGTCAACTACATATGTGTGCCAATGTTCACAAGTTAAAAATCAATCATTCCCTATTTTGCTACCCGTAAGGGTGAATAATTCCAAAAATAATCAATCATGTGGTATACCCTATCTAATAAAAAAAGAATCATCCAAATCGAAGAACCTAGTACAAAGTTATGCCTAATGGAATCGATTAACGGGCCAGAATTCAGAGGGTGAGTGATCAATATCCTCCATTTTGCTACCCTTAGAGCTGGATTTCATCTTTTAAATTCATGGGACTAACTTCGAAGTACACCCTATCCACTGAAGAAGGAATTATCGGAATCAGACGTCTCAGTGAAAAGTTATGCGTGATCATACATAAAAAAAATATTAAAAAAAAATACGCGTCGACTAGAGAACCTCCTCCTTTTTGGTTTCGTCGGTTATAAATAGTGTCATGGCAATTTCTTAACAATAAAAATAGAAGATTATAGAATCTATTTATTGAACAATTCCTTTAAATCCTTTCATCTCATAAACTGTTCGAAGTGTAAACCATTGTTTTGGACACAAGTTCTAACCTTTTTGAGGAAATTGAATTTGAGTTTTCTTAGAACTTTCATTTAGCTGCATCCTTTTCATCTTTTCCTGAATTCTCACTAGCAACTCCTCCATTGTGTGTATGGGTCTTGAATAAACTTTCCGCTTCAATGCTCCCCAAACATAAAAATCTAGTGGATTCAAGTCTGGACTTCGAAGTGGCCAACTAAGAGATGCATTTCTGCCGCAACCAATCCAACTGTTATTGAAATGAAGATGTAGCCATTTGCTCACCGGCAGTGTGTAATGGGGAGGTGCACCATCATGCATAAACCATAATTGTTGTCGATCTTGTAAATTTATATCTTCCAAGATTATTGTTCAGGAATTCGAGTTATGTATTTTGAATGAATATTGGAAATGTTGTTCTATAGTTTCATGTGGATTCTTTTTTGCAAATACATGTGCGTTTTGCTGATTGAAAATAACTTCCCTGGTAAAAGTTGTTTCTTTCGTGAAAAATATTTTGTTTATGAATCAAGCATCATTTTCAAGTTTCTCGATAACCCAATTATAAAACTCTAATCTTTTTCGGTTGATAACCAGCACAAAGTTCTCTGACCAAATGAAATGGAAGGAGTTGCTGTTCCTCACATATTCTGTGAACAGATGATTCGGATGAATTTTCTGCCAAACCAATTCTTCGAAAGCCCATTGAGGGGTCTGGATATACATTTTCGAGAACCCCTTCTTCTGGCTGACGTTGGTCTTTCTGTCGATCTCATATTGATCGTGAGAGACTCATTTTCACTCAACCTTCGATGTAAGGAACTGAATATCCTTTTACTAGATATTTTCTCAAGGAAGCCCTTGAATTTCCAAGACACATACCATAAACAAAATGCATATCTGCAAACTCACTAAAGGAAAAATTTTGCATTCTGGAACAAGTTCCTCTGAGGAACTGTATTTATAACTCTGTCCAAAATAACATTAACATTTTGCCCATCTTCGATAACTAGTAGGTACCTACTTGATTCAAATAATTTTTTGTAAAATATCACTGCAATGACAGATGCCAACTTGATTGATCATCTGAATCACCTCATTGCGGATAGGAGTGCATTGCAAAATTGAATTGAAGTAAATAATGATGTAAACTAGTTCTTTCTACTTCATTTGGATATCATTTTGAAATATTTTTCTGTATATCAAATGGTTTTGTTGTGCTTTTATCTTTTCACTATCAATTAGCACTTAGAGAATAAGTTCGATGGAATCTTATTATCCCACATTTCCATAGGAGAAATGTTTACATTATTCCAATATTATGGTGGATGAGTTGGAAAAAAATGCACCTCGAAAGTGCATTTCTCTTTGAAATAATTGGGTGGGAATTCAAAGCGAAATCTGTTTTATAAATATCAATGCAATAAAAATTATCAGGATCTCCCAATAAATAAGGATTAGATAATGTTAAGAAAACTAAAATAAATATTATGATTAATATTCCAACTGAATCTTCAAATGAAAAATAAGGATGAAAGGGTATTTTATCAATATTAGTACTTTAGTACTTCTAATGAAAAATTTAGTTAAAAAATAATATTAACTTGTCAAGTTAAAATTATTATAATTATAATAATTTTTGTTTCCTCAAATAATACCATTGAATTGATCAACCTTATTCTTATGTTTTACTATTATTTTTTTTATATTTAATATTATTAATTACTTTATATTTTTATATCCAATTAGAATTTCATCAACACAAAAAACTCAATAAAAAAATCCTAAACATGTTGCATTTATAATCAAAATGTATTTTTGAAAGGATTATACAATTTTTACTGAAAATGTATCAGTCTCGTGGGATTTGAGGTGGGAAAAGAAACTATGGTACTTTTCTGCACGACACTGTGACAACTGATTCCTTTTCAAAATATCGCACCCATCGAAGGAACGCATACCTTCGTATTTAATTGTTTTTTTTTCGAAACTATGAATTTTACGAGAAAAATGCCTTATGGTTTTCCAATTTCAACACCCTGTACCCCTGTTAGGAAGTAGCTTTGTGAAAAAATGCATGTGAAAGTGTCTCATAATTTTTTTTGGTAGAATATCCAGTTGTGATTTGAACCAGTAATTAGGAGTCTGAAATTCCCTTCAGACCAACAATTTTTCCATCACTAGTATGTTTGTATCAATAAAAGCGCAATTATGTTGAAAACGGTTGGTTTTTCCGGATTCAAACAGGTATACATTTTTTACTCAAAATTGAATGAGAAATGCAAAAAGTATTAATTTTTTTAATTTCAACAGTGGCCTAAAAAATAAGAGAGAAAATGGACCATGATACACTTCTTGAACGCTACTGCAAAGAACGACATTTGAGAAAAAATATTTCAGGAAAGTCCTATTTATTTTTCTAAGGGGATCTTCCATTTCAATTTGGCACCATAGTTTTGGGACACCCTCTATATATATATATATATATATATATATATATATTGTTATGGATTTGTAAGATGATTTATTGTTGTTATGATTTGATATGATAATTATTTTCGCTCCGCGTTGGAAGCTAGTTGTAATGATGGGTTGTTCTGTTAATTATTCAATTTATTATTATTATGATTACAAATATTTTCGCACTGCTTTGGGAAGCCAATTGTTAAGGTATAACAATTGTTGTTAATTTTACCCAAAAATATTTTCTCTGCCTTCTTTGCCTTTATGTTGGGTACCAATTGTTCTGACATGATAATAGCTAATTGTTAATTTTGCCTTTCGTTGGGAGACAATTGTTATGTTATATCAATTACTAATTTTGCCAAATTGTTATGGAATAATAATTGCCAGCTAACGTTAATGTTTTCTCGCCACGTTGCTGCCAATTGTTATTACCTCATTCGCCTTTATGTTGGTTGTCAAATTGTAATGAAATAATGATTGTTATTCTGCCCTTACTTCGGATGTCAATGTGTTATGATTGGGTAGAATATAATAATTTCTATTTGTATTTATATGTTTTGTAAAATTATTTCTTCCACCCAATACCATAACAATTTTATTGAATATATGTGAAATTTTCATTATTTTTACTCTTTGTTATTCCTTTTCTTACCACGACTAAACTCAGTTGGAGCGCCTTCGGAGGAGTCGGTACTGGCAATAGAGCCACTGCCTGTCTTGATGTCATTCGAACTATTTCGGTTCAGTGTTTATCAGTGAGATATTAGCATATCATTGTGGAAAGTAAACCAGAAATTATCAAAAACAATGATTTCCTTTATTCAGGAAAACTTATATTAACCTGGCCTGCGATAGATAACTTATAGCTATGAGCAATTGACAAATTTTCATAAAATAATGAAAAACAGTGATGGATATTGTAAATATAATCTCACTTTCTTTTATAGTTCAATACTAAATTATATAAAGTTCTTCAGATATACGAGTTACTTTGTAAAGTGATTCTGTTTGTGATGTGCACTAAAGGAGTTTATACCTAGAGCTGGAATGTCGCTGATGCATTACCTGGCCATAATCTGAATTCCTGTTTCAAACACTCCTCTCAGGGACTCTCCATTGCAAAGGAACCATCCAAAATTCCCGAAATCAGCTTGGACAAGTTTTCATGTGGAGGACAAAAAAGGTAATCTTCTTTTGTCCTCATTTATTTTGTGTCGAAATTATCCATTGGTTGAATTGGTTTGTTATTGTAGGAAAAACTACCTTATCATTAGTGAAAATCCTAAATTTATTTTCTCTCAAATTTTGTACGTGGCTTCTTTCTAAAATGTTTCTCAATCTCCTCTCGCTTTGTTTTTTCTTCCCCTGGATACCATTTCTGTTTTGTCTTTTCATTTGAATTTTCAAAATCGCGCACTCTCTTGTCGCACTTTTACTAATTTGGTGTTATCTGAGAAAACATATCAACTAACATATTTTACATTTCTTTTGAACTAAATACAATATTTGATCATAATTATCTTTGACGTTTCAGTGTTCTTACTTTTCCACAATTTCAAATCTTTTATCTAACCATCTCTGTTCCCTGATTGGCTATTGTCATCAAGATGTTTCTTGTTCTCCCATTGGCTATTTTAGTTAGATGCAATTTCATATACTGTATGTTTCAACCTTATAATTTTGTTGATCACATTCAATCCAAAATAATTTTGTAAATCTAGACTTTTTGTTGTATTTCAAACAAACATGTATTGTAATCATTTTTGAAAATGCAGGAGAATGATTGCATTATAGTATTTGCATATATCAATATCATACAGAGGCTTCATGAACTACTAACTATTAAATATTTATTATTTTTGTGGATATTTCAAGAAATTATTTCTTTTTGACCTTTAAAATATATTACTGGTCCTTTCTAACATAACAATATATATATATATAAATATATATATATAAATATATATATATAAATATATATATATATATATATATATATATATATATATATATATATATATATATATATATATATATATATATATATATATATATATATATATATATATATATATATATATATATATATATATGGTCAAATTGATCACTTCATCAAGTTGACTTTGTACAGCCCTAAAGTATTTTTTTTATTTTTTATTTCAAATTAACTCCATTCTTCCGAGGCCCGTACCGAACGAGTTTTGGGGTGTCCCACAGCTTATTCTTTATATTTTTCAAGTGAACTACTGGTTTGATGCAGTTTAGAGTATGTTCGATCGATGAATGAGCATCCAGTTATACTCTAAAATACTTAAATTTCAGGAAAGTTTTTTTCGTAAAGGAGAATAGCAGTCGCTTCCATATTTTGCAGAGGGTGTTTCATGAATTAAAAGAGTACACTATACAAACTATACAAACCGAAAAAATCTATTTTTCTGTGAAGGAATAAAATAGCCGTATTCCTATTTCGTAGATTGTTTTGAGCATTAGACGAGTACAATATATTCGATAACTTACAGTACATTACTTCGATTGGGGAGTCGTCCAAGGGGTAATTCCACCATCCTGGAAATTGAAAAGTTAAATTCTTCTGTGAAAAAATAGACGCGTTTATATTTTACAGAAAATGTTTCATACATCAGAAAATAACTCTTTATGAACGACTTCAATTTGGGGGGCATCCAAGCGGTAGTTCCACCACTCTGAAAACTAGAAAAAATCGATATTTCTGTGAAGGAAAAAAATTGCCGCGTTTATATTTTGCAGAAAATGTTTTATGAATCAGGAGAGTACACTAAATACAAAATTTCAATTTGGGAGGTGGTTCCAGCCCCCTGGAGGTAGTTCCATCACCCCAGGAGGTGGTTTCATCCCCCTGGAGGTGGTTCCACCCCTCTGGAGGTGGATCCAACCCCCCTAGAAGAAAACAATTTTTTTACGAAGGAAAAAAATTGCCGCTTTCAAATTTTGGGGAAAGTGTTTAAGCATAAGAGGAGTACACTGTATGAATGACTTTGATCTGGGAAGCGTCCAAGAGGTGGTGCCACCCTCCTGAAAACTTGAAAAAATCGATTTTTCTGTGAAAAAAAAATTGCTGCTTTTATATTTTACAAAAAATATTTTATGCATCAGAAGAGTACAATATATGAACGACTTTGATTTCGGAGGTGCCCAACCTCCAACCTCCTGGAAACTTAGCAAGATCGAGTTTTCAGGAGGGTGGAACCACGTCTTGGACGCCTGCCAAATCGAAATCTTTTATACAATGTACTCTCCCAATGCTGAGAATAGTCCCTACGAAATATGAACCCTGCTATTTCTTTCCTACACAAAAAAACATGTTTATGCTCTGTTCTAATGCACAGAACAGTCTCTGCAAAAATATGAACGTGGTTGTTTTTTTACTCCACAGAAAAATTGTTGTTTTTTATTTTCCAAGAGGGCGGAACCACCCCTTGAATGCTTCCCAAATCGAAGTCGTTCATATGCTCAAAACACTCTTTAAGGAACATGAATGCGTCAATTTCATTTCCTTCTCAGAATAATCGATTTTTATAAGTTTCCAGGTGGGTGAAACCACCCTTTGGACGCCTCCCAAATCGAAGTCGTTCATACAGTGTACTCTTTCAATGCTAGGGACACTTACTACGAAATATGAACGCAGCTATTTCTTTTTTTCACGGAAAAATCGTTTTTTCAATTTTCAGGAGGCAGGGATCATCCTTTGAACGCCTCCCAAATCGAAGTCATTTGAATAGTGTACTCTTTAAATACCTAAAACACACTCTGGAAGAATATGGAAGCGGCAATTTTTTCCTTTTTAGAATAAACTTTTTTCAATTTTTAGTATTCTAGAGTATAACTGGAAGCTTATTAATCGGCCAAACATGTATGAATGCAATGTATATGAATATCACATATACGGCAATACGAACGGCTGATTAATGGATTCTTTCTATGAAGAAGGCGAAAGGTTGTGGATTTCTAAAGTCAATCTCCCTCTGCGAAGTACGGATAAGAAAATGCAAAGTGCATGGAATCGTCCGCTCTTGAAATTTAATTTGAATAATCTGCTTGAAACAGCTGTATCTACATCTCAGCAGGCTCGTCCCAATGCAGTTTCTTCAAAGGAATCAGGTGCGTGGCTCGATGCATTACCAGTTTCTTCTTTGGGTACTCTTCTTGACGATGGAACATTCAGAATTTCTGTTGTACTTCGGCTGGGTTCTTCAATTTGTGTCCGTCATAAATGCAAATGTGGTGCTGAAGTAGATGAATCAGGGGTTCATGGTTTGAGTTGTAAATTTAGCGCTGGTCGTAGATCCCGCCATGATGCTGTTAATGACTTGATAAAAAGAGCTTCAATAACTGCTGAAATTCCAGCTATCTTAGATTCATCAGGTGTCAGTCGTGATGATGGGAAACGACCGGATGGAATGTCATTGATTCCTTGGAAATTTGGTAAACCAGTGGTATGGGATTTTACTTGTATGGACACTATGGCCACATCACACTTGAACTCAACCTCTATTCGCAAGGGTGCAGCTGCAGAAAATGGAGAGAGAGTTAAGATAAAAAATATCAAAACCTGAGAAATCTCTACATTTTCTAGCTTGTAGCTATTGAAACCTACGAGGTTTTTGGCCTCCAAGCAACGGAATTTATTGAAGAGATTGGTAGAAAGATTTTCCAAGTGACCAATGATAGGAGACCCACCATCTTTCTCCTTCAATGCATCAGCATCGCCATTCAAAGAGTCAATGCAGTTTCGGTGTTGGGAACCATTCCAGTTGGACGTCATTTGCCGTATATGTGATATTCCCAATTGTTCAAGACATTATTCAATATTGAAATAGGAAACATTCTCAATTGAATAGAACATCCGGTTCATATTTTCGAACAAATGATTATTTAATATATTTCACTCATAACCGCCGTCACTGGTGGTTTAGCTGTTGGGGAGAGTGCGGCTGCAGGAAAGTGGCTGCTAACTTCACACTGGTTTGTCTTTATGAGTTCTCACTTGAGACTGGAATAGAAAATCAAAGAGCAATCCAAATAAAAATTCAAATTATCACTTTCAGGTTTTTTCTATTGAGTAGGATTCTTTCAAAATATCTACCAGATGTAGTTCAATGTCCAGCGTGGCTTTAGCCAGGGAAATAGTGGTTTCTGTTGGATATTCACTGAAAATTACTTCATTTTTATCGTGGATTTTTCAATTCACCGTGAAATTTTTCTAATAAATTTTCAATTGAGAATGTTCAGTTTGATTATTTATTCATCAACATCGAATTGTCTTGGAAATTGTAAAGAACAAGCGGAAATTATGGCAACATTTTAAGGAAAGCTGAGCTGCTAATAGGCTCGAAATAGTTTTTCTCTATTGAAACATACCATTGCCACTGATCTTCCCGCAAAAATGAAATTGTATGCCTCTAATGAAGAAACATATTCACAGTCAAAGCGGGACTTTCTGTGCTGCAAAAACTCCAATTAAACTCGAAATGCGAATGCTTCCTTTCTCTCATTCGGGATTTTATCGGCAATCAATGAAAACGTACATGTGAGGCCGGAGTCATTGATCTGTGTATCGGTAGGATTGAGTACATGGTCTGGTGAGCAACTAGAAGCTTTGATCGGAGCGTTTAATGAAATGAGAGATCTGTTTGTAATAAAGTTCGCATGAATAGTTCAGATGCTGAACGGAGATCGTCCAGTTTTTCGCGATATTCCAGTCGAGTGTTTTTTGTTAATAGTTGAATGAAGAGTTAATGAGTTTTGCCCTGGATGTGTCTGATATACGTCTCTGCTCAGTTCTCAATCTAAAATTACCATTAATCGCTCAATGCTATGCCTCCTTCACATAGAGATTCAATACATTTTGTGTCAATCATCGTGTTTTTGAGCTTATCGTTGTCTTTCATTTTTCATTATTGTAATTGAAATAACTTATATACTATTGAGTTCGTAACACCGAACATAAGCTATGTTTATAACAAATTGTTTATTGAATAAACAATAAAAAAATTACCAAAAACTTTTTTTTTCAGAATATGAAAGAGCAATAGAATTATTAATTTGAAACAAAGAACGTTTTCTTAATATTAGCAACACAATTTTTTTTATTGATATATCCGTACGTTTTTATTTTTGATTATGAGATATTTGGTGTTGAATGAATCCATTTTGTGACATAAATTCCACAATAACTTCCGAATCGCCTGGTATAAACCCATACAACCCAATTTTTTTGAGAAATACTCTCAGAAAGGTATTCAATCGAGTGAAAATGTCTAAGATATTTCATTTGAAACAGCATTAATTTGATAAGTCACACATTTATCGAACACCTTGTATGTTGGTACTTATTTTTGAAACATAGCGTTCATTGCTTTCAACAACTTCTAATTGGGCTATTTTTGCCTATCTCAATGACGAAAGCGGCTATCGTGAACCCACGCATCGTTGATACACCCTGTATATATTATTATAACTTATAATATATATATATATATATATATATATATATATATATATATATAATATATATATATATATATATATATATATATATATATATATATATATATATATTATATATATATATATATATATATATATATATATATATATATATATATATATATATATATATATATATATATATATATATATATATATATATATATATATATATATATATATATATATATATATATATATTCATATATATATATATATATTCATATATATATATATATATATATAGTTATGTTTAGGAGTACGTTGAATGTTTAGAGAGTTAAAAAGCCCATAAATTATAAAATGTTGGTATTTGGTAGTCTGCGCTATGTTGTTTTACAGTTTTTCTGAAGATTCTACCGTTTTTCTGAAACCTTGTATAATATTAATCGATACCTATGTTTGAAATAAACATATTTCCAACATTACAAGCAATTGGCATAATTTTAAAATTTAAATAAAAATTTATAAATATTTTTTGAAAGAAAAAAATTAATATTGGATCTGAACACAATAGCCAATGAGATGCCAGGAAAGATTTTGAGGCAAAATTAGGGATTTTGACAATATGAAAAGCAGAAACGTCAAAAAAATTATTTTAACATGTATTGTATATAGTATGTAAAGTAGTTAGAAATGTTTCGTGAATAAAAACTGTCAAATGAGTGAAAATAATGAAGAGGGCAACAAAAAGGTGCGTGGAAATCGAAAATTCGAGAAGAAAACAAAATATTATTGGTATCAAGGAAAAAAAATCAACAAGCTAAGCAGAGAACAAAAAATAATTTTAGGAAGAACCAAATGAAGAAAATTGAAAATTTGGAAAATCAATCAATATGTATTAGAAAAACAGTTATTTGCCAAGACAATATGGGAAATACTATAAAGAACAATAGCAGATGAAAGATTCCAGATGCAGAGTTAATCTTACCTTTTTCATTGGAGATTTACCAGTACCAGGCCAAGTCATAGTCGACAAAATGTGGTGCAGTTTCCAAAAACGTGAGGAATCCGGAACACTGAACATTCTCATTACAAGAAGTCACAGGTATTTTTTTTCAAACCATAAAAAGTTACTGCAGTGCAATTGAAATAAAACTTTTAAAGAACATTTTTTGATAGAACTCTTCATGAATTAATATATTGATCACATAACCTATGAAACTAGGTTAAATTACAATTTTAGTATCACATAGCTTCACATTTCCTGTATATATTTGCTATGCAGCACTAATTAGGTTATTTATTGCAGAAAAGGTAGTAGTTAGTTTTTCCTCAATAAAGGAAATTATTATTTTGATGAATTTCTGCATTATTTTCAATGTTTGAGCAACAATAAATTGCCATTTTCTGAAATTTACTTCAAGAACGACCAGAGGGCTCCACAGTAGAACCGACTTCTGAGATTCCATAGGCGTACCGATTGAGTTAGCTGAGGTGAAGGAAATAAGGTAAAAGAGTAAATGGAAAGAAGGTGAAGATGCATAGCCGGACATATTGAATATTTATATGGGTATTTATTTATCAATAAATCTTAAAAAGGGGAACGATCTTTAAGATTTTGGAAATAGTTGAAATGATATTAAATAGCACAACAAAACAAAAAAAAATATATATTTTGTTATGATGTCTGGTTGTGGAAAGTGAATAAACAAATATAAAATAAAATAAAAACGATCGCAATCAACGCATCATAGCAATATATATATATATATATATATATATATATATATATATGTTATAATAATCTCATTTGTTCAATGTCTTTTTCATTGTTCTGACCTCTATGTCGGAATAAAAAAATACAATTCCGAATTCCGACTAAAAATTCGGAATTCCGAGATACAAGTCGGAAATCCGAGTAACAAGTCGTAATTCCGAGATACAAGTCGGAATTCCGTCTTGCAAGTCGGAATTGTGAAATAAAAGAAAGTCTGGCACTTTCACGCCTTTGTTAATGGGGGTCTCTTTTGAAGACTTCAAAGAATAGATCCAAAAAGTGAAAAAAATCTCAGGAGTTTGAAAATTATCAGGGTTTTCATGTGGGTTATTTTTTTTTCAATACAAAACACAATTTTAAGCCAAGTAAATGCCAATTTCACTCCGGAAAAAGACATACGTATTCTGTAGACATACTATGGTTTCCGGAGTTCCTTTGAATCTCATACTCATCAGATCCAAAATTGGCATGGGTGTTGGATTCAAAAATTGGATTTTTTTTTCAATATTTCACACTCTTTCATCACTTCCAGTTTTACCGGAAACGAATCAGACTTGCGAATTTCAAATAGAATACCCTGTATATTTTTACTATTTTGCATCTGGGGAGACGATTCTGAGTATGATCACATAGTTTTGAGATGAAAAATTGTTACTTTTGATTTTTCAGAAGCATTTTTATTTTTGCATCTAGAGTGCGTTGGACCCATTTCAAACAATCTGATGGATATGAATGAGTAGAAAAAAATATTATATGACAGTTTATTTTAACCTAGAATAAGGAACTTTGAAGTCTTCTTCACAACGAATGCAATATAAATTGAAACAATTGGTAGAACACAAGCGAAAAACAACCACTTTCCTGGCAAATACCACGCAGAACGTTGGATGATATTCACCTGAAAATATATGCAAACTTCCATAGGAAATTAAAATTGATTGCAAATATTTATTTCTGATAAACTCGGTTATGTTTGATTTATGCCAGGTCCGCCTAACAATCCGCATACCGATTTCAAGCTTTTGGCTCCCATCAGTACGGGGTAGTCACCAGTCAGAGATACGAAGACCTCTGGCCGAAGCGAGACCCAACATGAATGAAAACACCATCAAGCCTACATCACCCATAGGTAAGCCGAAAAAAGTAACTTTTAACCGGCGGTACCTAGTGACAGAAAGAAACTCTGCGTACTATTCCCCTATGTCAATAGGAATCCATATGAATAGGATTCCATCTCGGTAGGAGTGGCTGTATGCCCGACTGGCGTGTATATCATACAAGAAATCCATGTGAAGTGTTTTCTTTCATGTTGGGTCTCGCTTCGGACAGAGGTCTTCGGATCTCTGACTGGTGACTACTCCGTACTGATGAGGGCCAAAAGCCTGAAACTGGTATGCGGATTGATAGGCGGACCTTGCATAAACTAAACATAATCGAGTTTATCAGAAAGAAACATTTGAAATCAATTTTCATTTTCTATGAAAGTTTGCATAGTTTTTCAGGTGAATATAATTAAACGTTCTGCTTGGTATTTGCCAGGAAAGTAATTGTTTTTCGCTTGTGATCTACCAATTGTTTCAATTTATCATCCCCTATTTTTCTACCCATAGGGTTTTTTTTTCAAATTCAAAGGGGACCAACTTTGAAGCATACCCTGAACAATAGAAAAAAACCATCCAAATCACATAACCTAGTACAAAGTTATGAGTGGTAGAATTGGTTAGGGAGTGAAAATTCAGTGTGTGGATCAACAATCATCCCCCATTTTCCTACTCTTAGTAGTGGACTTTTTTCAAATTCAAATTGGATCAACTTCAAGTTATACACTTGCCACTGAAAAAAATTATCATCAAAATCGGACTGCTCTGTAAAAAGTTGAACGTGGTCATACATAAATAAAAATTAAGAACCTCCTTTTTAGTTTTTCGTCGGTTGAAAATTACAAATTAATTTATCGACAAAGATAGAGAGAAAAAAAATATCAACAAAAATGTCTATCCTAAATACTTTTCTCCAGATTTTGTGGAAATAAATAGAAAATAAAACCTGAAGAAGTTTTCATCTAGGAACGGAACGCCATCGAAAAATAAAATCGTCTCCTTTCAACCTTAATCCAAAACCCAATGAACAGTCTCAATTTACTATATATACAACAAGATTCAAGATTACATTGACATTGGTTATTGGGTTCTTCAATGAGAATTGTTGAAAACAAGTGAATTATAGATAATAATAAAAATGCGAAGAGACAAGACATGGTTATTAGTTTAGATTATATGTGTTTTAGAGTTTATGATATATTTAATTCGTTTGACAATATGAATGCAGATTTTCACTTTCAGATTTTTTCTTAGTTGGGGTCACTTCACAATATCTATCAGATGTAGTTCAATGTCCAGCGTGGCGTTCGCTGGGGAAGTAGTTGTTTTCTGTTAGATATAAAAAAAATAACTTCATTATTGTCGTAGATTTTTCAATTTTCAGAAAAATTCCATTCAATATGCTGTTGAGAAGGTTTCTTTTTCCATTAATGTGTTGTGAAATCATTCTTATTTTCATTATAATCACGTCACTCGCAATACAGCAGGATTGCATTGCATTTCCCATCTAACAAATAATCATTCACTCAACTAAATTTTGTTTGCCTGTTTTACACATTTTATTGATTCAACAAATCCAAAAAATTTAGCCCCTTAGTGAAATATATTTCATTTTATAGTACTTTTTCGCTAGGCACGTTCGTCGTTATAGACCAGAAGATATAGACAATCAATTAGCATTAATTCCAGAAGTTTTAAAACTTCAATGGTATGTTAGTGCATCAATGAAAACAAACTATAAATTTTTGCGGTGAACGGAACATTGTTTTAATTCCAAAAAACGTTTTTATGCTTTAATATTGCACTGAAAATTGCAAAAGTTCTGCAAACTAGGCATATCCTTTTGAAGTAAATGGATGAAAAAATGGTATTGAATACGCAAAAATATCAAATCAAATAGAACATTTATTTTAACAAAAATAAGAGATTGATGTGTTGAAATGATGAGTTTCCATGGCTTTGAAAATTTCAAAACCAATCATTGTGGCTTCCGGAAAAGTCAAAATCAAGCAAATCATAATTGGTCGATTTTTTAATGGTATTTATAGTTGGCTGATGAATTGTATATTTCCGGGCACCGCATGCGGAACGCAGAAATGTCATATCAAAATTATTCAGCCAATCACAACACACCATTTTATATTTCAAATGTTATGATTGGCTATTTCTCTTCGGAAACAGATTCCCTCATCAGAACATAACATTAATCATGGTTTCTATTCTGGGAAGATGTGCAGTGAAATATAAATATCGCGTACTATTATCAACATTACTGATGGATTTGATATTTAATTTCAGAATAAACATTCATTACAGGGTTTTGTAGTCTATAGCCATTTCTCTGAGTACCTATAGGTTACTTCGCTCTACCATTAACATTAGCAAAAAAAATATTTTTTCACCCCATATTGACATTTGAGTGTTTCTGCACAGAACATAGAATAAGTAAAATATAAATTTATTATCTACGATTCGCAATCCATCCAGAGAACGAAACGTATAGACATGCATGAAAAAACATCCAATAACATATATTGTATTTCATCACGTGACCACAATGTGAAAGGGTCTGAAATCCCAAGATAAGGAAAATGGACTTCAAAGTCAGGAATAAAGGTAACTTTCGACTTTGAACAAAGTCTATGTGTTCTCATAGTCAAAATTTCAAGGAATTTCGACATATAGGTCCCATATGGAACCTACGCCATATTTTTCGGTTTGAACCGTTCCCGCCATTGTAAAAATAATACATAATTTTCTCGAATCGACCACATTTTAATGATTGGTAGTCAAAAAATAGGTGAATATGATATGTATACACATACTTCATCTATAAAATCAGTTTTTGAAGTGTTTGATAGAAAAAGTTGTGAAAGTAGACATTAATTGATGGTTGTTTTTTTTCATACAAATTTAATAATTTGATGGGCCCAGTTGTTTTAGACGAGTAAAAATCAACATTATCACAGAAAAGTTTGTATCGCAAATAAAATCACAACTAGGTGTGAATGCGAAACCATCACTTATTGCATTTTCTGCTATACGTTTATTGACAGTTCTTTCTTCATACGCCATGTTCATGTCAACTTCAACGCTTTCACGAATAAGCATGTAGGTTAAGATACACAATTTACAGTAAACTTTTATTATCTTCTTCTAACCTGCCATGGTTTGTTGTTTGTTTTATTACAGTATTTATAACCTGAAATAGATAAAAATCAGTCGACTAGACTGGAGGCAATTTTACCTATTTATGCCTTCAACTTATGAGGAAAAATGTCCTAATTTCCCAAATGTCGACTTCCGAATTACTTCCATTTTTCTCCCCATAATGGTAAATTTAGGGTAATTATAACGTAATAATTACCTTCGCCAATTAGGGCGCTGACCTATTCGAAGGTCGAAATGACGTAAATTTCACCTATAATGTTTGTTGGGTACCTATAGTAATGGTGTTATACAACATGCATTAAGTTTGCAACCTTGTTAAAGTTGTGGAACCTTATTTTTTGTAGATTTTTCAAGTTTTGCATTTTAATTTGTTTAAATAAATTACAAAAGTTCTGCAAATTGGAAAAGTGAACGAAAAAAAAGTTTAAAATATCCACGTACATTTGCAACCATTTCTGAAAAACACATCAATTATTTATCAAACTTGTTTATCGACGCTCCCATTTTCAACCGCCGAAACCAAAAAGGAGGAGGTTCTCTATTCGACGCGTATATTTGATTTTTTTTAACATTTTTTTTTTATGTATGATCACGCATAACTTTTCACTGAAAGGTCCGATTCCGATAATTATTTTTCCAGTGGATAGGGTTTTCTTCTTGGTCCAATTCGAATTTGAAAGATGAAATCCGCCCCTAATGGTAGCAAAATGAAGGATATTGATCACTCACCCTCTGAATTCTGGTCCGTTAACCGATTCTATCAGGCATAACTTTGTACTGGGATCTTCGATTTGGATGATTCTTTTTTTATCAGATAGGGTATACCTCATTATTGATCATATCCGAATTTCGAATGGAATTATCCACCCTCACGGGTAGAAAAATAGGGGATAATTATTGATTTTTCACTAGTGAACATTGGCACACATATGTAGTTGACAATGACAGATCGCTAGTGTCATTATCACGATATCATTATATTCTATGAGAAGATGGAATGATATACAAAGTAATAGAATAAACTAACCAGAACAACAAAAATAATTTATATTACAACAAATATTAAAAGTAGATAATCATATTATTTAACTGGTTATAGTTGGAGTAAGGTGAGTAAGTAAGTATTTTGGAAGTATTCAAAAAACAAGTAGGTAGTAATTAGTAGATTTTAGCCACAAAAAATTGAAAAATAAAAACTTTTTATCAAAAAATTAAACCGACAAAGTACGGAACTGAAAAGTAAAAAATAAAATAAATATTCTTAGTATCAGTAACTAAGCTCCTAATCTAATGTGAGTAACTAATTTTTTGTCGGCGCCAAACGAACAATCAACGAACATCATTAAATTACTTCAAAAAAATTATCAGAATGTCTCCGCGCAACTCGATGCCATCATTTTACGCCTTACCCAATTAATTTGCTTGTTTGGTTGGCGCCGACTCAGTTCCGTATTCCGTCGGTTTAATTTTTTGTTAAAAAGTTTTTATCAATACACACAAGCATTCGAATAATTACAAAAGTTTTTTATTGTGGTTGCAGATAAAGAGAATAGTGGTCTTAGTGGATATATAACCTTGCAACCTCATACGAAAAACGGAACCTATTTATCCCCAAATATTCTTTCTTTCATTTTTACAACTTCTGAAATAATTGCAAAAGTTATGCAAATTGCAATTGAAATTACGACTAATATCTAACGTGAAGCAAGAGATTTGCGACCGTAATTGTTCAATAGAACAGTTTTTTTTATGATTTGGCCATGAATGCAAACATTGTGCAAATAATTTTCAAATATATATTAGACCGACATATCTAGAGTGGTCCAGTTAAATACCTGATTATCTGTTATAGTTTGTACTGGTTGATTGAAATTCCATCCGAAAAATAATACGGTTACGTAGTTAACCATTAAAAAATTTGAAACCAATTATTGATCTCAGAAGCAATCACTGTTTTCAACTACTCAGCGAAATGAATTCAATATAATATTTTCGTATGCAACAAGCGAAAGAATAAAACATTTTGCTAAATTATGCTAAAAGACTATTGGAAGACATCAATTTTTTATCGCATTAGAAATGACATGCAATCATTTTTCATTGGAAATTTTCACTTGTCACAACATGACTGCAATTGACGAGATTTTTGAATGAATAATCGATGCTCTATGGAAGGAAGGATATCAAAACGTTATCGATTATATATTTCGCAAGTACATAATTTTCATCATCAAACAGAAACGTTGCTGAAAAATAGGAATTTATGAAATCGATATTACATCTCAAATTTAATTTTTACAAGTATGTATTTCTTCAAATGAATAAAATTATAATTTACCTATCCACTCGACTTTCTGACTCCATTCTATTGAATCCGAATGGAGGACTGAAATGTAATCGAAACGTAAGAATCATTTTCTTGATTTATAAAAATTTTGAAAATAAAGAGGGAAAAACCTGTTGGTAGGCAATTGTATTTCAGTTGTAGCTCCAGGATTATTACATGAATGTGCATTGTTTTTGGTTTGTTAAATAGTTGATTGTCATGAAAATACAATCGTCAGTCTTCTTGTTATTCTGGTAATAATTCATGTTACTGAACCGCTGTGTATTCATTAGTCTGTAAACTGATCACTGTAACGTAACACAGTCGTAGGTTTATCGTAATAATTTACAACTGTACGAGTGTTTTTTAAATCTCAATATTTCCTTCATTTTTTAATGAATCAAAAAAATTATGAAAATTTGTCGAGATATTCTCGATCCTCCAACAAACGTTCTCAAGAGTATTTTTCATGCAAATTCCTAGTTGTAATATGATGTTTTGAATTCATATCGAAAAAGTTAGCTTTCAATATTGAATGATTTCATCTACCGTTGACGAGCTTCTTCTTGGTCGATAGTTAACTTGGTAACACAATGAATGTCATTAGGTATATAAAAATCATTATTATTCAGATAATAGTGCAGTGCAGAGTTGCAAAAATAAATATTTTTTTGATTCCTAATGTTTCGCATTGTAACATAGTTTGCAAATTATTATACTGCCACCAATTGGTAAAATGAGTTGTCTGCCCAATTCGCAAAACTTTTTTTTTTGGTAGAGTCCAAATACGGAAATATTTTGCTTTAGATTTTACCCTCAATTTCGTGTTACAGACGAGGATGCAAATTAATGAAAACATTCTACGTCAGGACATCTCCACTTGCAACCATTATTTGAAACTTTTGTAATAATTTCGATACTTATAAAAAAAAAACAATGTTATGAAAAAATATATTTTTCGTTTGACGCAAGAGGTTGCAAATTAAAACTCTTGTCAAATATATTATTTCAGTAATTTTTTCGGAATTGCAGAACTTTTGGAATTTTCATCGAAAAATTAGGACTAACAACAATTTTTCTTCGATAAAACAGACATTTCCGTTTTGTATGAATGGTTGCAAATTTATCAGAGGATGTAAATTGCCATTTTTCAAAACTTCGAAAGTTTGCAGACCTTTTGCAAATTTTTCCGCACTAATAATGTGAAAATTCATTAAATCCTGATTTTCAACATCTTTCGTTCAGAAAAAAGGGTTGCAAAATCAGACTACATATCAAATCAAAGCCCTCTTCACTCTACTGAAGTTTTGAAACTTTTGTAATTATTATAAAATTTTGGGAAAATCATGTCTATCTCTACTGGCCTATTGAGATTATTTGCTAAGAAAAGGGTTTATGATATTTGAAGATAACAGCTTCATCCAAAGCGAAGCACCTGAACATACCCAAATGAAATAAAAATAATTGATAACATTGTCTTTAGAAACCTTCGATCGATTCCATGAATACAGTGATCGGTGTCAGTCGATTTGAGGAATTGCATTGGTGTCGCCATTGTTGAACAGAAAGTTGATTGCAATATTAAAAATCGTGCTTTACGATCTTGCGTGTCCCGACGAGAAAACGGTTTATGGACCGCAAAATAAACCGTGAAATGCCTTTTGTGTCTGTTAAATCATAAAAACGCAGTTGACTGAGGTTTTGTAATAAACTGGTATCAAAACGATCACAGACAACCTCCTAACTAGGATATGGTTCATGTAGTCGTTTTATAACGTGAGGGTGATGAGAATACAGATAACTACTGAAATCAAAGTCGAACTTCCATTCGAATGCAATGCAAGGTGTAGCTGACTATTATTCATATCAACCGAAATCTTCATTTTATCAAATGTCTGAAAATATATTCTACTTTTAATGTAGTTCAAAATCATGAATAGGGTTACCCTCACATACAGTGCTCGTCTAAAGTCCCCCCCCCCCCCACCCACAAATTTTTGAACCACCTAGTATATTGCAACGAAATATGGAGGGCTTAAATAGGAGATAAAATCTACTGTTTTTTGAGCGCCTAAATCCTTTTATGAAAAGTTTGATCATGGCTCGTAGTTTAGACGATAAATTCGAAGCAGTTTTGATATTTGGAGAAGCTGGAAGAAATTATCATCCAGCGATTCGTATGTTTAATGACAGATTTCCCGAGAATCCTATCTCGAGGTTATATGTGCGCAAACTTTTGAATAAGCTTCGAGCAACTGGTAAGCTGAAAGATGCTCCAAGATTAGGAAGACCGCTTCTTTCAGAAGAAAAAAAGGTAGAAATTGTTGCTGAAATCAATCCGACTCAGTCGACGTCAGCAGTTACTGAATCCTGTGGAGTAAGTTCAAAGAGTGTCCAAAGAGTTCTTAAAAAAGAGAAGTTTCATCCCTATAAAATTAAAATCCTGCATGCTCTCACGAAGGATGATCCAGACCGGAGGGTTGAATTTTGTGGGTGGTTAACAGGAACAATTGAAGGAGAACAGGGCTTCCTAAAACGTGTATGTTTTTTCTTAATGGAAAAGTCAACAAACAGAATGTACGATACTGGAGCGATACTAATCGGCATATTTTTAGATAGGGACATACCCAGTTTCCTAAAAAGGTGAATGTTTGGGCGGGGATTTTGGCAATCGCGTTGTTGGACCAATTTTCATCAGAGGCAATCTTACAGGAGTTCTTTACAGAAAACTTTTAGAAACTGAAATTGAACTTTGAATAAGACAAATTGTATTGAACAATCAGGAAGAGTTTGAAAATCGTGAAATCATATTTCAGTAGGATGTGGCACCTCCCCATTTCGATCGCATGGCTAGAGAGTTCCTTGATACAAACTTTCCTGGGCGATGGATAGGTCGCAGGGGAAGTACAGAATGGCCACCAAGATCTCCGAATCTTACACCTCTAGATTTTTTCCTTTCGGAGTATCTGAAGTCAGAATTCTATGCCACCGAATGCCAAACAATAGAAATGTTGGAACGCAAAATAATAGACACTTGTGAAGAAATAGATGAACAGACTTTCATCAACGTGAGAGAAGCTATTTATAATAGGTCACTCCATTGTCAAGATTTAGGAGGGGGCCACGTTGAACACTTGATGAAATAATTGCTGGGGTTAAATAAAAGTGTTATTCAAAAATAAATTATAATTTTTTAGCTAACTAATTTGTTTTGTTTGTGAATTTACAGAACAGGCTTCGAGATTTTCCGGTACGCCTCTCATTAGTCGAATTCATTAGGAGATTTATCTACAAATTAATAATAACATTCAGTTAGCAAAATGTTTTACGGGAAGTGACTTCATTTCAAACCGGGATGTCACTTTTCAAACTTTAATATTTCGAAAACAATTGAATTTAGGAGTAAAGTGTATTGGGGAAAACTGTTGAGAATTATGAAAAAATTTCGAAAATGGAATGATATACGGGGTGTACTATTTAAAAAACATATTGAAGAAGGCGCTCAGCCGCCATTTTGAAACTTTTAGATGTGATTTCTTCCTGAAAAAGTAGGGTTTTCATCTCCTTATTAAGCCCTCCATATTTTGTTGCGATATACCAGGTGGTTCAAAAATTAGTAGGGGGGAAACTCACTTTAGACGAGCACTGTATACAGTGCTCTCGTAGAGTGATGAATAAATTAATGGAAAATCCAAGTGATAACTCTTGGGAAAAACTCTCGAACACGTCAAATTTTAGATTTAGTTGCGCATTCTGAAAAATTAAATGCTTGCATACATACGTGTAATAGGGATGACGTCATCGATAATTTTTCCAAAGGCACCTCCCTTTTGTATTACAGAATGTGAAATGCCCCATTTTTTCAGGTGGGATACGGTAACCATCAAGTTAGCGTTATCGTCGGTTAGATAAAAATAAAATAATCAATAAAAACCTTTTTAAAGACAAGCTTTCATTTAAATGCACTGGAAAGTAAAAAATAATTGTTTTGAATGTGATCGGACCCTAATTACAAAACTCGTCCGCTATCTTGAATTGGTGAATTTTGGCCATCTTGGGCCGCATTTTTAATTTTATAAATTTTGAAGGAAAACTCCACATACCAATTTTGAATCGAATCGAACCATAAACCTAAATTTCATCCGTCATCTTGGAGCGCCATTTTGTTTTTCTCTCTAACAAAAATTTCGTGAGCCGCCTTTTCAATTTCATGAATTTTTACCAAAAAATTATAATCTCCGATTTCACATACAAATTTTGAATAGAATCGGACCATAATCACAAAACTTTTCCGCCATTTTGGAGCCGCCATCATGAATTCATGAATTTTGACAAAACATTCATAATATCCGACCCCAAAAACCCCCCCATATCAATTTTGAATCGAATCGGACCATAATAACAAAACTTGTCCGCCATCTTGGAGCCACCATCTTGAAATTTCGAATTTCGATAAAAACGTCCGCCATATTAGAGCCACTATTGAGTTTTTTCTATAACAAAAACTTCATAATACATTGTCACCGGAATTATGAACACATGCCAAATTCCAGCTCAATCGGATGTCGGCAAGTGCTCCAAAAATCGATTATGAATTTTTGAACCGGAAAGAATGACAGAATGACATACGAAGGAAGCAATTTGAATAAAAGCTTGTGAAAAAACAGAATTATTTTTTCTAATTTTGTCATTTAAAGTGACACTTTTCAAAACTCGCTGACGTTATCAAATGGTTTACTTTTCATCACCAATTGCGAAAAGTAAAATTTTTAAAAGTAAATAGCACCACCAGTTGCAAAAATTACAGGAATAAAATTTGTTATAATTTTGAGGATATTCGATACATAAATATGTATGGTAAAAACTAATTATAAATATCAATAACATAATTTGAACAATTGGTGATATTGACCCCAGTTTACAATGTAGTTTTCTATGTAGCATTAATTTCCGTTTTTTCCATGGAAGTCTCTACAAGGATGAGAACACGCTTTCAACGCACTAAAAAGTAAAAAATAATTTTAATATTCAATGTCTTTGTCGAAATCAATTAAAATAGTCCAAGATCCCAGAGTCGCTAAACCTACACCATTTTAGCAGAGCTGAAATTTTGAGTATGATTAGTGTGATACGTAGTCAAGAACGTATGCATACTTGCTAGTTCGAAAGAGGGGTTTTACGAATAGCAGGTATAAAAGTACATAAAAAACTTTTTCACTCACGTTGAAGTATCGTAATGCGTTTGAAAATTAATATCGTCCAGTTGACCAAGCGGTCTGAGGCGCAAGATCTGAGCTCTGATATCAAAAAGGGGCGAAGGTTCGAATCCCCACGCCTGACAATTCTTTTTAAATTTTTTCCATCGAAATTGAGGAATGATTTTTTTTTATTTGAATATTCATCCCAAAACCAAATCATTTCTCAATTCCAAGCTAGCAAGTACGCATACGTTCTCAACTACGTATCACACTATTCATACTCAAAATTTCAGCTTTGCTAAAATGAGGTAGGTTTGCCGGCTCTGGGATTTTACCCTAAAAATTATAATGTTTCTCAAAGATACGTAACCAAAAAGCACCCCATGCTTTTCGGCATAGTCGTTGAATATTAAAATACTTTTTTAATTTTTATTGCGTTTAAAGCGTGTTCTTCAGTTTTTTCAAATATATATTTTTCATATTTTTAACTTGAATTAAAAAAGATCACATTTCAAAATTTAAAAAAATATTGTGTGAAACACGAAAACACTATTTTGCGTAACTCGCTTTCTTTTGAGGAACTCGCTCCGCTCGTTCCGCAGAAATTCGCCCATTGCGAAAAATAGTGCTTTTCCCAACTGGTTGCACGAATAACTATCGTTACTTAAATATACTAGATTTGATAACAATGGTATCTTTGTTTTGAGTGAGCCAAATGTTAATCACAGTTTGAAATGCTACTGCCTGACATATGGTCTCCACTTAACTAGGAGTCCAGATTCACCCCTAGGTATGTATCCCTTGTACCTGCTCCAGAGTTATACTACTTCTTTTCTCTGTGAAAAGAATAATTTCTGTTTGGTCGAGTTCACAGTGGGAACAACCTCTCGATAACGTCTTTCCATTTTTCCACAAGCCAATAGCATGCGATCGACCCTGTTCTGATGAAGGGCAAATACCCAGAAATCGATCTATAGGTGGTCAGTCCGAGTGGGGTTGTCGATATTTATCCATCTCGTAACAAACTTTTGCATGGTACCTTGTCTTTGCACCATTATCCATCGGATGTAAACCAATATTTGTCGAGGCATTAGCCAGGAAAGTAGTTCTTTTCTGACTGATAATTGACCTAATATACATATATTGTGTGTGAATTATAGAATATCCTTCATAATTACATCAGGCACTGAATTCGAAGAATTACTATTTTTTTTAAACTTAATTTTTCAAATTACCACATGGCCAAGAATCTAGTCGTAGCTTTTTTCAAATTTTCCATTGACTCGTCGGCCGTTACTTGATCCATAGTGATTTTAAATCACATAACGATATGTGAAGGGAAAAATTAAGCTCTCCATTCTCTCTTTGGGTAATTGTCCCATTTTTGGAGGAATAGGTTCACAATATCTGATTTGACATACTTGACACCGACGAAAACATATCGTGCATCTGATTACTTCAAAATCCAGAATTCCGTGCGAATATTATTCACTATCTCGATTTCTGGATATCAACATGGTTTTGTGAAATGTCGTAGAAGTGCATCAAATCTTTGTATTTTCGACAGCCGAATGCAGGTAGATGTAGTATATACAGACTTCACAGCAAAGCTTTTGATCGGGGACCACATGGGCGATTACTGAAAAAACTATCTGCTTTCGGAATTTCGAACAGTTTACGATCTCTTCTGAAATCATATCTGAATGAAAGAGAGTTATTTGTGAATTATGAAGGAACCAGATGTTCTACTTTCATTGCAATTTCAGGGGTACCACAAGGTTCTGATTTGGACCCCCTATTATTTTCAGTCTTCATCAACGACGTTTCTGATGTTTCGAAATCAAGGAAACTACTTTATGCTATTTTTGCTATCACAGTTGTTGGATATCTCTTCAGGGGAACTCTTTTGGTATACCCGGTGCTTCTTCTTGGAATACCGTCATTGTAGAAATTGCCTGTAGTAGATTCACTTTCCATAGCGTGTTCTTATAGATCGACGGGTCATGTAAATTATAGAATACCCTTAATATTTCAATTGGGCATTATATTCGAAAGAATACTTTTCTATTCAAACTTTATTATTCAAAATTGACAATATGTCCTTTTATCACTTTTTCACATTGCGATATTTACATAGTGAAACATATGTAAAATCAGAAATAAAGAAATAATATTTTGGATCAACAGGTAGTAGTAGTGAGCCCGTTGAGAAAAAAGACATATGTGCAATATTTGGGCGAGTCATAAAGACTTGGGTTATATACTCGATTATACAGAGTGACCCATTTGAAAGCGGGTCACCTCTCTAAAACTGTTATTTATTATCCGATTCAGATGTTTTTTTTTCAGCAGATAGAACATCAATAGTTCCAGTTGAATGCCATAAATTCGAAATAAAAATAAAAATTTCACGACCTACTTCGAATTTTTTTCAAGGTCAAAAATCCAAAAACACTAGCAAATTATGTTTCTTCGAAACGTAACTCAATAGTATAGAAAATGGTTATGTCCATCAGAACACTGCAGTTTTTGGCCAAAGAAATTAAATATTCATCTTTACATCAAATAATAATCAATATTCAATAAACAAAAATAACCAATATTGATAACATAAATGAACTACAACAATAGAATGGATTGAAATGAGAGTGCCTACACATTAATTCTCGTTCTTTTCAACCAAATCCCGATTTGATTCGATACATTTATTCTGCCATTTTCTGATGCTAACTAACCATAAGATTCGATCAACATTCGATGATTGGTTTGGGGTAATATATGTGCAAGCCTGTCTTATTCCTTCACGAAGTGCCTCTTTGGTGAATGACAGTTATTCCAAATATCAATCTTGGTTTCATTCAAACATGCTTGGGATACCACATTTCAAAAACATTATTTTCATTAGGAGGCTTTGTAACTTTAGTTGCTATAGAGATGACAAGTCATCAGGAAAATAGACGAAAATACACCAATTTGTCAGTGTTAATCGTGAAGTTTATAACTCCTCAAGTACCTGCACTAATGAAGAAGTATGGCTGATAATTTGACTTTGCAGGAGAAAATTGTAATAGTAAGACTTCGTGGTAACAACGACAGATCCGAAAGGGAAGTATGTAGAATTTTCAATGAAAATGTTGTTCAGTGACGAGGCAACATTCACAACCAATGGCACAGTTAATTCTCAAAATACAAGGTACTGGACGGAAGAAAAGATTGGATAATAAATTGCAGAAGAATATTACATACCAAAATAACTGGCCCCTTTTTTGTTGAAAACAATTTAAATGGTCAAAATTTTTTGAATTATTCGAAAAACGAATTTTCCAACGCTATGGATGAACTTCCACTGGCGGAAGAGGCTCATCTTCTATTTCAATTAGATGGCTATTCCATCCAAAATAGCAGGATTGTAAGAGATTGATTGGAAGAAAATTTTCCTAATCGGTGGATAGGGCGAAATAGTGCATTGATCGAGTTTCCCCCCCGATCCCCGGACTTGACTCCATTAGATTTTTTTTTTGGGGCTTCGTTAAAGAAAAAGTTTACAAAACTCGCCCAACGAGGAACTGCTGAGAGAATAGGACAGGCTTGCAGATATATCACCCCAAACCAATAATCGAATGTTATGGTTAACATTAGAAAACGATACGATAAATGTATCGAATTGGATGGAGAGTTGGTTGAACAGTCCGAAATTTAATGTGTAGGCACTGTCATGTCAATACATTCTTTTGTAGTACTTCATTTATGTTATTAATATTGGTAATTATATTATTGCATGTAAAAATGTGCATTTCTATTCTTTGACAACAAACTGCACTGTTCTAAGAGTCATAACATATCTCACATACAGTGCTTCTCGAAAGTCCTCTCCTCCCTCTTATTTTTGGAACGATTATACATAAACAAGTGAAATTTGGAAACTGAATATTAAAGGTTGTAAACTTCCCTACTAGTGATAATAGATGACGAAATCGTCAAAGATGACGTCACAAGGCCATTGTAATCAATATTTTTAAATGGAACCCTACGGCAAGCGACACCTCTTTTAAAAGGAATCAAAAAAACCTATTCAATGATACTAATTTTGTTTGTGTTGATGGCAGTTTTGGCAACTTGCTTTCAAAAATCGCAAAGCTGTGATGAATTAAATCAGTTAATACTAAAATTCCAAATTCAAGCTCCGCCTCTGGATAGTTGTCAAATAAGCTGACGTTTTTGTTAGAATCCCTAATTCGACGTTTTTGTAATTGTCCAAGTTTTTGTACATTTAATAATTTGTGTATTGTTGATCGAACATTTAACTGTGCTAGCAGCTTTTGGTACTTTAAATATTTTTGTACATTTTAATAATTTGTCAAACTGTTATGAGCCGAACGTTTGAGTGCTTCATGGAGCAAAATGGTACGTGCTCCAGGTGATTAAGTAGCAGCGATCCTAATTCTTGGTGAAACTGGACAAAATATTCATGCAGCAGAAGGCATTTTTAATGAGAGGTTTCCTGATCGCCCCGTTTCGAGGACTTATTTAAGGGAGCTTCTTCGTAAGTTTGAAACAACGGGTAGTATTAATGATGCGAAACGATCTGGCAGACCACAAATTTCTGAGGAGAAAAAAATTGATATACTGGCAGAAGTAATAGTTAATCCTACTTCTTCAACAACTCACGTTGCATCTACCTATGAAGTCAGTCGAAGAACAGTACACAGTACACAGGGTGTTGAAAAAAAACAAATTTCATCCATACAAATTAAAAATGGTTCATCAACTCTCAGACGACGACCCAGACCGCAGACTATAATTTTGTGAAAATATGGAAACTAAAATCAACCAACAGCCAGACTATGTCAAAACAATTTGTTTCAGTGACGAAAGTACTTTCTATCTGAATGGAAATGTAAATAGACAGAATGTGAGGTAATGGAGTGACGCAAATCCTCACCTGTTTCGTGAAACGCATACCCAATTTCCCTACAAGGTGAATGTTTGGGCAGGTATCCTGGGAAACCACATCGTTGGGCTTCTTTTTTTAAATACTTATTTAAATGGTGAGGTTTATCTGGAGCTGTTGCAAAACGCAATAGAACCGTTAATCCTTGAAATTTTGGAAGATAATCCAGATGAATTCGGCAATTTGGAAATAACATTCCAACAGGATGGTGCTCCTCCACACTATTTCGGTGCAGTAAGACGGTATTTGGATGAGGAGTATCGTGGTACATGGATTGGACGACGAGGTTCAACGGAATGGCCAGCTCGATCACCGGACCTCACACCTTTGGATTTTTTTCTGTGGGGGTACCTCAAATCGAAGGTTTACGCCACTGAACCTGACAATATTGACGTTTTAAAACAACGTATTGTTGCAGAATGTGAGGCTGTTTCCGCAGACACATTTGCAAAAGTAGGAGAAGAGTTTAAAAATAGGAAATTTCACTGTAAGGAAGTAAATGGAGGTCACTTCGACTAATTTCGTTAAGTATATACTGATTCTTAAATCTGTAATTAATATCATACAAAATGGAATTTAAATTTTAATGTTTACTAATGAGCCATTAAAACTGCCGTAAACACAAACAAAATTAGTATCATTGGATCGGTTTTTTCGATACCTTTCAAAAGAGGTGTTGCTTGCCGTAAGGTTCCATTCAAAATTCTGGTCACAATGGCCTTGTGAAGTCATCTTTGACGATTTCGTCATCTATCATCACTAGTAGGGAAGTTTACAACCTTTACCATTCAGTTTCCAAATTTCACTTGTTTATGTATAATCGTTCGAAAAATAAGAGGGGGGAAGAGGACTTTTGAGAAGCACTGTAGAGTTGTTATGTTCTGAAGGAGTATTTTAAACCATATTATTCATATTGTGATTTATATGACAACTATTTGAATTATTTCGATATTGTTATGAATATTTTACTTATGCTATATTTCTGTTAAAAAAAAAACTCGTGAAATTTTGGTTACACCTATTTGAAAGGATTACAAATCCAGTGGCGTCGTGAAATTTTATTAAAAAAAATCGCTAGTATGTTTTTTGGATTTTTGACCTTGAAAAAAATTCGAAGTAGGCCGTGAAATTTTCATTTTTATTTCGAATTTATGACATTTAACTAGAACTATTGATGCTCTATCTACTGAAAAAAATAACTTCCGAATTGGATAATAAATAACAGTTTTAGAGAGGTGGCCCGCTTTCAAATGGTCACTCTGTATAACATGAATGATTGTTTATTTCAATATTAAGGACAATGTTTCAAAGACACAAACAATGTCGTAAAATAGTAACCAATGAAAAAAAAACGCATAGTCCACTATGAAGCTATCAGCAAATTTAAAGGCACCTGTTCAGAACTTTCATCTCGCCCCGTATAAAGCAACAGGCCATTCGACTATTCCCTGGCTCGATCTGACTGTAATTTCCTCTCATACCAAACCACATAGAACTCATTACAGCAGTTCAATTGCATTAATACATTACGGTCGAATGAAGTGTATGGTGTATTATTTAAATTGGCGCCATTTCCTCTATTTTCTAGCTTCGGTCTGTATTCTCCATGGCGTGAAACGACTTCATAGAATTACCCATTGTTTCGAGCAGGAAAAATCAATTATTTCGCCCAAACGTGCACCTCACTTTGACAACATAATTAAGAAAGGGATGTGTGTTATCTCTTCGATTGGAATCGTTCCGGTAGTGGGAAATTAGGATTTCAGTTCAGTTATAAATTGTTTGCGGGAAAATCTTGTTGTTTGTTGTTGACACGTTATCGAATTTCGATCTTGAAGATATTTATCGCGTTCACAGAGTATATTTAACCAAGCAGCCAACCTGGATTCTTAGAATGTTTTCAAATCACTGTCACAATCACAGCTTTACACATAAATTTTAAATAGAAATTTGAATGTACCTGACAAATTACTGTCAAGCATAGTTTTTTCTAGACGTAATTCCGGAAATTTGTAATTTTTCAGACTGTGCTTGAGAAAAGATGACGGATATGCATGCATTGTTAGAATTATGGGATTATAAATAGTAACGTGAGTGACAATATGGGTTGTTTTAATCAACTTCAATATTCGAACTGAATCAACTATAATATCTAGATTTCCCAAAATTTTTCTCATGGATGGAAAAAATATTACTGCATTGTGGAATTTTGTTGTTTTGATCTGATCTCATTACAAACATCAATTGTCATCTGTCTTAACTCTTTCAGGTCCGATAAATCAGGTGCAAAAAAGCCGTGACAGTACAAATTTTTTTAGTAACTTGGAAATTTTTTTTTACTATTATTTCATTGTGCTTGAAGATACTCAAAAAATTATTTACAAAAAAATTTGTGTCATCTATCAACAAAAAAACAAAGGTTATATAACAACCGGACCGTACAGACAACTCATTGATAGTTTTGGAAGCAATTCTATTTTTTTTATAAAACTCACAGAACTCTTTCAATTCGAAAAAAGAAACATTCTCATTTCAATATTGAAAAAAAAGATTTTTTCTGTAAATCGAAAAATTCACGATAAAAAATAAGTAATTTTTTGTGAATATATATCAAAAAACAACTATTTTCCCGGCTTGAACCACGCTAGACATTGAACTACATCTGATAGATATTGAGAAAGGACCCCAACTCAAGAGGAAAAATTTTAAAGTGAAAATTTGCTTTTTCATTGTGGTATTTATTTGATTTTCTATTCCGGTCTTGAGTGAGAACTTATATAGATGAATGCGGCAAAAAAAAAATCAAAGAGACAGTACTCACAAAAAATCATTTGTAACATTGATGTAAGAGAAACTTCACATTCACTAGGTATTCAATACATTTTTGTCGACGAAAATCTATTTCACGCCTCCACGATCATCAGGAAGACCGGAAGAAATGGGAAACAGATTTCTTAGAAGTAATCTCTCACGTTGCAAAGATGGAAAAATGTTAGAAACATTTCTTTTACAGATACATTTTGAAATTAGTGTTTTTTTACATTAAAACCTGTTATGGGAAATGATAGATTGATTTGTTTCGAAATATGAACAGAATGTTCGTAAAATAGATATGGAACATTGCAATGAAAGATAAATTTGATTCATTATAGATAGATAGATAGATACCCAGATCTTTATTCAAATATACAATATATTTAGAAAGAACAACATTTTGAAGAAGAAAAAGTCAGCATGAACTCAACATAATTGATATATAAAATTAGAAAAATACAAAATTAAAATTAAAAAAATTATTGCATCAAATTTGTTCACCTACAACTGGATATCTTTACAAACATGACTAAGAAAGAACAATTGGCCAATTAACAATATAGCAAAAAAATAACTGAATAATAATGAAGCCCTTGGGCTTTGTTTTGAAACTATAAAGGGAAGAACTGTTTTTCAATGAAGCAGGCAATTGGTTAAATTGATGGAATCCTTTGGAAAACAAAGAATTCATCGTTCTTTTACGATTAGTTCTAGGGATATATAAATTATCCTGGTTTCTGGTGAAGTGGGTATGGACATCTTCATTTAAAATCAGGTGATTTTGGAAATACATTGGTGCCAGATTATTCCTTTGTGAGACTGAAAACCATTTCAACGTATTGAGCATAGCAACAAGACGTGTATGTCTATTTGTTTTCAGAATTATTCTCATCCCACGGTTTTGCAACTTCTGAAGTTGATTTAGTTTGTTTAGGTCAAGAAAAAATAGTAATGATGAGCAGTAATCATTACAGTTATTTTGGCTTCAGTTGAGAGTGTGTGTGCGATTCTGAAAAAAAAACATCCTCTTTGAAATTTTTTTGTGCACATATTTTTTGTTGGTGAAGTATTCCTTTAGTTTTGGAAAAATGTAATTTCAGTTTATTTCTTGTTTAATATTCATGGACATCACTCAAAACTGGGTTCATTTTTTTGGTTGCACAATCCAGACTATCATCGCTAACTGCTAACAGAGTATCATCCGCAAAAAGATTAATGAACTCACAGACAACAAACAGCTCGATATCATTTAAATACAATATGAAGAGCAACGGGCCAAGGACACTTCCTTGCGGAACTCCCACATCGTTCATAATTTCAGATGACATGGATCCATTGTAGTTATCCAGCCAGTCATAGACACTACCAGTTATACCATATCTCAATAGTATAGTTGATGGTATTTCGCGATCAATTGTCTCAAATGCCCAGGTCCAAAAAAATCATTACAACATATTTGTTATTTGTTTCCGGCGTACCAATAGGTGTTATAGACTCGATGATGGTTTGGGTTATGTTGTGTCTCGCTTCAGCCAGAGCTCTTCGGACCTTTGGCTGGTTGACTACTCCGTACTGATGAGGGCCAAAAAAGCCTGAAACCGGTATGCGGATTGTTAGGTGAACACGACATAAATTAAACATAATCGAGCTCATCAGAAAGAAACATTTGCAGTCAATGTCCATTTATATGGAGGTATGCATGGATTTTCAGGTGAATATCATTCAACGTTCTGCGTGGTATTTGCCAGGAAAGTGGTTGTTTTTTCACCTGAGATCTACCATTTTCTGGTTCAATTTATATTGAATCTTTTATGTGAAGAAAAGCGTTTAATTCGATTTTTTCTATATTTGTTATTGTCAACATCTTTTTTAAATTCACATAAGGTGAGCTGAAGGAGGAATTCATAAGAATGTTTACTCCTGAAGCCCGACTGAATTATTCATTAGAATATTATCGTTAACAATATGTTCCATCAATTGATCGTAAACAACTACCTCTAGTATTTTTCGATCGGAGGCATGTGTTTATTGGTCTGAATTTAGAAGCTTTGAAAGTATTGGTAATTTTCTGGATTCAGATAATGGTACTAGTTTAGAGTGCATTCGGTATTTTACCAGTATAATGGAAAGTGATAACTAGGTTCAATATGACATGACCAATTGGGAAGGAAAAGAGAGTTAACTCAAAGTCGTTCTCTCTTTTCCCTCCAATATTCTACAATCTCCACTTTGAGGAAAAAATGACTTTTTTCGCCAAACATGACCAATTGTTTGAAAAATGTTTGTCAATATTTTGGGATTGAGCAATTCATGGACTGAGATTTTTGAATCTAAACTATTGACTATTTGTTCTAGTTCACTCAGTGGCCACGTTTATACCGTGTTGATATAAGACGTACAGGGTGTTCTTATTGAGAAACCACACCTGTCCACCTTTTGTTATAACATACTGAGTGTTATCAGTCTATTGACCAATAACGGAACAATTTCCCAGAGCGGCTGAGATCTTGTTTCTCCCAGTATGTAATGAAGCGAGGGAACTTAATTTGACATTACAAAGACCAATCTCAAATCGTTTCAGAAAGAATAATACAATTAAGACTTGTAATAATAAATATATGTATTTTCTAAAATATAAAACAACTATTGATACACCTGGTATAATTTACTGAAAATGTATAGAAAGTCAAAATGAGATTGAATAAACAATAATCTAAAATGAGAAACAAATATAGGTTGATAATTAAAATAACTGTTCTTCAGTTATTTTAAACAATTGATAATAATTTTACTTTTGTTGAATCAATAATTTCTTCTACTATGAAATCAATAATGAAATATTTTCTAATAACACTATACACATATACCTTGCCAAATAAACAGTTTGATTTCTTACCCTCCACTGAAGTAATACACAATAGTTTAATTAAGACTTAATTATTCCGTTTTATTTCCGAATAATATTACGCGTTCACTTGTTGCAATATGATTATTTAGCTTCTTGATAAATATCAATTCCTTTCATTTAGTTATTACTGAGATGATTTCTGATGAATTACACTTTCACAATGATTCTGCATATGGTTGATTAATTTGCTACTTCAGATAAACTCTACAGTCTACGCTATTTCGAGGAAGATGAGGAAATTCATCTTCGCTAATTGAAATTGAACTTTACTTTTATTCGCTTCATAATGAAGCTGAACTAGCTTTGTACTGACTGACTAGATCGACGACTGGATTCTGAATGAAGAGGAGAGTTCTATGGAGAATCTTATATATATAGTGTTGGTATTCAAACGATGCCGCCCTAGAACAATAAAATTATATTTAATGAGTCGGTGAGTACCCCGTTTGAGTTGACACGCCGCCATGATATATCACCAAGCCTATTATCGCTTCCAAAAGACCGCGGGTCATTCATCTGTCCCGGCGTACTATTAGTTATGAATGTCTGAAAATATGGTTGAATTTCGATTGAGGTGCCGACACAAATGATAGAGGAAGTATCGACTTTATGAGTTGTCATATAAATTTTACTATTAATGCGACCGTTTTTATTTCGAACGAAAATTGATTTATTTAATTGGCATTCTTCAGTTTCAGTTTACATGGGCTATATTTAAAATACTTGATAAGGGTGCTCATAACACACCTCCCTTTTCCCATTTAAAGGTATTAATTCTAATTGATACCTTTTTTCAACTCTAATATCTTGGGTAGATGAGTGGTATTGGATCTCAACTTTGTTATGGCTCTGACAATTATTTTAACATACCATGAGCAAACTAAATAAATTCTTACTGATAATACCTATGGTAACATATGAGCCTTTACCTTATTCAATCATGCACCTAATATTACATACATGGTCAACAATATCCTACTTATATAATTACTATTCTAACATACTAATTTTAACATGCAAATCTTTATATAATCTCAATAAAGATCCCTTCAAGTCCGTGTCTTCTGAGACGATGCTGGCTTCGAAGTGGAACGCCACCCTGTAGATATGACCTGTCATCACCTGCTGTGTCTGTGGTCTGGCGAAATCAGGTTGAAATTCTCCAACGACCTTATGTCTGCTCTTCGACTAGGGATGTTGTAAACATCATATGTGAACCATATGACTTAGTTCCACTCAGTCTGCAGTGAAGTAAACGGCCTTGTCCTTAGTTTTTCGAGCCACCCTTCGTGTAGTGAACGTATTTGACAGTGATTATCGACTCCTCTCTGAGATGCAAAATGTCACCTGACATTTTTCAAAAGTTCCAGTGAAGTGGTAGTTCCAACGTTCTCCAGTGGTGAAGTGACTGTCCAACATTCTAATTAGTTGGATAATTCGTGCACCCTTGCACACTTGTGATGAGGCTTCCTGGGGGGTCCCTCAACTCGGCACTCTGACTATGGGCTTGAATATCCATTCATCCTTGGGTATTGTGAACTTAATTGGATTAACAGTTCAAACTCTCCATTGCAGTACGATGCTCAGTAAATAACTATTTGGTGAGAAGCTGATAATCATTAATTTGAACTCAGTTATAGTTCGAAAATCCATATTATATTATCCGTAATTGTTAACGATAATTTTAAAATGTTCTTTATTATCACCGATATTTTCGCACATTTTACTTTTAATTAACGTTATTTCACTTGAGTCATTATCAAGGTAACACTTTAATTACATGCTAAAATCTCTTCTCGGTAGAGAATTATAACCGTTTATATTAATACTTTATTAATGTCTATACAGTCCTTCCCAATTTTAGAAATACACAATTTTCTCTTACTGTCTATGCTTTACTCAAAGTCCGATTCTCATGTAGAATAACCGACACTAGATAACTTTTTGTCCCTTCATCATTTGACGATATTTCCAATGGTATGCGGTATGTTATGGTTCAGGTAGAGAAGTCCCATCAATGTATTTCGCGTTAATTTACAGGGTGTTTCAATTTCTTTGACTACACGTTTCGATACCTGCTTGTGTATACTTGGCAAGATTTCATAATTTCCAATTATTTATCTATACTGGCTTACTATACTATTTGATCTCAACTGGTTTTGAAAATATTGACAATATTATTACTTCATAAGTGTATTATTTTTTCTTTTTTTGCTTTTGAAAATTACTTATTCTGACTTTTGCTTTGTAATAAATCCATGGAAACTCTTTTACTGTACCACGTGTTCTAGTCTGATAACTATGATTTATCTCTGGAATACTTTCTCCTTCATCTTCAGTTGGTTCAAGTTGATTTCTATCTTCAGGTTTTAGGTTTTCTATGGGTTTTCCTCAATTTCTGCTTGGATTTCTTCTTGCAATTGTTGCAAAATTATTCTTTCGTCCTGAAGTTCTATTCTTCTAATCCTTTTTCCTCCCCATATTCTAACCATTCTCTCCATGTTCCCTACACTCAGTAAAAATATGTCTACTTATATTTCTGATTCTTAGTATTTTTATGAATTGGCGGAATTCTTATCTCCTGTTTACTATGTTCACTTTCATTCCTTTTGATATCTCTCAACAAATTATTCTCTTGAAAAAGTTTGATCGCTTTTCCGTGGCATGCTACCGTATTGTTAAGAGTTGGATTACCACCCCTAGATGGAAATAACCTTTCCTATATACAGGACGCTCTGGGTTTAACGTTACTCATCCTTTTATTCTCCTAAAATAATTTCCTGCCTATTTTCTAGTTGCGGAGATTTTCTTCTCTATGATTAACTTTTAAAGTCGATTCATGTGTTCAACCCTGTTTCCAATTTGGTAGGATTTCTGAATTTTCAAGGTATGACTTCTTAAATTTAGATTTTTCCCTTTTCGACTGGCTACGGTTTCGATGATTTTATATCTTCAACTACTTCCTTATTTTCTTCGGTATTTTCTTTCAAATCTCGTACCATAATACGGTTTTTCGATGTTATCAATCCATTATTGGCCACTTTCTTTAATTTTGAATTTTTTTTTCTGAATTCCTTTTACTCCTTACTCCAACTATGCATATATTCAATAATCTGGGCCAAATTTGCATTGGACGAATAAAATTCAGCCTTTTGATTTTCGTCTACTGCAAAAGTACTTTCATTGGCGACTATCATTCCGAGGTTCTTGGCAATTTCCAGCCTCTTGGGTAGAATATCTCCCATGGGTGATTCATATCTACTTCCTAGACTGTCTTTCCACGATTTCCTATGTGCTACATCGATAATCTTCCCTAAATTTCTGGATGCGTTAGCTTCTGCAATTCCGATACTCCCTGTATATGGTTTGCTACCTTCTTGAATATTTTCATTATCAAAAACTTTCATACCGATCCGTATATCTTTTTCCATTTTCCGAACATAATATCCTTCATTCCCGCTGTGGTACTGCATTGGCAATTTTCGTTCCATCTCTGTTTCTTTAGGCAAGAAATGTTCGTTCTTTGACGAATAAATTTCTACTTTTAGACTGTCACTTTCAGTGGCGTACTATTCATGTTGGTCGTTCTCAGATCATGGATTTTTCCCATTGTTCTGGTTGAAAAAGTGTCATTCTTGAATGATCTGGCTCTTTCACTACGACTATACTTTGAACTTTTCCGGCTGTCTCGCTTGACTATCCTTCCTAGTGTACAGGGCGTTCCGGTTTTTTCCATACCCTTGCTGATTTTCATGGATTTTTCAATATCCACCTTTGGCAATTTTCTATCTTCACGATTTTTCTCTAGTTTAATGAATGATGTCACTGTCAAATCATCAATCATATTTGGCTTGTTCAATCGATAACCTGTGTATTTCTTCCTTCCTAGGCGATTTTCCATACTTTTCCGTTGAATCGGCTTCTCGAAAACCAGTGTCTCAAACACTTTACTATCTTCGGACATTTCCATTTGATTCGAGCCGGCTGGACTCATTTCATGGCGTGAAAATCCATTTTCGATTACTCGGCAATTCGTTTTGGGCGTGCACTCCCTCGAGAAATTTAGCTTTTCGTCAAAAGTTAATTCAATCCACTGTTTTATCATTTTGGTCATGTCTTCAAACCTTTTTCCCATTTCTTCCAAACTTTTTAGCCAATTACCATGTTCGTTTTCTAAATAAATACCGTTATTCTGTTCCTCACCTTCACCGTAGGTTAGTACATTCTTTTCTTGCTTCTTCCTATTCAAATTCCTGTTATATCCGGACATTTTTCCATACTTTCTCGGACTATTTCCATTCGCGTAACTATTTCCTGTTTGTCTTCTGTCAATTACTCTCCCAAAATTCTGATATCGGTTTCTATTTGATTGATTGATAAATCTACGTCCTTGTTCGTTCATTCTTCCCTGAGTTCGAAATCTATTTTCCATTGAATAGTTAGAAAACCTTTTTCTTGGTTTCTTTATTTTTCCAAATTTTCTAAATCTGTTTCCCTTAGCATAGTCGGAAAACCATGGTCCTGATTCACTTACTTAATATCTTATTTCGAAAGCTATTTCTATTTGGACATCTATATGAGAGGTGACCAAATTCTTCGCAATGATAACATACACAATTTTTCTTCTTACAATTTGATTCTTCATGACCCTTACGATTGCAATGTGTACACACTATTTTTATTCGTATTGAAATTTCTAAAATTCATATTAGTTTGAGCTGTTAGTGTCTCAATTAATTCTTCTTTCTCTGCTACTTTGATGGCTTCTTTTAAACTGACAGGACTGGCGATGAAACTTTTCTTACAGGATCTATCAATCCTATACAAAATTGCACAAGAGTATCTTGATCAAATTTTGCTTCAATACATCATCAACCCTATTAATTCCCGTAAATTTTCGTAATTTCGCTGCGGATGTCTCAATCTTATGGAAAATTTCTAACTGATTCACTATTTTTCTGATGACAATTCAAAAATTCTTTTTTCTTTTTCCCGGTAATTTCAATCTAAACTGCTGCAATAACTCTTTTTTTCAAATTCAGGCCAATTTATTGTATTTTTTAATTATCATCTGTATCTATAAATAATCCCGGCGATTCCTGTCAATTTTAATCTAACTATGGAACTTATCTGACTGTCTGTCCATCTTGCTACAGCTGCCAAATGCTCAATTTCACTAATAAAATCTTTGATATCTGTAGTACCATTAAAGAAGGTAAATTATCCATACTGATAGTAATGGTAGGTTCATAGGTGATCCTACCAGTCCACGGCACTGTTGTCAGAGTTTCCATGATTTAATAATTTTAATAAAAATCCCCATTGAATAAAAAAATTTCAATCTCCTTTCCGAATACTTTCTGAGATCAGCCCTGTATAAACGATATATATGTTTTGATTTTCCACTCGTCAAACTCTCTGTACTGATATTACTTTCTAAATGCTTTTTTATTATGTTTTTCCAATTTTTCAATACTTTTCTGACCTTATTGTTACCAAGGTTTATCTTTTGCTGAATATTTCACAATTTCATTCCTTTTAGCATTCCACAAACAATATTAAAAAAAAAATCTATATTTGCAATTATATTTTTCCAAATGACTTTCCAATATGACAACTTTAGTGCAAACTGCAGTGTATGCACACTTTTAACTAAACAAATTCTGATAATATTTTTACGAGAAAAACAATTTTGTGATATATCTTCATTCTTATTTGCATCGAGGAAATTTGAGTTTGACATCTTTTGCGAAAAATCAACATATGAACGTGATTTTCCTGTAAACACACCCCACACCTGACACCATTGATATAAGACGTACAGGGTGTTCTTATTGAGAAACCACACCTGTCCACCTTTTGTTATAACATCGAGTGTTATCAGTCTATTGACCAATAACGGAACAATTTCCCAGAGCGGCTTGAGATCTTGTTTCTCCCAGTATGTAATGAAGCGAGGAACTTAATTTGACAGTACAAAGACCAATCTCAAATCGTTTCGAAAAGAATAATACAATTAAGACTTGTAATAATATATTATGTATTTTCTAAAATATAAAACAACTATTGATACACCTGGTATAATTTACTGAAAAAATGTATAGAAAGTCAAAATGAGATTGAATAAACAATAATCTAAAATGAAAACAAATATAGGTTGACAATTAAAATAACTGTTCGCAGTTATTTTTAAACAATTGATAATAATTTTACTTTTTGTTGAATCAATAATTTCTTCTACTATGAAATCAATAATGAAATATTTTCTCATAACACTATACACATATACCTTGCCAAATAAACGGTTTGATTTCTTACCCTCCACTGAAGTAATACACAATAGTTTAATTAGGACTTAATTATTCCTTTTTATTTCCGAATAATATTACGCGTTCACTTGTTGCAATATGATTATTTAGCTTCTTGATAAATATTAATTCCTTTCATTTAGTTATTACTGAGATGATTTCTGATGAATTAGCATTTCACAATGATTCCTGCATATGGTTGATTAATTTGCTACTTCAGATAAACCCTACGGAGTCTACGCATATTTCGCGTAGGAAGATGAGACTCCATCTTCGCTAATTGAAATTAAACTTTACTTTTATTAGCTTCATAATGAAGCTGAACTAGCTTTATTACTGACTGACTAGATCGACGACTGGATTCTGAATGAAGAGGAGAGTTCTATGGAGAATCTTATATATATAGTGTTGGTATTCAAACGATGCCGCCTAGAACAATAAAATTATATTTAATGAGTCGGTGAGTACCCCGTTCGAGTTGACACGCCGCCATGATATATCACCAAGCCTATTATCGCTTCCAAAGACCGCGGGTCATTCATCTGTCCCGGATACTATAGTTATGAATGTCTGAAAATATGGTTGGAATTTCGATTGAGGTGCCGACACAAATGATAGAGGAAGTATCGACTTTATGAGTTGTCATATAAATTTTACTATTAATGCGACCGTTTTTTATTTCGAACGAAAATTGATTTATTTTATTGGCATTCTTCAGTTTCGGTTTACATGAGAGCTATATTTAAAATACTTGATAAGGAGTGCTCATAACAGTGTCTTGGTATGCTGACTAATGATTATATTCCAACCAAATTCTGTTAGTCAGTGTGGTATAAACTGTGCACTTGGTTAAGTAACTAGCTTGGTTTGGTACCGAAATTTGTAGTGAACCAGACTATAATACTAACTTGACTAAGATGGTGTAAACAGTATGATAATTTTACCAACCGTGACTGTAAATTTTGGTTTGAAAGATTGCTAAGCGTTCTGTCGTGGTTATCGCACTGGCTAAATGAACCAAATGGAAACAGTAGCCATAAAAAAAGCGAGCGAGAGAGTGTTATTAAAAAATATGTTTTTTGATTGCTAACTTGTTTCCGCATCATTACCTCGAAATTGTTTTATATATTTTTTGTTAGTATTTTTTATATAAAATGAGTTGTTGTAGTTCAGAAACTCCTATAAAAAAAGTCCAAAGGTATTTATTGGACAGATGAAGAAACCAGTGGGTTTTTCCCAAAAATTTTTTGGACAAGAAAATTATATCAATTTTGGATGGCAAAAAAGTAGAGGCTTTACAAAACTGCCGAACAAATAAAATTAAAATGACTGACCCTGAGCTCACTGACATCCAGACATTGTCATTGACAGATGACACAATTCCGAATTAGATAGCAGAGTTTCGAACCTTTATCTTCGTTACATGACTAAATAAATACCAAACCAGAACCAAGTTGGTTAATTAATCATTTGACAAAACACGATGTAAATAAACGATTACTAAAACATTTGGTGTGAATTTGGTCACATACACTTAGTGAGGTTCACATTACATACGGTATGAACGTGGCCAGTGATACTAATTTGAACCTATTCATTATAGGATATATATTGTAGTTTGTATTAATCCATACTTTCAGAAGAATCCAGACTATTAATGATACTACATATAATTTCACTGAAATAACTGTTGAAACTATTCAACAATAACTGCATTATCCTACAATATTATCTTATTGTTGCCATCTTCAAACTGAATGATATTGAGACACGCATTGATTTTGTGTTAATTATGTTTTTTAAAAGTTCTCCACATTTCCTTAGGATTATTTCTGAATCGATCAATTTTGTCAAATAGGTATTGTTTTTTTTGATTTCAGTAGATTAACTCTATCATTTCTAGGTGTTCAAATATTACCCATTTGTTCTCCTTTCATCATCATTACACAATTTGAAGAATTCATACGCTATCTTCCATCTTGTGGGATTCATGTTGAAAGGAAACATTCTCAATTGAATAATGAAAAGAAATATTTTTACTGTGAATTGAAAACTCCACGATGAAAATGAAGTTATTTGTTATGAATATCTAACAGAAAACACCTACTTTCTTGGCTAAAGCCACGCTGGACAACGAACTAGATAGATATTGAGAAAGTACCGCAACTCAAAAGAAAAAAACTGGAAGTGAAAATTTGCATTTTTATTCAGATAGTTATTCGAGTTTTTATTCCAGTCCTAATTAAAAACTCATATAAATGCATGAGACAAAGGAGAATGTTTTTCAAAGAGATACTCACCAAAAATCATTTGTAACATTGATGCAAGAGGGCATCGCATTCACTAGTTCTTCAATACATTCTTGTCGTCGAAAATATATTTCATGCTTCCACGATTATCAGGAAGACCGGAAGAAATAGGAAACACATTTTCTAGAAGCAATGCCACTCTGCGAAGATGAAAACGTGTTAGAAACATTTTTTTTGGAGAGGCACTTTGAAATTAGTGTTTTTTTGTATTACCGAAAAAGCCATACCTGCGCCTTCATTATCATATCGGCTAGTTGTCACTTTCTGACGAGCGAATCGACTTAAGCTGACATGGTTTTCTCTGTTTAATAGGAACAGCCAATTCCTGAAGGACAGTTTTCATCTTTATAGTCAATACATCTGCTACGAAATATTGAATAACATCACGACTGAAGTCTTTCATTATGATGTCAATGCATTTTCTGGAAATAAATTATATATCACACACACAAGTGTCGAAGAGTAATGAAAAAGATTATGTCACCAATTGTGGATTTTTCGGTCGATACAGTAAATGGCTTTATTTGGTCAAATTTGGCAACGAAATTCACATTTTTGTTATATTCGGTGACCATAACAGGACAGGTAACTTCTGATGTTTTACGATCTCTATTTTTCCTCTTCAATTGGGTAGTCTCATGGGGGTTCAGATAATTTGAGAAGAGATGGACACATCTTTTATCACGCCATCTTACAGCAGATTTACTATTACTGCTTTGCCACCAGTTTTATTTCCCGTTTCAAAGCCTTGTCAGCAAAACATTGGTTTAAATTTTTTCTTTTCACCGACGGAACCAAAAAGGAGGAGGTTCTCTAGTCGACGCGTATGACCACGCATAACTTTTTACTGAGACGTCCGATTCCGATAATTATTTTTTCTATGGATAGGGTATATTTCCTGGTTCTTCGATTTGGATGATTTCTTCCCCCTAAGAGTGCAAAATGGAGGATATTCATCACTCACCCTCTGAATTCTGGTCCGTTAACCGATTCTATCAGGCATAACTTTGTACTGGGTTCTTCGATTTGGATGATTTCTTTTTTAATGGATAGGTTATACCTCATAGTTGATCATATTTGGATTTCGGATGGAATTGTCCACCCTGACTGGTAGAAAAATAGGGGATAATTGATTTTTCACTTGTGAACATTGACACACATATGTAGTTGACAATGACAGACCGCTATTGTCATTATTTTTGTGCTCCTACATCCGTTACAATCATTATATTCTATGAGAGGATGGAATGATATACAAAGTAATGAAAAAGCTAACCAGAACAACAAAAATGATTTATATTACAACAAATAGTAAAAGAAGTTAATCATATTATTTAACTGGTAATAGTTGAAGTAGGGTGGGTAAGTAAGTATTTTGGAAGTTATCAAAAAACAAGTAGGTAGTAATTAGTAGATTTCAGCCACAAAATATTGAAAAATAAAAACTTTTTAACAAAAAATCAAACCGACAAATTACGGAACAGAAAAGTAAAAAATAAAATAGACCTTCTAGGTCTCAATAACTAAGCTCCTAAACTAATCTGAGAAACTAATTTTGAGTCGGCGCCAAACAAACAATCAAAGAAAATCATTAAAATACTTCAAACAAATTAACAGAATGTCACCGCGCAACTCGATGCCATCATTTTACGCCTTACCTAATTCATTTGCTTGTTTGTTTGGCGCCGACTCAACATTAGTTACTTACATTAGTTTAGGAGCTTAGTAATTGAGACTAAGAAGGTTTATTTTATTGTTTACTTTTCAGTTCCGTATTTCGTCGGGTTAAGTTTTTGTTAATTTTTTTTTATATTTGCAGTTCCGCGGGCATGGACCTTCTCATTGAGTAGCTATTCCATAAAATCCACAGATCAAAAACTTTGTCGCAGCATAAGTGGTGTTTTTTACCATCCAATTCAGCAGATAACTTTTTCACAACAGAGTAACCCAATTTTTTCCGACATTAGTTTCAGTTCGACCAGTGTAAATGTTAAAATCCCAGAAATAATCAGTTTGATCGGCCAACACCCATATTTCATAGAGTCTTTCAAGTGTTTTTTTTGCCAAATATTTTTTGAGAGTTTTCATCGATCGCAACATTTTGGTGGAGATTCAAGTACATCATTGATTTGTTCGAAAATATGAACACGATGTTCATAAAATCAGATGTGGAATCAACTGCGACTGAAACATAAACTTTAGTCACTATCTTCCATCGTTGAATATAACCTCTTGTGGGGTATTCATGTTGAAAAGGGAAAACATTCTCAATTGAATACTGAATAGAAAGGTTTTCCTGTGAATTGAAAAATTCATGATAAATACAAAGTAATTTTTGTGAATGTTCAACAGAAAACAACCACTCCCCCGGTTGAAGCTATAGCCGGGAAGTAGTTGTTTTCCGTTAGACATTCACAAAAAATAACTTAATTTTTATGGTGGATTTTTCAATTCAGAGAAAAATATTTCTATTCAATATTTAATTGAGAATGTTTTCCCTTTTGTACATCATCATGTAGTTAATAATATATTCCAGTACCTCGTCGAAGTTTTACACTGTTGCCGTTTAGATGAGGGTTAATCATCCAAATCTGTGCATAGTCATTATTTTTGGAATGGAAGGATCATACAAATTGGGAGATGTACTCCACTGGTGTCGATAATTGGTGTATTTTCTCATACCCATCAGCATGTTCACACCTATAAATGATTTCATCTCTTTGTCAGTTGCTATATACGCTTTTCCTGTTTTCAGATATTCTTGTTGCGCATACAAGTTAGTTTGGAATACCAAATGATCGATAATGTTATCACTCAATAGAAGACTGAATAGATCAATAGGCTTGTATTTATCAAGTTATTTGATGGACTGAGGTATTCCACAATCGTCATTTACAAACTCTGCAAGTGAATGAATATAGATAGACAGATATGTTTATTTGAAGTAGGATGTCCTAATATACAATAAAAATAGTAGATAGATGAGAAACAGTATGTAAAAATAAAATCGAAAATGAAGAAAAAAAATGTGAAAATTACACGGTAGTTCACAAAATACATAATATATTGAAAATTAAGAATATAATTGAAAATAAGTACCTATATAACATATAGCAGAACTAAAACTAAAAGAACTACAAGAAATGACAACAATTGGCTGGGCAACAAATTAAAATGTTTAGGCAATCAATTATTTTGTTTTTATGAGTTCTATCGAATCCCTTCTGAAAGTATTCAGTGAAATACTATTTTTAATGAAGTAGGCTGTTTGTTATATTCATTAAAACCTTCGGAAAATAATGATGAATTCATGGTATTATTATGAATTGTTCTTGTTATATGAAGATTATTCATATTTCGGGTTAGGTAATTATGAAATTAACATATTTTTCAATGTTGTTCTTGAAATACGATGGAGCCAGATTATTCCATATTTTGTATATAAAGATCATACTAAAATAGTATTATCTTCGGAAAACAGTGAGCCACTCTAATGTATTCAGCATAATGTCAATTGGTTTGACTTCAGTACCGTGGAATGCATATCTTCCACGATTTTGGAGTATTTGGAGCTGGGATAGTTGGTTGAGATATAGAATTGATGCACAGTAGTCGATATGTGGTTGGATAATGGTTTACCAGACAGTGATTTTAGTTTCCATTGATATATGGATTGCAATTCTCGAAAAGAAATATAGTTTTGCAGATATTTTTTTCTTTATGTATTCCAAATGATCTTCAAAAGATAAGGTATCGTCTAGCTGAAAGCCTAAATACTTCAATATTTTGACCACTTCGATTCTCTCATTGCTCATGATTGAGTTTATGTCCTCAGAGTTTGAGGACTTGTGTTTGAATTAAGTGGTTATTATTATAGCTTTAGTTTTAGACACGTTCAATTTAAGTTTGTTGAATTCTAGATATTCCTGAGCCGCTGATAATATGGAGTTCATTTTATCAATTGCCTTCTTAATATTTGAATCACTGCAGGCTAGTGAGGTGTCATCTGTAAACAAGTTCATTATTTCGCAATCAATATAAATTATAATTGTATACGCAATTTTACCATAATGTTTTTACTTTGGAAGAATGATATCCAACCTTGCCGCAAAGAAATAAAATCCTCAGATTCCCATTCTCAGGGGATGAGTGGAGAAAATATTTCTTCGAGTATTTTAGGAGAAACATTTATCGTCAACATATTGAAATAAAAAGTTCATCTTTTCATATGTGTTGATCCTAACTGGTGCTGAGCAGTATATTTCCATTCATTTTCCCAAAAGCCCCTCTTCTACTCCTTATTGACAATATCCAGCCGTGATTAATATTTGAGGATATGAAGAAGGATGGCAAAAGTTCACATCGTTTCCATTATAAATGATAAATGGAAGTACATTCGGAGGCTTTTAGTTCGCATGGCCCAGCCGAAAAACATCACTCGACGGAAGGCATGTGCTTTACTTATTGCCAAATCAATTTTAGTGCCATTAATCCAATTTTTCTTTCATCGCCATTAGAAGATTAATTCTACGAACCATCATTTAAGTGGATTTATCGAAACGCTGCAAAAACGAAGGAAGGAGAAAACTGCGATATTATTTTCTACTGGCCTCATCGCTTTCCATGGCCGTTCATTGGTCGTTTTCGAAGAAATACGTTTAGTATGCTGTCTTATGGACAACCCATTTGCATTATATCATTCTGCAATTGTGTATCTATTTTGTCAATCAATAATTTTTGCTTCTTTGCTTTTCCAGTAATTGTATCAACAGTGGAAAATAGTTTTTGTTGGGTTTGGTAAGTGAGTGAATTATGCTGACTTACTACTTGTTCCGACTTTATCTACAATTTTTGATATAACGTTCGTTTCAATTAACGTAAAACTGACGTTATTGTGGTGTGAATACGTACCGCCAGTCGCCTACAACGCATGTTAATAAGGATTCTCAGACTATCTTTCCTCATGTCCCAAACAATCAAAATTCCACATGTTTATTACAACCGGCAATTGCCAATGTTTTATTACGGCTACATTTGTTTGTGTTCGTTTATGTCAATTAAAAGTTATTTGACAACAGTTAATTTTCCTTTGACACATTTCTCTATGGGTTAACAAAAAAAAATTATAAACAATTTCATTGTTTATTACGTAAACAATTTGTTATAAACAATTTGTGACCCTCGGTTTATTTTATTCCTAGAAGTAAAAAAAATTACAAAAACAGCCATATATAACAATGTACTGAAAAAAATTGTCTTTAATTTTTTATAACATTTTTAATATTACACGATACCGAAATCAAAGTGGCCTCTTGATTTTTCAAGTAACAAATAGATATATCTTTTGAATTATAAGAGATACGATAATGGGCATTGGGGACATTTTTGTGAAGGATTAATCAATCAATCTTTTAAATGGATACGAATCCAAGTTTGTAACTATTGCTAATCAGCTGTTACTTGCATTTGTTTATAAAAATTAGTTTTTTTACATTTTCGTACTTTTTTTTATTTATAACTTGTTAAAAAATCAAAATACAGCTGTGAGCCAGACAATTTTGTTTAGTGATTTAATATCTGCCAATAACCTTCACATTATACCCATATCTATATCACATGTAGTTTAAATTAGGAACGTATTTTAATCAATATTTATCTATCTCGTGTTCCGTTATATACGATATTTCATTTTATATTACTGCACTCATTTATATTTAGCAATATCTTTACTTTCTATTTATTGTAATGAATTATAGTAGCTTCTAACTGAAGATGCCTCTATTGTTCATTTAAATGTAAATTATGGATTTTTTTTTAATTTTCTCAGCTGTATCTTCTAAATTTTTTAATTTACTTATATTTTTATATTTTTCATTATGATAAAATAGTAGTATAGGATGAGACAGAATCCATAAATAAATATAGTTGTTTTTCATTATAATTAGTAATAATATATTTTAGTTAAAAATTAAAATACGTTTATAATTTAAACTATAAGAGATATGGGTATGATGTCAAGGTTATTTGGCAGATATTCTATCACTAAACAAAATTGTCTGGTTCACAGCTGTATTTAAATTTTTTAACAAGTTAAAAATACAAAAATGTAAAAATGAATTTTTTTTATAAACAAATGCATGTAATAGCTGATTAGCAATAGTTACAAACTTGGATTTTCATCCATTTTGAAGATTGATTAATACTTTACAAAACTGTCCAAAATGTCCATTTTCGTATCTCTTATAATTCAAAAGTTATATCGATTTGTTACTTCAAAAATGGAGAAGCCACCTTGATTTCGGTATCGTATAATATTAAAAAATGTTATAAAAAATTAAAGATGTTTTTTCAGTACTTTGTTATATATGACTGTTTCTGTAATTTTTTTTCACTTCCAGGAAACAAATGAACCGAGGGACACAAATTGTTAATAACAAATTGTTAACTTAATAAACAATGAAATTATTGTATTTTTTTTTTTTGTTAATTCATAGAGAAATGCCAATTATGATTTTTAAAGAGAAAAAAATTGATTTGTTGAAAATATAAACAGGATGTTCATAAAATCAGATGTGGAATTATCTGCGACTGAAAGATAAACTTTAGTCACTATCTTCCATCGTCAAGGTAACCTCTTGTGGGGTATTTATGTTGAAAAGGAAAACATTCTCAATTGAGTATTGATAGAAATTTTTGTTTTTTTTGTGAATTGAAAAATCCACGATTAAAATGAAGTTATTTTTTGTGAATGTCTAACAGGAAACAACTACTTCCCCGGCTAAAGCCACGCTGGACATTGAACTACATCTAATAGATATTCTGAAAAGGCCCTATTCAATTGAGAATGTTTTCCTTTTCAAGAAAAAATTTCCTAATTGATTATTTAAACAAGAGAAATATGAAAAAAATAATTATAAATAGTTACAAAATGTATTTAAGATTTTTTTTTTCAAATCGTCATTTTGTTTTGGCAATAAAATGGTAAGAAATATTTCTCTTTTGAATATTTTACTCGTCTATTTGTTTATAAACAATTTCTTTACAAATGACGTAAAAAACTTTTTTCCTTCGTTAATCAATGCCATTGTTAGATGCAAAGACAGCTGAATAATAACATTTGTCAACAACATTTTTTTTTACATTTTTTCAATATTTAATTTTTTGTGCATTTTAACAAATTATAACAAACAAAATATGAAACTTCAATGAACTTTCATCACGTGATCTTGTTGAGTATGTATACAGTGAGGACGTAAAAAGTCCTCCCCCCCCCCTTAACTTTTGAACGGAACAAGCTGTCGACTTTTTGGCATAAAAATAATTGTGGTCACGTGGTCTAGTGTTAAGAGGGCACTATCAACTTGAAGTTGGCTTCAAATATTTTACAAATGAATTAGTTTAACTATTAATTGCAGCAGAATTTCAACTCTGTTACTGATTCTGGTCGAAAAGTAGATTTTTGTGGTAAAAAAGGTTCGCATATTATTTGTACTTCAAAATGTGCTTTTTGTAAAAATTTTTCATACCTTAGTTATTTTGCTGGAGACTCCAAAAAGCATTCCATTTCAATCTCAGTCTAATAGTGACGTTAATCATATCGATACTTTTGACAGTTGTCATAGGTTTCAGCATTCCTTTGTGAATTTCAAATGCCTCGTTCTCGCCCTTAAAAAAAATCCGAAGCAACTTTAATTTACGCTGAAGCTAGGCGTGATTACCATGAAGCAGAAAGAATATTTAATGAGCGCTTCCCAAATAATCCAATATCTCGTACCTACTTGAGGGAATTGGTTAGTAAATTTCCAAGGACTGGTTGCGTAACGAGGGAAAAAGGATCTGGAAGGAAATATATTTCATAAGAACAGCAAATCGACGTTCTGGCAGCTGCTGTTCAAAATCCGCAACAAACAACGAAAACGGTAGTCACGGCTTGTGACGTATCTACGACCACTGTGCAAAAATATCTTAAAAAACACAAATTTCACCCGTATAAATTAATATTTTTGCATCAATTAACAGAAGACAACACGGATAGAAGACTGCAGTTTTGTGAGGTCATGTCTGACCGCATAACCCAAAATCCCGGTTACATTAACTCTATTTGTTTTAGTGATGAAAGTACGTTTTATCTAAATGGAATAGTAAATAGACAGAATGTGCGTTATTTGGGCAAACCCAAATGAATTTACCATGGATGTTACCTTTCAACAAGATGGTGCACCCCCTCACTAATACAGACCTGTCCGAAAATGGCTTAACGAGAATTTTTCGGGACGGTGGATAGGCCGACGTGGCTCCATTGAATGGCCAGCTAGGTCACCTGATATGACACCTATGGACTTTTTTATGTGGGAGTACATGAAATCTAAGGTTAACGTCGCGCAGCCATAGTCACTCCAGGAATTTATGGACCGAATAACAGATGTGTGTTACAGTATTACCCCGGAAACATTTAATAACGTTCGGAATGAATTTCACAACCGACTTTTTTTCTGTCAAGACGTGAACGGTGAACATTTCGAGCACTTGTTAAAATAGTTGCAATTGTTACTTAAAATGCTGTTGCAATTAAAAGTTATTTAGGTTTTTAATTTATTTGTAAAATATTTGAAGCAAATTTCAAACGCTTGTCAGTTTGAAACGGCTTGGCCGATTTACACAAACGAAGCGGTGTTGGATAGAGAATCGAAAGGCCTTCAAAACCAGGAGCCACGTGACCCCCCTTTACATTAAAAAAAAAGTTGATGGTGCCCTCTTGACACTAGACCACGTGACCACAATCATTTTCATGCCAAAAAGTGGTAAAAGTGGTACCTTTTTACCTGACTTTCACCCGTCTTCGACAGCTTGTTCTGTTCAAAAGTTGAAGGGGGGGGAGGACTTTTTACGTCCTCACTGTATAAGAAAGGCTCCAAGAAGCAAAACATTTATAGGTCAATTATTTAAACGTTTATATCGACTTTTGTAAAAACAGAGATTGGATAAAAGTTAGTTAATTAACAATCGTATAACTTTCTGAAAAATCGACATAATTCTTTTTCCAACCGAGCTGTATTCTTTCAAGTGTTCTGATGATATGATGATTTTTTCAAATTTTTAAAATAATATTTAACACTATAAAAAATATTTTGTGTGATATACTGTCTCCAGCGCTCATGCCGTAACAGCCGCGCGTAGACCTATTTTCGGTGTTGAATAAAAATTATAAATAATGGAGATATAATTCCGAAATTCCAGAAATTTCCACCTCTTTCAAAAATTCTCAAATATCAATAGTTTTTGAGTTATTAACGAAAAACTGAATATGTTTTTTTGTCATCTTATTTTGTTAATAACAATTGCAATTTTTCATGTGCTAATAAATGCTCGGGATACATTTTTCTAGACGTCATTCCGGATCGAATGAGCTATCGCACATATTTTTAGGACCGGAAACAAGAATTAACCCATTTTTTAACTTGTTAATCAGACTATTCTTTAACGTTAAAAAACGTTTTTGCATTTATTTATTTTACTTGCAGTCAACTCAACGTCACTTCTTTGGCAAATTTTTCATTATCGTTAGGGGCCACACTTTCCATATTAACCATATTAAAATAGAAACAATTTCAAGTTTGACTGGAATAAAAACCAGAACGTGTCAAATCTTCATGTAGTAGTTAATTTATGTATGCGCTTTCAGAAAAACTGAGAACAACGTCATGGTATAAATTTATATTTCAGTCAGCGGCAAAATAATTTTGCGAAAAGTATATTGTATTTGAAAACATCAATTAAGTGTTCATTTGGACGCGTTGAAACAGAAGTCTTCGTGTTTTACATGCATTATTTTGGAATCCCTCTCCGAGACTTTTCAAAAAACTATCCAGCCATCCTTGTTGTATCCACATGCTCATCATGATGAATGGAATGCATTGTTATAATATCGTTATAACGTACTGCTGATATATTTCCTCATACACACAATCCACTTATCTGGAACAAATTGCAGTATTATGACATGAGAACAGTGATGTTCTCTATCAATCAGATCAATTTGCAAACTGTACAATTTGCGGAAATAAAATACATGCAGTCGCCAATTACCGTGAAAACGAAACATTTCAGACTTCTGTGGAAACTTTCCACGGGGCAAGAATTATTGCTAGTTTGGCTACGTCTAGTATGTGATTAGGGTAATGCTTAGCTTGAATATCAAAACGATTTCTAGTCCAAATTATAAGCCAGCATCTCATTTTTCCACTTTATAGTCGGTAGTTTGATTTTATCAAAGCAATTCAATGTAAATATGATGAAATAACAGAGAAATCTATCAAGCATATATCAGAATTAATTTGTTTTTTACGTTTCTTCTACAAGAGAAATGAAGGAAGTAGGTAGGTATTCAACAAGGAAGGGGAAAATTCTGTCATTTGTAAATTGATAATTTTGGAATAACGGAAGAAATCCAGTTGACTTCAGTTACCATATTATTGTGAGACTAAATATACAGGGTGAGTCAGAATAAGACCGCCAAACTCCGACAACAGATTCCTCACCTTATTTCGAGGTGAAAAGTTGCTATCAAGGATGTCCTAAAATACAGGATGTCGAAAGTACGAAAAAACTTAAGATTTCATTTGTTTTCTCCAAAATTCCTGAAGGAAAAAATTTGAAACTGGGTACACTAATCAAGGTTTATCCACGTGCTCATTTGAAGTTATATTTTTTTATTTTCGTTAACCAGTGGCGTAGTTACGATGGTATGTCCCTTCATATTTTCTTGGGACAAGTGAATGGACAAATGAGCGTTTGACATCAGTTGGGCTCATCGATACTCAACCTGAAAGTCACAACATCCATGTGCCTAAAAGTGGAGGTTTCTGAGATAATTGAGAAAAACTGTAGATATGTCTTTATTAGATACATAATTTTCTCTGTGCAATAATCGCATAATGCTGATTTCTTCCTGAACATTTTTTCATGTTGGGAGCATCGGAAACATGGTACGGGTGAGTCAGAATGAGACCGATAACTCCATTTTTTCATTCATCATATTATTCGATCGAATCGATGTCGCGGATTCACTGATATGTTACCATACTTTCTTGCATATGATTGTTTTGACAGATCAACTGACAAACAAACCTAACCCTCAAATTCATAAAACTCCACTTAGATAAGTGTTAAGGCATGAAATAATTTTTGCGAAAAACTGGAGATAAGTACTCTCAATTTGTTGAAGTTTATGTTGGATCATCATTATCAAAGCCATTTCTGATTGAATTATCTACAAAATATCATCCAATCAACATGTTTTTGATGAAAAAAACAATTATTGTGTATTGATATCTACTTTAATGATAGAAACGGTTAAGTGGGTACACTACATAGAAACAAACGAGGCATTAAAGCAAATGTTCAAATGGACCACCATTTTGTTCAATACCCAATAGTATCTCCGTATCATCGACTGTTGTACGCTTTGGAATATTCTTGGTGAATCCTGTATTAACGTACATGCTGCTAAAATTCTTGCGTTAAATCTTCCACAGATTCTACAGGTGTTTCATACACTAGGGATTTGAGGTATGCCCCCAAAAAAAATCTAACTAAGCACCGATCATGGAATGTTTGATAAAAAAATCGACGAATGATTCTTTGGCAATGGGCCGGTACTCCGTCATATTGATACCACATTCTTTGACGAACCAATAGAGGTACATCTTCATGTAGCCCACGTAGAACCTGTTCAAGAAACACACAAATATTCACTGAAAACTTTTGTTGGTAGCCCTTTCGAATAATTCTATGCGGATTTTGTGCATCCCATAAATGGCTGTTCCTACTATTGAAATATCCATCTCTTGTGAAACATGCCTCATCCTGAATAGAACATATCTAGGAAAGTCGTTTGCTCCTTTATACATCCTCAACAACCATACACAAAAAATCTACAAGGGCAATAATCACCAGCAGCTAGGACCATCACCTTCTGTAGACGAAACTGATATAATAGTTGTTCACGTGCTACCCGACTTACTGTTGATTGTGACACTTGTAACCTATACGAAGTGCTGATAGAAGGATCTGCTGCTAATGGTTCAAGAATTTGTTCTTCCGTAAAATCATCTCTTCTTATTCTATTCGCACCACAATGGTGTTTACTTAATTTAAAGAACCCCGTTTCCTTCAATCATCGATGCACAGCTATGAAAGTAGTGGAATGTGGATGATGTCTGTTGGATATCTATGTTGATATAATTCAGCAGCCGCTCTGGCATTTCCCCCTTCTTCACCATAAACGAAATGCATATTCTTCAAATGAATAATTCATTTTGGAACGATGTTTACTGACTGGAATGATGACAAATGACTTGATAATAATACGAACTGTTTTGGGTTACTGTCAATTATATCTAATGTAGATGGTGTAGTACTCCGGTCTCCCAGTCACGTTGTAGATCATTGTTTGACTCATTCGTAACTCGCTTTAATGAAACTACTGGCTACTAGGTGGCGATAAATATGACAATCGATAGCTGGCACTGGAAGAAAATGTCTGTTCGGAATTCTGAACTTTGGACCGGTGCAAAAAACAAATTGAACTTTTTGAGGTAATAGATTCGAGATGCTTTCGGTTTGTTATTCGAACGTCTATCTTGACTTTGTTAGTTATGTCCTTCTGTGGTTATGCTTCACTTCATACATACATACATATTATTATTAGTATATTATTATATACATGTGAAGTTGAATGGAAGCTTGTGAAAATGTTCTTTTTCAACTAGGCCAGTAAGATTTGCATGTTTATTATTTTTAATGTGTGATAGTTCAGTACTAAATAAACCTATATTCTACGGCGGTACCTTTTTTTAATTACATTGTAGTACTACTTTTACAGCGAAAAAGTGTTTTAATTGAATTTACTTCGATATGGCTTTGTTGATATTTCACGAAGAAACCATTCGATTCCATTAATTAATTTCATTTCATTGTTTTCACTCAGTAACACTGTCCTGAATTTTTCAACAGAGATGTTATACTCTTCTACGAATATGATAAGATTAACTATAAATCGCATGAAACATTGTTTTTCTCCCATATAAGTCGATAATGTTTTCAGTACATAAGGCAAATGGAAAATTAAAGTGCTTGAACACTGGTTCGGTAAGGTTATGTATGGTTGAGTCACTAACTGAAATTCACGGTTTGTTTCTCTGCTAGGAAAGTTAAAAAAAAACTAAGCAGATTACTCCATTGGGAAAAAATCTACTTGTAGTTCAATGAAATTTTGGAGGATGCCACAATACAGAGACATTTGATATGAGACAGCATCCAATGAGGTTCACATTGGGATTGACTAATTTTGTCTTTATCTTCAACAATGCTAATGATAAGCACTCATCGTAACCACGAACAGTTCATTATAAACACGAACAACAAAATTTAATTCAATCAACCAAATTTTATCAAATTCAATTTAATTCTACAATGTACACTGTCATCGTTAAAGTCCGCTTAGTATGTTTTTTACGAGCTTTTATTTAGTTTCACCGTCCCGATGTTTGTCATCAAATCTTGCAAGTTAAATTTGACCCCCTTCTGGTTGTTCGATAAACGTGAAATTTGGCAGGTGTTCATAGTTCCCGTGACAATGCATTATGCATTTGTTAGAGAAAAAATAAAATGGCGGCTCCAAGATGGCGGACGAGATTTGTGTTTATGGTCCGATTCGATTCAAAATTGGTATATGGGGGTTTTCAGGGTCGAAGATTATTGATTTACTGACAAAATTCATGAAATCAGAATGGCGGCTTCAAGATGTCCGAAGTTTTCTGTGTTTGTGGTCCGATTCTATTCAAAATTGGTATGTGGGGGTTTTCGGAGTCGGAGATTAGGAATTTTTTGTCAAAATTCACAAATTCAAGATAGCGGCTCCAAGATGGCGAACGAGTTTTGTAATTATGGTCCGATTCGATTCAAAATTGGTATGTGGGTTTAGGGGTACTAACTAAAAAGCATAAAATAAAATAATTAATGAAAAAAACTTTTTTAAAAACAAGCTTCTATTCAAATACCTTTAAAAGTACAAAACAATTGCTTTGGATGTGTGACGTAGGTTATTCCGTGAGTTATAGATTCAAAAGCTTATCGCATCTGTATTCGAAATGAAAACTTTGTACTTTTAAGGGTATTTGAATGAAAGCTTGTTTTTGAAAAGGTTTTTTTTATAAATTATTTCATTTTATTATCAAGTCTTCGCGAATTCAGAATACAGAAAATCAAATAACTATCTGAATGAAAATGCAAATTTTCAATTTCAAATTTTTCTTTTGAGTTAGGGCTCTTTCAGAATATCTATCAGATGTAGTTCAATGTCCAGCGTGGCTTTAGCCGGGGAAGTAGTTGTTTTCTGTTAGACATTCACAAAAAATAGCTCCATTTCAATCGTGGATTTTTCAATTCACAGAAAAATCTTTCTATCAATATTCAATTGAGAATGTTTCCCTTTTCAACATTAACAGAGTATTTGCTTCGAGAGAAATACAAAATGACGCTTGTTTCTATTCTACTGATCGGCTAACCCTTTCAAAAAAAATACTGAATTCCAAAATATCGAAAAATATTAAATGAAGAAGTTTTTTTAACTTTCAAATTTTTAAGGGTTTAGTTTTCCTGAAATTATTGTTTCTATTAAACTTTTTATGATAAATGAATCAAAACAAAATACTTACTGTTTTTGAACATAACATAGATCACATTGCGAATTGCAGTTTGAGCGAAACATATCTACCACTGGTTTCACACGTTACCGCTGTTTCGATGGACTGCTGAATACTTCACCTCTAATAGATATTTAACCCAAGCTGCCGTTAATATATATATATATATATATATATATATATATATATATATATATATTGTTATGAAATGATGATATATCAAATAAATTGTTATTATAAAATGATGATTGCTAATAATTTCTGTTCGTAGTTGGGAACCAAATTATTATAAATGTGATTTTTAAAAATAATATGTTGTTATTTTTATCCCTCTTGGGTGCAAATTGATATGATAGATAAATTACTTTCACCCTGTATAATATATTGCAATGTAATAATAATTGCTAGCTAACGTCACTGTTTTCTCTTCACGTTGCTGCCAATTGTTATCACTTTCCTTACCACGACTAAACTCAGTTGGTACGCCTTTTGTCTCAGATAGCCGGTTCAGGCAATAGAGCCACTGCTTGATGTCATATTCAATCTATTCAATGTTTACAAGTACGATTGCAGATCATTGTGGAAAACAAACGAGAAAATGTCGAAAAACAATTATTTCCTTTATTCAGGAAAACTCATATTAACCTGGCCTACGATAGATAACTTATACTATGGTCATTCTACAAATTTTCAAATACAATCATGGGAAACGGTGATGAATAAAAAATACAAAACCTCACTTTTTACTCTGAAGGTTGAAAATTCTTTAGTAATTCAATATCAAAGTGAAAAAGAGTTCTTCTGGTATGATACGAGTTATTTGTGAGGTTATTCAGTTTGTGATGTGCACTAGAAAAGTTTATACCTGACGCTGGAACTGTCGCTGTTACAATATGCACTATGAAATTGAATCCTCCTCAATGTACTGCTCTCAGGCTCTCCAATACCAAAAAGGAACCATACAAATCCAGAAATCAGCTTTGAAATAGTTTAATGTGGAGTACATAAAAGGTAATGTCGTTTGCTGCTATTTATTTTTATTGAAATTCTCCTGAAGTTGAGTTGATTGGGTTCCAATGAAGAAACTACCTTATATTCATGAAGTTCTTGAATTTTTTCTTTTTCTAAATTACGAACGTGGCGTTCTTTTCAAAGAAATTTTCAATCTCCCTATGGCTTTGTTTTCTGTCACCTGGATACCATTTCTCCCTTTTTCCATATCATTTGAATTTTCAAATTCGCACACTTTGTTGGCACATTTTCACTCTTTGGGATCAAAACTTATTAACTAAAATATTTTTCTTTTCTAAAAACTATGTACAATATTTATTGATAATTGTCTCTGACACTTTTCCGTTCTTATTTTCTCACAATTTCAAATCTCACATCTGACCATACTGTTCCCTGATTGGCTATTGTCATCAAGAAGTTTGTTGTTCTCCCATTGGCTATTTTTAGTAAGGTACAATTTCAGATACTGTTTGTTTCAAGCTTATAATTTTGTTGATCATATTTTATTCAGGATGATTTTGTGAATCTAGACCTTTTTGTTATCTTTTGAACAATTATAGGTTGTAATGATCTTGACAATGTATGAAAATGATTGCATTATAGTATTTGTATATTTTTTATCTATCAATATCATACAGAGGATTCATAAAAGAAATAGAATCTTAAAAATATGTAAAACAATATCTCTCAAACTACTAACTAGTAAGTATTTTTTTTTGTGGGTTTTTTATTGAAATTATTTCTTTTTTCCTTTCAAAATGAATTTCTTTTCTTTCATAACATAACAATATATATATATATATATATATATATATATATATATATATATATATTCACTCCACTGTTTAAAATGTCTACAGTAATTTTACAAAATAACTGTTGGAAGTTTTAACGCATAACAATATAGTAATAATACAATTCTAAATTTACTACACTACTCATTCCAACTCCACTTAGTAAAATTACAAAATATTTTTCGAAATTTCGGGAATTCGTTTAGTAAAATTACAATACAAATGTTGTAATTTTATTAAACAAATTTGATTGAAAATGTTTGGTGATTTCAGTATGCTGCATTGTAAATCTACTACATAATTTAATTCAACTTGGATTTAAAAAATAACAACATATTTGCTGCATTTTTACAAAATATCTATCAGAATTGTGATTTAAAATGTTTCGTGATTTCAGTGTATTGCATGGTGAATTTACTATACAATTTAGTTCTCATTAAAAATTTATGAATAAAGCGAACAAATGGTCATTTGACTACAGATTCGAGTATCATGATAAATAACTGATATCAAATAGAAAATTAATTATCATTGATTTACTCACCAACAATTGGGGTTCTTTCAACTGTCAACAAATGGCCTTTGATTATGACCAATAACTTCTTCTAATTACTTTAGCAATAGTCTCACAAATATTATTAACTTCTCCCTATTAAAATAGGTGATTTTTAATCAAAACAAATTCAAACAATAAGAATTATAAAAGTTTGATTATTCAAAAGTTGTTTGCTTTTTGTGGACCAAAAAAAAACAAACGCTCCACTTATTCTATTGTCAACGCCGATTGTCCCGAAAAGCAGGGAAAACAAAAGACACAGTTCCAACATGAAGAGGCTAGCAACGGTTGATGCGTGAATCTGAGTAGAGAATCAAATCTCAAACAATGTCGGTGAATTATTTTTTTTTTTTGATAGGAAGCGGTTTGGTAAAATTACAAAACGCATTGGAATTTTTTTTGGGGAAATTGCAATACATTATATGATTCTTATTGTAGAAATACTAAAAATATTTGTACATTTTCAATGATGTCATAATAATTTCTGTTCCAATATAGTTTTGTAACTACAAACTACATAAAAATTGTAGTAAATCAAATAACAAAAAATTATCGAAACCTTCGACTGGAAACCGACCAACAGTTCGGTAAAATTACAAAACGCGTAATAACAATTTTTTTTTAGTGAAATTACAATACATTATGCAATTTTCAAGAGAAAGTTTTAAAAATACAAGAAATATTTTTCAATTTTTATTGACTTTAGAGTAATTTCAATTTCAAGATATTTTTATAACTTTACAAAAAATTGTAGTAAATCAAGTCTCAATGTTTATAAATTTTAAAACCTTTGATTGGAAACTGACCAACAGTTTGGTAAAATTGTTACTGCATGAAAATTGTAAAATTACGACTTAGTAGGTTTCCTCACATGTCTTGGTATATTACTCGAATTGTATTATTATATATTATATTGGCAATACACTGATTTTTTATTTTACTCATATGTTGTATGGAAAAAGAATTGTATTTAAAAAAAAATAACAGTTCTATAATTTACTAAGTTCTTATAGATATTGTAAGAGATAACTTACTCTCTAACAGCAGTAATGGAAGTGAAGGTTTCCATTTACAAGTTATCTTTCAAAGTAGTCTATTAAAGACGCTACTATTTGTTGAGACTGTTTTGATAATGCTTTAGGCATATTGATACTGATTATACACAGGTCCTATCGAAAGAATTGATTACTTCTCAAAAGTATTTTTTTATTAACAAACAAAGCACTAAGTTACAGCTGTCAGATGAATGAGACGAACGTTTTCTTGGGCGTTCGGTCCGGCACCATCTAACATTTTACTAACAGGTTGGGCAACTTTCAAAATTACATTTTACTAGTTTCATTGATATTTAATGCATTTCATTGGGAATTTCAACTTTGTTATATGATATACAAAATTACCTTTTAACGTGAAAATACTTTATGTTCAAAGTTTCAAGTTAGTTTCAAAACCCATTTTGAATTCATTACCAAACAGATTGAGAAACAAACAGACAGACAAGAAAGCGAGTCAATGAAAACGGGTAAAATACCCGTTCTACAAATTTACTCAAATGATTTATTTCATTCATGCAAAGTCATTACTGAACAATTATGAACCTTTTCTTAAGAATTTCGAGAAACAGTGACCAAAAAAAAAATCTAAATTCGGCACTCTAGTGGTATAATTGATATCGTACATCCCTGGTAACCATATCTGCATACGGTACTACCTTATTACAATTTATGAGTGTTCAAATGGATTTCATTACACCGACGAACCGTATAATTTTTAGTGTACGAGTAACGGATTGGAATGATAAAAATCGGGCAACCGGAGAAATACGTTAGAGTTGTTTAGATTTTCACACTTGATAACTCGGAAGCAACACTCTGGCTGCATAGAATTCATTAACGAATATTTGTAACAAATTATTATAAAACACAATGAAATGTTGTGATATTGTGATGCTAATCCGTATACGAGGTGACAACGAGGCAGAGAGAAGTATTCGGTTAGTCTAATAGTTTTTAGCTATAATATACCTAAGACATTGATAATGTACGAGATAATTTTATGTCAATCGAAAGCACCTGCTTTAAAAAGAGTCATTTGTCAATTTCCAAGGGATATTCGGTCTGAATTTTTGTTTTGACAAGAAATAAAATAACTCGCAACAAAACAATTATTTATTTATTAAAAGTACAATTGGTAAAGGTACAGTTATCAAAATTTAGAATATGAAGCTCTCAAAGCCTTGATGACAAAAAATAACAGAATTTAATTGGCTGTGGGAACTGTGAAACATTTCCATGGAAATATCGTTTCCAGTGCCCACTCATGATGCACTAAAATTATTTTCTGCTTTCCAGTCTGATCTATCAGAATGTTTTTTTTAATTGTGATGGGAATCCAACTATGTCCACTTGTTACGAAGCTTGTTCAATGAAAGGGAATTCAACTTTCGTTAAGCAAGTCCGCAATATTAAACTCCATGAAAATTGTTTTACCAAAGTGTTAAGAATCGTAATAATATTACTGAATGTAATATAAAATTTTTTTTAAGATATTGTTATGAAACTTGGTTCACTTTCATTTATTAAAACAATACTCAAATAATTGCTGTTAGTTTATTCTTTTTTGAAAATATTATATCTTAAGCATTGGTTCAGGAAAAGGATTAAATTAGATGAGAAAACAGTGGTGGATCTATCAGAAACTCTAGGATAATAAATAATAGTTGAAAAACTAAAGAACGCGCTTTTATAGAAAACTAAACTGAAAAGTAGTAAATAATTTTAAATGAGTTTGAAATAAGAATACAGTGATTAACAACAAATTTATTTCATCGTAAAAAAGTGTGGGGTGCTTGATGTCAATTGTTGTTAATATTTCATGGACAGATATTGGTAAAAGTAGAATCATTATGAAAATATATTAAAAAGCACCCCACGCTTTTTTGAGATGAAATAAATTTGTTGGTAATCACTGTATTCTTATTTCAAACTCATTTAAAATTATTTTCTACTTTTTAGTTTAGTTTTCTATTAAAGCGTGTTCTTTAGTTTTTAAACTATGATTTATTTTCAACTTTTTAGTTTTGTTTTCTATTAAAGCGTGTTCTTTAGTTTTTCAAACTATTATTATTATTATTTAATTTTTTTAACTATTATTCTCCAATTTTGAATAGAATCGGACCATAATCACAAAACTAGTCCGCCATTTTGGAGCCGCCATCTTGAATCCTCCACTTTTGACAAAATAATCATAATATCCGACCTCAAAAACCCCCACATACCAATTTTGAATAGAATTGGACCATAATCACAAAACTCGTTCGCCATTTTGGAGCAGCTATCTAGAATTTTCCAATTTTTACAAAAGAATCATAATATTGGACCCCAAAAACCCCCACCTACCAATTTTGAAAAGAATCGGACCATAATCACAAAACTCGTCTTCCATTTTGGATCCGCCATCTTGAATTTTTCAGTTTTGACGGAAGAATCCTAATCTCTGACCACGAAAACCCTCAGATACCAATTTTGAAGCGATTCGGACCATAATCACGAAACTCCCCCATCGGAGCCCCTTTTTTTTTTTTCAAACAAAAATTTCTTAATTCATTGTCACCGGAATTATGTACACCTGCCAAATTTCAAATCATTCGTATGTCTGGAAGTGGGTCAAAATCGCACCCAAAGGAGTCGGTTACAAACAAACATACGGTTACAGACATACCAGTGAAACTAATATAAAGCGTGTAAAAAGAGTGGTCTGAAAAGGTTTTAGTGCAATTTGAAATATGAAAGTTCGAGTTGTGAAGGTTTAATTTTGGATAATTATTTTACTAATCTTTGATACTTTTTCTTACCTCCAAATACAACAATATCTAAAAGGTTGTTTTGGAGAACATGGTTTTCCTCTGAAGCTTATCAACAGAATTTATTATAGACACTTTTCCAAATTCAGTAATACATATTTATATAATCCTAGAATCCTCGTTGAATATTGTTCTATTCCTTACTCCGGCAAAGTCTCACAAGTCATAAAAAACATTTTCCAACGTTTTAGCGGTGATATAAACATTTGTTTTTACACTAATAATAACCTACATGAAAAATTATTTAACAACAAAGATAAAGATAACCCCCTTGAAAAATCAGGCATTTATGAGATTTCTTGTTCAGAACCTAATTGTAATGCCAAATATATAGGCCAGAATGATCGAAAAATTATCACAAGAGTTAAGGAACAATCTAAAACAATTAAAAAAATTAATTCAAAATTTCTTACTTCATCGTTTAATGAAAATAATTCCAACGGTTCCTTTGCAAACCATGTAATTAATTCTAATCACTCTTTTGACATAGAAAAAGACATAAAAATTCTCCACCTTGCGAATAAAGTTTTTTGGCAGATCTCAATTGACATCCGTCAGTTGAAAAAGCAAAAAAGACTCTGCGAGCAAAAATCCAAATTATAAAACAATTAAAGGAGATTTAGAAGATTTTGAGAACGGGGGCAGATATAGTCCCCGAAACGTCAAGCAAAAACTATATAGAGAAGTATCTTTTGAATTTTTTAAAAATTTTTTTGATAGGCAAATTCAGAAAACGGCAAGTTATTGACAAATTGAATCATTTTTCCATAGGAAATATAATTTGGTGAACGCAATAACTCATCGGGGTGAACTAATCAGTTTGCCCTTTCTACACTTGTATAGATTTTCCTGATTATATTTTCATTTTCAGACTGTGGAAGGTTACCCAAAAATCATGTCAAGAAACGTTGTTCCTCCACAAAAAACCACATTCATTCAATACATCATATTATCTCTTACATAGACCCGTTTCAATAAAAATATTTTGCCGATATTATTATACTGACAGATTGAGTTTTATTAAATTTTTTTGTGATATCCCACCAATATCTCAATATTATTAAATTTTTTCTCGCCAATATTCTCTGTTAGGTATTCAACACCATGTATATAGTTTAGTCACCTTGAGTTAAAAATTGAATGTTGTTGTTAGAGAGAATGTTGATATAATATAATATAATAAAAAGTCAAACATTTGTCAATTCTTTGGAATCAAAATAAGCTTATTCAGTTAATTTGAAAGCGAACTCAGGTCCTTCGAGAAACTTTAATAAAAAGCTAGTCCCAAATATTGTAAGACAATCATGGGCTAACATTCTCTTTTGAATATTCTACATAATGTTCAATATTTATATGCTACAAGGCATTGGTTGTGGTCTGATAATTCCGCATCTACCCGTTCAAAAGTTGCACTCAGTCGGTATGGAAAACGAACTAGTTCGTTGAGTTTATAACAATAGCATTGAAAGCGTTTCAAACTCCCTTCGATACCCTCCGTGAGTATTCCATAATCACTAAATTAAATCCACGAGTGAATTTCCACATGTAATGTTTCTTGGACAGGATTCAAGCACAGGTTGCCTTGAACCTTGCACACATTACAATTCATCACAAACTATTACTATTCGTGGAATCGTTGAAATATTCATGGCACTGCTGAAATTCAGGTATTTCGAAACAATTGCCAAGTTTTATGATTTCAATAGAATTGGACAGGGGCTGTCCGAACAGTTTCAAAGTATTACAGTTGATGAATGCTGTGATATATGTGTATAATAATTCGGGAAATTATACAATTGACATATAAATGCGTGAAATCTTGGTCTCTCGCCAATTTCTCGTTTTGGTGTAGCATTCCAGGTCCCACCATTGATTCAATTTATTTCATTTTATCAAAAAATGACATAATGACATTTTGTTGAATTTAATCTTTCCTGAATGGGAGGGATGTATGAATTTTCAACTTGATTACTATCGTTTCGGACGTCCATCGTCTTAATGTATTTAAAAGGTTTTCACGACGTTTCGAATGCTTGTATCTGCAATCGTCTTCAGGTGAATACTGACAAGTTTAGGTGCTACTTACCAATTTATATGACTGTCGGCGCAATGATGTGTGTAATTCCGCCATGTGCAGCTGTGCGTGTAATTTCGCGCGGTGTGGTGGTGCGTGAAGTTTCGCGCCTCTGCAGCCCGCCAGAAAGAGCAATCAGGGGTTTCCATACGTTCTTGATCTCAACGCTTGGTAGACTAAAGACGTTATGGGCTTCGATGTAGGCGGCCTCTTTGAACTTTCGTTTGAACCAATGCTCCTCTCTATGTAGAACACTTGCGTCGTTCCATAGAACTCCATGTTTCTCCACGTTGAGTCCATTCCTTGGGCTCATCCAATCTCACCGATAACGGTCTCTTTGTCTCTCCAATGTAGGAATCTCCGCATTCACATGGAACTTCATAAATGCAATTCTTACTGATTTCATTTTTGTTGTCAGGTTTGGTCTTGGTCAGGAAACTCCGTGAAGTACTGCCGGATTGGAAACAGCTCCTGATGTTGAACTTCTTTCCGATCCTTCTGATCTTCTCGGAGACACCTCTGATGTACGGAAGGCAAATCACTGTGCTTTGTTATTGCACTTCAGATGTCTTCGTTCTCCGGAGTTGTTTCAATACTTCTTCTAGGAGTTTCTTGTGATATCCATTCCGGTGGAGGTCCTCTCTGATGTGGTTTAATTCGGCATCTAGTGACTCCACGTCGTTGCATATGTGCGTTGCTCTCTCTACCAATGTTCACACGATCCCTCTCTTCGCCGAACTCGGATGGTTGGAGCTGTAACTGAGGTACTGCCCCGTATGTGTCTTCTTTCTGAAGATGGAGGTGCGAATTTCATTGCCTATTCTCTCAACTTTCACATCGAGGAAGGGTAAGGCACTGTTGGTTTCCATTTCCATCGTGAATTTGATCGAATCCCTGATTCTGTTAATTCTTGAGAAGAAATCCTCCCCGTGATTCCATTTGATGACGTACCTCAATCACAGCTTTGGTTTGTATTCTGCCTCCCGTATAGCCAATTCCTCAAACCACTCCATGTATATGTTGGCGATGATTGGAGAAAGTGAAGATCCCATCGGGAGTCCGTCGACTTGAGAGATGAATCGGTCTTTTTCCTGGAAATATGAGTTCTGTAGGCAGCACTGCAGTAATTCCAATATTGCGTGGGTAGGAAGGTCAGTCCTCTCGTGCAGCTGGTCATCCTCTTCGAGTTTCCTTTTGATGATACTGAGAGATTCCTCTATAGGGACATTGGTGTAAAGGCTCTCCACGTCGAAGCTGATGAAACGATCCTCTGGTCCAAGTTCAACATCTGTGATGGTGTCAACGAAGTGCTTGGAATTCTTGACGTATGATCTGCTATTTCCTTGTAAGGGTTGTATTATCGGTAGGAGGTATTTCGATAACTTGTAGGTTGGTCAGTTCCGTGAGCTGGTGATCGGTCTCAGTGGCATGTCTGATTTGTGGATTTTCGGAAGCCCGTAGAGATGCGGTGGTTTGCTGTAGTGTGGCGTTAGATGTGATCGTTGGTTGTCTGGAATGGAGTGTTTGAATTTCCTCAGAGTGTTGTAGATCTTCCTTTCCCTAGTGGGTGTCAGATCCTTCTTCAAGAGTTTATAGTTTCCTGTGTGGAGTAACGACTCTATCTTGTCATCATATGTTGTGGTGTCCATGATAACCGTGGCGTTTCCTTTATCGGCTGGAAAGATCTTCATGGATGAATCCTTCTGTAGAATTTTTAGGGCCCTCTGTTCCCCTGCAGTGATGTTACTCCGGGGATTCCTCTCCTTCTCGAGTGCCTCTCTCACTTTCCATCTGAGCTCTTCTGCCTGGATGGGATTCATTTTGCTGCTGGTTGACTCTACAGAGCTTACAATGTCCAGGATAGGTATTGTTTTAGGTGCAACTGCAAAGTTCAATCCCTTTTCCAGCAGGGACTCCTCTACTCCTGTAAGTGGTTTAGTTGAGATATTAATAATGGTTTTCTCACCTTTGCTGCTGTTTTGTGGAGACCGTGTTCTTTCGGCTATTCGATTCCATTTCTTCTGATGCCTCTTATCTTGTTCCTGGCGGATTCTCGCGCATCTATTCTCAATCTTGGCAAATATGGGTTGATTGTCCTCCTCTAAGGTGTACTCTCTGATTTTTTGGAATCTAGCAGTGGCATCTTGTAGCAGCATCTCTTTCTTCCAACGGTGATAGTTGATCTGCGACCTGATTGGTGCGTGACTGGCCCGCTCCATGATGCGTTGTGCTCGTTCCCCGTGAATAGGTGACTTTACCTGGAAACCGTCTAGGATGATGTTGTTGTCTCTGGCTCTTCGTAGAAACTGGATGGGTGTTTCCTCCTTGGTAAGTTTCATCATTGTCCTTTCGTAGCCTCTGAACTTGTCGCTGATGCCGGGTCCGTACCGGGATTCCAACTTTTATTTGAAGGTTGTAGACGATGTGGTAACTTGATTACTATCGTTTCGGACGCCCATCGTCTTAATGTATTCAAAAGGTTTTCACGACGTTCCGAATGCTTGTATCTGCAATCGTCTTCAGGTGAATACTCACAAGTTTAGGTGCTACTTACCAATTTATATGACTGTCGGCGCAATGATGCGTGTAATTCCGCCATGTGCAGCGGTGCGTGTAATTCCGCGCGGTGTGGTGGTGCGTGAAGTTTCGCGCCTCTGCAGCCCGCCATAAAGAGCAATCAGGGGTTTCCATACGTTCTTGGTCTCAACGCTTGGTCGACTAATGGCGTTATTGGCTTCGATGTAGGCGGCCTCTTTGAACTTTCGTTTGAACCAATGCTCCTCCCTATGTAGAACACTTGCGTCGTCCCATAGAACTCGATGGTGCTCAGTCCAGGCATGGATGATGGACGTCCGAAACGATAGTAATCAAGTTACCACATCGTCTACAACCTTCAAACAAAATTTCCAACTTGTCTAACGTACTGTGGATATTCACAATGAAACCATATCAAATATTTATTTATAGTATACTTTCATCGGTAACGTTTCGGGGCAAACTTTTGTTTCCATCTTCAGACCCCTTTGAATAATTCCCAATCGAAAATTTTCGTACATGGAATAGTTTGGTAAGTACAAATCGATATCTAACATTCATGTTTACTAGATGTTAGTTTGAGATGTTCCAATTATTACCGAATTTCCTCAGCTCTACTTTTTTTTCCACTAGGGATATTCATGATCGGGTCATATTGCAAGAACAGGTGACTATGCTCACATTTACAGGACACAATGAGTGGAAGGAAGAGAAATAGTTGAAGAAAAACATATCAAATGAAGGAAATATAAGAGTCATGAGAAAAACAAAAAATTGAAGAATATACATAGATGATCACCTAACAGAAGCCTGAGAGAAGTCCTAGGTAATGTGCAACCCGGTATTGATTTCATTTTAATGTGTTGTTCCTTCCTGGTTGATTACATATTAGATATTGTAAATTTCTGTATGGAAAACTCAGTTTTTCCCTCCAAATGGAAGGTAATATCTCTACCAAAAGTGGACATAGTGGATGAACTGGAAGATTTGAGACCAATAAGTATTCTTCTCGTCATCTCAAAAATCCTGCAAAGAATCATAAAAAGTCCGTTGGTTGAAAAACGCTGTCCTGCCGGATACACAATCTGGTTTCAGGAAGGGTCACAGTTGTGCCACAGCCTTACTTAACGTAACAGATAAAATCATCAAAGCCACAGATTCTGGATAACTTACAATAGTGGTACTATTAGATTACTCAAAAGCATTCCATATACTCGATCACAATGTTTTAAAATGCATCTTAAAGTACATAGGACTCTCTGGAAATTCGGTGATCTCTTTGTCTACCTCAGTGGTAGACAACAGCGTGTTATCTTGAAAAATGACATTTCAAGCCAGAGGGCATTGACCTGTGGTGTTCCACAGGGTTCGATACCTGGTCCCATTTCATATACCATTTTTACTGCGCACTTCCATAACTTTATTGACAACTGTCATCCATGCCGATGACACAGAGGTTCTATAGTCTGTAATGTAAATACAAGTTAGTTATTGTGATAGAATGCCCAGACTATTCAGTGAAGAGCGGTTTGGAGTTCTGTAGACCGCCTTTCAAATTTATTTATGTTTTAAGCAAAGGTTCAAGAAATTGTAAATTTGGATGGACGCCAGAATTTTTTGTGAAATTAGGATAAAAATTCTAATTTCCTGCTCAATAATAATTGCAAATCAAATAACGTTTCCTTCTGTAAATAACTACAACAATAAAACAAATACTTAACTTATATTAGTCTATTTACAAATAAATATACACAAGTTTCTGTTGCATTACAAATATGTATCATGTATCGGAAGTATGACAATTTTGCTGAATCTGTCGGTTTTATCGATGACGATGTACCTCTGATTGTGTAATGTGTAGCACGTAGCTAGACCTCACATAGTCATATGGCTCGCAATCAGGGGGTACCTATGGCTGCTGGGCGACCAATCAGGTGGAACATACAAGCATCAGCTTCTAGTACATGGAATTTTCTCAGCAATACAACATGGAAAACAATATTGCTTGTGTCAGAATTTGATATACGAGAATTTTACTTCTTGGAATTTGGAATTTCTCAATGCACTCCTCAACGAATGTTACGAATGAGTGTAATCTCATCAAGAGATTATTGCTTGAAATTAATTAAGCATACAAATCAGCTTTTGCTGTGATTTGTCAGTACTATTCAATACTGAAATTGAAGAATTAAGATAAAATTTTTGATTTAGACGCAAATTGATTTTTGCTCTATATAACGAGAAGATAAGTTGTTCTTGATCAGCCAAGACTATATTTTACTAAGAATAAAATCAGAATTTAATATACAAAAATGACTTCAATTTCAATGATATCCAGAGCGAGTTTATAAGAACCATCTTTGACCAATCGTCAAATACTTCTTCACAAAGCTCTTCAGTATGATGAAAATTCCAAACTCCGAATATTAAATATGTACATATATACAGGGTGAGTCAACAGGATTCCCGTGGTTCATTGCTCCTTATTGTATCACTATTTCGATTTCCTATATTTTTTTTGTCAAAGGGACCATCTGAGAGCACCTTCCAAAATTATTCTCATTCATACAGGGTGCATCATTGATGCGTGGCTAACAAAAGTTGTTCTTTTTCAAATGAAACACCCGATATATTTTCATATATTCCGATCGGCTGTTCCATTGGCTGCTCAAAGATTTTTTCAATTTTGAATCCTGTTGCGGCTTTGCCAAGTTATTCAAAAAACATCTATTTTGTAGACTTCTTTTCGGAAAATTACCTATGTCACATTTCGAAATATTCAGTAAAGATAATTGGGAAATCGTTGGTTGATATGATGATGTTCATTGAGAATATCAAGAAGTTTGAATACATTGTACAGGATGTTCGATACAACAACACAAACTTAGCCATTTCCAAACCTCGGTATTTTGATTTTTTCAAATGGAACACCCTGTAGATTTTAATTAAAATCAACTCCATTTTAATAACTCTACACTTTTCCTTCTCCATGTCATGTACCTAAAACAACTCGTTTCCGAGATATTCTGATTTAAAGGAATTGGTCAATATCAAATCAACAATTCTATAGATTTTTTTATCTACATGTTTGTTCATAGAAAATACTGATACTGAATGATATTTCAATAATTTTTTTCCATCTTCAGAAGCATTCTTGGCAACTCATGAATAACTAGCATAGCAAAAGAAATTTTCAAATGTAACTATTTTTTCAAGTTTAGTTATCCATGACTACCGCTGAAAAAATGTTAATCGGAATTTGTAAATAGAGGTAACTGTCAAACTACAATCCAGTTGTGTTAAAAATATTGTGTCATTATGAATTATCATTCAGATGGGTAAATGGGTAAAATGTGTATGCTTTGAGGAAAAGTGATGGCAATTGCTTACTAGCATCTAGATTATACGAACAAAAGTTTCCTGAGAGAAGACATTTCGAGACCTCAAAACAAAATTTGAGGAAACCGGAAAAGTATTTTACAAAAAGTTTGATCATGCTTGTCTTGTATCGAATGATGAAAATACTCTTGATATTGTATTGCATATTACCGAGAATCTCCATGTTAGTACACGTATTTTCAGTAGGGAGTTGGGAATATCTCAAAGTGGTGTTTCTCGGATGGTGAGAAAATGCAATTACCATCCATATCATATGCAGTTAATGCAGAAGCTGACTGAAAAAGATTTCCCGAAGCGAATGCGGTTTCGCCAATGGAGTGTAGATGAAATCAACCAAGAACCTGATTTTTTTGATGTTCTATTTTCGGACGAAGCCACGTTTCACAACAATGGCCATGTGAATCGGCGTAATATGCACTATTATGCAACTGAAAATCCCCATTTTGTTAGATATGTCAATCACCAACAACGTTGGTCACTGAATGTTTGGGGAGGTATCATTGGACGGCGTGTAATTGGGCTCTTTTTTTTCAACGGCCAACTCAATGGGAGAAAATATCTAAGATTTCTGCGGAGTCAGTTATCAAATTTATCAGATGATATTCCATTGGCAATAAGGCAGAGAATGTGGCTACAATAAGATGGCGCGCCTGCACATTACCACACTGATGTGCGGGAGAGGAGGGCCAGTTCAGTAGCCTCCAAGGTCACCGGACCTTACAAAAATTGTTTTTTTTCGATGGGGATACATTAAATGGGTTGTTTATCAAACTCCGCCTACAACTCCTGAGAATATGAAAGTAAGAATTCGTACTGCTTTCAGGGAAATTTCAGAGGAAAAGCTGGCACATGTGGATACTAATTTCCGAAACAGATTGAGAGTGTGTATTGGTGAAAATGGCAGGCACATTGAACATTTGCTGCATTAATTATTGTTAGTTTCTGTTAGATTCGAATAAATATGATTTTTATGCGAAGTTTAATTCCAAATATGATACCAAAGGCGAACATTGTCAATGTTTTCTGTGGAAAAATATCCATCTTTTGGATGTAGAATATCTCGGAAACGAGTTGTTTCAGGTACATGACATCAAGAATGAAAAGTGTAGAGTTATTGAAAAGGAAATGATTGGAATGAAAATATACAGGGTGTTCCATTTGAAAAAATCAAAATATGTTTGAAAATGGCTAAGTTTGTGTTGTTGTATCGAACATCCTGTACAATTTGTACAGGATTTGTACAATGTGATTTTTGTAATTCCGCCTGAACTAATTTGGAAAAATAAATAGAGTGCGCCACTGTAATCAATTATCGGATTGACCTAAATGAATATAATCGCTGTTTACTGAACAACGTGGATGGATGAGTTCTGAAGAAATATGTACGTTCTCGTCAAGAAAATATCTAAACGTGACATATTTAAAAAAAATTTGGTCAAAAAATCATTCTTACATACCTTGATATCACTCGGAACTCACTGATTTGAAATTACTTTCGCAGATGAAAGGAAAATGCTCTAATCATTGGTTATTTCAACATGAACAAATTCTACTTCATTGTACAATTGCTGACAAGTTTCAGAACACAAGATAGCTTGATCGCCGATCAATCGGTGAGGGACGAGAGTGCCACGCTGCCTCCTTTTTAATATCTACGTTCTGTCAGAATCTATGCGTCGTTCATCTCCTTCCCAACTCCAATGACTATTCGCCGTTAGATGGCGCTGAGATTTTCAATAGGGATTCGTCGATTGGAGCTAATTAGATAACTTGAGCTACTCTTAATTATTTTGTACCTCTTGCATATCGATAAGAAATGTAACAGATATATCGTTACAATTTATTCCACCCATCAGATATGCTGAACAGCTGTCGAATAATCAATAGGGAATTGAACATCATTCACAAAATCTCCCGTGATCATTATCTGGCTCTGAATCCTAACAAATCAACAACAATGCCAGAGCGACATTGATTGCGAATATGCACATCTCCATTCATAATGTCCCGATAAACTTTGCCGACGTGTCAAAGAACTTGTGGTTGTGGACCGATTCCATCTTGAGATTCCAAAAGCATGTTTCTGAATGTATAAAGAAATCAATCTGGAAACTCAAACTCCTATATAACTCACGTTCCTTGTTGAATATCCATCTTAGAAATATGCTATGTAAATCTTCAGTACTGTATAGTTTCAATCATTGTGACATTGTTTACCGCCCCTGTCTAACATCATTCGATGCAAAATGGAAAAACAAAATTCAAAATCATTGTTTGCGATTCATCTATAGCGTGAGGAAGCGAACACCTATTCGGCATAAGCTCATGGAAGATGGTTGGCTTAATATGAAATCTCCCCTGAAACTCCACTGTGCCACTTTATACCACAAAATTATCCTTTTATTCATATCGCAAAATTGTTTTCCGTTCGGATGTCCACAACATAAGTATACGAACGAAGGGTATTATAACCCCACCTATTCATAAAACAAGCATGTTTGAAAGAAGTTTCTCATATAATATATCTGCTGTGTACAACTTCATACCGAGCCCTATCAAAGAAAAATATGTTTCTATTTTTCATAAAGCCTATAAGAAATTGCTATTGTCACTTCAATAGGATTTTATTTTCTGCGTCCACTTTCTTTTCAGTTTTTAGTCTTTGATAATCATTCCTAACCACATGTATATATGTTTATGTATATGTGTTAATTGTGTGTATTCATGTTTACATTTCTACTTCACCTTCATAACTCTCATTTTATTTTATTATTTTTGTATTTTTGTCTTTTAATTATACTAAGATTAGGTTAGGTTTGGTTGAGTGGGAAACCATCACCTTGCGCCCAGCAAGAGAAAAACTTCGCCATTTCAGTATACCATTTCAACTGTACTGAAAAAAGATTATTATATTTATTATTATTAATTGTCTGAGGCCTGTCTCTTCATAGTGATTGGAGAGTGCCGAGGAAGGGTCTAAGTATGTAAGTCCTAGGGCATTTGGAGCACGGTCTTTCATATATTCCTAGAAACTCATTAACTATGTTATCAGAGAAAATCAATTCCATTATTTGCTGTGAAAATTCCTGTAATTTCGCATTTCTCTAAGATTCTGCCAATTTTGTCGGTTACATCTTTGATATAGGGAAGAGGCCAGTAGAGATAGGCAGTTGTTTCCCAAAATTTTATAATAATTACAAAAGTTTCCGAACTTCAGTAGAGACTTTCAAATGATATTCAGTCTGATTTTGCAACCTTTTTTTCTGAACGGAAGATGTCGAAAATCAGGATTTGATGAATTTTCACATTATTAACGCGGAAAAATTCGCAAAAGTTCTGCAAACTTTCGAAGTTTTGGAAAACAGCGATTTACATCCTCTGATAATTTTTCAACCATTCAAACAAAACGGAAATGTTTGTTTTATCGAACAAAAATTGTGGTTAAACCTAATTTTTTTATGAAATTCCCAAAAGTTCTGCCAAGTCGAAAAAATTACTAAAATAATTTTCTTGAGAACAGTTTTAATTTGCAACCTCTTGCGACTAACGGAAAATATATTTTTTCATTAAATTGTTTTTTTTTATTGAAATAAGTATCGGAATTATTACAAAAGTTTCAAGTAGTGGTTGCAAGTGAAGATGTCCTGGCGTACAATGTACATTTGCAACCTCGTCTGCAACATGAACATTTTTCATATTTGTACTCTACCAATAAAAGCAAAAGTTCTGCGAATCGGGTAGACAACTAATTTTACCAATTGGTGGCAGTATAATAATTTGCAAACTATATTACAAGGCGGAACCTTAGGGGCTGAAAAAAAATAAGAATTTCGCAACACCTGTGTTATCTGAATAATAAAAGTTTTTATATACTTAATAAATGACATTGATTGTGCTACCAAGTTAACTATCGACCAAGAAGAAGATCGTCAACGGTAGGTGAAATCATTGTTGAAAGCTAACGTTCTCATAATACAATTAGGAATTTGCATAGAACAATACTCTTAGTATGTTTGCTGGAGGATCGAGAATCTCTCGACACGTTTTCATAACATTCTTGATTCATTTAAAAATAGAAGAAATATTGAGATTTAAAAAACACTCTAACAGTTGTACATTATTAATACGATCAACCTACAACTGTGTTACGTCACAGTGTTTTTTTCCTCTTCATTTTCAATTTTTTTATAAATGAAGAAAATGATTCGTACATGTCGATTACATTTCAGCCCTCCATTCGGATTCAATGGATCTTTTCATGCGAAACCACAATTGGAGTAAGAAAGTAAAAACTTAATTTGAGATGTAAAATCGATTTCACTTTTTTTTTTCAGCAACGTTTCTGTTTGATGATGAAAATTATGAACTTGCGAGATTTACAATCGATAACGTTTTGATATCCTCACATCCATAGAGCATGGATTATTCATTTTAAAATCTCTTCGACTGCTAAAAAGTCATGTTGTGACAAGTGGAAATTTTCAATGAAGAATGATTGCTTGTCGTTTCTAATGCGATAAAAATTAATGTCTTCCAATATTCTTTCAGCAGAATATATCAAAATTTTATACTCTTTCGATTGTTGCATTCGAAAATATTAGATCAAATTTTTTTCGCTGATTAGTCGAAAACAGTGATTGCTTCTAAGATTGATAATTAGTTTCAAATTTTGTAGTGGTTACCTACGTAACCGTATTATTCTCCGGATGCACTTTCAATCAACCAGTACAGAAATGCAAAAAAAAAATAGTGGATGAATAGGTTTCGTTTATCGTATGAAGTTGCAAAGTTGCATATCCACTAAGACCGATATTTTCTTTATTTGCAACCACCATGAAAAACTTTTGTAATTATTTCAATGCTTGTGTGTATTGAAAATGGGAGCGTCGATAAAAAAGTTTGATAAATAAATTATGCGTTTTTCAGAAATGGTTGCAAATGTACGTAAATATGTTGAACTTTTTTCCGTTCACTTGTCCAATTTGCAGAACTTTTGTAATTTTTTTAAACTCATTACAATGACAAACTTGAACAAGGTTTCGTAACTTTTACAAGGTTGCAAACTCAATGCATGTTGTAAAACATCATTACTATCGGTATGCCAGGTTTGCAGAACTTTTGCCATTTTCAGTGCAAAAATAAAACATGAAAACGTTTTTGCAATTAGAACAATGTTCAGTTCATCGCAGACTTCTGCAAAATTCTACAGATTGTTTTCATTAATGCACTAACATACCATTGAAGTTTGAAAACATTTGGAATTAATGTTAATTGATTGTCTATATCTACTGGCCTAGAAGGAAAGCTTTGTGTGGTTGGTTATCTGTAGGGTTTTGGGAGTTTGGAGAACGAGTTTGATGATGGTGGATAATTTGTGTGTTATTATAACTGTTTTGAAGAAGAGCGGTTTTTATTTTTTCAACTCTTTGGTGTTGTATTTCGATTAAAGGATAGATCTGTGAATGAGAGAGTTAGGACGGAGTTGGATTGTGATGAGAGCTGCTGTGTAGATACCGGTTGGTGTGTGTAGGTTTCCTGTATACTGTGTGAGTCAAGGAGTCGTTAGTTTTTGAATAGAGTAGAGTAGTTATTCGACTATGTTTGACTATGTTATGTACATGTCAACCATTCCATTCTACTGGAAACCTTGGGGGACATGGGAATAAGGGGTCCAGCACATAGTGTTTTTGAAAGGTATTTGAAAAACCGAAAACAACAGGTCAAAATCAATGATGAAATTAGCGAAACAAAGGAAATATCATGTGGTGTGCCTCAAGGCACGGTGTTGGATCCTTTGTTGTTCACTATTTATATGAATAACATATTTTTATTGGAGAAAGAGGGTCAAATGATCAGCTTTGCCGATGATACTGTGGTTATCTATGAGGACACAAACTGTTACAATTTGAAAATTAAAATTGAAAGGAATTTTGCCCAAATTAAAACCTGGCTTGGCTACAGATTATTATCGGTGAATTTCAAAAAAACGGTTAACTTACCTTTCGGTAGCCTTGAGACAGCTCTTCCAAACTATGATATAACCATACAAAATTCTCTCACAATAAGACCAGCAAATGAAATTAAATATTTGGGAAGAATGTTGGATCGTACTTTCAGATGGAAAACTCATGTGGACTACCTATCAAAAAAGATGAGGTGTATTTTATATAGATATGAAAAGATTGTTGAATTCTTGAATAGAAAAGAAAGAATGTTTATCAGAGTTTGGTGGAATCACATTTGAGTTATGGAATCATAGGTTGGGGAGGTGTTTCAAGAGCACACTATGATGCAATACAGGTTTCGCAGAATAAATTTTTGAAATTACTATTGAACAAACACCATAGGTATCCTACTGATCAACTTTTTGCCGAAGCGAAAGTATTAGATATCCAACAGATATATTATTTGCACGTCAATATAAGACAATACTCAAAAAGAAGTGCATTGCACAGTCGTACACATGTTTATGAAACTTGAAATGAACAAAAGTATGTTACACCCATTATGAACAAATAAATCGACAGAGAAGTAATTTGTCTTAGGGACTAAATTATACAAACCTTGCAGATAATACCAAAAAGGAAAATACAGTCAAAAGATTAAGACTGAAGTGAAAAGTTATATAATGAGTAGGCCAAGAAGAGAGGTACATGAATTATTTGACAATCCTTGATTAAAAATCAACTGATTACATGTTTTGATTGTGATGCCATAGTTATACAATGATGATTTTTATTGATATGTGAAATAACTTTTTTATTTTTTGTTACATGTGAATCATTATATCATCTACTGAATTTTTCGATGATATTCGTTAGATAAGTTAGGTTCAAGTACTGAATTTATTTTATACATTTTAATTATTTATTTTAATTACCTCACCACGTACAAACTGTCGCCCAGATAGTTTCTGTGGTTTATATGTGTTTATTGAAATGTTTGAAATTTTAACTTGTAACTGTTCCATATTATGTCGAATAAACAAACATACATAATACATTTATAGCAGGTCACAAAACAATATCGCTAAGGAGTCGATAACGAACGTTGGGATACAGAAAAGTAAAATCTAAGACATAAGTTAGCTAAGAGAGAGAAACGACCGAAAAGATAATTAAAATTTGCATTGATCACAAGATCGAAAATAGTTTGAACCATACAAGTTTGTAAACGAGTTTGAGCATAAATGAAAGGTAAAAGTTGAATTTATATACGTAATGAACTGGCAATGTAGCTCCCGTCCGGCCAGCTCCAACCGGCAGTTTTCCACCACGGTCAAATAATTTCCGATTCTCGCTTGCTTCGATCGGTGTATTGGCATTAGGCGGAGAATCTCTGTGCTCAGTAGAACTAGAAATCTAAGAAGGTCTTAAATCAATAGTAGCCGACGGCCCTCATTATTACCTATTGTTCGAAATATAGATAAGCAATAAAAGTGTGTGTCCCTTAAAATATTTCCCAGGTCCGGATTGAAAAATCTCATGAAATAGTTTGACATTTTGATAATAGTGGGCTCTCCTAGGTGAGGATATGTTTAAATGTGTGTAAATAATGAAATTCACTTACCTGGCCACCAGACTCTCAGTACTAATGGGCTAGCAATAGCAATAATGGTCTATTTACGGTTACAAAATGAATTACCTACCAGATTTGGGAAACAAGACTGTTTTGAGAACTGAGTGCTTTCCAATTTCATAAATAAAAGGGGAAAAGGAGGAAAGGGTTAAACAAAATTTATTCATTACCTACCTAATATTCCGTTGTGTCAGTTGTGTCTATTTTGAAGTGTCTATTCGATTCTTGTGTCGTGAAAAATGTGGCGTCCATGGGCTCATCCTGAAGCTAGTACTCCAACTGGTGGTCGTAGTACCACTTGTCGACAACTGTTACACCCTCATGGGAAACAAATTATATTGAATGTTTATACTTCCCTTCAGGAACGTGGAATGCCCGATGATCAAGATGTGCAAGAAAGTGCTCCTTTAACAAACACACCGTATTCCGCAGTGTTTAAAATAGTAAGTAACCCTATTTTAAAAAGATATATCAATGCAACGGCTTAAAAAGAACGAAACTGGTATCCAGTGTTGCAAAGAGACCTCAAGGAAGTCTCTTTAACAAAACGGATTCAAATTTAAAAAACTCACTAGTAGCAGAAAAATCTCATTGGAATATGTGCGCCTCAAGAAATGGAGATTTGAATATTAATTGGCAATAAACGAATTTAGAGAATATGGTAGAACAGTAGTGTATTTGGATGAAACTTGGTTCGATACACACGATATTCCAAACAAAGGTTGGGTAGACTCATCTGACTTATACCAACCTAATGCACCGTCTAATAAAGGAAAACGCATAACGATAATTCACGCTGGAACCGAAAATGGTTTTCTACCAAATGCGTTCGGCAAGGAATATTGAGGAATCTTCAGTCGATTATCATGATGATACGACAGCCGAATTATTTGAAGACTGGTTCCAAATCAAACTCATACCAAATATAGCACCCAACAGTATCGTCATGGCTAATGCTACCACAGTCGAAAACTGGATGGAGCACCATGTTCAAGTGACACCAAAGCCACTATACAAGAATATATGTTAAATAATGATATGTACTATGAGGGAAAGTACACAAAAAACTAGAAGCTTTACGCAGTTATTCGATAAAAAAGAAATATTTTTGTGATCTATTGGCTGAAAGCTTGGGACATACGGTGCTCAGACTTCCTCTTCATCACTGTATGTTTAACCCAATTGAACATATATGGCATCAGCTCAAGTCAGCAGTTCGAAGAAATAATACTTCTCCAACCTAAAGTTCAACTGTGGTCTCTCTTATTCAAACAGAAACTGCTAACATTCCTGATAGTAGCTGGGCCAAGTGTGTTTCCCATATTAAAAACATGGAAAAGTCATATAAGGATATAGAAAAAATTCCCAAAGAAAAGTTTATCATCAATTTGGATAATTTTGTTTATAAATAACTCTTATAAATAACTTTTATCGAGAAACTGAACTTTTCATAAAGTATAAAGTTTGACATTTTACATTAATTAGGTATATCATATATTATTATGTAATATAATCATATATTATATATAAATAAACAATTCTCAATTATATTCAAGCGATTTTTCTCAATAATTATCTTAACCCAATATCATCACACCTACCTATAAAACAAAATATAATGGCTAGGGCAGGTACAACTCTGCGTAGAATCCACCGCCTGCTGATAACTCAAGTGGTTGGTGATTTACGACCTTCTTAGATTTCTGGTTCTACTTTACCTACTGAAAAATATCAACTGATTTTCCTACTGCTCGAAGAGAGGCTAAGACCAAGGATCAGCTAACTGAGAGGGATATGAGGACTACTCACAAATTTTCTTTTTTATCATTTTACTCTAATTTGCTTATAATTTTTGAAGCTTTGAGGATAGCCGGCCACGAACAAAAATCAGCTGATTACATAGAGAAATGAAAGTATCATTCCGGCAGAATTTTCCGTTCGAATATATATCTCCATCTCCATGACCCAAAATGCAGATTTCATGGCGATCGAACAATTTTTATATTTTTATGTAGCTTGGAGAATAGCCGGCCACGAACAGAAATCAGCTGATTACATAGAGAAATGAAAGGACTAATCAAATAAAAATTTTTCGTTCAAATATCTTAAAGGGCCAACTCTATGAACAGGAATGTAGATTTTCATACGAATCGACTAGATTTTGATATATTTTTTTCGTGGGTTTGAGAATAGCCGACCACGAACAAAAATCAGCTGATTACATAGAGGACTATTCAGGCATAATTTTTGGAGAGATATATTCCAACGAAAAATCACGCCTGAAAAGTCCTCTCATTTCTCTATGTGATCAGCTGATTTTTGTTCAACAACAGCACGTTCCTTCGAAACCACTGTCGACGAAAGAATTCTGCGGAGAAGCGGAAATTAAGGTCTGTGGCGTTAAAATTACACTTTATCGTTCGTGCCTGGACGATTTTGAAAACTTCATTTGCATACAGACTGAAACAAACAAAAAACTGGAGAATCCGAACAACTGGACATACCAGAATCACTCATGTAATCAACATCGAACAACTCGAAATGATTTCAGACTACATGCAACCCCTATACTCATTCGAAAAACCATTCGAAACACGAATTTATGAATCTGGATGGGCCCCGAGTATAGAATCACAATCAACTGCGGACATAGTCTGGTATACAGACGGTTCAAAGACAGTTGAAGGAACGGGAGCAGGAATACATGGGGTAAGGCCAAGAAGGGATTACATAATACCACTTGGCAAATGTTCCACGATATTCCAAGCTGAAACACATGCTATCATGGTATGCATTCAGAAGAATCTAGAAAGTGGTTATAGGAAAAAACACATCTACATTCTATCTGACTGTCAAAGTGCTATCAAAACACTCAACTCTATACAGATAAAGTCCAAACTGGTCTGGGACTGCCTCCAGAACCTCATCGAGCTGGCAAGACAGAATAAGGTCACCTTGATGTGGGTGCCAGGTCATAGAGGCATTGAAGGCAACGTCAAAGCGGACCAGTTAGCTAGACAAGCATCTGAAACGCTATTCACAGGGCCAGAACCTGTACATGGGATTAGCAAAAACCGATGCAGGACCCTGATCGACGAGTGGATAAAAAAAGACACCAACAATATTGGGATCAAACTGTCGGGCAAATACACAGCAAAGTCATGGTAGGGCATCCAAACCGGACCCTGACGGCTGACCTTCTGAACCTGAACAGAATGAAGGCTCGTATAATAATAGGTCTGTTGACTGGACACTGCGGCCTAAGAAAACACCTAAACACCATGGGAGTACGCAGGGAAACCGTGGAGTGTAGGCTATATGATAAAGAGGAGGAAACAGCCCCTCATATTATCTTCGACTGTGACGACCTAAGTAGTAGGCAACACAGAACCTTCGGAGAGATCAGCCCGGAAACAGGCATGAATCCGAAGAACCTTATCAACAGGCTTCTTAACCTAATTAAAGGCACAAACCTGTTTGAATGAGGAACCACTGACGACAGAGTGATACAATAGACCCCAGCTGGTCGCAGTGTCAAGGGAAGCTAAGTGCCAACCCTGTCTCTGGCTCATCAGCTTTCAACCAACCAACCAACCAACCAACGCCTGAAAAGTCCTTTCATTTCTCTATGTAATCAGCTGATTTTTGTTCAACAACAGCACGTTCCTTCGAAACCACTGTCGACGAAAGAATGCTGCGAAGAGGCGGAAATAAAAGTCTGTGGCGTTAAAATTACACTTTATCGTTCGTGTCTGGGCGATTTTAAAAACTTCAGTGAAAAGCTCGACAGACTCCTGACTGAATTTTCATCTAATGATGAAGAGATTATATTATTAGGTAATTTTGAAGTAAACTTTGTGAGACAGTCAGCAAACTTGATGGCCCTGAACAACATTTTAAGTTCTTAAGGATGAAAACTACAATTTCAGATTCCACAAGAATAAATGAGGCAACAGCCAGTTGCATAGATAATATAATAACAAACTGTAACATAGAAAAATTTCACAGCGGTATATTGGATCCCTGCTCATCAGACCATGATGGTCAGTCTATTAAAATTTTCAATAAATTTAATATCTCTAAGGATTGCGTCTAAAAACAAAATTTCAACGGCTCTTGTTTCTGCAAACTGAGGTCTATTCTTCTGAAAAAACTGAAAAACATGAGAGACACATTGTCGACCATTAAGCTAATATATGATGTGAACAGGGATTTGAATACGCTTAACATATTCAAGTATTATCGTACAGTATATAAAAAATCTATTATCGAACATTAAAAACTTCCTTGTGAAAATGTTCTCATCAGCTCCTTGAATAAATATGGAGACTCGTGAATTCTGAGCGCAATAAAAACAAAACATCCAATTTTGACATTCAGATATCCCAGGATGATTTTAATGGATATTTTCGTGATTTTGCGAAGAATTTAATATCTTCACTGCCACACATAGATCACGACTCCTCTGATTTCCTGAAAAAATGTAATTCACCAACATGTTCTTTCTCTTTATAGCCAGTCACCCCTCAGGAAGTGAAAGGAACCATTCGATCCTTGAAAAATTTCTACTGTCAAGACATTTTTGGTTTGAACTCCTATATTCTTGAAGAATTGGAAGATATAATAGCCCATCCGTTTCAATTACTGATAAATGAATGTATTTCAAAAGGAATTTCTTTCAATGCTTTCAAAATTGCCATTGTTCTACCGCTACTAAAAAAAAAAGGGACCCATTGAACATTGAGAATTACAGACGATTTCCATCATACCTGTTCTAGCTAAAGTTCCCGATCTATTGGTGAAACATAGACTGACCCGATATTCGGAAACAAACTCACTGTTGTGTGCAGGTCAATTTGGTTTCAGAACTTACTCATGGTGTCCCCCAAGGATCAATTTTAGAGCCACTGCTGTTCATTATTTATATCAATGATTTGTACCATCATATGCTACCAATTAATACAGTGCTATTTGCAAACGACACTACCCTAATAAATTCTGATAAGAATCTGCAAACTCTATATGAATCTGCTGAATTGTTCTTGGAACAAGCTACTAACTGGTTCAATACAAATGAACTTAAATTGAACATTGATAAAAATCAGGAGCTGTTGATATCTTCTCACCCAAATATCTCGTCTGGTGACCCTATTACATTACTAGGTACAGTGATTGATGACAAGCTAAATTGGGCAGCTCACATCGACCAGCTAGGTAGTTGATCAGGCAGAACTACTTTCTTGATCCGCAGAATAAAATACTTTGTAAATTCTGATGGTCTTGGCAAATTATAGAGATCATTGCAGACCACTTTTTCGCAATCTCAAAATCATTCCAGTTCTAAGATTTTTTTTTATCACACTCAGTTAGAAATTCACAAAAACAGAAAACCGTGGGTCACTGATATCCCACAGATTACGAGATTTGCAAAGAAAACCCATGCATAGACTAGCGAGGTCAGATAGAAATTCTTTGGAATATTGGGATATTTAACAAACTACCCAGGGAAGTTAGACATTTGAATGCACACGATTTCAAAACCATTATTAAACACTTTCTTTTGAAGTATGGCTTCTATTCAGGGGAGGAATATCTTAATTTTAATATGCGACAAGCACTGCTTGACGATTCAGACGCTCTTCCATTTCAATTTAAAATTTTGGGTTAGTACTCCTTTATTTCATTCTATTTCGATACTTATTTTATTGATACATATATGACTGTTCAAATTTTCAATATATTTGTCAAGTTTCTGTTTTAAATCTATATCTATAGATACTTTGTATTCTCTCTAAGATTGGATATAATCCAAATGCAACATGACATGCTACAAATGTACACCAGTATGTAAAGTAGTGAATAAACTATCTATCTACCTATCTATAAAATATGTTCGATCGATATGAAAATCTACATTTCGATTCACCTAACCTTCGGAGGGATACATTCGAATGAAATATTCTGCCTGAATAGTCTTTTCATTTCTCTATCTAATCAGCTGATTTTTGTTCGTGGTCGGCTATTCTCAAAGCTTCAAAAAATCATAAGCAAATCAGAGTATAAATAAAAAAACAAGAAAATTTGTATGAGTAGAACTCATATCCCTCTTAGTTGGCTCTTTCTTACATCGAAGCAAGCAAGAATCGAATCTGGCTGGATTTGTGAAATTATTTGACTGTGGTGGAAATATGTCGCTTGCAGCAGGCCGGCAGGGAGCTAACATTACCTAGATGAGGAGAAGTACAATCCATAATCAAACAAAGATAAAGCTAAACGTGAATACAACTGGAATATAATTGAATATCTTGAATTGTGAATTTGTATTAGGTTTAGTATTTGATTGTTGAGAGTTCTTTATTATCTTGTGTTATGGGGTCAAAATAAACGAATAATAATTGGTTTCGTTATTTCAATAGCTACGAACCTCATAACCGTAACAGTTGATATCAGAATCGAAAATATTAGTGACTGATCTGGGAAAAACGAGATGAGGAGGAATCACGGTAGATAGGAAAACGAGAGAAATATGGTCGGCAATGGAGGGGTAACATATGGAAGAAGATAGTCGGAAAACAAGAGGGGAGGAACGTGTAACTGATATAATCTGAATTCTATGATATGTAAGATTAAATGATTGAGAGTAGCTCAATTATCTTATTAATACAACTAAGAATCACTATTGTCAAATCTTAGCGCCATATGAAGTTGAGTTGGAAAGAAGATGGGCGAACGCGAAGAACTTGACAGGACGATCTGGTATTGAAAGAATGCAACGTGAGATCCTCAGCCCTTAGCGATCGAACTTGGATCGAGAGATCGTGTGTTATGAAGCTTGTCAGCCATTGAGTGAAGAAAGAGAATTCTGTTCATGTTGAAATAAATAATTACTTAGAGCATCTCCCTATATTTTTGGCCACATTTAATATATGTCATGTTGAAATATTTTCTAACGAGAACGTGGGATAGTTCTTCATGAAGTTCCGTTATCCTGACTCATCAATAGACGTTGCTCAGTAAACAGCGATCATATTTATTTAGGTCAAGCAGATACATTGATTCCAGTGCAGTACCATATTCATTTTTCAAATGAGTTCAGGTGGAATCATAAATATCACATGTAATATATCGAATTGAATCAAGATATCGGTATTCAGTCTCATCTGTTTTGATTGCTATCTCTGACAAGGGTTCATCGGGGTTTAAAGAGGGTTTCTCAAATATTATGGTATCACACTGTATTTGGATATATTTTTGGTGTCAATCACAAGGAGTATGTGATATAGTTGAATACTATATATTTTTCATGGTCTTGGGGATGTATTTTTGTATAATTTCTGATTTGGTGATCTTTATTACAGAGCTGCGAGTTTTGCTTCTGACCTAGGTGATGCGATCATATATATGTATATGTATATATATATATATATATATATATTATATATTATAATTTATATATGATCATGGATATTTAAAAAGGATATTTGAGATTATACTCTCAGACGTAGTAAACAGGACATTTTATTAGGTCAAGAATGATCAGTAGACAATCATTAAATGACAGTGACAAATCAACGAGTAAACAAACAGATAGACCAGTGCTCATTTTGTTGCTTCCTGCGGTTCATTTGGTTCAGGTTTCAAAGTATTATGATGACACTTACACTGTATTTGATAATTGGGTCAATCCAAGATTAGTGATTAGTTGATTAATTTTCATCTTGAGGGTATGTCTTATAATTTCTTCCATTTGTATATTTTAAACTTCATTGTTATAAATAATCCTTTAATTTGGAATTCATCTTATAGAAAACTTTATGAAGGAGTATTTGACGATTGGCAAAGATAATTTTATACACTTCTCTGAATATATTGCAATTTTTTCGGATATAAAATCTTTTAACTTATTGCGAATTCTATTTTTCATCTTCTTAGTGAAACATAGTCTTGGCTGATTAAGATGAGAACAACCTTCTCTTTCTTTATATAGAGAAAAGATCAATTTTTGTCTATGACAAAATTAATCTTGAATCTGCAATTTCAGCATTAATATTATGACAAATCTCAGCACAGGCTGATTTGTATGTTCAAATAATTAAGCAATAATTCCAAGAAATTAATGTTTAGTAAAAACACAATCTGACACCACAATATTGTTTCTCATGTTGTATTGCTGAGAACAATCATTCCATGGACAAGAAGCTGATGCTTGTCTGTCGACAGGTTCAGTAACCTTGAGCAATACTATTTGGAAACTCAAAATTGTCATACAGCAGAAGTTTTGTACTATGTGTTATACAGCAGAAATACTTGTACATATTTGTAAATAGACTAATGTAATTCTATTTGTTTTATTGTTGTAGTGATTTACAGAAGGAAACATTATCAGATTTGCAATTATTATTGGCTAGGAAGTTTGAATTTTTATCCTAATTAAACGAAGAATTCTGGCGTCCATTCAAAATTACAATTTCTTAAAAACATTTGCTTGAAACATAAATAAATTTGAAACTAGCATGGCGGTCCAAAGAACTCCACACCGCTCGTCACTGAATAGTCTGGGCATTCTATTACATAATTAACTTGTTACAAACGAAAACATAAAGAAAAATAAGAGGGAGGAGAAAATAACACATTTCCATTTGTACTAGCGATACGCTCATGTATCACTAGTCTCTTTAATCAATTAATTAAAAAAATATCCCTACAAAAAAACATAGTTTCTAAAGTTTTTACTAAATTTTTTTTTTCTTCGAACGGTTGCGACACTAAATTCGATACTGAAGAATTGTGCTGGCGTGGATTAAAAAAATGGGAAAAAATATTTGTTACAGAACTACCAAATGTTTTTCTTACCGAGAATTATAACTTTGAAGACCGTGGACCATCACTAGACTGGGAGAACTCTGCATACTTGGGCACTATCACTGATACTGAACTTTCAGGGTATCAAATTCTAAGAGACTTATTGAATATTTTATACTGAATAAGTTCCAGATTTCCTTTTCCTTCAACATTCTCTCTCATTCATTCTGAATGAAAAACTAATTGAGCGCAGAAACTTTATTAGATCAGTTTAATAAATTATTCTGTGTCTGTCCCTGACATAACCATTAAAACTATAGAAAGGAAGGTAAATCCAAAGTTGACATTTAGTATTTGAATTGTAATGAAAATTTATTGAAATTGAACGTGAAATTATGAATTGTGATATGAATGACTTGACTGATAATACTTACTTACTGGAGTTGGTTGAGAATGGTAAAAAGTGAAGAAGAAAAAATAGTAGGATGAAACCCATTGGAAAAGGGAGAGAATATAACAAAAATGAAAGGAAAAATAATTTACGGGCGATCTGAGGTCGGGAAGTGGAAGGGGGTGAGTTTTTGAGGGTAAAAAACGGTTTATCTCGATTTCCGGAAAAACTACAAGTCCTATGGAAAGAACTGTTTCCACACTTTTTTCACATAACCTCAAAATGTATGTGAAAAATTCAAATAACCAAGTTTTCAGTTCTTTATTTTTATCTTCTACAATTTATTTTTTCCACGAAATTTGGTGAAAACCTCCTTCTTCATGTTCCAAACACACTGTAATTTTTTTGATTCAAAATATTTATTTTTTCACCTTATTTTGACTTAATATCGAAAAAGCACCCTAATTTTCAATCGAAAATTGTCCCGTCAAATCAGCTTTTTCGAAAAAGTCGGTGGGCTTTTTGTTCGTTGAAATCTGTACTTTCTGATGAATTAAAAAAAGTACATTACTATGACAGAAAATGCAAAGAAACGAATAAAACTCGAATCCGAATTTAATAACAACATTTTGAGAAAGTTGTAGAATCTTCTTTGAATTATATGCGTAGATGCCTATTTATTGCTTTTTTGAGATAACTTATATACCTGAGTGACCTACGGAAAATTTTAGCCCATCAAAAGGTAATTCATAGAGAAGTGGGGAAGGGGCTAGGAGGGTCTGGGCCTTACTACCTGTTATTTCTTTGCATTTTCTGAGAACATTTACCATAATAATTTATATTTTTTTACACTATCAGGAAGAAGAGATTTCAACGAACAAAAAGCCCACTGACTTTTCTAAAAAACCTGATATTTTGACGGGAGAATTTCTGATTGAAAATTAGGGTGCTTTTTCGATATTGAGTCAAAATAAGGTGGAAAAATAAATATTTTGAATGAAAAAAATTACAGTGTGGTGGGGACATAAAAGAGTAAGTTTTCACCAAATTTCGTGATTTTTTTTTTTGTAAAAGGTAAAAATAAAAAACCAAAAACTTGGTTATTTGAATTTTTCACATAACTTTTGAGATTATGTGATCGCCCGTAAATTATTTTTCCTTTCATTTTTGTTATATTCTCTTCCTTTTCCAATGAATTTCATTCTACTATAATTTTTTTTTGGTTTCAAAAATTATCGACCCTGGTCTACAAAGCCTGTATTCAAAATTAAAACACACTATGCCTTGGGAGGGACATCTGACTGTCAAGAGATCTCTTATACGACTCCCCTCCTATACTATCTTGTTACCCCCGTTTTTTCACAGTTTGTAAATCTGCATACCATGTGTTCCTAACAATTGTACCCAAGAAATTCCGATTCGGTTACAAGCTCATCTAATAGTCCAGTCAATTAAATATTTTCTATTTGGATATACGGTTAACAAATTCATTTTAGCCAATAATACAATATATTATTACTTATGAGCATGAAAGTTAAAAACAACCATTTGCATGGAAAAAAATACTTCCACGCTACTCTTACTCTCATTTTAAAAATATTATCTGATCTTATTATTATCCCAGGAAATCTTATAAAATGTCATTTCATTACGATAATTTAACTTTTTTCCCATGTCTGCCGGTGATAATTTAATGAAAATATGTTTCTGAAAATTGAAAAATCTATGATTCCACATGTGATTTTATGAACAACCTTGCATATCATAAAAAAAATCAACTTCCAACCCCTGTACTAATTATCTGGTTCATTTGGAGATGCCCTATCTTGACCTCTGCCGCTAATCCTATCCTAAGGGTATTAAGGATTTTTTTTTTCGGACAGTCGTCTATTTTGGCGACCACCTGTTTGGTTATATTTTTCTTTGTGACTCATATGTGTGAATCATATAAAAGTAAATATTTCATTAAAATGGATATTGCATTTTGTTACACATTTCAATGTCAAACATAGCCCAGAACGACCAAATAGTAAGACAGATCTCACCTAGAACACAGTATTCTGAAGCCTGTAAGAAATGTCAATGTACTGAATATTATGAAGGATCCGCTTATATCAGAGGAACGATGACAAATGAGAGTGAAGGCTTTGGACATGGTCAGGCAGAGGTTCTACCAAATTCAATGTAAAGACGATGTAGAAGCTGGTGCAGAAGATGTTCAGAGTGCGAAGCAGCTCAGAGTCCCAAAACAAGGTCTGGAGGTGAAATGGAGATTTACAAGGTTAGTGCTTCATTTGAACGGATTTTCATTGATGTAGCTGGACCATTTCCATGACGGATGGTGGCAATCTTTGTTGCTATGGACCATTTCAGCAAGACCTTTGGTGGTAGTAGGTTCTCAAGATTCGGTGTACCAAGGATTACACTCTGAACAAGAAGTTATCCAAGAGAGTTATTGAGCTGATGGGTTTTGTCAAGACAAGAACTAGGATGACATAGTTGAAAGATTAATTCGAGCTATGAAGGAAAATGTTCCCAAGGTTGTAACAACATCAAGGGGACTGCGATAGACAACTTCCACTATTTCTGATATCTATGATTCAACGATGCATTATCTCTGGAAAGATCACTAAGTACTCCTACAACCATGCAGATGAACTGAGGGACAGTTTGGTGGAAATTCATGGAACAGCTCAAATGAAGTTGATATTGGCGAGTGACAGGGTAGAAGCTCATTATGATTTGAAAGCTTATTGAGGAGAATTTAAAGAAAGTGACCAAAGTTTGGCTGTACAATTCACATAAGAAAAAGGTATATCTCCCAAACTAACCCATTTTTGGGAAGGAGATGAAGAATAAGATCAACGGTTTGGTTCACATAATCCAATGTAGACCTAGGACTGAGGAGAGGTATTTATCTAGGAAGACTGAAGTTCCATAGTTTCAATTCAAAACTAATGGAGACAATACATGGAGTATACACCCCAACAAAATTCACGATTGGCCATATTGGCGTCATTTTTTCCTCCAATAGTTCGGTTCTGAATTCAGCGAATGTGAATTGGATGCAACAAATAGTTTTGTCACATTGGAATTTGGTACTTGGAGAGAATTAGGATACCAAGTCATTTTGCTTTATAGGTCAAGGGCATAAATGAATCAAAAAGTCATAATAATGGCCTCTCAATCGATTCATCAGTTGAAATCAAATAAAAGGGTTTATTGGGGTTTAAAGAGGGTTTCTCAAATATTATGGTATCACTCACACTGTATTTGGATATATTTTTGGTGTCAATCACAAGAATTATGTGATATAGTTGAATAATATATATTTTTCATGGTCTTGGGGATGTATTTTTGCATAATTTCTGATTTGGTGATAATTATTACAGAGCTGTGATTTTTGCTTCTGACCAAGGTGATGCGATCTTATTTTTTATAAATTTATAATATTATATAATTTTTTAATTAATTTGGAATTTTTTTTTATAAAAATTTATAAGGAGTTTTTTGGAAAAATTTTTCGGATATAAAATTCTTTTAACTTTATTGTGCTGAATTCTATTTTTTATCTTCTTAGTAAAACATAGTCTTGGCTGATTAAGATGAGAACAACCTTCTTCTTCTTTATATAGAGCAAAGATCAATTTTTGTCTATGACAAAATTTAATCTTGAATCTGCAATTTCAGCATTGAATATTAATGACAAATCTCAGCACAGGCTGATTTGTATGTTCAAATAATTTTAAGCAATAATCTCCAAGAAATGTAATGTTTAGTAAAAACACAATTTGACACCAACAATATTGTTTCTCAAGACAAGAACCAGGATGACATAGTTGAAAGATTAATTAGGGCTATGAAGGAAAATGTTCCCAAGGTTGTAACAACATCAAGGGGACTGCGATAGACAACTTCCACTATTTCTGATATCTATGATTCAACCATGCATTATCTCTGGAAAGATCACTAAGTACTCCTACAGCCATGCAGATGAACTGAGGGACAGTTTGGTGGAAATTCATGGAACAGCTCGAATGAAGTTGATATTGGCGAGTGACAGGGTAGAAGCTCATTAGGATTTGAAAGCTAATTGAGGAGAATTTGAAGAAAGTGACCAAAGTTTGGCTGTACAATTCACATAAGAAAAAGGTATATCTCCCAAACTTACCCATTTTTGGGAAGGAGATGAAGAATAAGATGAACGGTTTGGTTCCCAGAATCCAATGTAGACCTAGGACTGAGAAGAGGTATTTATCTAGGAAGACTGAAGTTCCATAGTTTCACTTCAAAACTAATGGAGACAATACATGAAGTATACACCCCAACAAAATTCACGATTGGCCATATTGGCGTCAATTTTTCCTCCAATAGTTCGGTTCTGATTTCAGCGAATGTGAATTGGATGCCATAGTTTTGTCACATTGGAATTTGGTAAGGTACTTTTGAGAGAATTAGGATACCAAGTCATTTTGCTTTATAGGTCGAGGGCATAAATGAATCAAAAAGTCATAATAATGGCCCTTTCAATCGATTCATCAGTTGAAATCAAATATAAGGATTAATATTTTCATTCTTCTTGTAATTCCTTCTGCACTAATATAGATTATTTTCAATAAACTCACGTTGTGGAATGAGAAATGGGTATCGCCGTATTCATTGAAATTGTATTTCGCGAATTTATTTTATCGAAACAAAAAAGCGTATTAAAAAGTTTGACATTCTCGAAATGCCGCTAGCATAAACTTGTTTCGATTATAATTCATCTGATTCCCCTAACGAAATATATGTATTTTTCAAGAGGTGTTCAACATAACCAATATCCATTTTCAATTATTCAGTTTGGAATTGAAAAATATTGTTATGATTGAATGAAATGAATATTTGTGAGCTTGAATTACCTATAGAGAAAATTGGGTACGCATCCGTTTTCCGACTTGCTTATGAAGGTGTCAATAATTTTGTTGGATATTTTACATGATGGGATAGCATGTTATATAACTTTCATTTACAGATATACGTATATATGTATATATATATATATATATATATATATATATTGAAACAATGTATATTTCACAAATAATCAATGTAGAATAAAAGTTAATAGTAGTAATAATAAAATGAAAATTTATATTAAAACTTCACCATTCATGAAATATATTTTTGGAAATATTATTTTTTGTCATTGAAAATATATTGAATAGTGTGCCTAATGTGCCCAATATATATATATATATATATATATATATATATATATATATATATATACAGAGTGACCCATTTGAAACCGGGCCACCTCTCTAAAACTGTTATTTATTTGTTATTTATTATCCGATTCAGAAGTTCTTCTTCAGTAGATAGAGCATCAATAGTTCTAGTTGAGTGCCATAAATTCGAAATAAAACTAAAAATTTCACGGCCTACTTCGAATTTTTTTCAAGGTCAACATACTAGAGATTTTTTTTAATGAAATTTGACGACGCCACTGGATTTGTGATGCTTTCAAATGGGTGTGACCGAAATAAAATATTCAAATCAATATGGAAATAATTCAAATGGTTATCATATAAATCACAATTTTGTAAATAATATGGTTCAAAGTACTCCTTTGGAACATAACAACTCTATGTGGGATATGTTATGTCTCTTAGAACACTACAGTTTGTTGTTGTCATTCATTTTGATTTCACTTATATTTTCACACTTCTCAATGGATAACTCATTCATTTACAAAAACCACCACTCGTGTGTTCAAAAGTCAATATTGACTTCAGTACACATAGGTACGTACACTTCAAAAAGCATAAGCATAAGCATGAGTTTCACAACAAAAGGTTACTATTGAACGTATATTGTATATTCTCATGAAATATTTATTTGTTCAGTTGAAAATACATACCGTGTTACACAGACTCAAGGTACACCACCCTTCTCTCCTTTGTTTCTCTAGCTATATTTCTGAAATTTGGAACATTGAATATGCTCACTAGACGGCACTCTTTGATATATTTGGAAAAAAACTTCCTGTTTTTCCGGAAATGATAACAACTTTCGATTTTCAAATGGGACACCCTGTATATTATTACATTTTTGAAATCTTCGTAATTATCTAAATCCAATGATACCTCATAGTTGATATTCCATTTGCCCATTTAATTTTTCGATCTAGAGAGCCATTATTCCAAATGGTACCATAATGGTACACTGACGTTATTCGAAAGTGCTATCGATGGGGTCCATATCAACTCTTCCGAACACAATAATGTAGTTGAAAAAAGTATCTTCTTGGTTCAATAACAATAATTTATCAAGGTGGATATGGAACACAATTCATATTATGACGATTCGATAATCTGTAATTGTCAGTTAGTCACTGAATACATTATTGAATTGATCGGATTGATGATAGAAATGGGTTATTTTACGGATATCTGGTCAATATTTCATCTAACCAATAGTGCTCCTAAAGTTCGAAAGCTCATAGCCCATGTTCAAATGGCAATGTAATCAGAGGAATAACAATTAGGTACTCTCTCACAATTTAATTAATAACGAAACAACATTAAAAAAAAACTCATAATAGCCGTTTGAAATGTACACCACCAACATCCAAAACATTTTGAGCTCGTTTCACGATATTTCGAATAGCATTGTTCAATTGTTGAGGTGTTATACTTTGAATGGCTTGTCTAACTCGTAATTCTAGGTCATCGCGGGACGTTGGGTATGTTTGGAAAACGATGTTTTTCAAGTGAACCCAAATAGTAAAATCTTCATGAAATGGAGGTAATCCGTCACTATTCTACTATTGTGCGGTAAATCGTCTGAATAATTTTCAATTTCATTTCCGAGGAAACTTAGGTATCTACCAGCAATCAGAGGTCCATCAAATATTATGGGACCAATTAGTCGATCTCCAAATACTCCTAGCCATACATCAAACCCAAAACGTTCTTGGAAATTCCCCTGCCGAACTAAATGCTGATTCTCTTGCGTCCAATATCGAGTATTCTGTTTGTTATACAGTATCGGAAACAATTTATCTGGGGTATAGACTGAAATCTACACGAGCAACAAAGAACGCAATGATATGATAATACCACATAAACAAGAGAGACGCCCTGTTGTGCGCCCCTCCTGTTACCCCACCCGACGCATCAACTGACCACGTGGCAATGCGACACAGCGCACAGTGACTCGACTCATTCTTGCCGAGCCGTGGTTGCGAAAACAAAAGACCGTGACAATTATTACCTATTTACACAACCGCAGATTCGGCTATTGTTTGGCCCAAAATGGTGGTTTGTTCGAACATTCATTAAAATAATTCCGTACACAAAATATTTAATTTGGTTTGTCTTTTCTTGTGAATATTTTTTTTCTCTCCATTCAAGAAATAATTGTTTTTCTGTTAGAAATAAGTTTTTTGTTTTTATTGTTTTACAGAAATATCGTTTGCTTTTGTTTATGTTTAAGAATTTCCTTCTGTTTTCGCGGCCACCACGGCACCAAATATATTTTGATCTACCTGTCGTCCGACAGATTGAATTGAATCAATGATTCAGTTCAATTTGTTCAAATTAGCTGATGTGAAATTATCGTCAATAATTCTTCTTCATTGCAGCGCACACACTCTCCCGACTGCTGCTAATATGATACTGACGTCCTCCTATCTCTGTGTCGTGACGTCGAGCGAGTCGAGGAGAAATTCTAATGCTCTCTCAACATATAGCAAGCTAATCTTTACGCTCTCATGAAACCACCACACCCAAGATAAATACTTTCCGATACGGTATAAACCAAGATTGGTGAATCTTGACCCATCGGAGAATACAATCGTTTTCAGAAACTCATTATTTGGCTATACATCATTGCGTAGTACCCACCTGCAATATTCCATCTTCCTTATACTATCGCCTTTGTATAAATCTTGTTGTATTTGACGTTCATAAGATCAATACTTATGTTTTTTCAAAATTCTCCTGACACTTTCAACGACTGGTATCCAACTCGGAGGCTATCTCCCTAAGGGATGGTGTTTTATCGATTTCCTCTCTCTTAAGAACACTTATCCCCATATCTTCAGGAACAATATTATGTTTATTACCAACATTATTGTCAGGCTCTCTTTCTATCTGTTCTTCAAGAAGGTTGAAGTGATTTCGAGCCGGACATTGTCGTTCGGGGTATCTTTCTGAGTACAACTGTTGAGCAACAACTGCATTTTGCCGACATTCCCCATAAATTAATAGCATATCTGCTTTTTCGTTCCTGTTATGAACTGGTGGCATTGAATGAATGTGGTTTTTTGTGGAGGAACAACGTTTCTTGACATGATCTTTGGGTAACCTTCCACAGTCTGAAAATGAAAATATAATCAAGAAAATCTATACAAGTGTAGAAAGGGCAAACTGATTAGTTCACCCTGATAAGTTCCTATAGAAGTTATCTATAGAAAAATGATTCAATTTGTCAATAACTTGCTGTTTTTTGAATTTGCCTATCAAATTTATTTATTTTTTTAATTCAAAAGATACTTCTCTTTATAGTTTTTGCTTGACGTTTTGGGGACTATATCTGCCCCCGTTCTCAAAATCTTCCAAATCTCCTTTAATTGTTGTATAGATTTTCCTGATTATATTTTCATTTTCAGACTGTGGAAGGTAACCCAAAAAACATGTCAAGAAACTGGTGGCATTTTTAACTTATTTCTATTATCAATGCGATTAATTCAATAATGTATTCAGTGACTAACTGACAATTACAGATTATCGAAAGGTCAAAATGTGATTTTTGTTTCATAGCCGCCTTGATAAATTATTGTTATTGAACCGAGAAAATACTTTAATAACTTGCCAATATGTTCGATTATTATATTATTTCATCTGATTGATTCATTAGATCAACAAATCAAGATTTACAACCAAAAACTTTCGAACTTCTTCCACGAGAAGTTATTCCTCATTCTGAATTTCAGATCCAGTTTTAGTTGTTATATGATCTGTATATTAACATGAACCAGGATCTGAAAAACTATAGGATATTATCCTGAAAAGAGCCACACTGTAGCGCACGATCACCTACTTTTCCCTTCTTCCAGACAATCCGGCAGATCGAACAACTCTCTCCTAAGTTCTACACATCCTCGAGCACAAAAACGCCACATTGTTGAACTCGGATAATTTGGATCGTATCCTCTCCTAGCCCATTAAGTAGTTTCTTAATGACTCTGGTCTGCCCATTCACTCGCTACTATATTCTCTTCGGACGCATCAGCTCTATAAACAAACATATATATCACTGAAGGATATGAGGATGAGATACTGTAACACATTTGCACTTGGGGGATCCTCCTCGGCCATTTAATTGTAATGGAGGATGCCGTTCTAGATTATGACAATCGTGAATCAGATGAGTACATTGTAGCAGCTTCGGAACGATCTGGAAAGAGGGTGATTGGGAGAATGGAAGGTTTGATGTAAGACTATGTTTGTGTTCTGCAATAAGAATTTCAGAAGGGATGCTGAATACAACACAGAACTATAGAAATATCAACTGAGTTGTAGACTATTTCTTTCCATTCCATCTATGGTGCATATTTTCTCCATAATGCGAAGGGGCGAGTACCACCTCAAGAAGCATTTTTAGTAGTGGCCACGATTCTTTCAAAACTTCGAGGAGTTTGACCACAATCACTGCCACGCAACAGATATGGTGCTTTCACATGCTGCCTTGATTAACAGAAACGCCGTACCTGTTGAGAAGTTAAAACGGAGAAAGAGAGCTCTTTGTAATTTTTCACAGCCGTTCTGAATTAAACAATTTAAAATATATTTGTCATGGGGAAATGATTATTCGTTGTCATCGAAATCATATTTTCGTTGAACAACCAAAGTACAGATACTATAAATTTTGACAGATTCTGAGTTTTTCCTAAACATCCAACATACAGAACTCAACCCTGTGCTTGATAAAAATGTAATATTGCGATATTTCTAGCATACCTCCATATTATTGAATATAAACAGTTGAAAAAATGCTATTCAATCCATAAATTGCGTTTAATATTCTTTTTTGAACAAATAGGTATTAAAATGAGTACATTTAAAAAAAAAATGCTAAAATGTCTAATCATTCCTAATCGGTATGTTCACCCAAAATGTTTTTCTGTTTGCTATAAGAGATCGTTCGGATTTTGTGATTCACTGGGAATCCCCACATCATGATTTAAAATAATTCTGGATCATCAGTTTGGTCAATACTGATTTTAGCCAATTCCAACAATAATTTTGTTTTTGTTTATAATGAAGTACAACATTTTTTTTTTTCAACCACCACAATTAAATCAAACCCCGAATCAAACAACAAACTGAGAGCGAATAAGAAACCCTTCAGGTTGCAGCAGGCATAAAATAAAGTGCTTAGTTAAAACGGGGTAACTCATAGAGAAACTAAAAATAAAGAGAGTTGTCAAACCTGCAGTAGAAGTTGGCACCACGCTTAGACAGTGGCGACATATCTCGCAACTGGCCGAACTAAGTTAGTACAGTTGGTAAAACAGATTTTTCTTCAGTTACCCATTGAAATAAGATGGATTTTTTAAATGTGTTACTTTTATATGATTGATAAGGTATATTTTATAAGTGATCGATTTGCCATTCCTGTATTTCATATGAATGGTTGTACCATATGAAATGGAAAATCGATCACTAATAAAATATATACAGTAATCGATTCGTAGAATCTATTAGTTCGTTCGTCGTTGAAATAAAGTTTCAAAATGAATCTTTGTTTCATGATATCAAGAACAAAACTAAAGTTCTCATAAAACAATAATAATAAGTTGAACACTATGAAAAACACATTTCATTGTATCTAGGACAAGGTACAACTACAGACAAAACAATAATAAAACTATGAAAAACAACAAAATTAAAAATATTCTTCAGTCTTATCATCAAATCAACCAAAATAAAAACACATTACATTTACAACAGACCTTCAATAATTTTGTTCATTTATTAGCACAAAGGAGAACGAGTAGTTATAACAAATACTCAATTATCAGATTGTGAAAAGCAGCTTATTTTTTACCTTGTAAAAGCATATTTCCAGGAATTTCAGCGTCAACTCGAATAACAAAACATTTTATTTTCGACGTTGGGTTCCTAATTCAAGTCCATAGTATAATTTCTGTCATTAATTTTTCGATGACAATAACAGTAGAAGAATTATTCTGGAATTATTGCGTGGTTTGTCATAATAAAAAATACATGTATAAACAATAAACTTCTATTTTCTGACAAATGTCGAAATTGGAAAATTATCATGTCATCAGTCGTCGATTGCGGGCAGCGCCTCCATGCGCGACTGGCCGTACCAAAAACTTGGTGGATAAGATCGCCAATGTTTCAAACAGTCTCTTTATTTTTAATTTGTTTATGGTGTAACTCATGTATGTTCAGGCAAAACGCCGTATTCGTCGTTGAAATACCGCGTTTTTACTAAGCAACGTATGAATGTGGCAATTTTGCTAAGCACAGGTCAATATTTTTGTTGGATACGGCAGAAAAGTGTCTTCGTTTTGAAGATTTGGTGGTATATACCGCATTTTTCGTCAATAGGATCGTTAAAAAGACGCATTTTTAAGTGGTTAATATCAAAATCTATTTTTTTTTTGCAAATACGGCGTATCTGCTAAGCAGGGCAGAATGGGGAACACTTCTTTGGTGGCATCTATGTTCTGATCTACGTTCCTGGATCTCAGATAGCCACATTCCAACCATGTTGTGGACATACGGCATAAACGTGGATATATGTAGTGGCCGACACTAGACACGTTAAACAACTGACAGCGCTTGTGTTATTGATATATGTAGCTCGATCTCTGTCCAGCAACATATTTCTATAATAAATGTTCCTTATTCTTTAATTTTGCCAAATTCATTTCTAACACACGATAAGTATAAGACTATATAACATACGATTGCGTACGATAAGACTATATAACATACGATACGTGAGTATATCGAATTTGGATACTTCTGATCCGGATAAAATCAAAACGATGAATGTTTACTGTGGAATATGGGTGTTGTAGCTCGATTGTGGCAAGCGCCATCTGAATACTATTTATGCAAGGAAAACATTATAATTTGGAAATAACTCGCCTATGAAATTATGTACATAAATCCCTCAAACATTGTTTAATCAATCTTGGTTACTTAAAACCAATACTTGCCTAATAAATTACTACGTTTGAGTACTGACGACAAATGCATTTTTCTACTCCCGTATTAATACACGAATTAAATATCTGCTACCGATTTATTATTATTGTCCATTTCAACACGGATTTCAAATTTTGACCAATAAAAACAAGTACTTTTCATTATGAAACGAATTGTCGGCCTATAGAAACATGTACTCGGGGATAATCATGTGGTATGTTTCTATATACTTGTTTGACAGTTAATTTTAATTGGCATCTTAATCAATCAAAACACGTCAAAAGTACCTATAAGTATGTCGCGCAGTTAATAATTATTTCGTACACCACCAGAAATTATTGTTTTTATTTCATAATTCATTGGTCGTAGAAAAAATAGTGTATGCAACGATCATGTAATAGCTATTAATACACTCACACACGGTAACTTACCTCGTGCTGTTGTATTGATAGCTAGCATTACGTAATCGTTGCATAATATATTATTATTGAATGTTTTGTTCATTTCTCTCATAATCGCGGCACAGCATATTCTTGTGAATATAGCGGATTTTGGAGAATATAACTTTGAAGTGGTAGAAACTGAAAATACACCACTTTTATGTTGCTCTCATCATAAAGTGGCCAATGGACTTGAACCATTATATTTTCCACCACTAGAAAGTGTCGCCCACGTCACAGGCCCATGACTAGCCACTTCAAAGTTTCAACCTAAAAATCACAATAGGTCTTATACCCTTGAAAGTGGCGAACACGTCGCGGCTATTATAACCTGCCACTTCAGAGTTATAAACTCGAAATTGTGGGTATATGCCCATTAATTGTTGAAAATGGACATGTAGCAACTATGGTGGTTTTATGCAGCTCCAATTAACAATTATCAAGTAACAATTATCAATCACCAAGTAATGAAAATGGTGGCCATTATGCAAAATGAATTAACTAAGGTTTGAATAGTAAGCAGGCGCACAAGTCAAGGATCCGATCTACAAAATCAAGAAAAATTCTCCATTAAAAAGACATAGCCCATGTCAATTTAAATATATCATTCACGTTTCACGTAACAGGAGAAACGATCTTTCTGTAACCCACAATTAAATAATTTGAGAAAAAATAGGTTAGTTTTCGTCATGCGCGGAACAATCCACGGTCACTTCGAAAAAAAATTATTCACATTTCACGTAACAGGTAAAAAATAAAATAATTTGAGAAAAGTTAGCATTTGTTATAGCGCGGACCATTCCACGGTCACTTGATATATAAGTGGTACAGGGTCGTTACCGCAACGGTTATTTTCCACGTTCAAGTTCGAAAACCTTTGAAGGGATTCTGCTTGGTGGCCATGATGTTTCAGACACCTCAATCAAGTTATAGAACTATGGAGTGACTACAACCATGCCAATATAAAATTTCAAAAGTTCACTACTGCTGTGTACACGACGATTCCAAATCGAAAATAAAAATTCTGTATTTTGTTTGAAATTTTGTATATTCAAGCAAAGCGCTTTCGGCCTACGGCCATCTTCAGTGCTTATCTGTCATGAGAATAAGAAATCATCTTGATTGAGTTGGAGCTTTTGAGCATTTTCACATGTGTTGTATGTTCCTGGTTCTCAGAATCACATTTATAATGTTCAAAACAATGGAAATTTCCTATTCCAACATTGTTTAAACTTTTGAAAATTGTTCTGGCCAACGATTAGACAGCCAGTGCAGGAAGAGATTCTCGGAGAAAGTGGCATCAAAACCAAAGGATTGAATTATGGCACCAGACGTCTCTCTGCCTCTGCCTTATTGGAGAAAGATCCCGAGAATATGGCCTAAAAATCAATGAAAAAAAAACAAATACCAGTTTATGGAATATAATACCAGGAAAGTGTCCAGAAATTTGGTCTTCTCCATTGAAAATGGAATCTATAACATATTGGAAATAGAGCAATCTGAAAAACTAGATGTTCCGAATTAAAGCCGCAGGAAAGTTTTCAGAGATTCTTGAAACAAATAATATAACGAGAGGTCTAGCAACGTTGAATGAAGGAAGAATGTATCTGCACCTCTGGTAACAAAAGCACTCAGGAGTTGAATCAATTCCCGGACTAATTTTCGGATCCTGGTGCATGTCATCTTCTGATATGATATTTGTCAAATTTTTCAAAGGTTCATATTATATATATTTTTTCAATTTTGGAGAAAGCTTTTCGCCTGGTAATTCTACTGAGTGCGATTCGCGGGTCTTAGCATCTGAATAAAGCACGAAGGCGAAGCTTGGTTCAATTCAGATTTCCAACAGGCCATTTGCTCGAGGAAAAATTCAAGAGAATTTGCCATAAAATCGTCTAGCACGAATAATATTCAATGAGAATAGTACTCGAATCACATTTTAAACTGGATAAAATTACCAGAACTGATATTATATTTGAGTTTTCAACGAAGAAAGTTCTTCTCGTTCCAAAATCGAAGAAATCGTGTCCATATAATTACTATTTGATTTCTAAATTTCCGGATCGAAGGTGGTTTTCAAAAAATTCCAGTTGACTTTTTTTTTTGTAGGATAGTGTGAATTTTCTGCACGAAATACACATTTATTTTTTCGATTATATCGACCTTTCTTCAAATAATTATTTGTCTCTTTGGGATATGTGTTAAATATATTTTTGGGAGACCATAAAATTTCGGGGTTTCTTGTATTCATATGTTATATTTTTCCTTTCAGAATATGTTAAATGTGAATTTGTTTTCGTGGTTTGATGACACCCTTCTGATATTCCCTTCCATTTATGATGTGGTGTATTTTTCAAAATGGTGTTTTTGGTTGAATCATTGACATTTTTCAAGAAAAAAGTGCAGCTACCATCCAAACATTATGAGTTCTGATGTCCTCCATTAAATTCTTTTTCCATTCATGCTGAATTCAACTTCAATATGTGGTCGTAAAACTCCTTGCAATTAGAAGGGTGGTTGCATACTGAGCACGAAAATGGCGGTCCAAGTAGTAATTGTGAGACAGTAAAAATTAACGACGGGAAACGGATTCGAAACGAGTGCAATTGCACATGTCCATTCACTGCATGCAGTCAAACCTTCGAATGAGTTGTTCACTTAGGAACGCTCTTTCTATAACTGCAGCGGATGCAACGAAGATTTAATGCAGCGCCATATTTTCGCTTTTGTGTATTTGAAAGGACTACTTACAGGAGATGCCAGTGAGTATTTCATAAGCGCGGATGCGAGTTTTTCAGCTCCGCTGCAGCATAAGTTACTACTGTTTTTCTCGTCGAGATATAAAAGGAATGTTTCAATGGAGTTCGGTTCATTTTGCAGTGACTTTGCTAGGGTGGGAAGGAAATAGGTTTTAGCTTTGGGAATGAACGTTGTCAACGGAGAATACTAACTAATTATAAGATCATTTTAGTGAAAATTGTATACCTGTTGATTTTTGCCAATCAGATCTGACAACGACCAATTTTTTTCGAAAAACACCCTACTCATGAGCACGTAGCCAGGCCTGGAGAGAGGGGTGGGGCAGGGGGGACAAATGTCCCGGGGCCCGATAGGACAGGGGGCCTGGAGTCTTCATGAAACATTATAGAAATTATTATTCAATGCCCACACCTAATTTCCAAGTAAGGCAAGGCAGCCACACTCTATGTCTATTAACATCCATTAACCTTCATTTTTACGAGTCGTCGTTTGGCAATGCTTTATCAAACAGAAAGCAGAAGGTAAAAGTAGACAATGAACTGAGCAAGCCATTAGAAATCACAACTGGGGTACCACAGGGAACCGATACTCTTCTTAATATATATAAACAGCATTAGTCGGATAAAAGCAAATCTCTCTGATAAGCTTATTTCATACGCGGATGATACAGCAATTATATTTACAGGCGAAAATTGGAACCAAACATATAATAATGCAGAGGCGGGATTGAAAAACATAAGTTTATGGCTAAACAACAGTCTTCTGAGTCTGAACGTAAAGAAAACCAAATTTATTTCCCTCACACTAGATAAAAGAGATCAACCACAAAACAATGCTTTAAAAATACACTCTCCAAGATGTTCGACAGAAATACCCTGTACTTGTCCAACAATTGAAAAAGTTAAAAAAATAAACTATCTTGGTGTAATACTTGACCAACACATGAGGTGGGATGAACATGTCATATATGTCACGGAAAGGCTGAGAAAATTAATTTTGAATAGAAGAAACATGTGCATTTTATACCACTCACTAGCAGAATCGGTCATACAGTACTGCATTACTGTTTGGGGAGGAATGTTAGACAATGTGTTGCGCAGCCTCCAGGCTGTACAAAACACTATTATAAAAATAATATTTAAAAAACATAGATTATTCTTGAGTGAACAACTATATAAAAAAACCAAGCTCCTTAAGGTGATAAGTCTATACTCACTACAATGTATGATATGGATATTTCATAGAAAGAACAGATATGATGGAAAAAAAAAGTAAATACTAGATTTGCAGAAAACTTAGGTTTAAATCTACCGTTATATAAAAAACACCACACCCAAAGATATGTCTTCTTTTTCGGGCCAGAGCTCTCCAATATGATACCTCCCCACCTAAAAATTATTAGTAAGAAAAGTAAATATAAGTCAAGCATGAAATATTTTATAAGCCAAAATCAAAATCTCATTTTGAGTATTTTCGAAAAAAAAAAAATTGTTGCTTTTTTCTTCTGGGTTTTCTAGAATCGCCTACAATTGAATTACCATAACGCTCACTACAGTCTCGGCAGTATTATAACATAGTTAGTACTATTCATTATATCAGGGAGAGAGACATGTCACAAAACAAGCATTTTATATGCTTTTTGCTATCTCTTTCCTTCATCTATGGCATAAACCATTGACAATTTATTGTTAAAATATTTGTACGATACTTAAACTGAACTGAATAAACTGAAACTGAATGCTCTCAATTGAGTCATATTCAGCTGGGCAGCTGAATTTTGAAAAAATAAAAGATGATTTTGATGCCAAAAAGGTCAGAAAAGCGAATTTGTTTTGAAAACTTTATTGTATTGTTGAAAATTATTCAGTTCAATTTATCTTACTGTTTCAAGAGTTTAAATTTTTATTTAATATCTGTCAAATAAAGACAACTCTACAAAAATTGCTCCGTCGCAAACAAAGGGGTGTTATAAATTTAACGTGTGTATCTCACCGTAGCTCACAAACGGATGAACCGATTTTGTTATAGTTTTTTTTTGTTTCGAAGCCGATTTGATCAAGAAAATCTGTTCAGTCGTATAAAGATCATCAGCTCTTTTTCAGTTGATGAAAGGATGTGAGCAACTTCCAGAGGACGGATTGATTCGAATGTAACTTGAATGATATTGCGAGAACATGGCAACCTTGACCTAATTCTGCAGCATCACCTGAAATTCATAGAATACCGAACTCCTCACCAACTTATAGCGGAGGTATTGTGTACTCATTGGAATGGTCTCGAATAGGTTATAGATATGTGGTGATCAGGGTCTGATGATGGAGCAGGAAAGAGAAATGAGGATAGATTGAAGAGGGATTCTAACTAGTTTAATTGATATTAAATTTTGGTATACGATGTAGTACCGTTTGAGGCAAATTGGTGTATGAATGTGTAAAGTGAATGAATGAATGCATGGCCAAAAATCTTGCAACTGTAGTATTTATGAAAATACAACCATTGTCAGAATAGGCAAGGTCTCGTGTCGCAATTACGTATTTCGCCCCGGAAAGTATCTGTGTGAATGTGGGGATAGAGTGTCGATCGTAGCGTGTCTACTAGTGATATATAAAGTTTGAAATAAAACTTAAATTGAAAATTTAAAAAACTTCCGACACGAAAAACCTCCAGAAAGTAAAAAAATTATATGTATTAGCACTTTAAGTTTAATATAAGTAGTAATATTTCGATCTAAGTAAATAAAATGAAAACAGAATTCAACCAAAAATTATAAAATATGAATACAAGTAAGCTACCTAGGCAACTTGGATAAATATCAAAACCTCAATATCAAATCGTTGGGTCTAAGTCTTAATTAATTTACCCTGAAAAATTCGCAAGATAACCACGACGCTTGGATCAAAATATCACTACTTTTATTAAACTTAAAGGGCCAATAAATTCATTTTTTTTTACTTTACAATCGTTTTCTTTGTTGGGGGTTTTTAAAATCTTTAATTAAAATTTTATTTACCAATTGCATCAAATTTCAAAGAGTGTAGATGATAAGTTTTCGAAAATTGTGTCGCATTGCAGAAAAAAAGAACAGTTCATATTCTTGATGAATATTCCTTCCAATACTAAGCCAACGCCCTCAGTTGGATTGAATTTGAAAAAAATAACTGTTGGTATAAATAAAAAAGAAGAGGTGGTGGGGCCCAGCTGCGTAGCTGTAAGATTGATAAGTGTCAATCTCTCTGGTTTGACAGCTGTAATAAAAGCGGTGGCGTAAAATATTTTTGATAGACTTATTTCATTATTAAATAAAATATTCAGGTACCGGGTCAATCACTATAAATACCCACCCCTTATCATCGATATTTTTGCCTAGAAAAGTTGAATGTAAAAGTTGTGTGGTTATGACTGAATTTTGATTGAATGCTATCAAAACGTGCAGATTTCGGGGCACATTTTAAAAAAATAGGATATCCTGCATATTATCGAATTTTTGAAACGATCTTTTTCTCTTGATTTCAAAAATATACCATATATTACCCCTATCTTATACCGGTTTGGAATTATTGAACGTCGAATAACTTAGTTAGACTAGCTATTACTGTAAAATGAAGTGAAAAGTATGACTGTGTGCACGTATCGATATAATCGATGAAAGAAAATTGTATTTCGTACATGAAATGATTTATTAAAATCGTAGCAAAGCGCTTTCGACCCTCAGTTCATCATCAGTGCGTACCTGAAAGTAAGTAATATTGATAGAGAACAAGTAACTGAAAAGTTTTTTTAAGAAAGAAAATTGACATATTTTAAATGTTTACTTGTATCTCTTTGCAATTTGCCAGCCTCTTTTTCAGTTTTCTCCATACTGAGAACAGAAGTCATGTTCTGGATTATCACCTCTTAGACTCTGTTTTACTTCAGCTGTGGGAGTTGTGAAGTTGGGTCTAGTTCTCATTAGATTTGTATCACATTACTTATCCCCCAGTTGCGGTTCAACTGAGCCATGGTGGACAAGGATTTTATTTTCAATGAGGAAAATTCAATTTCATTGTCCATGGACACTACCAGAATTATTCAATTGTTTGTTTTTGATCGGGACAGGTCTAATTAGACTCCTCCCTTACACTTATATTCAATTTCGATGACTTAAATGTGAGAATTTGAGAGTCTTGTCTGGTCTTCCTTTGAATATTGGGACATATATTTGACAGATGACAGTCCACATGAGATCGATCATCTTCTAATGTATTTTTCGTATGAGATTCTGATATCTCCATGGTTCTGTGTTCCATGTCAATCTACTTCATCGTTCACTTGTCAATCTTGTCACTTGGGTCCAGCTATCACACCTAAACAATGACTTATAGGAGATATCGAAATGTGATCTCAATTTTCATCCTGGCTTAGGATAGGTTTTTTCAACATGTTTGTCACGTAAACTTATGCAACACTCATTGATCATGAGATATTTTATGGTCTTTTTGGCTTCTTGTACACCTGATGAGTAAGTAACCTCACATTTAAAATATTTCAATTTTCTTTCTCAAAAAAAAAATTTGTTCTCTATCAATATTACTCACTTGCAGGTACGCACTGATGATGACCTAAGGCTCGAAAGCGCTTTGCTACGATTTTAATAAATTATTTTATGGACGAAATACAATTTTCTTTTATCGATTGTTACTGTAAATACCTATCTTATGAAAGTTAACATTTTCATAGTAATCTGTGAAAATGACAACTATGTTATGTTTCTTTAGTGATATTTCTTCGAAGGAAGAATCAAAATGGTTCACAGTGAGGAAGAAAAAGTTCAAATATTTATACAAAAATAGATAACAAAGATTTATTTAGGAAATTTAAATAATGTGGTACCTAGTTGAAAGTTCATTTGTGTCTTTTGAATCGGCAATATGAATGATTACACTAACACTGAAGTGGCCGGTATGCATTTTATGTGTGGTCGTGCCAATGGAAATTATTTCGAAGCTAGACTGCTCTATGTAGAGATGTATCCTCAGCGCATGATACCTCATCACACAATTTTTGCACATCTTCACAAACGTTTCTGTGAAATGGGGACTTAAAAAAAACCGAGTGTGCTTTAGACCACACGACTGAAGTAAAACTTCTTTAGCTCCATCTATAATATATATATATACATATATATGTATATATATATATATACCTATATATGTTTATATATGTACATATGTATAATATATACATGTATATACATATATTCATTTTCTATTAACCTATAATTTCATCATTTTAGTTTGGTAAATTTAGTATATTATTATTAGAGTCATGAATTATTATAAAAATAAAATAAAAATTAATTTACCTACCTCCAATAACTTGTCTCGGTTTTTGTACATGATCTGTAGTGGGATTTTCATCATCAACTTTCATTTGATTATTGTCATGTTCAATGTCACCAATTATTTGTAATGGTGAACCTCTACAATTAATAAGTATTCTATTATTCACGTATTAGTTGAATTTTATGTTATCCTATTTTGAAAATTTGCTGAAGTAAATTGTAGAAACGCGAGGCCGAGATATGGTAGAGTAACAAGGAGAGAAAGAGAGAGAGAGAGAGAGAGACAAGAAAAGGACAGAGAATCAAACGCGCCCCAATGTCGAGAGTAGAATGCCGCGTATTAGTAGAGGGAGAAATGGCAGGGAACGCTGCATATGACGCTACGATGCCAGCAACTAGTATGAGATACGCACTCACCTTTGTCGAGACCGTTCGTCTCGCCCGATCACACTTTTCGTAACGCTCTCGTCACGCATTCACCAGCTTACTCCCCAAGTCAAGCGTGCGTCGAGGACGTTCGTCTCGCCCGATCACACTTTTCGTAACGCTCTCGTCACGCAATCACCAGCATACTCTCCAAGTCAAGCGTGCGTGAAGAAGTTTTACTTCAAAAACGAACAACTGATTGTGGTCGTCCACGAGTAATAAGATCGGTGGCACTGGAAGAAGAGGTTCTCAATACGATTTAAGATCTTCCGGAATTAAGTACAAGACAAATTGCTAAAACACTTGATTTTAGCAATAAACTAATCTGGAGAATTTTGAAGGATCACCAATTGTATCCTTACCATATTCAATGGGGCCAGGCACTTCTGACGCGAGATTTTTCCCATCGAGTAGACTTTTGTCAATGGAATCTTCAAATGATTACCCAAAATGCTCAATCTTAAGAAAACGTAATATTCACTGACGAATCCAACTTTTCAAAGCATCTATGGGCCGGAGATAACCCACATGCAATTCAAGAAGGTCGGTATCAATATGAATTTTCACTTAACGTGTGGGTCGGAATTATTATTGGACCGTATTTTCTACCGTTAAGGCTAACTGGTGCAACTTATACAAATTTTCTCCAGGAGTAGCTTTCCATTTTACTTGGAAATGTTCCACTAGCTATTCGACCTTGAATGTGGTTTATGCACGATGGTGCGCCGATCCATTCCAGCATAACTGCTCGTCAGTAGGTACATGAACGACATGTATCCAAATCATTGGATAGGCAGAGCAGGACCTCAACTTCGGCCTCCCAGATCTCCAGACTTCAACCCCTTGACTTCTGCATCTGGGGTCACCTGATGTCCTCGGCTCATACGACCCCCATTGAATGTGTGAATGACTTAAGGAATCGCATCATTGCAGCCTGCGAGGGAATCCAAAACACACCAGGAATATTTCATCGTTTGCGCCAGACTATGAGACTTGATTCCTGTCTAATGGTTGGAGGTGGTCATTTCGAGCAGTTTTCATAACTCCGTTCCGTTTGATCTTGTTGCCTTTTTCTTTATTGTAATACACATAATTTTGTTTTGTTTGTATTTTTAATTTGATATTATATTGAAACAAAACATGGTACTGGTACATGCCTTAATTGAAACAAGCGGATTAATTTTAAAACACTACTATTGGAGTAGGTACCAAGTTGTGCTACAAATCGTTACAGCCACCTACTAGATTTTTTCGATTCCCTTTACAGAAGATCCGTTCATGCACAATGTTGTATTTGATTTTTTTAATCACAACAAAATTAAAAAAAATATTTATTTGTGGCCTTTTTATCGGTAGAACATGCCCACAAAATGCCATTCCTTCGACTCTTCAGCAATTTAAAAAAAAATAAAAAAAATCACATTTTTGGAAGCGTGTAACTTTTCAAGGAAAGGCCTTAGAGCTTTTGTTTACATTAAAGACCCCCTGTAATTTTCGACAAGGAATCACATCCCGAAAACTTCCACATTCATTTGGTAACACCCTTTTTACTCATAGAATATAGAGCAAACATTTCTATTTCTGAAAATTCCGCACAAAAATCTAACAGTTTTTCTTCCTGTTTTCCTTATTTGTTCTACCAATATTTTTCTGTTGTCCTTTTTTTCCTATGATCTTTCTTATTGAAAACTCCTGCCGCAGAAAAGGATGACTCATCTGTCCATAATATTTTAGTTAAATAATCGGTATCTTCATTCAAATTTAGAATCATCTGTTGGCAAAATTCCAGCATTTTCCTCTTATGAGTCTCTGTTAAACTTGTTTGTGTGAAATTTTATATAGTTTGTAGCTGTCCTTTGTCAAAGTATGTTAGATTGTGGAAAAACTTCCACTTATTTGATTGGCTATATTTTTTCAAACTTCATTCAGATTTCTTTTTAAATAATACAATGTTTCAAAAAAGTTTATTCGCGAATTAATATGGATAGGCTTACTTTAGAAATGAAGCAGTATATCTAGCTGTTATTCCTGGTTTTCTGGAACTACAAGCTTTTTTCTGTTGAAACTGAAGGTATCATTCACCTTTTGGTGAATTATTTTTGAATGTATTTTCTGACGGTGTTGGACAATTTGGATACAACACCCTATATGCACTTTTTGCTCCACGTTTATTTTTGTTGTTTTGTATATAACAAGTATATATTTGAACTTTTTCTTCCTCAGTGTAAACCATTTTGATTATCCCATTAAAAAAATGTCACTTAACAAAAAAAATATAGTAGTCATTTTCATAGCTCACTTTAAAAATGCTAACTTTCATAGGCTAGTAACAGTAACAACTAGTCTGAGTTATTCGACGTTTAATAACTCAAGAACGATATGAGATATGGGTACCATATGGTATATTTTTGAAATCAGGAAAAAAAGATAATTCCATAAATTCAATAATATACAGGGTATCCCGTTTAGAAAAAAATATATATTTTTTTCTCCTGAAGTCTGCACGCTACTGTATTTTTGAAAGCATTTCATCAATAATAACGATGATAAGGGGTGGGTAATTTGAAAAATTCAGTGAAAAAATTGCAAATCGAGAAAATAAATATATTTTCACGGAACGTATTTCCCAAAATATGTAATACAATCGTGGCAAAATATATCTGCAAAGAATTCAGCTCTCAATATGCCATAAAATAAATCAATAGTTCACTTCACATACAAAGAATGTTACTCCGTAACCCCAAAAGTCAAAGTCGCCAAAGATATCCGGATAGTTCTTCTTAATCTTCCTCTGTACTTCAAGTAGAAGTTTATTCGGTACACACTATCTACTAAAAAAATCTTAGATCTCTCATTCCGCGAATTTTCTTCTTTCTCACAAATTCACATTGGAGGCATTATTAATAGACCGTGAAACAAAAAAACGGAAATCTGTATAGTCGTGAGTCTATCAAAATATTGTTGAATCATTAGAACAAGTATTGGGACGGAATATTATCCGATTGTCTGCGTACATACAAAATCTGAAGGACTGAAAAAACAACAGTTGAGTGTAGGTACCACTCTGTAAATATTGTGTTTTTTCTTGAGTGAGGTCTGGAAAATGTATTCCGTTTTTGAACTTCTGGTATGTGTAAATAATATTTTTTTGTTCAATTTGTTCAACGTAGTGCTAGTTTCAATAATATTGTGATTGGTATGGCCATGATGAAATCATCTACGTACTTTTTGGAAAAGTGGGAGTTTGAAATTTAATCTTGGTAGTTACGACATTTTCTTCTACTTCTTCCAATACTCACTGTACGAAAGTATGGAAACACCCATTGCGCAACCATATATTTGTTGAAAAAATATTTTGTATTGGAAATAGTTAGTGGCTAATGAGAGACGTTTATAAATCTATTGATAGGGAAGAGTGGGTGGTATATGATTGTAGTGGATGAAACTTATATTTCATGCCAATTAATACCCAAAATAACAATATGCTAATGGCAGTAAGCAACCGACTCCAACATTTCACAATTTCTTAAAAAACTTTGCATCATTTGAACTTAAAAAATTAAATAATTACTCCGATAACTGTTCAAGAAAGAAACTTGAACAAGTGAAACTAAAATGTGAATAAAGTTTACAACAAGTTTAGTGTTTCGGTAATTTGGGGTGGGAATGGATAACCGTTATTGTCAATATAATTTCCATTCGATTTTTCATGAGTTAAAAAGACAAACAAAATGTCAAACTTTGACAAATATGGCAAAACGTGAACTTGCTCTACATAACTGAATGTTTCCCCAATGTTTTGAAAGTATGACTTATAGAACACTTGTACAAAAATGGCGACAAAACAGATCTGGGAAACTATCCACAAATATCACTCATTTCTAATATAGGAAAAATCGTGGAGAAGTTATTGAAGAAAAGGATTGTGAACTTCCTCAACAAGTTTGGAGTTATTTCAAAGGTACAGTGCTTGGACCTGAAGTCATGCCTACCAGACAATAATAAGTAGAAATAACGTTAGAGTACCAAAATGCAAAAAAAACAAGGCAACAAATTATGGAATATTTGGGACCAAAAATCTTTAACAATTCAGCAGATAACTTAAAATCAATAAAACATAGATCCTACAAGAAAAATATAACTGAATGGTTACATCTCATTGAGAGGGATGAAATTCATAAACTAATCAACAAATAATTCGGTGAACAAATGCATGTATTTCCATAATCAATACATTCAACCAGACTATGTTGGCTTTTGTCATGTCTCATGAAACTCTGAACTCTACAAAATAACTGATTTGATACTGAATCCTAGCTAATTATACTTATATTTAGACTTTGTTGTGAACATATTTATCTGCAGTCATACAAATCCATGTAATTCTTTACTTTCTTAACTTTTTTCACTTTTTTTTTTTCTCATATATGTATACATCACATACAAGCTGTAATTAACACAGCTTCAGTGATCATTCTGTTTGTTCAATATCTAAACTATCTATTGTAATTTGTAAACTTGAATTTGAATAAATACTTTTATCACTATTATAAAGCAGGTTGTCTCCTTCAACACAAAGACCGATTATGCTGAATAATGTTATTACTTTAAGGCCCGGTATTTTCACCTCCGGTTATACTAGGAATGAATTAACCAATGGTTAGGATGTGCTTTAGATTTATCAATAAAAGCTAAACAAGAGCATATTCTAACTGTTGGTTAATATATTCCTAGTATAACCAGAGCTAAAAATACCGGGCCTTACCGAGAAATCTGATATCGAGGCTAAATAGTCGAAAAATCCGATAAAAAAATCAGATAGGTCAACAAGTTTATGGATAAGTTAATATATCATGGTGACCATACTCACATGAACGTTACCAAATATTCCAGGAATCTTCGGAAATATCCCGAAGATGACAAATGCCAATTATGGGAACTACATTCATCGGCAACATTGCACAGTCATGTTCTGACGAATTCTCTCCCCTTTCCGAAGTATAAAATAATAACTCTCTTTGTCCGGATATGTCCTTTTCAATGTATAATTATTGACTAGTTGAATAATTTAGCTGACAACTTGTTGGGTTTAACGGTCGATATCTGCACTTAATAAACGGAATGGAGGAAATTGCGAACTTCATGAATAAGATGTTATTTTCTTCGACATTTGAATAATTTTCTGAAGCGAACTTTAATCATACGCAGGGCATATGCGAGAAATCTTTTGGATGAATTCCTCAAATTAATGAACTTGCTATACTGAACAGAAATTAAAATGACCACCAAAAATCATTTTATAATGAAGACATTGAAAAGTGGTCTGAATTTCAGAAAATGTTACGTCTTCTTGAGGGTTTGAAATATATAATTGATTTCCAAAAGATCCTATTAGTAAGTTCCAAACAGAATCTATAAGTACCCCAAATGAACTAACAGGTGTTATCAGTATCATCAGTGACACTGAGCTCGAAGAACTCAAAACAAATTATGTTGTGTCAACTAAGCTATAGGAGCCTCGCCAAACCTATAAGCAGATTTCAAGTTTAAGACCAGCGGTAAGTTGATTCGTTTGAAAATATGAACAGGGTGTTCACGAAATCAGATGTGGAATCAGGTGCTACTCAGAAATAAACTTCAGTCACTATTTTCCATCGTTCAATATTCAATTGAGAATGTTGCCCTTTTCTATAGTAGTGAGTTGCGTAGCTGTTTTCGTTCACTGCATCCTATCACCGTAAATACCCTCTTTTGAAATTAATATGTTGATCCCATTTGGATTTGTTGGATTCTTTAAAAAAGTTGTTATGCCTGATGAATACATTTTAATTCCATTAGATCTCATTTCTCTATTCACAAGTAATCATATTGAATATGAATAAGAAGTAAATGTAGATTTGCATCTGCTCACGCTTATGTGGACTATGAGTTATTCAATTGATTCAAAGAATATATTTTCCAATCAGGAAATGACAGTTTATTTACTTTTGTAGGGAAGTTTCGGGAAGTATTTGAGAGCACTGCGTTTTGTCTTCGGATTCGTGTTCAAGAGGTAAGAATTCATAAATATTGGTCGACAACATGTCTCAAATCTTGCGAGTCCAGCTATCGGATATTTACTTTTGATCCGGCTCAAATATTTTTTTTTCGTATAACCTCAAACTTTTTAATCCAAATTTGGTGAGGTATCCAAATCTCCCTGAATTCTTTGTAATATTTCTATCTAGTCTGACTAAAATCAAAAGAAAGAAGTATAACCAACATCCAAGGATATACCGGGTGATTCTCTGAGGTGGCCCACCCCTATAACTTTTTTATTATTGAAAATAGAAAAACCAAATTTGGGGGTTGTGTATTAGAGTTCAATTTACATTTTTTTATATATTTACTTGATTTGCTCTGCCTTACTTCTGGTTTGACCGGAAATGACCCTAACTTTCGATTTTTAAATGGGACACTCTATATATTTTCACTTATTTCGATCGATAATGACATTCTGAATTCAACAACACCCCACTTGTCAATATTTGACAAATGAAGTCATTTTTATTCCAATTTTTATTTTTCGATCTAGAATGCCATGGATCGTGTAAATCGCTTCATTCTTGATCAAGTATAACATGGGAAAAATACGTCTTTGAGGCTTTTTTCAAATGGAATGGGGGTGGCTCGTCGGCTTTTTGTAAAAGGTAATTTTTTTACGAATAATTTGAAAGCACACACTTTCACTTTATTTTCCCTATTTTTCTGAATAATTGCAAGAAGCGATCATACCTAATAACAAATAATATATATTCGGTATACTTATGCACTAAGTTATTCTAGTTATCCGTGACAAACAATTGAAGATGTTGCTAGGACTACCTAAACAAATAGGCTAATGAGTATGCTATCACTTTTAAAAATTTATTTGTTGCGTAGTTTATAATATGATATGGAAAATTATACTAGAAACGAAAAAATTGACATGTTGCTAATTTACGGAGAAGCAAAACAGAATGCAACTAATGCAGCTCGAATTTATGCTCAGAGATTCCCTAATCGTCGCCATCCCACTCGGCATTATTTTCCAAAACTGGAAAGGAAAATGCGAAATGAACCAGAAGAAAATGCCCATAAATTCATCGTCAGTGAAAAAAAAAAGAAGTAGAAGTGGTGGCCTATGTTGAAGTGAATTGTACGGCATCAATTCGCCAAATTGTTTCTGAGTCTGATATAAGTTATTCGTCCATTTGTAGAATTCTTCACAAATAAAATTATCGATCATTCAATTACCCACTACAACAATATCTTTACGATAACGACCACAACCGACGATTAACTTATTAAGTGGTTTTTGACTAAATACAGAAAAGATGTACGTTTTGCATTTACAATCATTTATTCAGATGAAACTCGATTCATCAACTTTGGTTTATTCAATCGGATAAAAGGTACTGGTCTCAAACAAATTCACATCTGATGCAAGAAGGAAATTTTCGAGAGCGATTTGGTTTCAATTGCTGGATGGGTATTATCGGAGGACAACTTTTGGGACCGATAATTTTCGTCGGATAACTTACTGCGGAAAGATATCTACAGTTCCTTGGAAATTAAATTATTGATTCCATTGAAGATTTGCCACTGGCTTATCAAGTTGATATCTAAAACAAGATAGAGCGCCACCCCACAATTCTCAAGTCGTAAGAGAACATCTGAAATCTGCATGACACCTTCCCAGAAAAATGGATTGGCACTTATGGACCTATTCAGTGGCCTACGAGGTACATTCTTAAGTTGTCATATTTTTTCATAATGTATTATTTCTTTTTCATATGCTATATCAGCAGATCTTACTCCGCTAGATTTTTTTCTCTGGGGAACAATAAAAAATCAGGTGTATAACACAGCACCATTTACAGCTAATCAATGTGGGGCGCGCAACAATTGAAAAAGTTGAACTTTGCCGTGATCAAGGAGGAGCTCATTTAAAAAATTTAGAACCATAATGTACTAATTTGCGACTTTTAAATACTTCTTAAAACGACTGTGAAGTCATAAGCCTCAAAGTCATATTTCTTCCATGTTACTTGATCAAGAATGAAGCGAATTGGAATAAAAATAACTTTATTTGTCAAATATTGACAAGTGAGGTGTTGTTGGATTTAGAATATCATTCTCGATCGAAATTAGTAAAAATATATAGGATGTCCCATTCAAAAATCGAAAGTTGGGGTAATTTCCGGTCGAACCGAAAGTACGGCAAAGCAAGTAAATATGTAAAAAATTGCAAATTGAACTATAATACACAACCCCAAAATTTTGTTTTTTTATCTTCAATAATAAAAAAGTTATAGGGATGAGCCACCTTGGAAAATCCCCCGGTATACAGTACTTACTTGGGTTTCAATTCCAATATCACTTAGAAAACTAATATTTGATATTTAACTTTGAATTCCAGAAACGTGAAAATACAATGATTTTCTGTTTATCGGCGGAAGGAAAACTCAAATAGTATGTGATTGACACGAGCGAATAAACTCCAAATGAAATCAGCATACAGGGTGGATAAAAATTATTAATGCTCATGAATGGCAATTCACAGCAATTTTTTATTTTTCAGTTTGTGTGTACACCTTAGAGAAAAAATGAAAAAGAATGAAAGTTGTAGAGCTCATAAAGCTCTATCGAAAGACCTATAGTGAAAGAATGATATTTTTTTGAAACCTATAAGAATTGTATCTATGAAGTTCCATACGAATGCGGAGATCCTTACATTGGAGGGACAAAGAGGGCGTTATCATTAAGATTGGATGAGCACAAGAAATGGACTCAACACGGAGGAACTTCAAAATTGGGAATTGCCGACCACGCCTGACCATCGAATTCTATGGGACGACGCAGGTGTTCTACATAGAAAGGAGCATTGGTTCTGAGGACAGTGCGAAGGGATCGCCTTCATCGAAGCCAATAAAGCCATTACCCAACCATGCGTTGAGATCAAGAACGTTTGAAAACTACTAATTGCCTTTTCGGGCGGACTGCAGAGGCGCGAAACTTCACGAACCACCACACCCGCGAAATCACACGCACCACTTCACATGGTGGAATTGCCCGCGCCATTGCACCGACAGACATATAAATAAATAAGTAGCATCAAAGCTTGTCAGTATTCACTTGAAGACGATTGCAGATTCAAGCATTCGAAACGTCCTGAGAACCTTTCTAATCCATTGAGACGATTGACGTCCGAAACAAGAGTAATCAATTTTGAGCCTATCTTGCCCCCTAATATAATTTTTCGCAAAAATCGTTCTATCCATCGCTCCTGATGCGCAGTATATGTCACTCAGGTCAACCTCAGAAGAGATTTAGACTCATAGGGTGTGTTTCCATGAGAAGTGAAACATACTGTATAGTATTTCTATTGAATTCTACCTTAAATTGAAATAATTATCATTCAGTCCAATTTTCTTGAGAGATTGAAGTTGACGCGAGTATACCGTTTCTAGGTACCAGATGGCAAGCTATACGAATACCTATTCAAGGCCAGACTGGAAGAAGAGCTGCTCGAGAAAAGAGGTGTTTCGGATACTCAGTTCGGATTCAGATCCAAGAAATCCACGGTAGCGGTAATAAAATACGTACTGGCTACAGACCAAACGGCGACATGGGACGCAGTAATAATGATCGACGTCAAAAACGCCCCCAACACGGCCAAGTGGGGCATCATCATGGAAACACTGAGAAACCTGAATATCAGCGGATATCTGTTAAACACAGTGACACATTATTCCACTGGCAGATTCCTAAAGTGTGGCACATTCACACAAGGGATGATTCAAGTACCGCAAGACTCCATTATAGGTCCACCCTGTACGATGCGGTCTTGCAAATAACCCCCCCTTCCAAAGGTGCCACACGGTGGCCTACGCAAACGATTTGACCCTGATAATCAGATCCGAGGATAAGAGAACCCTGGTAAGCAAGGCAAACAGAGGTATGCATATAATTCTTCGCACCTCATAAAACAGAGGGCATCATTCTGAAGGGACCCCGTAAAAAAGAAGGCATAGTCGTCGAGCTAGCAGTTTTGTGATTATGATCCGATCCGATTCAAAATCGGTATGTGAGGGTTTTCGGGGTCGGAGATCATGAACTTCATGAATTTAAGATGGCGGCTCCAAGATGGAGGACGAGTTTTGTGATTATTTTCCAATTGGATTCAAAATTGGTATACGGGGGATTTTGAGGTCGGAGCTTATGATTTTTTTGTCGAAATTCATAAATTCAAGATGGCGGCTCCAAGATGGTCCGACTCGATTCAAAATTGGTATTCGGCGGTTTTCAAAGTCGGAGATTTCGAATTTTTTGTCAAAATTTATGAATTCAGAATGGCGACCCCAAGATGGAGGACGAGTTTTCTGATTATCGTCATATTTCATTCAAAATTGGTATGTGGGGGTTTTCAGGCTCGAAAATTATGATTTTTGCCAAAATCTATAAATTCAAGATGATGACTTCAGGATGGCGGACGAGTTTTGTGATTAAGGTCAGATTCTATTCGAAATTGGTGTGTGGGAGTTTTTGGGGTCGGATATTATGATTTCCTTCAGCTCAAAACCTACAGGCAAGATACCTTGTAATAACGAGGCTCTTTTAGAAATGGACAGATTAAGGCGAACTAAATAAAAAACAATAAATGAAATAACTAATAAAAAACCATTTTACAGATAAGCTTTCATTCAAGCCGTGTACTAAAACGTATAAGTATAAGTTTAAGTCATCGCTGGTAATGATTCAATTATATGGTTTCGAAAAGCTTGTCGCGCGACTTGTAATAAAGTTATTACTTCGACAAGTTGTTACTTACCAACCAATCATTGTACAATTAAATTAATTGGTAACTACTTTTATGAACACTTCGCGCGACAAAGTTTTTGAAAACAAATAATTCAACAAAAAATAATTAAATCATTGTCACCGATGACTTGAACTTATTTTATTCGTTTTGGTACACGGCCTGAATGAAAGCTTGTTTTTAAAAAGGTTTTTTATTAGTTATTTTATTATAAGTTATTTAATTTTTTGCTTTTTAGTTAGTTCGCCTCAATATGTTCATTTCTAATAGAGCATCGTTATTACGAGGTATCTTACCTGTGAGTTTTGAGCTGAAAGAAATCATGATCTCCGACCCCAAAAATTCCCACACCCCAATTTTGGAGAGAATTTGACCATAATCACTAAACTCGTCCGTCATTCTGAAGTCGCCAACATGAATTCATGATTTTGACTTAAAATCCATAATCTCCGAACCTAAAAACCTCCACATACAAATTTTGAATAAAATATGACAATACCCAGAATACTCGCCTCCATCTTGGGGCCGCCATCTCAATTTTATAAATTTTGACAGAAAAGTCAAAATTTTCAACGGCGAGTACTTCCGTATACCAATTTTGAATTCAATCAAACCACAATCACAAAACTCGTCCTCCATCTTGGGGCCGCCATTTTGAATTCATGAATTTCCACAAAACTTTCATGATCTCCGACCCTGAAAACCCCAACATACAAATTTTGATTCGAATCGGACCATAATCACAAAACTCGTCCGCCATCTGGGTACCGCCTTTCCGAATTCACAAATTCTGACAAAGAATTCATAATCTCCATCCTCGAAAACCCCTACATACCAATTTTGATTCGAATCGGACCGTTATCACTAAACTCGTCCGCCATCTTGGAGGCGCCATCTTGAATTTACGAATTTTAACAAAAAACTCATGATATTCCACCCCTGGAACCACCACAACCAATTTTGAATTAAATCGGACCATAATTACAAGTCTCATCCACCATCTTTGAGCCGCCATTTTGTTTTTTTCGAAAATTCCATAATGTATTGTCACCGGAATTAAATATAACTGCCAGAATTCAAATCAATCGGACTTCTAGAAGTCGGTCATAATTTACTTGCAAGATTTGACCCTAACGAACGAACTATCAAGTGAAACTAAATAAAAACTTGTAAAAAGATCACATTCGAAAACGCAGAAATTTTCATAGATACTCAAAATAATTCTGAAAACGGGAACGGATACAGTTTTCGAAACGGATTCGAAAAAAAACACCGCTTTGGAGCAGATCTCTCCCTGTGAACTGTTACAAGTATATATTTTCGAAATCGTTTACTATAACAACTTATCTTCTATACCCTGTACTAATGTTCATGCCTCCAAAGCCGTTCTGTCATGTTATAAACCTCACGTATTATAATACGTAGATGAACATCCAGAGATATCATTATTGGGTAATTTACATATCGTAAGATTGTCATAATAAATCTGTCATACAGTTGAATGGCTCCTCAGAAACTTGTTCTCAGTTCTTATAATTAATAATACAGGATACTCAGCGGCGTTAAATAGTTATTTTTACAGTCGATGTGCTACTGGAATTACGTAATTTATTAATATTTTTTAATCCGAAGAATAATGCCTTCTATTTATTCACGAGATTATAGCTGTTGAAATGGACGATTATACATGTAATGTTTGATACAATACCAGTGCTGAAACTGGAATTTTTGTATGGACAGTTGGGAGTGTCTGAAGAGAAAGCTTCAACATTCAAAAACAACTGCACGGAGAAGCACAATTTCATTATTGGATAAAATTCAAACAAAATAAAATGAACGGATGAATAAATATATATATACAGGGTGTCCCTGAACTTCCTCTTTTCCTCTCGAGTATGTATAGATGGGGTCAAAATATCACCAGTACTTCATATAACTTTTGTTCCTAAAAGCCTTCGTTACCAAGTTACGGGCCCTCAAACTTACAAAATGAAAAATGTTTTTCTTTGTTAACTTTCAAAGTGAATATTCAAAATCATCTAAATTTTGGTGATTGACCAAACAAATGAATTCCTTCGATGAGCTTTCATGCAGGAGTCAGTTGTTTTGCTACAAAGTCAGGAACGGACTACCCCCGATGGTCCACACCCCAAAACTTTGAAATGGCTGGGATTTGTCAATATGTTTGAACAAAACAAGGTTACCTGGACAATTTCCTGAATAAAAGTACTCGTGTGGAAAATAGATCAGAGCAACAATTTTTTATGAAAATGCATTTTTGTTCGACGACATCCAACCTGAGATGTCCCATTATTCGAAAAGATTAATTTGTAATGAAAATATAAATGATAGGTACAATGTTCATAACGAATTTTTATCATGCAAACACGTTTACCTTACAAAACTCATGGTGTAAATAATCAATCGCAAGCCTCAAGAGCAAACAGAAATGCAAAATTCGCTGCAAAAACTGCTCGATATGACCACCGTCTCTCTCAATACATTTTCTTAGTCGGCGCAAACACCCTCTATGCACTTGAAATAGCATGCCAGGGTCGTTTCGTTTGGCTTCACAATGTAATGTAATTCTATTCAACAAGGCATCTCTGGTGTGAATAGGTGTAGCGTGAACGAGGCTCCTTGGAAGCCTCCACAGAGATAAATCCAATGGATTTAAATCCGGAGACCGCGGTGGTCATGAATATGGCCCACCTCTACCAATCCATCTATTGGGGAAAATCTGATTCAGATGGTCCCGCACAATCAAACTAAAATGAGGAGGAGCGCCATCATGCATAAACCATATATCTCTTCGGGTTTGCAATGGAACATTTTCCAAAAGTCAATTCAAATCGTTCTGAATGAACTCCAAATAAGGTTCTCCATTCAATCGGTCATGTAGAACGAATGGTCCTATAAGATGGTTTCCTATGATAGCAGCCCAAACATTCACGTTGACTTTCTGTTGGTGTTTGGTTTGCAATATGGGGATTTTCTTCGGCCCATATGTGGAGATTATGAGAATTGATTACTCCATCTCTACTGAAACCTGCTTCATCAGTGAATAAAACTCGAGTAATAAAAGTAATATCCTCTCTTTGCTTTTCCAGGAACCAATCGGCATATTCCAGTCGTGCTTGAAAATATTCGGGTGTCATGGCATGTACCTTCTGGATGTGATATGGGTGGACCAGTTGTTCCCTAATCATTCTATGAATAGTGGACTTGGATGTATGGAACTGTTCTGATAGGTTTCTGATGATCATTGAAGGATCATCAGCGACAGCTTCCAAAATATTTTTCTCCAATACAACGGTACGCACAGCCCTAAGAGCGTCCTCACCACCTCGTTTCGGCACAACTGAACCTACAATGATATCAAAATAAAACAACAAGCTCCAATTAATTAACCATTAGACATACCTGTTTCCCTCAAGCTGCGATCGTTCCCCTTGCCGGTAACGTTCGATTGAAAAAATGCTCCGCATACAGACGACGGGCTTCTGCAGCATTACCAAATGCTCGTCCATACAATGCATGCATATCTGCATAGTCGTTGAATGTGAACTGTTCGGCCATATCAAAACACTTCAAACTGTCCTATTAGAATATTGACAATACAATGACAACACACCACTCAACAAAACAAAATCGCATTCCAGTTGTCATTTTTATCCACACTAATTTTATTTCTTTCTACAAGGTGTTTTTGTCAACATCTGTGGAAGAAATGGAACATAAATTTATCCACCGGATATTTTCCACCTATTCATGTGCAGCCGTTTTTGTAGTTTATCCGTTTGCTTTTTATTAGTTATGTCTTCCGATGTTCGTTTTTCAGCTGAATTTATCTTCGGGTTGAAGATTTTCTCCCATGAAATTATACTTCTCAATGAAACTCCTCAACATTTAAGCTGTGAATACGAATTTGCAACATCCAAATGTTGAGTTTCATGAGATTCAGATAACACAACACGAAACGTGCTTATTCCACGCGTACATACAAAATATGGACTGAATTCGATATTTCATAGTAGAGTAGTGTTAGTTCAAAAACACCACAAATCTACATAACTTGATATTTCATTTGAAAAAATATCTACATTGTGAATGAATCTTTCAACTAGGTACTGTACTTTCTGTTTACGACTTTATTTTAGCATATTTTGCATTATCCCTGTTATAGATGTGTTGAATAAACGTTAGCATTAGTATTTCTACTGTGAAAATTTTTCATTTCAAATAATGGTGGACGATCGGCTTTGATGTCGTCGCGTAAAACTGCATTTTTATTGAGAATCGTTGCTCTGATCGACTTTCCACACGAGTACTTTTATTCAGAAAATTGTCTTCGTAACCTTATTTTATTGAAAACTTTTGAAAAATTATCTGTCATTTCAAAGTTTTGGGGTGTGGACCATCGGGGGTAGTCCGTTCCTGACTTAGTAGCAAAACAACTGACTCCTGCATAAAAGCTCATCGAAGGAATTCATTTGTTCAGTCGGTCACCAAAATTTAGATGATTTTGAATATTCACTTTGAAAGTTATCAAAGAAAAACATTTTTCATTTTGTAACTTTGAGGGCCCTTAACTTGGTAACGAATGCTTTTAGGAACAAAAGTCATATGAAGTACTGGAGATATTTTAACCCCATCTATACATCACCGAGAGAAAAAGAGGAAGTCCAGGGACACCCTGTATATATATATATATATATATATATATATATATATATATATATATATATATATATATATATATATATATATATATATACAAATTTGAAGATATTCTGTATTTCTACCTATGTGTAGCCATAAATATAATATAAAAAACACCATTGATCATAATTCCGAGCAAGGAAGCATATTTTCTGTAAGTATCCAGGTACCACTGGACCCCAAACATGTCCCCCTTGATTTCATTGTTTTTCGCAGATTTTACAGTTTCTCCGATGATTGTCATTTTAGGGCATCTTTTAATTTTTTCAGAATGTAACATCACTCAATAACTATTATTTTAACATGTATCTTCTTGTTCTTCATAATTCAGAATCCTGAAGTAGTTTCGAAACATCGACCAATCAAACTTTGGTTTTTTTCAAAATCCCGACCACATTTCTTCCAATTCAACACGCCGTCATCGCCAGTAATGATATCGACACCAACAAACCAAGAATGGTTCATTATAAAATGAGTCCTAATCATTATTCTTTCCAAATTACACCAATTCCAAGGAGGTCTTAAACCTACACAAATATCTCAACACATAACACGAAAAAGAATTCTCACCGTTTCCGCGATCCACTTTGTAAAAAATGTCAAAAGTACAATTAAAATGAAGTTTTCATGGAGAACAATATACCATTATATCGTCATCGCTAACAATTTGATGAAATATTCGACTCAATGAGTGGTTACCTTGTTTAATAGGGTGTAGTCAAAAGCACAGAACACATGAAAATTAAAACATCATTAGGAACGTTGAAGATCGTATCTACCTTCCCAACAATACCGCGCATTGTAATGAAATATACTGCCATGGCGTGAGTGACAGATAAATCGATGAAATATGTACAGGATGTTATGTAGAATGACTCGAAATTTTATCAAGGGAATAGGCGAGATCACAAACTCACAAATTTAATTCATATGTGCTTGAAGTTGAAATATAGTGCTAAAATATTATATATGCATAGTTTTTCCTGGAAGATATTGTGTAATATTCGAATAAATGCTGCTCTCTAACCCTCGAATTCAGTGAGACATTCAAACACAGCGTTATTGCCACTTCTTTTGACGTCATAAGTCCATTCATTTGGCATTTTCCTGAGTTGTAGGTGTCACTTTCTTGCGGAACTTCTGAGCAAATATTCTGTTTCATATCCTATGAATAAAACAGAACTTGTGTTATATAGAAATGAAGACCTCATATTTGATAGCTGTTCTTTATTTAGATATTCTTGAATAATATGTATGTATACCGAGTGCTATGTCATTATTTTTTCGGCCCGCTCATATTGTAAAGAAATATTATGAAATACGCTCGGCAACTCTGTAATTCACTTCCGATATGGGATAGCATGTTGGGGAGGGGCTTTTCGAACACACCTTCGTCCTCTTGTAGTACTACAAAACAAGTTTCTAAAATTGATACATTCGAAAAATTCACGCTTTCCAACAGACAATTTATTTTGCGAAGCCGGTGTTCTTGATATTCGTCAACTCTTTTATTTCAATATCATTTTAACGTACCACAAGAAGAAAAGTTATCGCTTACCGCCACACAATTATAACACCCGAAAAAAAGATCATTATGTCATTCCACTAACACAAAAATCACTCTTACAGCATACCTATACCTATCTAGCCCCAAAATTTTTCAACACTTCCGAATACAATAAAAAACATTGACATATTTCACCACTTCAAAAGGCAATTGAGACAATTTATATGTAGGCAGCCAAGACAAACGATTTCCGATTTTGTTGACAAAAAAATATTTTAAATCAAGTTTCTATCAATGTAAGCAATATGTGAATGAATAAAATTGTTATTACTTTTATCATATAACCTTATAGCATATATTAGTACATCAAATTGTCCATTTTATTTTATTTTATTTTCTCAATATAACTTCTAACATACCGCTCATCTTTAATAACATTTGTGTCATTCAAAGAGCATACAAACAATGTTGAAGCATTGATATGCATCCCTTACATTAATTATAGTTACACATAGATGGGGGTGTGCGAATGTGATTGTAAAAATTTGTCTTTACATTCGGATGAGTCTGATATTCAATGGATTTTTTTCACATTTCCGTAATTGTTAGTCAGTAAGTTCATTATTTATTTATAAATTTTATCGTATTGTATTTTATTATATTGTATTTCTCGAAACAAGTGTTAACAACACTCATCGAGTACTCATTTATTCACCTTTATCTGTTATTATATTGCTTTGTATCCTTTTCCTAAGTGAAGAAATAAAACGAATCTAAATTGCACAAAAAATGGAGAATATACAAAAACGAAGATTATTGAGAGGTGAAAGTTGAGAGGTGTCAAGGGACACCCGGATGGAACGAAGTTCCTTTCGATTAATTAGTGAAGGAATTGTAAAATTTTTTTTTTAAGTTATAATAATATTTTTTTATTATTAACAAATATAATGTAATATAAACTTAATCAGTAGGCTCAATTTTAGTACATACGCATTGATATTGTAATATTAAAATATAATTTGCTTTTAAATTTATTAAAGTTATGACGCGTACACTTGCTAAACACACAATAATGGAGAGATTATAACACGTATGACTTGGTTAGCACAATAGTAAAGAGAGGTTATAATGCGTACTTGCTAAAAATACATTTATTATTGTCTGTAGAAATCTCTACTTACCTAACTCCATCAGCAATATCCGGAACTTGTGCAGAAACACTGTCAGGATTCATTATTGTTATTATTTTTTATTATTATTTATTATGTACAAAAAACCTGTATACACTCAACAAAAATAATCGTCGCGACACCACACTGTTCAATGCGAAATAGAAAGACGAAACGAAAATAACTGGCTTGCTTTATATGAGAGAGAGAGAGAGAGACAGACAGAGAAACACGCGTACACCGCACGGCTTACAACTACAGCAGAAAGTGTCGTTACAACTTTTGGTCTTAATTTATTCCGTCTAGCCCCCTTTCGCAACGCGCGATAAGGAACTTCGTTCCAAAAATATAAAAAAAATATGCGAAACAAGTGCATCAGCACTTATCGCTCACTAAACTTTATTCACTCACTTCATTGTTTTTTCCTATCAGTGTAAACTATATTTTTATCCTGAATAAAGTTATTCTTATTCTTGAATTCCTTGCACTCTTGGCGTTCGGCAAGTTGTCAGTGTCACTATTTTGCGGAACTTCTGAGGAAATGTTATTCTGTTTCATCCTATGAATGAAACATTACTTGTGTAGAATAGAATAGAATATAATATAGTTCATTTCCCAGTATCCATTATTGCGATTACATAGTTCTCAAAAGTATCACATATTTAAATATAAACAATGGAAAAAACCCTTGTAGGGCGGGGGGAACAAAAATCAATATAACATGAAATCAACATATCTTAACAAATTTAACAAAAAAAAACGGTTATTAACACATATTATTTACAAATAGAATAAGATAATTGAATTTCACATATAGGAATAATAAGTAAGGAAAATATAAAATTATACAGTATATAGATGAATAGGAGTAGAAATGAAAAATGTATATCTGCATGGTGATGCCATCAGCGCACTTTTCAAAACTGACATTGAAAGAATTCATCCATTCGATGAAAAACATGTGAATTTAACAGCTTTTTTAGTTCCTATTCGAATAATTTTATATTGTCAATATCTTGTATTGTCCTGAAGATATGATTGAAGACTTTTATACCTTTTCGATTGGTGTCATATTTGATGTTTGGCAAAACTAACTGCTTGTTCTGCCTGGTGTTATGACCGTGGATGTCCGACGTTTTTTTTATTGTGCTGCGATTCTGGGATATTATCAATAAGATCTTGTGGATATACAGGTTCATCACTGTGAAGATTTGTAGTCTCTCAAAGTGGGATCGAGATTAGAGATTGCTCTGATGACTTTCTTCTGGAGAATGAGTGTACTCTCAACAGATCTACATACTTCCCAGAATTCTATTCTGTATGAGATTAAGCTGTGAAAGTAAGCATAATAAACGTTGAGTGCCGCACCTGGTCCTAACTCTTTTCTTATCGTTCTTATTGCAAATATAGATTTACTCAGTCATTTATTTAGATTTTCTATGTGGATACCGAAGTTGAGGTTTTTGTCGATATATATTCCTGAGAATTTAATACTTTCACACGGCTCAATGTTACCAGATGACGTAGTTACCACAATATTGGGCTTTGGATTTCGTGGATGTTGAAAAAAAATATTGAATGTTTTTGAACTATTTAGCAGAAGTTTGTTTGTAGAAAACCATTGAATTATTCCATGCATTGAAGTTTGGCATTTTGTGGCCAGTTCCCCCCAGTTTTTGTCATCGATTAGAATACTGGTATCATCTGCGAATAGTGAGAATGATGTTTGGGGAAAAATTGTAAATAAGATCATTAATATAAATTTAAAAAAAGGTTGGGACTGGAAGGAATGGTTTCCAAATTGGTGCATCAGGGAATCTTTTCTAAATGTAAGCCCGCGTATGTTGGCAAACGTTGCTGAAGGTTATAGAAAGAGGATACGTTTGTGTTTAGAGCCTGATGGTGGCCATTTTGAACCCTTGACATAGAATATTGCTTGTTTCATATAGACTTTTTTTTTAAATTTCCTTCGTAATTTAAACTAATTTAAAATATTGAAAAATGAACGCATTTTTTATTAGATCTCGGTGTTAATTTCAATTAATTCTGTTTCGTCAAAACGCCATAGGCTACTTGATAAATAATAAAGAACCCCTCACGAAAACATATGAATTGGCTGAAATTTTATTATGTCATAGTAGGAGGGGTCATTAGAAAAAAGTGTGAGTTCAAATGATTTTGTATGTTTAGTTTCTGGGATATAAGCGGCCAAAGTTCGTAAAAATGTCGTATCGCGGTAGGATTGACAAAGAACAAAACTGTTTTTTTTTAGTCGAAATAAGACAAAGTGAGGATGGAAATGTATTGATCGGAACTCATAAACATGTTCAATGATAATCTTATTGATGATAGTACATTAGGGTGTATACGGGGCATAGTAAAAGAAAACGTTTTTCCGGATTTTTTTTCCAGCTCTATTTCAAAACCAACAAGTTATATTTTGTTAAAATATCATAGTTTCAGTCTAGTATTGTAGGCGAAAAAACGTGTTTTGTTTCTTGATGACTCTCTCTGTTTGAAATATATATTTTTTCAATATTCGAGTGTACCCCTATACTGAAAACAAATGACAGATCGGTTTTGATTACAAAAAAAGGAATTAATTGCTACTGCCCATTGAATTGAACATAGGGTAACATGCTGATGGACTCAATTGTTCAATATTACCTTTCATTAAGATAAAGGGTGCATAAAATTTTTTTTTTAGGTCATTTACAATGTTTTTATTGAATATCTAAAAAACTGTTACGTTAATTTGGACCATATTTTACTCACAAAATTCTGGAAATGTTGACTATCATATACGTTACTTTCATCAACTTTGTATGTTGTGTTTCTAAGATATGCATTTTTGAAGTTTACGGTATTACGATATATGGGGTAACCTTCCGACACATTCAATTCTATTATAAAACTTTTCGAAATCAATTAGTTGATACTATAAACAGGACAAACCACACTCAACAACAATTTGGAACTCAACAGTATAGATTGAAAAATATATCGAATTATAAATAACGACTTCTCACATAAAAAGTCAATTAATATTATGGAAATTATAATATAACAAATCGAAATTGAAACTAATTAGTTATAAACAACATAATCAACAATTTACATAATGGAACTCTCAAAAAACAAACAATAACCAAAACGCAAATTCAAATAAAATTATCAATATTGTTTGATTGGTCTATTTGCGCAATCTAAAACATTTCTCAATAGTTTATGGCTATTGTTTCTATTTGAAATTGATAGCGCCCAGATTTAGGAATGCTATAAAGTATCAACTGTGGATATCCTTTGGTATTATTCCTGATGCACCTGCAAGTGAACGTATTCTAGGCTACTACTGTACCTGCAAAAGTGGAGCAAGAACAGTGGGATGCTGTTCCCATATTTGCAGCGTACTTTGGTACCTAGGATATGCTCGCCATCAAGAAACAATGAAGTACCCTAGCCATGAACTATCAAACAATGTTATAGATTGCGCAAATAGACCAATACATAACAATATTAATAATATTATTTGAATTTAGGTTTTGTTTATTGTTTGTTTTTTGAAAGTTCAATTATGTTAATTGTTGTTTATGTTGTTTATAACTAATTGGTTTCAATTTAATAATAATAATATCAAATAATAATAAATGCTTTTATTGCAGGTACAGCAGTTAGCTTATATCCTAACCAAAGGCAGGATTCAATGCCTGCACATGATTGCTCATGGCAGGAATTGCTCTTCCATCCAACCAGTGGAGTAACTTATCATAATAAATTCATAATCAATAATATTATAGAGTATATACAATAGAATATGATAGACTATTCAAACTGCTTCGAGAAAAATTGAAGTCTAACCATAAGAATATAACAAAAGAAAATACTATTCCCAAAAAAAAAATATCAAAATACAGTGATCAGTACATATAAGCGGAGAAAAAGTGATGTGCCGATTCAAGTTTGCCATTATAATTATTATATTATACTAAGAAATTAGAAAAATTGTTATCAAATAAATATTGCTCCATATTTTTTTTGAATTTTGTATTTGTAACAATTTTAAATTACTGGGTAACCGGTTGTAAAGGCGAGCGATCTGAAATGAGAATGAGCCACGAAAAAAAGGGTTTTTGTGTTTAGGCGCAGCCAAATTATTTCGAAATCTCAAGTTGAGATTATGAATGTCAGTTCTGAAAGTCAGTTTCTTGAATAGATAGGGGGGTTTCCCAGAGTGAAGTGTACGCCTAGCCTCCATGTTCAGCCAACCAAGATTCCTTAAATGTTGCGTAACATTTCGATTTAGAGTTCACTACTACAATACACTATAAGATTTTCACTACTTAAGGGTTCACTAAAGCACGACGCGTGTTTCGCTATGAAATAGCTTTATCAGGTTCATTTCGATCTGTTATATTATAATTTCCATAATATTAATTGACTTTTTATGTTAGAAATCGTTATTTATAATTCGATTTTTTCTTGAGTCTATACTGTGGAATTCCAAATTGTTGTTGAGAGTGGTTTGTGTTGTTTATAGTATCAAATAATTGATTTCGAAAAGTATTATAATAGAATTGAATGTGTCGAAAGTTTCCATAAAATTTTGTTAAATGGATAGGTTACCCCATATATCGTAATACCGTAATCTTCAAAAATGCATATCTTAGAAACGCAACATACAAAGTTGATAAAACTATCTTATATGATGGTCAACATTTTCAAAATATTGTGAGGAAAATATGGTTCAAATTAACGGAAATTTTTTCTAGATATTTAATAAAAACTTTGTAAATGATCTAAAAAAATGTAACGCACACTTTATCTAAATGAAAGGTAATATTCAACAATTGAGTTCATCAGAATGTTACCCTATCTTTCATTCAATGACAGTAGCAATTAATTCCTTTTTTGTAATAAAAAATGATCTGTCAACTGTTCTCAGTATAGGGGTATACTCGAAAATAAAAAAATATATATATTTCAAACAGAGAGAGTCATCAAGAAACAAAACACATTTTTTCGCATACAATAGACTGAAACTATGATATCTTAACAAAATATAATTTGTTGGTTTTGAAGTAGTGCTGGAAAAATATGCGGAAAAACGATTTTTTTTATTATACCCCGCATACACACTAATGTACTATCGTTAATAAGATTATAATTGAACATATTCATGAGTTCCGATCAATACATTTTTATACTTACTTTGTCTTATTTCGATTAAAAAAACAGTTTTTTTCTCTAGCAATCATACCCCAATACGACGATTTTACGAACTTTGGCCGCTCATATCTCAGAAACTAAACATACAAAATCATTTGAATTCACACTTTTTTCTAATGAAAAATGTGCATTTTACTTGAAAACGTGAGGAGTTAGCTATAGGAATGTATACCAGTATTCGCTAGACAATTAATTTTGACATTTGCTGTTGACATAAAATACAGGGCGTTCCATTTATGTTAAACAATTTATTGCCGTTTAAAGATTGTAATTATTTGGCCTTAATTTTTACACACCTTGGAAAACATAGTAAATATTTCACAAGTGCGATATAAAAGTAATTCAGTTAGTAGCCTCTAGAGTTAATTTGGATAAAAAGAAGAGAACACCAGTGGAGAATTTAAGCATTAAAACTAATACTATATTTTCACAAAATGAGAGATATTTAAAAACCATAAGGTTTAGGTGAATTAAACCTCAATGAAACTTTATTTCGATCGTTAAATCCGAAAATAAAATGATGTACAGGGTATTCCATTCAAAAAATAACATATTTGATACATTTCGTGTTTCTGGCACATCCTGTACAATATGATCATATTTTTAAAATTAAGCGCTACTTGGTCCCTATCCATCCTAAAGGAAAAACTTTTCGGTATGATTTATTGAATCGAAAGTACCACTTGGTACCCAAAGTAGCTATTTTCGGGACGATTTTTTCCACTTTCTGAATGATTTCTTAACTTTCGGGACGATTCTTGTTACTTTCGCGACGATTTTGGTTATCTATGACAATAACATGAATTTTGTATTTTATTATGACAGCGCTTTTCATGTAACATTGGTGTGTGTTTTTTCGCTTTTCAAATCAAAAAAATTGAAATCAGTGGTGAAAGTGAGGCTGAAATGATTCCACCTGAGATTAGTGAATCTGCTGAAGCAGCTACTTATGAATTATTGCCGGTAAAGTCAAGAGAGAGGTATGAATTGGTCTACAATTTACTTAAAAAATGGATCAATGATGAAAATGTGCATACTATAAATGAACAAGTGCAAATTCATTGGCTATAAACCAAAAAAATCAAAAGTAATGAATAAAGAAGAAATATATCACTTATTATGAGAAGCTGGAGATAATATCTACCTAATGACAAAAGTAAAATAATTGAATCTAATTTCTCTTCTTCCTTATGATTAATTTTTTATTTATTTTAAGTTGCATTAATAATTGGTTTGGCAGGTGCTTGTCGTCGTGAAGAGCTTCGTAAAATGAATTTGGCTGATATAGAAGATAAGATAACCATGTTAATGATTAAAATTCCTGAAAGGAATATGGATAGAACCCTTGACCTCATTGGAGAAAATAATATTTCTTTATACACAAAATATTTGTCATTACGTCAAGCAAACACACCACATCGTAGATTATTTGTTTATTATAAAAACGAAAAATGGACTGTTCAACCTATTGGCATTCACACTTTTGAAAAAATCGCCTACACAATTGCTGAATTTCTTAAATTACCGAATCCCAAAGAATACACCGGTCACTGTTTACGCAGGACTTCAGCCACTTTACTCGCTGGAAGTGGTGGTAGTATAACCAACTTGAAGAGAAACGGAGGATGGAAATCAGCCAATGTAGCAGAGGGATACATAAAAAAATCTTTAAGAAACAAAATTCACATCTCTTCACAGATTGAAAAGGGCTGTAACGAAATTAATAAAAATTACTGATGCGTCTAATTCTAATTTCAACACTGCCACTTCTGTTAATATCCCTAATAATATTGATATGAGTAATTGTCATAATTGTGTAATTAATATTCATAACTAATGTAATCATAAGAGTAATTGTTATTTCTTTTTTCGAAAGGTAGGTTACTCAACAGATAGATTAGACTATCCAGTAACAGAATCACACAGATTACATATAATAGGTAGATTTAACAAAAAACAAGACTATACTAAGTTACATAATGGAAATATTGTACCCTAAAGGAAAAGAAAAAATATTCTAGACTGTGGAAACAGATAGTTACAGTTCTTGTTTATGCAGTGTTTGATTGACCACAATGAAAAATGACAACATTTAGGAGAGTACGTAACAGCAGCAATGGGTCAATAATGAAATAGAAAAAAGTTAAACATATCTTCAAATTATCGACAAGAGAAATCAGATATAAATTATAAATTATTCAGCGCAATATTGCGGAAGCACCTACTCAACAGTTATACAGCACAGACTTCAATTTTCTCTTGAAACTTATCAATCTGGTCGAGAAAATATCAAGGTCTTCATTAGTTGAACAATTACAGAACTTCATACATCTATATAGTGGTGACTTTGATATAAAATTGGTAGTTATCCTACCAGGTACGGAGAGTAGCCGATATCGCACAAAGTATTTAGTACTATTCAAGAGGAAAAAACTTGTACAGAATGGGGAGTCTATCATGTCATTAAGACTTTTATATACAAAATAGATGTCAAAGAATTGCCTTCTCAGGTTTAGATTTTCAAGCTTGTAAAAAGTGACATTACAGTTATATGAGAGGAAGTGACGTCTTTTATTGAAACGAAAATTCAACGTATTTATTAATTTATGCTATATTCTCTCAACTCTAATAATTTTGTCATTATAAAAGGGATTCCATACTGTATAGGCATATTCCAAGTGGCTACGCACGATGTAATTATACAGCGTAATTATCGTTCCAGTGCGTCGAAAGGATTTGGTAACCCTTAAAATGAAACCAAGGTTACGTGATGCTTTTTGAATCATAGCCTCAATATGGGAGTCAAAATTCAATTCAGTATCAAGAATAACTCCAAGGTCTTCGATTGATTCAACATCATTTATTGATTGCCCGTTTATGGTGAGATCAAAATGAATCGGCGTTTTGTTTCTGCTGAAGAGGATTGTTTGACACTCATCTGGATTTAGTTTCAGCTTGTTCAGTTCAGAGTTAATGGAAAAATTATCAAGGCTGTCTGAAGCATATCATAATCTTCCAAGTTTGTGATGGTTTTATAGACCTTTAGGTCATCTGCGTATAGCTGTATATCTGTATATTAAACAGGAGAGGGCCGAGATAGGACCCTTGGGGAACACCTAATGTAACTAACGATGACGAAGACCTGGAATTATTTATTACGACATATTGCCTACGAGTTTCAATATATGACGTGAGCAACTTCAATAGGTTTCCATAAATACCAAAATTTCGAAGCTCAACGACGATGGTTGGATGATGTACCTTGTCGAAAGCTTTCGAAAAGTCAGTAAAAACTACGCAAGTTGACTTACCGTTTTCTATGGACGAAAAGATTTCTTGAACGTATGGTACAAGATTGGTAAGCGTTGATCTTTTTTTATGAAAGCCATGCTGCCACGCATTTATAACATGTTCAACTTGAAAGAATAAGTTTTACCCCCATGTTTGTAAACAGATACAATTTGGCTTATTTTCCATTCACAAGAAAACGTTCCTTCCACTAGGCTGTTATTGAAGATAATATGCAATGGTTCTACCAAAGATTCTCCGCAACTTTTGATAAATTTTGAGGGAACTCCAACCGGCCCTGGGCCCTTTCCAACATCTAAATAATTATTTGCAGCTATACAGCGCACGTCAAAAGCGTTAAAGGAATTCACGTTACTCCGAATAGAGGAAGGAGACGAGTTAGATATGAAAACACTACTGAAATATTCAGAGAATGTAATTGTCTGTATAAAGTTAAAACCTTATTATCCATCGATATCCTTTTTAACATACAAAACGGCTACAGAAAAAATATTGTATGTAACACGATCCAATAGTGATTTGATCAGATGGCATGTCATGATGACAACGTTATGTCACTCAATTTTGATGACATAAGGAAGCTCATTATGGTACTAAGTACCATAATGAAATTATATTTGAAAAACATGTGATGGTGAGATCAAAAAAGTTTATTCAAAATGCATAACTATGAACAAAACTATTTATTATAAATGGTAAAAGAGCAAATACTATAATTTGCAATATTAATTCCAATGGATTCTAGAGTTTTTACATCAGTAGTTGATGCTTTTTGGTAAACTTGTAATCCTGTTCGGTTGTTGGCACCAAAAATTGTTTTTGATATTTTTTTCTTTTGCTCCTTCGGATTTTCGATGTAACCTTCAGCAACAGAATTGATTTTCTATCCGCCATGGTGTTTCACGGTACACAGATCGGCTCCAGAATCGGCCAAAAATGAAGCAGACGATCGCCAAAAACAATGTCCGGTATATTCTTCAGGGTGAGGTAAATTCAGAAAAGTGGCAATAAGTTTTGGCAATTTACCAAAGGTGTGAATTCCAACGGGTTGTTTCGTACATTTCTTATTTTTATAAGTGACAAAAAAAGGTCGATGGTTTGTGTTGCAAGGTCGTATTTTCACATATTGTCTGACAAGTTCTACCGTATTCAATCCTGGGATATTTCCCGATGTTACAAAAAATTCTCGCATTACCTTTGTTTTTGTATTCGGTAAAGTGATTCTAAAAACGGATCCTTCATCTATCACATTTTCAACAAGCATATTTGTCAGTTCCTCTCTTCTGCATGTTCCAATTATCATAGCAACTTTTTTAAATCAATATGTATCATCTGATGCTTCCGTTAAAAACTTTGTGACATCTTGTTTAGTAAAAATTTTGGATTTTTTAGCTCTGTAACCCTCTGATTTACGTTTTAGTAATGCAACCAGCTGCAATATCGACGTTTTTTCTAGTTAATAAAATACTTTTTATCAATGAATAATACGACCCGAGAGAAGATGGTTTTCTTTCCTTAGATAAGCATTCAAAGTGAGCCAACAATACTTTTTCATGAGTGATATTCTTGATTTTCTTAGTAGAACCCCATTCTTCGTACCGATTAAACGCTATTTCATATACACTCCGTAATTTTTCCGGCAAAAGGGAGTCCACGATATTTCGCGTTATTTCTTCCAAATCAGAAGGTAAACTACCAGTTTCAGAATCACTCATTATTATCTAAATTATATTCAATTCTATGTGACAATTGTGTTTGACAGCAGATAAATAAATATTGCCGTTACAACCTGACGTTGTCAAGGAAATGGCAAAGCATAGCTCACTAACCTACTAATATTTGAAACTACACATATACTTACTCCTTTAAAAATAGTTGTCATTGTGACATTTCAGAAATGCAGTTTAAAATTTTTCGAAAATGTATTAATATAAATGCCATCAGATACAATTTTGTATGTAATACGAATCATAAACAATCATTGTGGCACACGTCGTGTTATCGGACTCGGCTACGCCTCGCCAATAACATTCACGACTTGTACCATAATGATCGTCTTTATGATCCTTATTACATAAACAACTATTACGGGACTCGCAGGATTGGAAAGTTTCTACTCATCCCGTAAAATATCACTTTCGGAACTTGTAACGTAAATTACTATTGAAAATCAAATGCCTAAGCCATAATGCTTCGGGTCGAATAACGTGAATAACCCGGTATATATTTACTAGTAGTCCGGTCAATTTAGACCAAAAAATGAGAGTGAAGTTACATAAAGTCCCAACAAGCTGAATTTTTGTGAAGTTGTTCAAAACATAATTACAAACAATGTCTAGTTCCCCATCATTCCCCTGTAAGGAAAAAATTTAATTCAAGGTCAAAGGTAAAAAAAGTGAGTTTTTCGCGATTTTCAGCAAAACGGTGAGTTTTATCATAAAAGTACCTCCGACAAAAATTGTAGATCATAAAATTATCTATAAAAAAAGTATCGATACTTTTTTTCTTACGAGCCACCGTTTCTGAGATATAACGATTCTAAAAGTTATAAAAGTTGTTATCGTCATAATATGCATGAGTACGCCACGTATATACATCTAGAGTTGTAAAATTTTATATAATATATATATATATATATATATATATATATATATTAAATGTTTAAATATTTTTCTATCGGTCATTGTAACTTATACTTACAATATAAAATATACATAAGTTTTAACTACAAGAATATCAGGTAAAAAGAAACCCAGTCCCTTAATCTTTAAGCCAGTGTAACTTCGAGACATCTGTCTCTTGTTTCATTGTGTACGTTTGGTTCCAGAGTTACTGTCGTATTTGATGGCTATGATGATTGCAAGAGAAATATCAAAGCTGCAGAACAACGTCGTCGAACTTTAGCAACATCTTCATCTTCTGACATTTTATTTGATGAACTTATGACAGTCCCAACCAGTCAACAGAAATTTCTTACTAATACCCACAACAAGTCTCGGTTCATTTCAATGTTGAAAGAAAAGTTTACGGCTGAAAATATATTGGTAAAACAAGCTAATAATGATGCTGATGTATTGATTATTGAAACAGCAATAGAGCAATTCAATTTGACAAATACAACTATTGTTGTTGGTGAAGATGTTGACTTACTTGTGTTACTCACTGCTCGAACGCCAACTGAAAAAACTATTTTTTTCTTAAAACCAGGAAAAGCTCAGCATCAATCAGCTATATATTCATCAAAAAGTTTATTTACTTTTGTAAAGTGTAAAGATCATGTACTATTTTCACACGCAATAACTGGCTGTGATACGACATCTGCATTTTACAGGAGGGGTAAAACAGCAGTTTTCAAAATGTTTGAAAAACAAAATTTAATTCAATGTGCTGAAGTTTTTAAAAAAAGTGATTCAACTCAACAAGAAGTTATTACCAATGGCATCCGCTTTCTTCTTTCTATGTACGGAGCTCTTAAAAAAACTACCTGTTTAGATAAACATCGATATGCATGTTTCGTTAAAAATACTGAAAATAAAAAACAAGTTCAATTAGCTTGTCTTCCTCCAACCTCAGTTGCTGCTCACCAACATCTTCTTCGAGTATATTACCAAGTTCAAGTGTGGCTTGGTTATCAGCTAGACCCTACAGACTGGGGTTGGAAGTTGGTCAACAATATATTAGAGCCAGTTCAAACTTTACTTCCACCTGCGCCGGAAAAACTGCTGAACACTATTTTTTGCAACTGCAAAAAGGGATGCAGTGCTAAATGTGGTTGCAAAAAAGTCGGTCTGTCTTGTTCTTTGGCATGCACAAATTGTCAAGGCCGGTCGTGCTCTAATATTGAATCACAAACAATGGAGGATTCGTTTGACTCCGACGAAGTATCATGCGATACATCGCTATTGACGCAATTTACTTGCATCCAAAATGAAGATGAAGAAGAAGCAGGAGAAGAAGAACAAGAAGAAGATCAAGAAGAAGAACAAGAATTTGAAACTTACGAATAAGACGAATAAACTTCAACACTTTTTTTTCATTTACATCGCTTTTATCTTTCCCAATCTTTGAAAATTTCCGTTATTTTGCAATAGTTTTACATTAAACAGGATCACAACTGACCCGTGGAGTAGGCCTACTGGGGAAACCACGTTAACAAAAACGCGCTAAGTACACTACCTCATAGGTGGCGTGTGCATATTATGACGATAACAACTTTTATAACTTTTAGAATCGTTATATCTCAGAAACAGTGGCTCGTAAAAAAAGAAGTATTGATACTTTTTTTATATATAATTTTATGATCTACAATTTTTGTCTGAGGTACTTTTATGATAAAACTTACCGTTTTGCTGAAAATCGCGAAAAACTCATTTTTTTGACCTTTGACCTTGAATTAAATTTTTTCTTTACAGGGGAATGATGGGGAACTTCTAGACATTGTTTGTAATTATGTTTTGAACAACTTCACAGAAATTCAGCTTGTTGGGACTTTATGTAACATCGAATGTCTAAATTGACCGGACTATAGAGGAAAAAAGGAAGTCTTGGGTCATCCTGTTAGAATTATATTTCAATCTGTTTCACATTGTGAATGTCGATATTTTATGAATTCTTCTTGTGATAACCTGACAGGTCAGTGTTACCTGAGGATTTCGAACCAAAAAGCTCACAAAAAACTCAACAGAGTTCTGCTTACCCACAAGCGCTGAAGATGACCTTCAAGGTCAAAAGCGCTCTGCGAAAAATACATAATTTGCACGGTATTCACGAACATATTTCATTGGTTTTATTGATTATGAATGAAGTCTTGATGATGATGAGTTCATGAGTCGTCGACCTATGTGTAAAAGGCTACACCTGACTTGACATATCCTGTTGGCTCACAAAACCCACTACAAATCATCCATCAGGCCTATCAAAGTAATTCGCTCCGGTATTTAAAATCCGCAAGACGTAAAAACACCAATAGAATTCAATGAGGAAGAACAAAAACGGTTCAGCGGCGAACACCTGGGCTTGGGATAGATTCCAAATCACACAATCTTCGCGATCTAAAAATAGGAAATAAAGCGATCTGAAATGCACTTATAACTTTTCCCACGTATGTGACGATCAACATAGAAATTCCGCAATATAATCTACATTATGAAATGATAAAACGAATCCAGAGCTGCATACAATATGTATGAAATCGCTGTGAGCTCGTTCTGTATGAATTTTGAATGGGTAAATGAAAGGAACTAACGCACTGGAAAGAATGAAATGATAAACGTTAATGAAGTTTTTGATTGTGGAGAAATAAATAGTTGCATAAAAAATATGATTGTATGATGATTATATATAAATATAAATATTTATAGATTGTTATGTTGTATATATATATATATATATATATATATATATATATATATATATTGTTATGTAATGATGGATGTAACAAATTATTTTGTTATTATTTGGCCCCACGTTTTGGGTGCCAATTGTAATGTAATGATAATTGTAAAAACAATAGTTGTTATGATAATAGTTTTTTGTTATGAAATATCGATAGATAAATATTTTCGCTCTGTATAATATACTATGATGTAATAATAATTGCTAGCTAACGTCACTGTTCTCTCGTCACGTTGCTGCCAATTGTTATCATTTTTCTTACCACGACTAAACTCAGTTGGTACGCCTCTCGTCTCAGATAGCCGGTTCAGGCAATTGAGCCACTAGCATATACTGCTTGATGTCAAATCTCAATCTTTTCAATGTTTATAAGTATGATTGCTGATAATTGTGGAAAACAAACGACAAAGTATCAGAAAGCAATTATTTCCTTTATTCAGGAAAACTTAATTCTACCTGGCCTACGATAGATAACTTATTCTGAGGTGAATCTACAAATATTCATGGATAATCATGAGAAACAGGTTATGGATTAATAGACACAACCTCACTTTCACCTTGAAAGTGAAAATTTCTTTAATAGTTCAAAATCAAGTGAAATAAAGTTCTTCTGATAGGATATGAGTTATTAGTGAAATTGTTCAGTTCGTGACGTGCACTAGGAAAGTTTATACCTGTCGCTGGAACTGTCGATGTTCAATATACACCCAGAATTTGGATTCTCTCTCAATCCAATGCTCTCAGGAACTCCAATACCAAAAGAAGGAACCATACAAATTCAGCAATCAGCTTTGGAATATTTGTATATGGTGTAAAAATAAGGTAGTTGATTTTCTGCTTATAATGTTGAAATTATTGAATTTTTCTTTCTCCCAAATAAACCGTGGCATTCGTTTTCGAATTATTTTCGGTCTCTTCGTGGCTTTGTTTTCCGTCACTTGGATACCATTTTTCCTCATTCCTTTTGATTTGAATTTTTGAATTCGCGCACTATGTTCTCACATTTTCACTGTTTGGGGTTATTTGTCAAAACTTATAACTGAATCTATTTTTCCTTTCTCACAGACTAATTACAATATTCAATCATAATTGTCTCTGACACTTTTCCGTTCTCATTTTCTCACAATTTCAAATCTTACATTTGACCATACTGTTCCCTGATTGGCCATTGTCATCCAGAAGTTTGTTGTTCTCCCATTGGCTAATTTTAGTTACATACAATTTCATATACTGTATGTTTCAAGCTTATAATTTTGTTCATCACATTTTATTCAGGATGATTTTGTAAATCTAGACCTTTCTTGTTGTCTTTTGAATAATTATGGGTTGTAATCATTATGACAGTGTATGAAATTGATTGTATTATAGTATTTGAATATTTTCATTTATTCATATTATCCAGAGGCTTAATAAAGGAAATAGAATTTCAAAATATGTAAAAACAATCTCTTGAAACTAATAGCTATTAAGTAATTATTTTTTGTGGGTTTTTCCTTTTAATATATATAACTGGTTTTTCATAACATAACAATATGTATATATGTTAGTAAGTAATTTAAGTTTTTGTGACATATACTGATCATAACAAAAGAAAACTCCGGTCATGATGCTTGTACCCTTTACCTCTCCTTTTTTTTATTCTACCTCTTTCCAGCTCAGTCGGTTCGCCTATGTAGAGTCCAGAAATAGTAGGACGGTTGTTTTTTATTGAAATATCACTCAAAACAACCTATGCCTGCGCTATATATCTTATTCTAGTAATAGTTTTCAACCAATGAACATTGAAAACTTCAAACTTGCTTGCTCATGTGCCACACAGAAATATTCCAAAATAAATATTTATAGGTTATTTTCAGTCTTCTTGATAGACAGAAAAAGAGTATCTCCACTCAAAATAATGTGTTTTTTGTAATCAAACCGAGAATGTGACAGTTCGATGAATATTCCTACTTGATTGAGTTTATGAAGATAAAATACCTGTTATGAGTATTTCTTGCACTCACACGAATCCAGGAATGTTATGTGGTTAGTTTGAAGTGGAAGTCTTGCAAAATTCGGCCTCCTTACTGCTAGTGAACTGAAATGTTGGGACTCTAACCTCCAATTCTTGATAAGTAGTTTCTTAGTAGATTTTGCTCCTGATTTGTTACAAAGTTGATTGTATGCATGAATGTCTCTCGAATGCCCCAGTTATAAGCATTTTTCCTTCAAAATTTATCATAGAAATTTACAGTTCTGCTTCATTTTTTGTTTTCATTTCTCGACTCTTTCTTTCTCCTTGGTAACCTCTTTTTTAATTTTTAATTTTCTTTTTTAAAAAAAAATTTTAACTATCATACTTATGTAATTTACAGATTTGATTTCTACACAGTACTATTTACAAATATTTCTTCAAAATTGACCTTTTCCAATTTTTCTATCCTCAATTTTTATTATTTTGATCAATTAGAAGAAAAATAATATGCATTTGCCTGTCATGTTTCCTTTTGGTTCTCAATTTGTATACAGGATGTTTCTCGCATATAATGAATATTTGTTTCTAAATTTGGATTTGTATATTTTTATAGGTTGTGCCAATTGAATGAACTGGTCGGAGATAATGATGATGAAAACTCTACCGCCACCCCCACCCTCTTGAATTATCTGCGTCGACTAGAATATGGCCAAAAGTTGCAAAGGTTGCAAACTGTACAGAAAAAAAATATTATAAAAACAAGTGTAGCCGGTATTTTGCAGTTTTTAAATATCCTTGTGCCCTAATTTTACTTTTTAAATTGACATATATACCATATCATAACAATATATATATATATATATATATATATATATATATATATATATATATATATATTATATATATATATATATATATATATATATAAAAAACTATGAATTTGAAATAAACTTTGTAGAAAGGATATTCCTTGAGGTTGCAGTCAAATTTAATGGCCAATGAAAAGAAAACTCTCTTATTTAGTCGAGCTTTCGAAAATGTTTATTTTCATTATCAAGACAGTAAGGTGAGGTTAAGTGAAGACAGCGAAATAATCACCATTTTGTGATTGAAGAACTTTTCAAAATCATATCACTATGAAACACTACTAGTAATATATATAAAAATTAAACAATTGTAAAAGCACATATTGTTTAAGAAACTCAGTTTAAACAATTTAAAATTTGACAGGACAAATTACCACATGGTTAAAGCATGACTCTAACCATGTGGTAATTTGTCCTGTCAAATTTTAAATTGTATAACTAAGTTTCTTAAACAATATGTGCTTTTACAATTGTTTAATTTTTATATATATTGCTAGTAGTGTTTCATAGTGATATGATTTTGAAAAGTTCTTCAATCACAAATGTGATTTTTCCGTCTCACTTAACTACCTTACTGTCTGATAATGAAAATAAACATTTTCAAAGCTCGACTAAATAGAAAGAGTTTTTCTTTTTTCATTGGCCATTAAATTTGACTGCAACCTCAAGGAATATCCTTTCTACAAAGTTTATTTCAAATTCATAGTTTTTTTTCAACTAGTCCAGTCACGAGACTACCATTTCTTCTATATATATATATATATATATATATATATATATATAATTGTAGTGGGTTTTCTTGGGTTTTGGTTCGTTAGGATAAGTAACTATTTTTGTTTAAAACATTTTAATGGACAGCTTTTAATAATAATGACGTTTCGCCTGGAGGCCCCCAGGCTTCTTCAGATTAGAGCTGCCAAAACAATTTCATAGGGGTAAAAAGTTCAAAGGTTGTTGGGTCTTTTTCCATTCTATTCTAGATTTCTTACGTTTCATTATGATATTTTTAGGATATACTATCTCCAAACAGATGAGAAATCAATGGAGCACAGAAAATTACGAGGACGTGATATAAAACTCCGCAGGCAAATATCTGGGAAATTAAAGATGATAACCATATTTCGTGAAAGCAGATGATCTTGATGTCAAAGGGTCCTCTTATTTACGTAGAGATCCATCACTAGGCGTCATCCGTTAGGGCGTCGCGACACTGACGCCAATTTTTTCAAATGGCATCCCAAAATTCCTAATTCAGCCATATAGCACATTCATAGTTTTCCTTGAATACTGATGAAAAACAGCAACTTTAATGCATATTATAAAGACGGCCATGGAAGCGTCAAAATAAATGCAATAATACGATTATTCATCGATCTGTCAGAAAACCTGTCAGATTTCACGAGAGTGTATCCAGTGTTGTGCTGGTTTTTCGTAAAATTGAAAAATGGTTTCATTTTCTAATGCAGAAAAGTTGGATATGATATGTATTTATGGCGAAGCAAGAAGGAATGCAAAAGAAGCAGTGATAAAAAACGCTAATCGGTATCCCGACAGAAGATTACCGTCAGACAAAACATTCACTGGCTCAGCCAAATCTTTGGCAGAAAATGGATGTTTCAATGAAAAGAAGCAAAAAAAAACAAAGAACGGCTACAGATGAGAATCAGACTGTTGCAGTGTTAGGTCAAATGGAAATGGAACCACATAGTTCTACCAGACAAGTACCAATGGATTGTGATATTTCAAAATCGTCAATACAACGTATTTCGTCAAAAAACAAATTTCATCCCTACAAAATACATCTGGTTCGAAGACTACAGCCAGGTAATAATTTTTATTGTTTATTGTTCATAACTATGATCAGTTCCCATATTTAGGAGATGCTGATAGGAGATTGAAGTTCAATGAATAGTTGTCCACCCGTTTTCATGATGATGATCAGTTTCTGAACAAAATATTATGGAGTGATTTCCATAACAACTGTATAATAAACAAACATAATTGTCACTATTGGTCTGACGTGAACCCTCATTGGATTCAAGAAACGAGGTATCAGTGTGTGTGGGGGTTCAATGTTTGGTGCGGAATCATTGATGGTTTGATAGGACCTTATTTTTACGAAGGAATTTTCGAAGGAGAGAGGTACTTGTTTTTCCTCCAACATGTGTTACCGAATCTCTTGTAGAATTTACCAATACAAACTCGACTGAATATGTGGTTTCAACAAGATGGAGCACATCAGAATAATAATAGAATAATTACTCAATATTCGGATGACACTTTTAATGAGAAATGGATTGGAAATAAGGGTCCACCACCATGGCCAGTTCGAAGGCCAGATATGACTCCACTGGATTTATTTTTTGAAGACTTAGTTTACATGCGACGTCCACCAAATGATTTAAAAAATAGTATCACAAATGTTTGTGCTTTCATATCGCGAGTAACGCTTTTAGCTGTCACGAATTGAGAAATATCAAAAAGGTACAATATGTGTATTCTACATTGAGGGAGGCAGTTCAAACACTCACTAAAATAATACATGTTATGACATTAATTGTTTCGTTATTACCATCATGTTGGTAGAGTTTTGGTCAAAGTAAAATATTTTTGGTAATTTGAAACATTTAGTTTAGTTTGTATTCTCTGTGATTTCACAGAAACACACAACTAGATGGAACTGAACAGGCAATGCTATTATAACTGATATATCAATTTCATTAAACTCGTGTTATTGCTTTTCATTTTGACTTATTCATGGCCCTCTTCATTATATGCAATAAAGTTGCTATTTTTCATCAGTATTCAAGGGCAACTACGAGTGTGTGCAAAAAGCATTGAAAAATCTGGGATGTAATTTAAAAAAATTGGCGTCGGTGTCGCGACGCCCTAACGTAAATAAGAGGACCCTTTGACATCAAGATCATCTGCTTCCACGAAATATGGATATTATCTTTCATTTCCCAGATATTTGCCCGCGGAGTTTCATATGGGACAGCATTATATATACAGGGTGATTCATAATTGAATGCTGATCCTAGAGGGTGATAATCCTTGGATGATTTCAAGAGAAATTCTTCATATGAACATTGGTCCGCAACCGCTTTATTTCTGAGATACAGGATGTTGAAATTCAACAAAAAAATCAGTCCTTCCCCAATATCTCTGAAACCGCTATTGGTTTTTTTTCAAGTTTTGGTACATGCAAAGTACGCATAAAAATACATTTTTTCCATGATAAAGTATTACTTAATTTTCATCAGAGGCGTCCCTGTTAACATGCTCTGTCATATTTTTGATCAAAATAATAATATGCCACTGTCTTTTTTCCAAATAAATATTATGTTTGTAATTTTCCTCTATCTTCTCATAAAAATGGTCTCCTGCCTTTTTTCGTCCGGCGGACGGTTTTCCATTTGGAAAATAAAATACATTCATTTGTTTGTCCCTATTCGATTTTTTCTCCTAGTCCTAATTTCACTATTGTGGTAACCAAAGGATCCAGGCAAGATTTTTGATTTATGGTTACTATTATTTAGTTTTTGTAATGAGTACCTACGCAATAAAATCCATGTCTTATTTTTAAAAACATAACTATTATGAAAACAAAATACCAAAAATCAAATTAACTGTTCAAAATGTCCGCCTCCTGCAAGTTTGCACGCTCAGCCATCCTTGTCATTGACTCACGTACTCTATGGAAAATTCCTGGAGTATTCCTTATTGCTTCACAGGAAACTATTACGCGGTTTCGCAATGCTTCCTCAGTTAGAATTGGTTGACTGTACACCAGAGTTGTGAGTTGTCCAAAAGAAAATAATCAAGACTGTTTAAGTATGGGGATCTAGCTGGCCATTACTCTGTTTCCCCACGACCTATCCAACGATTATGAAAGTTTTGTTTTAAATATTTGGTTTAAATTTTCGCGTGCCAGAGCACTAAAATGAGCAGGTGCACCATCGTGCACAAACCACATGCGATTTCGCATTAAAATAGAAATATCTTCCAACAGAATTGGCAAATTATCTTCAAGAAATCGGCAATAATTATGTCCATTCAATCTGCGTGGTAAAAAAAGGTCCAATTAGGCAATCTCCAATAATGCCAGGCCAGACATTCAATGAGAACTGCTCCTGGTGATGAGACTCCACGATTGCATGCGGCCCAAAAATGATTATTATGAAAATTTCTGATCCTGTTTTTAGTAAAACTAGCTTCGTCGTTAATAAAATTTTCCTGTCAAATAAAGGATTTTCGGTAACATTTTGGAGAAACCATTGGCCGAAATTCACTCGTAATGGGAAGTATCTAGGAAGTAGAGCCTGAACCCGTTGAATGTGATAGGGATATAATAAATAATCATGAAGAATCCTCCATACTAGAATGTGGGCGATATTCAAATTATTGACAACTTGCCTCGTACTTCCTCAATTGCTGGAATTATTGCAGTTCGATGTGCTCCTTCCAAGTGACGATTTGGCTCAAAACTTCCTGTTTCACATTACCTTCTGTGGGAGCTTGAATTCGTTCGAGCATCAGGAACCATTCTATTCGGGAAGCACTTTCGATATAGTCGCCTGGCTTCATATGCGTTCCCGTCAGCAAGCCCATACAAGTAATGCATGTCTGCTAATTGGGTATTTGTAAAATGTTTTTTTTTAATAAACAAGTTTTTATAACGTAAATAATATCAAGTTTCTAGTAAATAGGGTCAAAATTGTTTATATTGAAAACAACGAAATGTGTTCTTAGCATATTAGATGTTTCTAGCCCACAAGATAATCCTACCACTCTTCAACGGCTGATTTCGCATAAGGACAAGCAAATGAATGCATTTTATTTTTTAACTCAAAAACCTTTCACCGGACGAAAAAAAGGCAAGAGACCATTTTTATGAGAAGATAAAGGAAAATTACAAAAATAATATTTATTTGGAAAAAAATAAAATGGCGTATCATTATTTTGATCAAAAATATGGAAGGGGATGTTAACAGGGACGCCACTGATGAAAATCAAGAAATCTTTTATAATGGAAAAAATGCATTTTTATGCGTACTTTGCATGTACCAGAATTGAAAAATGAGCCAAAGCGGTTTCAGAGATATTGGGGAAGAACTGAAGAATTTTCCCTAAAATCATCCAAGGATTATCGCCCTTTAGGATCAGCCTTCAATTATGGATACCCTGTATAGAATAGGTGAAACGAAACTTGTCTAAGTGAATGCCATATTTTTCAATCTACGGAATAATAGTTATAATTTTTTCAAGTGATATTAAGATTGAAACCCAAGTAATTACTGTATTTATCCTTGTATGATGGTCATACTTCATTCTTTCGATTACAGTCAGATCACATAGAAATATAAGGGAGCATTTAGGCAGGTTTGAATCCTTTTCCAACTTTTATTCGAAAAGTTTGGTGTTTAAACAAAAATATTTTATTCCAATGAAAATGTTCCATTTTTTTTTCGTCATATTATGATTGCAGTTTCAGAGGCAATGAATACATTCTGAAATCTACATTTTCAGCTGGCTGCGCCATCGGTTTTTTTTTTCGTTTCCTCTTTTCTTTTCGTGGCTTGATTTTTTTTTATTTTCTTCAATGTATAAATTGACTTTTTCATCGAATTTAAAAATCATTCCTACATCTCGTAAAGGGTAAAAGTAATCCCACGTCTGATTGTTCGAATACATTTTCAATATTGCATAATTTATGTATTGTGTTTTGCATAATTTTTGCCGAATCGCCACAGGCGATCGGATGAAATCCTTCTCCATCTGCGAATGCTCGATGTGATTTTGTCTTTGAGGAACCCTCCTAATGAATGGACACGTTTTCGTGAACCCTTCTTCATCAATATAAGACACTTGGTTGAATCCAAAAATCTTCTTGTAACTGAATAAATTTGCTCTTGGTCAGAATTTTCATCCAATGTTAAATTATACCTCTCACACAAATAGCAGACGGAGCATTCCAAAAATTTCCTCAGTATATGGAGATATTTCAACTCGAATAAAATAATGTGATTAATATTAGATTAGAGCTAAAAACTTGTGCATCCAGAGCATTTCTTTCAATATCCTCCAGCGAAATGTGCTCGTCGTTTTCATTTCCTCCTCCTGGTGATGGATCGTTTCAAAATGTATGGTGCAATAACTTTATTCATGTTGATGCTCATATTATGGAGGAATATTAAATTACGTCGTAGGATTGTAGCGACTTGTCCCTCTGAAGCGTTGACATATAACACGTTATACGTCATGTGGTTCTTTTTCATTTTTATGTATTATTAATACCCCAGAGTGCTATTTGCTACCGAGCACTGGAGGATCAGTGACGAGTAGTGGAAAGGGTCATATGGAATAAAAAATGTATTTGATTTTTGAATTATTTTAAAATAATGGTATTTGGAGAAAAAATAAACATTATAAGGATAAAAGTGATCAACGATAAATAAAATATATTTGAAGTATTTCTGTGTTTTCCTCATCAGAAGTCAGAAGTCCTGGAAAGGGAAACATTCTCAATTGAATAGTGAATAGAAATATTTTTCTGTGAATTGAAAAATCCACGATATAAATGAAGTTATTTCTTGTGAATGTAATTTTTATCGTGGATTTTTTTATTCACAGAAAAATCTTCCTATTCACTATTCAATTCAGAATGTTTCCCTTTTCAACATGAATACCCCACAAGAGAGTATCTTGAACGATGGAAGATAGTGACTAGAGTTTATCTTTCAGTCGCAGATGATTCCACAACTGATTTTATGAACATCCTGTTCATATTTTCAAACAAATAAATCAGTCTTTTTCCAATCCTTGAATTTTATCAATGTACAGCTGTCAAAACTGTGATTTGACACTTTTTTGAATGTCATGATGATGTTTATTACCGCACTAATGCTTTTTTGAATATATTTCTGCCCTAGTCCCGTAAGGAATTAAGAAATAAAATTTAACCACAATAAATCGTTTATTGAATGAATACAAATAAAATTCAAACAGAAAACGATTGAAATTCGAAGAAACGTTATATTTCTATGAATCATTATGGGAAAACTTATTTATGACATAAACAATAAAAATAGACATTAAGCAAAATGATTTTTAATCTCAAATTTATGTTATTATGCTAGGAAATGTTATAAAATAATTAAACTTATAATTATTGTTATTATTAGGTAATTAGTTATCGTGGTTAATGCTATGTTGTTCTGCAATTTTTTTTCCCATTTTTTACTATTCTAGAATCTTATACTATGCTCTAGTCGATGCATATGTATCAAGTAGCTCTGTTGTCAAAAGTATGTGAACAACAATACATCTCATGAAAATTCACAATTAAATTATATGAAAATTGAAATTTATAGAAAACATTGTATTCAATGTAGATCAACAGATATATAAGTTTGGAACATCCTGTATGATAAATCTCATCAACAGGAAACCCACCAATAAGATATCGACAGAGTTGTGTGGAAAAAAAGTGATGAAATATAAAAGATATGGAAGCAGAAATTGTCAGAAATAAATTTTATAAGAATTTGTACATAGTATATAAGATTTAGGATTAGATTTCATTAATAAAATCATGAATAGTAATTAGAATGACAAATAATTAGGTAGAAAGTAGCGCTAAACTCTAAAAATCTGTGAAAAAAAAAGTGTGTGTTGCTATGGTAGAAAATAACGAGTTTGGAAGGGATCGAAAAAAATTAAGGAAAAAAAGGCACGTACAAAATTTGAGAAGATAAAATAATAGTCAATTCAAAAAAAAACCTGCTGGACGATTTCCGAACGAGAGCAATTCCAATAAGGTACAACTGGGAGCAATAATTCATCACAAAATTCCACTCACCTGTTGGCAGAAGAGAAATCCTGAAAAAGCCAACTACTGGAACAAAAATTTGTTCTGGACGCACGTAAGCTGTCATTCCAATTTCAAAAGTACTTCTACGAGGCTGGGTCACATCACAGGAAGAAGAACAACAGGTATTATATTCACAAGAACTCACTGAAGTGCATCGTTTCAGTTTTACAAATAACATTGAGTATCTGATTCACTGTGTTCTTTTTTGATTGAATTTGATGAAGGAATGATAATAACTTTAAGACATTTTTTCAACTGGTTTAATCACTCATATTAGTTTGCACCATATCACATTATTGTTTTTATTTTAGTCCATAAGGTAGTTTTCGCAGAATAGGTTAGTTTTTGAGGTTTTATCTGAATAAAAATATCCATTTGATTATTTTCTGAAATCAGTGTTTTATCTTTGAACATCTAACCACACTTTTCCCCACTGAACAGCATTTGATATCGAGCCGTTCGACAAGATGAAACTGCTGAACTTGCTAATCTAGAGAGAGGAGACTCATTGTTCATGGGCGTACCGACTGCGCTGGGATGAGGTAGAAAGAGGTTTAAAAAAGAGTAAGATAACTAGCCGGAGTTTTCATTTTGTTATGATAGGGATTCATTAATAAAATGTTTGAAACAAATCTACAAAATATATAAACCCCAAAATGCATTCCAATCATTACAATATATAATATATATATATATGAAACTTTCCGATGTTGAGGGAATATTTTCGCTTTCTCCCAAAATTTTCACTGCTTTCCTCTTACCGCAAACATTATTGATAATATTGAAAAGCAAGTGAATATCATATAACCATCAATATCATACGAAGCTGAGAAAGACCAACTGCCTTGGTATGTTCATGAAGTTATGGTACCTACTCAGCAAATCGGGGGATAGGGCTTTCAAAGCTTTCAGGAATAATAATGATGTGAACCAAAAACAAATTAACTGAACTTTATGTAAGAGTTGTAGAAATGGAGTTGTTAATCTTCTCGAAATAAAAAAAATTTACTATTACCAAACTGAGATTGACAATAATTGTGCACATTACCCTAAAAAAAACGTTGATAAAGCCCCATAATCATCCCATATATAACCAAATTATTTCTGAAACAGGTTAAACAAAAACGAAAGCTATATCAGACCATGATTAAGCTGAAATGTTCAATTATTTTTTTATAGATAGCATTGTAGCAATCAAGGATATTATTCTACCCACCCCTCCCTGAGCAAATATTTATTTCCCTAGAATTGGATGTCAACTCGCAGCATTCAAATTGCTCTCTTTGAAAAAATTTAAGATAGTAGCTTAGATAATAACTGTAATTCGGACATCCTCAACACGTATTTATTTGATGTGATGGGCCCCATAATTTTGAACTATGTTAATACTTCATTTCAAACTGGAGTTATCCCCCACCAACTCAAGAACAGTACAGTTGCTCCAGTACTAAAAATTATTAATACGAATGAAGCTATCAATTTTCGACCAATCAATACTCTACTATGTTTTCTATAGGCTTCATGAAAAGTAGAAACAGATTTGTTTTTGGCAGGGTTCGGTATGGAGTTGTAAACAGCAGATATATTTTATGAGTAACTTTTTTCGAACATGCTTGTTATATGAATAGGCGAAGTTATAATATCCTTCGTTCATATGTGTAGGTTGTGGACATCCGAACGGAAAATAATTTTGCGTTATAAATAAGAAGGCTGTTTTGAGAGAATAAAGTGGCACAGTGAAATTCACGGAGATATTTCATATCTATCCAACCATCTTCCATGAGCTTATGTTGAATGGGTTGTCGCTTTCTCACGCTATAGATAAATCGCAAACAACGATTTTGGATTTTTTGTATCCTCTTTGCATCGAAGGACACTTTGCATCCAAAAGTGTCACAATGTTGAAGGTAGACAGTACAGAAGATTTACAGAGCATTTTTCTAATATGGATATTCAACAAGGAACGTGGGTTATATAGGAGTTTAAGTTTCCATATTGATTTCTACATACATTATGAAACATGTTTATGGAATCTCAGGGTGGAATCGGTACACATACTAGTAAACTCAAAACAACCACAAATAACCTACAAAAATAAAAAAGTCGAACAAATACCCACAGAACGCCTACAAGTGTATTCACGTAGAATTTCCATGGGCTGGTTTTTTGAAGTAAATCTTCTTTACGCACGCTTGACATGGGGAGTAAGCAGGTGAATGCATGACGAGAGCGTTACGAAAAGTGTGATCGGGCAAGGCGAACGGTCTCGACGCACGCTTGACTTGGGGAGTGAGCTGGTGAATGTGTGACGGGATCGTTATGAAAAGTGTGATCGGGCGAGGCGAACGGTTTTGACAAAGGTGAGTGCGCATCTCATACTAGTTGCTGGCGTCGTAGCGTCAAATGCAGCGTTCCTTTTTTCTTGTCTATTTTCTCCCTCTACTAATACGCGGCATTCTACTCTCGACATCGGGGCGCGTTTGATTCTCTGTCCTTTTCTTGTCTCTCTCTCTCTCTCTTTCTCCTTGCTACTCTTCCGTATTTCGGCCTCGCGTTTCTACAATTTACGTCAGCAAATTTTGAAAATAGGATAACATGAAATTTAACTAATACGTCAATAATAAAATACTTATTAATTGTAGAGGTTCACCATTACAAATAATTGGTGACATCGTGATTGAACATGACAATAATCAAATGGGAGTTGATGATGAAAATCCCACTATAGATCATGTACAAAAACCAAGACAAATTATTGGGGTTAGGTTAATTCATTTTTATTTTACTTTTATAATCATTCAGACTTAATGATAATTTACCAAATTTACCAAACTAAAATGATGAAATTATAGGTTATTAGTAAATTAATATATGTATATATATATATATATATATATATATATATATATATATACATGTATATATTATACATATATACATATATATATATATATATATAAACATACGTATAGATAGAGCTAAAAAAGTTTTACTTCAGTCGTGTGGTCTAAAGCACACTCGTTTTTTTATTCGGTGCAGCGCAGAGCGTCAGAGCACTGTGTCACCGCTTTTTCCCAGCATTGATCAGCATAGTGAACATATAGGAAAGAACTAATTAAACTGAATTTCCGTAAAAACAAAAACAAAAATTGATATTGCTCCCATAAGCACTTTGCAGGAGAGGAGCAGAAAAACTGAATTATCTTAAGGCTAAAACCAGCTACATACCTTGTCGCCGCTAAAAGCGGGGGTACGACATTCGCCCTCACAAGAGGTCAAGACCGTGCTCGTTCATCTTATATTATATAACGTGTACAGTAGCATTAATTGTGTATATAGTTAGGTCAAGTCATCTGTATTTGAAAATGTAAATAATAAATATTTTTGGATCTGTTTGGTCCACAATCTCAAGTTTCATGCTACGTCGGCGAAGTTTATTGGGACATTATTAATGGAAATGTGCGTATTCACAATCAATGCTCTGGCCTTGTTATCACCGAAGAGCAGAGCTGTTCGTTGACATTTAGAGCCAGATAATGATAATGGGAGATTTAGTGAATGATGTTCAATTCCCTATTGATTATTCGACAGCTGTTCAGCATATCTGATGGGCGGAATGAATATAAGACCTGTATATCATCGGCATACATTTGTAGATGACAGTTATCAATACAGTTATGGAAGTTCACAGTATAAATGGTTTATAGAATGGCACCAAGTATTAAACCCTGTGGAACACCACAGGTCAATGCCCTTTGGCTTGAAATGCCATTTTTTGAGATAACACGCTGTAGTCTACCACTGAGGTAATCAGACAAAAAGATCACCGAATTTCCAGAGATTTCTATGTACTTCAAGATGCATATTGAAATATTGTGATCGAGTGTATCGAATGACTTTGAGTAATCCAATAGTACTACTATTGTAAGTAATTCAGAATCTGTGGCTTCACTGGCTTCATCTGTTACGTTGAGTAAGGCTGTGGCACAACTGTGACCCTTCCTGGAACCAGATTGTGTATCCGGTAGTACAGCGCTGTTCTCCAGGTCCTCAACCGAGTATTTTTTTATGATTTTTCCTAGGATTTTTGAGATAATGTCGAGGATACTTCGAATCTTTCAATTCATTTATTTTTTGTAAAGGTATTCTTCACAGATGTTAACAATATGTAATATACATTTAATCAATCAGAAACGGACAACACATAAAAATTAAATTAATACTGGGACTATCAGCACCAGTAAGCTCTTGTTTTGATAATTCCTAGTCGTCTGTATATCCTGCATTGTTCAACTTTTGCGAAGTGTAAGTTTTTTAAGAGCCCTGCTCTGTACCCAACATAATATTTATTAATGTTTTCTGTTGGCACAATCTAAGGAATTGAGGATAAAAAATAATATGCAGACAGGTGTGCAGGGATTGCTGGATGTTTGTTTTTCTTGTGAATATTCAACTTTTCCATAGTACTCTAAGTATCTTCAGTATTTCTACCAACTTGATGTTGCAAATATGCTATCTACCGATCGATTGGTGAATTTTCTGATTGCTTTGTGTTCCTCACAACCTTAAGAATTCTTTTTTTTATTTCTTGAAAAGTTTATGTCTTTCTTAAATGATCAGTTCAATATTATTCGTTATCCATGGTTAACGTTTTTTCTTGAAAATTGTGGTGATAAAAAGAGCATGGAGAATCAGTAAGATATTCAGGTTTTCCGTAAAATAGTCAACTTTAGCGTCAAAAGTTTCAAGATGAAAAATATTTCTCCAGGGTATCGAACTTTGACCATCACTGAGTTGAATGGTAATAGGTTTAGTTTCACTTTGCAACTCGCCATATACAATTCGCTGTTGTATATCACAGGGTGTAATAATCAATTTCACATATTTCTTACAAAATTTTATTCAATTTGGGGGTAAGACAATGTTGTAGCCTCCGCAATACAAAAAATACGACATGTCTCTTTTAATCCATGCAATAATTTTCAGTTAATACATTCAAATCCTTCGAATACTATATTCTATAAGACAACATAGGAGGTGCAAAACAACTCATCGGATCTGGTCACGATTTCTGTCTGGCGGATACACCCTTTTTATCTGCATAAACGAACGATTTTAAACAATATCCTGTAATACATTCTTCCATTTCTCTGGGCTATTTAACCCAAGTACAACATAAATAGCGAAAATTATGCCAAGATAACGACATGCTAATATACAATTAGTAATTTAGTTATTACTCCGTGATGCTGTGAAGAATGTGGAAATTTAATAATTAACAGTACGAGTGGGCATCTTTGATGGAAATCTCCTGATACCAAGGGATGTACACTAGAACTATTAACATAATGTGGATGTTATAACAACGCCAAACGGACAAAATTTATGTATTTTGATGGCGTTTATTACATATTAGCGGAGTGTATTTTACATTTTTAATTCAAACGATCTCTTCTAAGCTAATGGGTCGTTAGTGTGCTCGATCTGATATTGATGGGGAGGTTGACTGTATTATCGATTGAGAAAGTTTCTATGGACATGCAAAATAAAATAATTTACGGAATAGGGTATGGTTTTTCATGTTATACGAATTGAAAAAAAAACAATTTCGATTATGTAAATGAGTTCATTTCTTGTTATGATAAATTCAACTGATACACAGGAGATAACATAAAATGGTGGTAACAGAAGTCGTTTTCAAAGTTTATTTTGGTTTTTGTGCAAAACGGACTTCTCAAAGAGAATTGTTACCCTTCTCCGGACGATATAATGTTTTTATTTTAGTCGTAGTATGTTCCTAAACACACTTCGTCATATTATACAGTGTGTCTCACTTCTCAGGGAAACACACCCGTATTTTCCGTAATTATTGGAGTAGAATCCTGTAATTTCCACGATCGGTAGATATACTAGGGGTGAGTCTAAATTATCTCATGGGGTTGACCTGAGTGACATACACTGCACGCCAGAAGCGATGGATATACCGATTTTTGCGAAAAATAATAATAGGGAGCAAGATAGGCTCAAAAATTTTCACGGACTCGTGATCAAGACGTCAACTTCCATATTTTTGATGAAAATTTTCAGTTCTGAGAAATCCGCATTCGCCTCACTTCCCAAGGAAACACCCCGTGACTCCGTAATTATTGAGTAGAATGCCGTAATTTTCACGATCGTTAATTAAACCGAGGATGATCCTAAATATCTTCTGAGATGAATATGAGTGACATATACTGCGCGCCCAGGGAGATGGATATATTGATTTTCGCTAAATAGTATAAGGGGACAAGATAGGCTCAAAATTCTTACAGATTCGTGATCAGGGCATCAATTTCGGTACCAATCCATATTTTTGCTGAAAAATTTTCAGTTCTGAAAAATCTGGATTTGTTGTAATTTTCAGGATCGATGAATATACCGAGGATGAGTCTAAATCGTTTCTGAGGTTCATCTGAGTGAGATACACTGCGCGCCACGGGCGATGGATAGAACGATTTTTGCAGAATTTATAACTGTAGAACGTGATATCGAGTGATAATTATCACTGATAATGCAGTATTATTGAGAAATATTTCTACATTGAGTTTTTCCAACCGTTGTTTCTTCAATAACTGTATTTTTTTTTGAGATATGCTTTAATAACATAGTCTGACTTGTTTTTTAATATTGAACACTTTCCGATGTTCTGATGTTTTCGGAAATAAATTTCAATACTTCCTTTAGAAAATCCATATTTTTGTTCTCCTCTCTGGAAGCCCAGCAAATTTGACTCCAGATATTATTGAAACTCATCCCCCATCATGGAAATTTCATAGCTCTACTCCATCAATTACGATGAGAAGTGAGAAAATTAAAATTTTTCTGAACTGAAATATTCCTCAGAAAAGATGCCTCTATCTGTTATAAATTTGAAGTTCTAATCACGAATCAGTAAAATTCCGCTTATTTCTCCTCCCAATATAAATTTTCGTAATAATCAGCATTTCAATCGCACCTGAATATACCGGGTGACCACGAGGTGAGGTACGCCCCCCAATTTTTCTATAGTTTTAAATTTGGTACGTCGATATATCACTCAAATACGCATATATTGACTCCATTACCGAAAATTCCCCACTTCCGGTTTAACCGGAAGTGACCCCAAACTTTTTTTTTCTAATGACACTCTGTACAATTCTTTCCATTATCCGGAAGAACACGCAATTTGTGATAACACTGTCCTTCAAAATTAAAAATCGGTTGAAAAATGGTGAAGATACAGTTGATTGTTCAATCAAACAAAGTTGGCCATGAACATCTAACTCAAATCATCACAACTGACAAACGGCGTCAGCATTTACGAGAGGAAGGTTCGAGGTAAAATACAGCTGAAAATTGAGCTTCTCATGTGATTGCAGCAACCATATTTTCCAACAATTATCAAAAATTTCCTCAAAACGGAGTAGTACCCATAAAGAAATGCTCACAACTGCCATTTCTCAAATAGCAACATACTCTTTTCACATTGTCATGTTGAAAAATGATGAATTATCAGATTAATCGAATGAAAAGATTTGAAGAATTTCGAAAGGCACCAGAAATACAATTAGGTTTCAATATAAGTGTTCTCAAAATTGAATGTTCTTCAACGAAGGCGGCTTTGAACATAAGAAAGCTAAACAAAAAAGCATAATTTGTCAACAAAGTGACAATTTGTTCTACTCATTCAATACAAGAGAATTTGTAACTTCTTGAAAAACATTCCGATGGCGCAAAAATATACTAGAAATTAAAAAGTAGATTTACTGCTAATTTATGGCGAGTGTAGAAAAAATGCAATTTTGTGCAGAGAACATGATGGAGAACATTTTGAACAGTACTTGTAAATCTGTTTTTCATTATTTTGATTTTTGTTATAGTAGTAAGTGACCAGTACCAACAAACAATTTACTCCATACCTTTTTTTTTCGTTCAGAAATTAGTTTTCTCAAATGTTAGAAATTGGAATAAACATCTAATACATTTTTTTTATCTGTATATTCTTATGGTGGATTTATACAGCAGTTCCAATTCATGAGTTTTTAGTCACTAGTGAGGAGTCATAAGAATGTTCGTTAATGGAATATTTATTCCAACAACGATCTCAAAACTGCTGAATGAATCCACCATCAATTACGATTAGCATACGAGTAATGAGAAAAAAAGTTCGCTCCATCGCCATAGAATGTTTTTCGACAACTCACAATTTTCTATTATTCAGAATATACCGCAAATGTTCACAATTTTTTTTTCAAATATGATTTTTTGTTTAGCTTTCGTAGGTTCAAGCCGCCTCTGTTTAAGAAAATTCAATTTTGAGAACACTCATAATGAAACATCACGTATCTTCGATTCCTTTCAGAATTATCTGAAACTTTTAACACGATTATTTGGATAATTTATAACTTTTCAATAAGACAATGTGAAAAGAGTATATTGCCTTTTGAGAAATGGCAGTTGTGAGCATTTCTTTATGGGTTTTGAGGAAATTTTTGATAATTGTTGGAAAATATGGTTGCTGCAATCACATGAGGAGCTCAATTTTCAGCTGTATCTTACCTCGAACCTTCCTCCCGTAAATGCTGATGCCGTTCGTCGGTTGTGATGATTTGAGTTTGATGTTCATGGCCAACTTTGTTCGATTGAGCAATCAACTGTATCTTCGCCATTTTTCAACCGATTTTCAATTTCGAAGAACAGTGTTATCACAAATTGTGTGTTCTTTAAAACTAAAGAAAAATTGGGGGGCGTACCTCACCTCGTGGTCACCCGGTATATCACACAGGTCAATCACAGAAAATATACAGCATCAACTCCGGTATACCTACTGATTTTGGAAATTTTAGAATTCTACTTCAATCGATATGGAAGATACGAGGGTGTTTCCATAAGAAGTGGGACAAATTCGGATTTTCGAGAACTGACAATTTTGAGCCTATCTTGCCCCTTTTGTTATTTTCAGCAAAAATCAATATATCCATCGCCCCTGGGGCGCAGTATATGTCACTCAGATTAACCCCAGAGAAGACTTAGACTCATACTCGGTAGGTACATCTAACGATCGTGAAAATTATAGAACTCTACTAAAATAATTAGGGAAGATACGGGGGCGTATTCGGATTTTTCAGAACTGAAAATTTTTCAGCGAAAATATGGACGGGTACTAGAGTTGATGTCCTGATCACGAATCCGTGAGAATTTTGAGCCTGTCTTGCCCCCTAATATAATTTTTCGCAAAAATCGGTATTTCCATCGCTCCTGGCGCGCGGTGTATGTCACTCAGGTCAACTCCATGAGGAAATTTCAACCCCCGTTTATCTACCGACCGTAACAATTTGAGAAATCTAGTCCAATAATTACGGAAGATACGGAGGTGTTCCCATGAGAAGTGAGACACACTGTATACTGTAACAAATTAAAAAAAGCCGATCGATCATCAATAAATTGAAGTGATCGCCTCTTTGACAAATGGGTAGGAATTTAAGCAAGGGAAGAGAAGGATACATTGAAGCCAAGTTGAAGTCTGAACCCAACTAAAACGAATTATTTTGAAGAAGAAGGTCATTGAGACAACTTTTTTTACAAAAAGTGGAAAATAGTTTGAATTTTGTATTTCACAAAACTACGGAAAAAACACCATTCATAAGTTACATGGACACGTTCCTACGTTTGAGGAGCCATGGTGTCCCAGGACTTCCTCTTTTTTTTTGAAAATGTACAAATGGGGTCAAAATATCACCAGTATATAAAAAAAAAATCTGAAATGCTTTGCTATTGAAGTTACAAATGAAAATTGTTTTTTTGTTAGTATTTCCCTCAGTATTTTTGAACCAATCAAATGGGCGGAATTTCAAACTGGGTAACCAATCAGGTCAGTTTTATAGTGATAAAACGTCTTATCGATAAAACCGCTAGTAGATTCGATATTGTTTTGCGATAGTTGACACTTAGGTCCTGTCAGAATTACATGTCAATACATTAAATTCCTATATAGGAAAACAGGAAATGCAAAATTGATTAATTAAGGGATTTTCAACTCACTATTACAGTGATTTGATATATCAATTCTATATCCTTTTTTCAACACGTTAAAAACCTCAGATTTTCAAGTGAGGCAATGGATAATTGAAATCCGTTATTTTCATAACATTAACAATAATTCTCGTGGACTAGTGGATACCGCAACAGTCACTCACCCGATAGGCTCGGCTTATTTTTTAATCTAAAGACAAAGACAAAGAACTTTATTAGTGCTTTCTATTGGAGCCATCGTTTGATGGATGTAAACGTCAGGAACGCACTGATGTGCAAGATTAAAATAATACAAGTAACCTCATACATTCAACATGGGTTGCTCGTGAGAAGAACAAAATCACCAAAGATATTCAGGATTCAGAGTTGGTAACACACATCTTAAACGAAATAACAGAATATTCAAATAAACAGTACTGGGATAAAATAAAATTTTGCAATATACACAACATATTGAAATATTTGCACAGAATTCCTGTGGTATTACATAATGATATCCGAAGTAAAATCTTCCACTGAGTAATAACAATTTTCTATAATTTTTTTCTCACATTTTTTTTCATTGTTCGAGTCCCATATTTCGTAAGTGATCTGGAAGTTTGTTGAAGCGTCTGATGATTGCAAATCTAGGAGATTTTTCATATATACTCAAGTTGTCTTTCAATAATGACAAAGAGTTGGCGTTCCTGGTATAGTATTTATGTTGATCTGAATATTTCTCGAACTTACTATGTTACAATTAACGTGTATGCGTGTTCTATATATATAAATATATATACATATATATATATATATATATATATATATATATATCTAAAATATAAAATTCTCGTGAAACGGTGTTTGTAATTAAACTCCTCCGAAATGGCTCGACCGATTCTCATGAAATTTTGAGGGCATATCGATTAGGTCTGCGAATCGGACAACATCTATTTTTCATCCCCCTAAATGTTAAGGGTGGTCCACCCCTTAATTTTTTTTAATTTTTTTGATAACAGTTGTTGTTTTTATGATACAGCATTCAAAAATACATACCAACCTGAATTTTCACCCTTCTACGATCAACCCCTATTTTTCCATCGCGATTTTTATTTTATTTTATTTTATCCACAGATCCGCAATAGGGTTGCAAGATGGCAATCGAATATATTAATTGTAGTACGATAAATTGAGAACGGGATAACGGGATAAAGAAAAAATGGGATAACAGGAAAATGGGATAATGGGATAACGGGAATAACGGGATAACGAAAAAACGGGATAACAGGATGACAGGATAAGGGAATAACGGGAAAACGGAATAACGGGATAAATAAAAAACGGGATAACAGGAAAACGGGATAACGGGAAAACGGGATAACGGGAATAACGGGATAACGAAGAAACGAGAAAACGGGATGACAGGATAAGGGGATAAGGGGATAAGGGGATAAGGGGATAAGGGGATAAGGGATAAGGGGATAAGGGGATAAGGGATAAGGGATAAGGAGATAAGGGATAAGGGATAAGGGATAATGGGATAAGGGATAAGGGATAAGAGGATAAGGATAAGGGATAAGGGGATAAGGGATAAGGGATAAGGGGTTAAGGGATAATGGGAAAACGGGATAACGGGATAATGAAAATGGATAACAGAAAACGTGATATCGGGAATAACGGGATGAAGAAAAAACGGGATAACAGGAAAACAGGATAACGGGACAACAGGAAGCAAAAGGAAGGGAACAGGAAGCGGAAGGAGTCAAAAGCATATTCTAGATGGAACAACATAAAGGAAAACATAGAAAAAAAGAAATTCTCCGCGGACGAGAGTTTTCGGGAAAAACATTTCAGGGAACATAGAAATTTGGACAGGACAACGTCTGTCGGATCAGCTAGTATATATATATATATATATATATATATATATATATATATATATATATATGTGATTCGAGAATATAGGTTTTCAGCTGTATCTGTATTTATTCCAAATATTAACCTCAACACTCGTTTTTGTTGTATGAATATTTTCCTAGAGTGCACCGAATCTCCTCAGAGAACTACGTTATAGGTGAGGTGACAGTAGACCGGAGAGTATTGAACATCGAGTAGGATGCTTCTTTCCAGTATTTTTGTTAGTTGAGAAATTGCAGAGTAGGCTGAATTCATTTTCTTAAGGACTGGTTCTGCATGGTTTTTCCAAGAAAGATGTTGATCTAACTGAACTCCCAGAAATGTTACGTGAACTTTGTGTTCTATATCATCGATATACACGGTAGTACTGTTTGGTCTACATTTGAAATTCATATAAATACTTTTATCAAGATTTGGAATTAGGTCATTTTTTAGCACCATTCTTTGAAAGTTTGTATTACTTCGAAGGATATTGCTTGTAGTTCCTCAGGAGACCGTGCTGAGGGCACCACTGAGGAGTCTTCAGCGAACATTATCACAGAACAATTTTTCAAGTGCTCGGACGGACCCCTTAGGAAAACCTACATCAATATCGAAAAGGTCCGACCTCACATTTCCAATTTGTAACTTTTTCTCATGGAGAGATAGGATCATAGAACTTCGAAGTATTTTGCCTCTCATTCCATAGGAGTGAGGTTTTTTCATAATCAAGGTAATCTGCAGACTGTCAAATGCACGCGACAAATGATAAAATAGGCCTGAAACGTATTTTCCTGAGTCTAGATGTTCAAAGACGTGGTCAAAAAACGTATATACCTCTCTTTGTTCCCGACGTAATACTGTGTTTCAGTCAAGGAAATCAATAATTTTGTTATAGTGAGCCCTTTGGGAAATTTTTGAAACAACATTCAATATAGTTATTTGCATGTAGTTTTGGGGGTTATTACGGTCTACCTTTTTATGGATAGGGATGATTTTACATATCTTCAATTCTTCAGGAAACGTTCCTGTTTCTAATCGGTTTCAGATACAAACATATTTGATAGTGAAAAATTTATATATGTTTTAGGTTTTTGAGCGAGTTTACGAACAGTGAATGATCATTGTTAATGAATGAATCTGTAGAACGAAGCATTTAGAAATGGACACACGATTTTGGAACGAGAATAATTGTTGTGATTTCCACGTTGGAAATTCAAATATAACATGAATTCTGGTGATTTTATCCAATTTTACATGTGATTCGGGAAATATTCTCATCAAATATCATTCGTGCTAGAGGATTTTATCGCAATTTTTTTTTTATTTTCCCTCAAGCATTTTGCCACTAGGAAACTCAACTCGTGCAATTTGCGGTCTCATTATCAAAGATTAAAACACTCAAGCTTCGCTCTCGTGGTTTAATCAGATGATTAGACCGCAAATCGCACTCATTAAAATTTCCAGGCAAAATGCTTTCATGAAAATTTAAAGAAAAATGGAGCTATAAAACTACTCTTCTTCTTTTATGCACGTGGTGGGCTAGTTCCGAAGAACTCCGTGCACGTAGGCCTCTTTAATTGAACCCATTGTGCGCCCACGTGATCTGAGAATCAGCTGGGCATGCCGATTTTTCTGACGAAACTCAGCAGTTTCCCTCAGATGAACTCTTTGATATCTCCTGGGTTCTAAAGATGCTCCCAGGTTGATCTCCTCCTGGTGCACCAAAGCTGGGCACCAGTAAGGATTTTCGACGATGTCCCGTCCAGGCATCATCTGCATATAGGATCGTCTGTGATCCCAATGGGTTCCATGTGCCTGTTCAGTTGATTGTGTCCTGTGAGGTTAGGGTTAGGTTAGGGTAGGTTAGGTTAGGTTAGGTTAGGTAGGTTGGTTGGTAGGTAGGGGCTGGGTTGGTAGGTTAGGTTGGGCAGGGTTGGGTTAGGTTGGGTGGGTTAGGTAGGTTAGGCTAGGTTAGGCTGGGTTGGTGTGGTAGGTTGGGTTAGGTTGGGTGTGTAGGTGGGTTAGGTTGGTTGGGTTGGTTAGGTTAGGTTAGGTGGTTGGGGTGTGGGCAGGTTGGTGGGTTAGTTGGTTAGGTTAGGTTGTTAGGGTAGGTTGGGTTAGGTTAGGTTGGGTTCAGGTTGGGTTAGGTTGGGTTGGGTTAGGTAGGTTAGGTTAGGTTGGGTTAGGTTGGGTTAGGTCGGTTGGTTGGTGGAGTTGGTTAGGTAGGTTGGTTAGGTTGGGTTAGGTTGGGTTAGGTAGGTTGGGTTAGGGCAGGGTTGGTTGGGTTAGGTTAGGTTAGGTTGTTAGGTTGGTTGGTTAGTTGGGGGTTAGGTTGGTTAGGTTAGGTTAGGTTAGGTTGGTAGGTTGTTGGTGACAGGATCTCTCTTCGAAGGCCCTTTATTTGGAGCTTCGATTGCCCCCATACATGGCGCCTCTTGCCATGTTTTGATAAACTGCTTCTGCAGCGGTTCCTCCATATTTGAGATGGCCAGGCTATTGGGTATTCCCAACATTGGTTCCGGTCGAGTGAAGTCTGTTCTGATGCTTCTTCTCAACACACGTTTGTCCTGGTACCCATATGAGGACTGACTTTCCTTGTTTTTGTATGCTTTCTATGGCGTTTCTAAACTTGGCCAAATTTGAATGTGATCCTATTTGATCCAATCGCCATGATTGCTGTCCGAGTATATGACAATAGGTCGTCGATTCTGTTGATATGACCCCTAGCACATATGTTAGTACCCTCGAGAACTTCGCAAGCGAATATAGAAAGTCAACAAAATTTTGGGGATTGATGGAACAAATGCATACCTTTGACAATGTCAGGAACGGACTTTCCCCGAAGAGCAAAAAGATTTGTTAGGATTCAGAGCCAGATAATGATCACCGGATATTCATTGAATGATGTTCAATTCCCTATTGATTATTCGATAGGCAATTAAAGCATATCGAAAAGCTGGAATGAATATGGGACCTGTTGTCATCGGTTTTACATTTGTAAAATAACAATTATCAATGAATTTATGGAAATATGCAGTAAAAAATGGTATATAAAATGGGACCAAGTATTGAACCCCTGTGGAACACTTCAGGTCAATGCCCCGGTTTGAAGTGAAATTTTTTAAGTTTAACACGATGTTGTCTACCAGTGAGGTAACAACAGAAAGATCACTGAATTTTCAGAGAGTCCTATGAAATTTTGGATGCATATTGAAATATTGGGATCGGAATCGAATGCTTTTGGGTAATCTTACGGTACCACTATTAGTGGTTGAGTAACCCCTTTTGGGACAACTGGTGATCCTGAAACCAGATTGTGTATCCGAAGCAAAGCGTTTTTCTCCAGGAAACCAAAAAACCCATTTTTATTATTCTTTCCAGGTTTTGAATGATGGAAAGAATACTTCTTTCGGTTTCATTCCCTTGTCCCCCTTTTGGTAAAGATACTACATGGTGACCTTCCATTTTGGGGGAAAAAAAATCTGAGTTTTCTATACAGAAATTCACAATATTTAATATATAATCAACCAGGGGGACAACACATTGAAATGAAACCATAATTGAGACCATCAGCCCCAGTACTTCTTTTTTTTAAAAATTTTGGTTGTTTGTATATCTCGGTTGATCAACTTTCGCGAAGTGTAAGTTTTCTGAGAGTCCTGCTCTTTACCCATCATAATATTATCAATGTTTTCTGTTGGACAATCTGAAAATTGAAGAAAAAAAAATTATCTTTTTTTTTAAATAAACTTTCAGACAGGTGCGGGACGAAGATTTTTTTTATAAAATTCAACTTTTCATAGTCCTCCAAGTATCTCTATATTTCTACCAACATGATGTTGCAAATAGCCTCTCTCTTTCATCGTCTATCGGCAAAGTTTAATCGCTTTGTATTCCTCATAAACTTTGGGATTCTTTTTTCCCCTTGAATTTATGAAAAGTGTATCTCTTTCTTTAAAGATCGTTTATATTATTCGTTATCCATGGTTTCACGTTTTTTGAAAACTGTTTTTTTTTCCTTGAAACCTTTATTGCCGCTTACAGCTTGAGGGATGACATAAACTCCCCAAACATGGTCCTTCGGAAAGGACTTCTATGTCCCAGCAGAGGTACATCCAATCACAAAGTAGCAGACTCCTAACGAAAGATGGGGGATCCCCTCACAAATCCAGGGTACGTTTTATAAAAGGGGACATTCAACCAAGAAGTGGTAAGAGCCCTCAAACTACTGGGAAATCTTCACAAATCCAGGGGTATGTCCACAAGAGAGGTAATCCAACCACGAGATAGCAGATTCCCCCACAAAGGTATCCCGCATTGTCTCGAAGAAACCGTATTTTGAATCTTTTAACCGGAAATTTTGACCTTGTATTTATTCAGATGAACATGATTGTGGGGTGGAAGGAACTAGAATTTGGTGCCAGTTGATTTGCCCTCCCCCCTTGCTTGTCGGTTTCATTATCCATAGATTGTACCAAAAAAAAAACGGTTTCAAAAATAAAATTTAACGAGACGATTACACCCAAAATTGACAAAAAAAAAAATTCCCCAAAATTGATCAATGAAATTAACTGAGAGTTTTTTTGGAACAATAGACAATTCAGATGTGGGGCCGTGATGAATTTGATAACGTGTTGCTGTCGTGGTATAATAAAGAAATATGTGTACCCTTGAAGGGAAAAAGGCGCCGCACTTATCCACATTGGTTTTACCACGAACATAATTTAATAAAATCAAAATGAAATTTTTGACATGTTTTGGGTAACCTTCCACAGTCTGAAAATGAAAATATTCAGGAAAATCTAAAAAAAGTGTAGAAAGGGAAAAAGATTAGTTCAACCCCCTGTTATTGGGTTCCCAAATTTATTTCCTATGGGGAAAAAGATTCAATTTTTAATAACCGCCGTTTTTACGGTTTTCCCCTCAAAAAATTTTTTAAAAATTAAAAGATACTTTCTTTTAGAGGGAAGTGAGATATGGTATAATGCTAAAAAAATGATCCGAACAACCCCCCCTATATCAAATGGGAAAAATTTAAAGGGAATCTAAAAAACTTTTGGCAAAAAACCCCGAGAAAAAAAATTTTTTGGGTTTTGGTTTTGAAAAGCCCAAAAAGAAACCCCCCGGGGAAAAAAAAAAATTTGGTTTTTTAAAACAATTAAAAAGGGGAAAAAAATTTAAAAAGGGTTTTTTTGAAAAAAAACAAGGGGGGGGGGAAAAAAAAATCCCGGAAACCGTAAAAAAGGTTAAAAATTTTTTTTTAAAGAAAATTTTCAAAAATTTTACAGAGGATGTTTTTTTTGGTTTTTTTCGAAAAAAAACTTTAACTGTCAAATCCTCTACTCTGTGGAAATGTACCTATGTTGAAAAGGACCATTTTAGTGAAAAAAAGAAACATAGCCATTTTCCCGAAAGGTTTTTTAAAAAAAGGAAAATATTTGGTTCCCCCCCCAAAAATCAGAAGTCTTCAGCGGGGAGCAACCCCAAAAATTCATTAGGGAAGCGGATAATAAAAACATATCTAATCCCAAAAGGAATTTCAACAAAATTTTTCGATGGGGAATTTGTACCCCTTTTTTTTTAGGTATCAACAATTAAATTTTGGGGGGTAAAGAGAAAAACCCCCAAAAAAGTCAATTGATGTGATAAACGTAAAGGGGAAAAATGTTGTTTTGTGAAAATCCCCGGTTCCCCAAAAACTTTTTAAAGAACTTTTTTTGTTTTTGGAAAAAAACCCCAATGTTTTTTGGAATTTTTTATTTTTTTTCGGCCCCCAACCCCCTACATAACAGATTATTCGTGAATTACAAAAAAAAAATGTTCTATTCAGCCTGTTGGTATCCCCATTTTTTGGGGTTTCAAAAAAATCGCAGAATTTTTACTTTTTAAACCCAAAAAAATTCACAGGCCATAGAAAATTCCCCCGAATTTGGCGAGGGTTTTTCTGATTTTTGGGGAAACATCACAAATTTGAAGAGACACGGTGGGATAGTCTACCATTGTGGCTGGGATATAAAGATAATTAAATTTCCACAAAATAAAAATTCCAAACCTTTTTAAAATCATCAGAGGGGCCCAACAATTTGAAAAGGAAACTTTGCCTTCTTTGTTCTTTTAACAAAAGGAATTTTTAAAATCCCAAAAAAATTTTCCCCCAAAAAATTGAATCCCCCCCAAATATTAGTAATTCTCGAATTCAAATATAAATATCAATATAAATAAAATTCTGTTTTTGTTCTGTTGAATTCAAATAAAATTTTTAAAAGTATAAAAAGGGAAAAAAAAAAAATTTTCTCTTTTATTTTTTATTCTACACGGTTCCCAAAAAAAAATTTGCCCAAAAACGCCCGAAAAAAAGTTTTTGGACTCCCAAAACCCTTAAGATTTTGCCTACGGCTCGTCCTAAATTTTTTATTCGTCCAAAAACCTTTTTTTCCGGCTTGTTACGTAAATTCCCTTTTTCCCTTAACAGTGGGGGTGTCAATGATTTCTTTTCAGGGCAGTTTTTTCCAGGGGGAAAATTTCCCCCCAGAAAAAATGGGTAGACTTTATTAGAAAAAATTAGGTGTATATGTTTTCCTTTTTTGGAAAATCGAAGTTCATTAAAAAAAGATAGTTTGGGGAAGACCATTTTTTCTAACCGATGATACGATCATTGGTTGTTTTTTGGGCAGGGATTTTTTTCTAGTATTTCCAAAAACCTGAAAAAATTTACAGATTTGGGGAAGCCTCGTGGGGTTTATTGGGGAAATTTATTTTCTTTTTTTGGGTTTTTAAGATACAGGGTTTTTTCAAAAATTAAAAAAAAGGTCTTTGGGGGGTTATATATTATGATGAATTTTCGTTTTTTTTGAAAAATATAATTTTTTTATATTTTCATTGGTGATATGGGGGGTTTAAATTTCCGCGTTGCTATAAGCTGCTTGGGGTTTTTAAAAAAATTTTGCTCTTTGATATTTTCTATTGGGGAAAGGGATTCTAATTTTGGGTTTTTTTTTCCCTTTTAATTTTTTTTTTTTGGACCTTTCGAAAATTTTGGGGGTTTTGTTTTTCACATACCTTGAGGAAGGCTAATTTTCCCTTTGGGTTTTCCGAATTCTGGGGTTGAATTTTTCCCCGGTTTACCCCGGTTCCTGGTCCCCGGGTTTTTCCATTCTTTTTTTGGGGGGGCCATGGTTTTTTTGGGGTACAGGGGGGAAGGAAAAAGATCATGGATAGATAAACAGAACTCCTTTTTCCGGGGTGAAGTTTTCTGTTATTGTTCAAAATAGGTATTAAAAATTTTTTTGAATTTAAATTCGTTATTGGTGAAATAGTTCGGAAAGGAAGAGCACTATTAAAGTTTTATACCTGGTTGGGGAATTTTTTACTTATACCATGAATCAGGATGTCTCCTCCCCAACGCTGTCAAGACTGAATACCATGAATCAGGAACTATATAGATGGGAAATCAGCATTTGGATCCCGTGGATATAAATCATTAAGGTAATATTGGTTTTGTTTAACCCCAAATTTTGGGATTACCAATTTTTTTAGTAAAATTTTTTTGTGGCATCCCCTTTGGAAATTTATTTTTTCTTGAAGCTTTGTTTTTTTTTCCCTAACTACATCTTCTTCCCCTTGTTTTTTTTTTTTAATTTTTTAAATTGCCTAAAAATTTCCTTTCACCGTTTTATTTTTTTTTTCAAAAATTTTATATACAATTATTTTTTTCCCTCTTTTTATCTTTAAAAAAATTTTAAAAAAAAATTTCTTCTGATACCAAATTAAAAATACTTCCCCCCAAATTTAATTTTACACCTGACCATCTATTCCCCATTGGCTATTTTTTTTAAAAAGACATTTTTGGTGTTCTATCATTGGCTACTTTTTTTTTGCTACAATTTCCTTTTTCTGTATGTTTCAAATTTATAAAAAATTTTGATTCGTTTATTCCCCAAAATTTTGCAAATTTAGACTTTTTTTTTACTTTTGAGCAATTATGAGTTGGGGAAAAATTTTGACAGTGTATGAAATTGATTGTTTTTATAGTATTTTTTTCATTTTATCTATCCGTATGGCTCTAATTTTGAATTTCAAAAATTTTACAAACAAACTTTTGAAACCATTAACCATCTAGTAATTATTCTTTTTGTGGGTTTTTAGTCTTTTAAAATTTACAACTCGCATAACATAACATAAAATATATATATATATATATATATATATATATATATATATATATATATATATATATATATATGTATATATATATTTATATATAACTTAAATTTGACATCAAGGTAAATCAGTAGGCGTTTACGAAGGAAATAACCTAAAAACTAAAATTAATGAGGAATTGAAATTAAATTCAGCCATTATATAAAATACGAGTTAGAATGCTCCAAGACTGAGTTTCAGACCACCTCTAGGTAGATCATTAGGCATTTTCAATGGAACAAATCTGAAAACTACAAATTATGGAAAATTATAATTTAGTTCTGCCGTAAGTTTCTGATGATGAATAATGCATATGTTCACCGAAAACAATTTCCTATTTGCTTGGAATTTGCAATAGCAACAATACCATGGTCTCAGTCTTGACAGCGCCCTGTCCGATATAGGCTCCCCAATATTCAACAAAGAGTCAAAACCATTTACGGTGTTTATCTCATAATCTCGGATCCAAGCCAAAGAAGGGCTCAAGGAAGCTCTATAGTAGAGTAAAACGGCCTGCGGACATTAAATCAGCCTGAATTGGCAACTTGTCAAAAAATAATGTGAACAATGAATGTGCCATGTTTGGTACAAGCGACGTTCGGGGTTGTCGGTGTCGCCGATAAAAAAGTTGAGATGTGAACTGGTGCCAAGATCCATCCATGTATAACGTTCTTCAATAGATAAAAAAAATGAGTTATGTTCTTTGTTATTGAATTTAACTTGTTTTATATTTAACTGAATTGTAGTATAAAATAGAACAACTAGCAAATTCTAAGCTAGTACCAAATATCATCATACGTAATTTATTGACTATTAGAACTAAGTCATCCAACTAAATTGTTTATAGTATGAAATAGAACAACTACCAAAGTTAAATTTGAGCTTGTTTCAAATATCATCACGTTGAACATAATTCATTGGCTATTAAAACTTGCCAACTTTTCTTTTAAATCAGGCGAAGAACGTTGTATAGCTATGATTTGAAAACTCTTTTATAGTCGACGCCGATTACCCCTAACGTCGTTTGTACCGAACTTGGCCCCCTTTTCTTATTTATGTTTTTAGTGAGTTGCACACTCTCTCTCTTCTGGTAGTAGCTCTCCTCACATGAGAATAACAATTCAGGGAATATTCGGAGACAGACTATCAAATGATTATCAGTCAGTACAGAATATTCAGTGTCTGGCGAACTGGTCTATACTTGGGAATAACGCAATTCGCCTCAGTTGACTGGGATGTGAAGCATATAAATATGAAAGTTGGTCTCTTTTCATGCTATGAAATATGTACTCCAGAAAATTGATGTCTACCATTGAAGTTATTATTTGCTGAAAACTCACCTGAAATCACATATAACTTTCCAATATCCAGTTGTACTCCGCACATTGAATCGTACGGCGCCGTGATCAGCCTTCCGGACTTGAGAGCTAGCTGGCCCTTTTCGGATATTTTGTATTCTTTCCTCACTCGGACTTTGTAGACTTTCGTTCCGTTGAGTATCCGTTCTCGCTTGACTCGAGCCAGGATTACTGAAAACAACAATGCTTTTATTTAGTCCCGCTATTCGAAAGTTTCTCGATATCAACAGATTCAAACCCGATTTCCAGTAGGAAAGGTTATGAGGTTATATTACAAGAACATTACAGGGCAACCTTTCGTGTAGCCAGAACTAGAATGTGAATTAGGCCAGTTTTCCCAAATTTGTGAAGGTTTAAAAGCATTTTCGACTTCAATCGGTAGTAAATATATTTTGGACTAGTAATTCTAAACTCAGTATTTGGTTTGCAAAGTGAAATATTTGTTGAAAACATAGTGATATGGCTATCGTTTATATGTTTCCTTCATATACTGTGAATGTATAAACATCTAATATTTCTAAATTTTCCACTTTATAATAGCACAGTAGAGTACGGTCGATTTTTCTCCAAAATGAATTTTGAAATCTTATTTTGAATAACATTCGATTTCATATGAACCTCCCCAAGCCAAGAGTCCAAACGTAAAATAGATTCAATTGAAATTAAGTAAGTGTTTCAAAAGATAGAATTATTGAACAAATATCATATTTTATTGTTACATAGGTTATGTGAGATCCCACTTAATTTTGGTCTATAATAATACCAAATATAGTTTAATTCTTGATTTCAGAGTCTTAGTTTGCACAAATACATTTTTCAAATTGAGGACGATCAACAGATGTTTTGGAAAATGCAATTCAATTCGTTTTATTAACGTTTAGTGATAGGTTAAGGCATCCAACCAATTGTTGACGTGTTCAAAACTCGTATCTTTTTCGGCCTCCCAATCTTTATCACTAGACGAGCACAGTATCATCTGCATATGACATGAATTACCTTAATATACATTTCAGTTGGGCTTCTAATGTATATATTAAATAGTATTGGATTTAAAACTGTTTCTTGTGGTATACCAATCTGTAAATTTTCCAGATGTACTAACAGTTTCTCTAACTTTTAACTTTTTGTTCTCTGTTTCTTAGATAGTTTTCAAAGACCTCTAACACAAATATATACATTTATCATTGAATCCATACGATGTTCGGCAGTAAATTATCAGGTTCAAAGAAGTCTATCAATATTTTTTTAAACATTTCTCAAATAATTTCGCGAATTACCAATTGATAGGTCTGTAGTAATAGTTATCAGATTAATATGGGCCTTATAGATAAGGGTTATAACAGAAATTTCAAACTCTTTTGGTACAATTTCCAGATTCTCTATCAGAAGTGATGATAGTTTCTTCGGTTGGAATACACTCGGAAATGAATTTTGAAACATCTAAAAAACATTATCTCCTTTGATGTTCAAAATTATTTTCGATATTCCACCAGAGAAGAACTATCACTTTGTAGAGAATCTAATGTGATTCCGATTATCAAACAAGATATATATGACTTGTCACAGTTTGTTTATCTCAAAATATTTCCAATTTCTTCTGACAAAGAACTCATAATGGGTAATTCCTTGAGTCCTTTATTAGCTGAAATATTTATGGACAACTTGGACGAAAAAATGCACAATAATCCTTTGATTAAAAATGTCTTATATTGGTACAGGTATGTGGATATTTCAGTGTGATTCCTGGGAACCGGAAAATAATTGAGTTGTTTTTCGACTTCATCAATGCAATCAATCCACCAATTAAATTCACAAAGGAATTCAATACACTCATTAGACCTAACTATAAAAAATTTGTTATAAATATATCTTTTCAATAATAATAATAATAATAATAATAATAATAATGCTTACAATTTGCATGTAAGTAAGTTGTAAGTACAATGAAAACAGATGAATGAGGTGAAAACTCATTTAGTTCACTTAAGAACTTGTCTATAAGTTTTTTTTTGTTCCATTAGTTTCAACATAGTGGCTTGGTAAATGAAAGGATAAATGTGTATATAAATAATGTAAGAAAAATAAAAAAGAACATAGTGCTAGAACTTATGACAAACACATACATAAACTATATTGATGAATGATCCCTTAATGGTGAGTATATCAGTTCATTGATCAATTAAATTATAGAATTTAGTTTGCTCGGATCCGAGGATCCATATTTTCAACTTTTTCTTATATAGGGCTTTGGAGTTGATATTTTTCAAGTCATCTGGTGAATATTGAGCAAGGTATGAGAGCATCTTTGACAATTGACTTTTGGGCTTTGGTAAGAACACATTGGATTTTAAATTATTCTAGTGGGATATTTATGGTTAATCTGATTTACGTAAGATTTATTGCTGGCTACAACAAACAAAATAGTTGCCTCTTATCGAATAAGTTAGATTCGGCATATAACTTTTCAGTCGGATAAGTTTTTGGTTTGCGTGAAATAATCTTGATGAACGAGGATTAATAGGATCGTGTCGCTTCTCAAAGTGAGGACGTCAATACATATATTAATTGTATTCTGCTTTCAGAAGAAATTTCAATAGGAATTAAAAATAATTAAACAATTGCTATCAATAACGGTTATATTCCAAAATTATGGAAATTTCCTCAAGAAAACTTCCTATACAAAAAAACATAATTTCAAAGTATTACAAATTTAGGTAATCCTAGCGAAAAAAATTTAAGCAAATTGAGAACAATGAAGATAAAACTGAAAAATCTTATAAATCTGTAGAATATAAATCAACGTGTGGCTCTTGTGCTAGTTTTTACATAGGCCAAACAGGCAGAACACTCAAAAAACGATTATCAGAACATAGGAACTGTTTCGTCAATGGAAAAACAAATTCAACTTTTGCTACTCACCTCTCGACTCAAAATCATTGTTTTTTTCACAATTTCAAAATATTACATACAGAAAAAAAATTTTTGATTTTCTAGACAGTTCAGAAATCAATAAATCCAAAAAGTCGCGATATTTTACTGAACTGGTTTCGAATACATTGATTTATCTATAAGAATTACAGAAAACAATTATTACAATCAGATATATGTTGTACATTTCAATACGGAAGAAAAATAGGTATTGCAATAATTTCCATTCTTATCATTTGAAATTGTACTGATTGTAAAATTCGTAATTTTATTACTTTTTTTGGTTTTAAATTTTTGATAGTTTTTTTTAAGTTAATTATATTTTTGTTTATTTCATTTTTATAGTATTCATTTCTAGTTTGGAAGATTATCTTATTCAAAACATTCTCAATCATTTCTATAGTATGTAATTTGCATTATCCGTGCTGTAATTTTTTCGCAGTTTTCTTACGTTTGTTTTAATTTTTATAGAATTAATTAAGTCATTTGTTATCCGAGGTTAATTTTTTATAACTTAAGTTTTTATGTTTTTAATATACTGACACGTTTATATGGTACGCTATTCTTCATCAATAATGCGGGAAGAGCCTAAGACTATAATTTATTTTCTGTTGGCATGGCAAGTAATCTGTTTTTTTCACGATACATTGTCATTTAGCTTCCCTTCTTGATACCAGGGTCAAATTTTTTAATTCCCGTCAAACTGATAATGACATGAAATGTATGAAAATGTACGTTTTGATTGTCGGACATGTAGAAATAATAATCCAGGAGAATTTTTAAAAATATATTGTTAATACAAATTATTCCTATATATATATATATATATATATATATATATATATATATATATAGCTAACTTTAATAAAAATATTTGAATAAAAATTCCTGGAAAACTTTTAGAATTCCACGAAAACGCAAACGACACCAAACTTTAAAAAGGTCTGTAACATTCATTTATCTATCAAGCTCATTGACATAATGCCTGCAGCTGCGATTATGCTACTACGCTACCGTGAGGACTGTAGGGTTTGGGATGTGAAAACGGGGTTAGGGGAATGTGGGGCGTATTTCATCTGCAATGCTTGTCTAGCAAGTTAGAAGATTACACACCTTGATCCTAGGGGGATCGCCGCCCTGTTGTTAACCCTTTACCCTATATTTAAACAAAACGTTCTCTAAACCAAATTTTTGTTCCTATTTCCTGCGATAGTGATCGTTTATATGGGAACTAATGTGATAATACTTTACAAATAATTTAGCCCACCAGGTGATTTTATAAAAACTATATTTTTCCCCAATTTAGTCGGTGTAGCTTCGGATGTGAAGGGAGAGAAACACTAGCAATCACAAATCTTTCAAATGATACATGACCGACTGCGGAGAAAAAACTTCCCCCTCTTCGATATTTCTATGTAAATAAATTGAAAGTTCGAAGTGTACCAAAATGCGGGCATGAGATGGGAGTGATGCCTAATTTGGAGACAAGAGTGATGTTTACTTGAGGGAGCTTGAACACCCCGAACATCTCAAAATGAGCAGGGATCCTTTAGCTCATGAATACATCCGTGATTCTTGTAAAATAATGTATTTGTGGAAGCAATACATTCATAATGATTGTGTTACAGTAATTAAAGGAAAAATCACTTATTCTACCTGTTTTTTATGTTTTCCCTAAACATAAAACAATTGATCAGCAGAAATGAGGATTCAAAAGTTGTCAACTTGTGATAATTAAAACAGAACTTGTCTAAAAATGAAGAAAAAGGTTTTTATAGGGAGTTGATAAAAACATAATGATAACTCAAAAATTGAAAGGAAATCTGGATATGACAGATAAGAGCTTTTTCTCTTTAGTATTGTTTGAAGTAGGAAATTGATATTAATCACATTTAGGAAGCTCACTGACCTGCACATTTGGAATTAAAATATTCTTTCGAAATACTGAGGACGAAGTTTGGTAAAATAGTATATAACAAAAAAAGGAAAACCACATTTGCGTATTATGAAATCATATCATGTTGTTCGTATACGCGTCAATTATTGACAATGCTTTTCAGACTTCTCATATATCGGAACCATAATTTGCTATCTCCATCATTTAATTAGTCCATTATCTTTTATCGCTAGCATGGGTGACATAACAAAATGCGACAACGCGTTTTAACGTATGGGTGGAAATGTATTTCAAACAAGTCAAGACTATAAATAATCATATTCAAAGAATCATTATTTCAAAGATAATTGGCAATAATTCAACAGTACAACTACCGATAGAAACAATGGAAGGTAAATAGGTCAAAACTCGATATTATTTAGTGCCTGACGAAGTACTCGATGAACTCATTCTGCTGATGGGTAATGTACGGGGTACGAGATATTGTAATTGATCGCAGAATCGTCAAGAAAACCTTCGAACTTCAAAACTTGATACGCAGAGAGCTCAAACGTTTCCATATGAAAATATCTTGATTTATTTTGAATGATAAATTTGAGAAAACGAAAATGAATTACGATTAGGGTAACTATAAAACATCGGAAATTTTGGCTTCATTGGTGAAAGTGATCTTTGATGGTGCCTCGTACTAGGATTTTGATTGTAAAAAATACAAATTCATTAGGGTTGCGAATGGTAAAACCCACCATATTAACACCTCATATACTCATATAGATGAATGGTTCAAAGAATAATGTTTTCCAAAACGGAGTACTCATCAGAAATCACCTGTAACAACAATGCAATAGTGGCATCGCATTCAGTAGGTCTTCAATATTACATGTTTTCTGACGAAAATCTATTTCACGCTCCACGGTCATCAGGAAAACCGGAAGAATTGGGGAACACATTTTCTAGGAGCAATTTTACTTTGCAATGATGGAAAAATGTTAGAAACAGTTCAATGACACTTTGAACAACAAAGTCATCGCATTCACTAGGTTATACAATGTTTATTGACGAAAATCTATTTACGCTCCACGAAAGATCGGAAAAATACATTTTTAAAGCAACTTACTTTGCAGTGATGAAAACACTTTTCGGAGGACACTTCAAACCAGTGTTTTTTACATTTACAACCTGTCACCTGATTTTATGAACACCCTGTTCATGTTTTCAGATAATTTCATATTATACAGATCTATATGAGTTATATGTCCCTTGGCAGATTATTCCTCCGATTACTTTTTGACATTTCTAGAAACCAATTAAAACTTTCAATTCAAATCATTCATGTACGTTTTGGCCAAAACATTATTATAGTGAGAATAATCTACGTAGAAAATTGCCGCAGAAATAATTTGAGGTATTTTGTTTTTATTCTTTGACAACCTATATTTTTAATTTGACGTCTGTCATCAATTCACATGAAAAGTGAGAAATCAATCAAAACCGGTTCAGTTCCTTGTATCATTTTGCGAGAAAGTGTGTTTGTGATCGTAAATTATCATTTATAATCTTCCTAGAGCATGAATTATTGCCGGAATTTTTGAAAATTTTATCACCAGTCGCGAAGCGACGAGGGATATTTTCTTTAAAATTCATGTACGAGACAATTTCCGGCAATTAATTCAAGCACGTGGGGGATTCGGTAAAAAAAATTTTCATACTGGAATTATATTTAAATAGAAAACATTAGGTAAATATTTATTTTGACGTTATTCACAAATAAATAGATGGCTGTGTGTAATGGGAGTTTTGGGGGAGATTTTTTTCTGATTTTCCTCGTTCCCTAGTAAAATAAAATATATAATATCAGATAAACTATTAAGTAAAATTAATTGATTTCATACAATTTTCTTACTAGGTTTCAGGGAAATGTCAATATTGACTAAAAATGAAAGTGGATGTTATTCAATATTATTATTGTCTAATTATATGATAGCTGTCATGTGCCGGGAAATTTCCACTATTAATTTTATGTCTACATGCTAATGTGGATGAAAAATTTTCAGAAAATTTGCTGGTTACCATAGTAACAATGTCGAAATAAAGCATCTGAATGGTTGAAATGACTGGTATAAAATTTTCTATAGAAATACTACACGAGAATTCGATTAAAGAAGAGAATAATTCTCCAGATTTCTTTCTCAAACTTGTTGCCATTTGGCAATAGCCCGCCAGGCTCTCTTGTCTATTGCCTGGCAACAAGTTTTCGAAAAACTGTCGAATTATTTTCACTTCATTCTCACTCTCTTGCGGTATTACAACTGAAAAATCATTCATATGAGTATTATACTCATTTAAAAAACAGATGGGCGACGGTAAGCTTTTCCACTCCTGAGTAATTATTTGTTGAATAGGAGACGTAATATAAGTAACATGCAATAAAATCGAGTTTGCTATTATGCACGTAATATATTAAATAAAAAAAAATTAAGCATATAAATGTTTCATATGGAACTTAATTATTGAAATATAAAACAAACTCAAAAACGCATAAAATCCAATTATTTTTACCACAAACTCAGAACAAATGTCACACAATTAGTCCTTCCATTGTGTTTCTCGTTTGTTAATGAATTGTAATCAATATTAACTTGTTTTAATAATTATCACTTATAAGTCAAATAGTGAATGTTAAAAAAGTCTTCAGAAGCATAAATAACTTCGAAACACATGCGTTCACTTCTCAAATCATAAGACTACTAACGTGTATTCGGCAGAAAGAGAAGAGAAACGGTGAAACATCTATAGTTTGACCTTAAATTCTTCTACTCTTCTGATTCTACCCGCACTACGGAAGGACGATTTCTACTGAACGGTGTTGTTTATAGCCATGAAATATTGATTTTTCAGTTTAAAATACATGTATATATGTCTGTATATTATATTTTCGCGTTTGAATAATTAACATTTATAAATTGAATTTTCGAAAAAATTCCATAAAAAAGTTTAATATTAGATTTTTCATTTAAATATTTGATTATTTAAGTTTCTCACCTGACACGTTTCTGATTTTGAATGATTGGATATAATTAACATCTACTCAATGAAACCCCACTGACCGACTGACAGACAAGACATAGCTCAAGCCGGTGGGCTTCAAAGCATGAAATAATAATAATAATAATATTTATTCATCTTCTTTGATCATATAATGCTAATATAAGACATGTCACATGAGAAAATCGAAAGAAAAAAAAGAAGAAGAGACAGTTCAAGAGCAAAGAAACTGCCAGTAAGTATATGAACATACATTAGCAAAAAAAAGAAAAGACAGTTCAAGAGCAAACACACTGCCAGTAAGTACATAAACATACATTAGCACATTAAATCAGCAGAATATATGAATATATAGATATATACATACATTAGCACATAAACTCAGTAGAAATATTATACACACACTTCTCTAATAGATATTTTTCGAGGGTATTTTTGAAAATTGTATGTTAAGTGATGTTTTCCAGAATTGATGGGAGATGATTGAAGAATCTCATTCCATTATACTGGGCACTAGACTCATAAAGGGTTGTAGAATGTTTCGGCACACAAAACTGGTCTCCATATCTTGTTGAGTAGTTATGAAAGTTATTGTTTTTAGTGAATACAGAGGAATTATACTTAGCATATAAAATACATTTATATATGTATATTGCGGGGAATGTTAAGATTTCATTGGTTTTGAAGTGTTCTCTAACGGTTTGCCTGAAATTTAGATTAAATATCAACTTGATGATTTTTTTTGTGCAATAAAGATCCTGGTCACACTAGATACGCTACCCCACGTTACAATATTGTATGATATGTGGGAATAAACAAGTGAATAGTAGACCTCCACGAGCTGTTTAGTATTGAATATATTTCCCAGTTTCAGAATAGCATAGTAGCCACTGTTTATTTTTTAGGAATTTAGTTGTCGTGTATAGCCGGATATCCTCTTTTTCCACTTTGATAGTGAAGTGACTAGTTGATTGATTCCTAGAAGTGAACTGCATGGCTAAAGTTTTATTGGAGTTTAGTATTAAGGAGTTTTTTTCGCACCATAGTGTAAATTTCGCTGTCAGGATGTTGTGTTACAAGCAAGTTCACTGGAAGTTTCAGCATCTGCTGCCAGAGTTGTATAATCAGCATATAATACAGTGTAATCAGCATTGGTATGTAAAGGGAGGTCATTGACGTATAATATAAATATCTAGGGGCCCAAGACGGATCCTTGGAGAACTCCCCTTTGAATTCATACATGTTATTTTCAATATTCACACAAATTTTTCTCATACTGAGATATGAGGATTACCAGTGGAGAAAGCCACCTCTGAAACCCAATGCATATAGTTTGTTTACAATAATTGGTATATCTATACAATCAAAAGCCTTTGAGAGGTCAAAGAAAAGTTCACCGGCATACCTCCTTTCATCAAGTTGGCTATGAACATAATAAAAAAAGCCTGCATAGCACCTTCCGTTGGCCTGTCAGGAAGAAACCCATGTTGATGTTTTGTTAAGATGTTAAATTTGAATAGGAATGCAAACATATGTTTATATATGCATTTCTCAACAATTTCACAGAGTACTGTAGGATCAGTGATTGGTCTGTAGTTTTCTAGATAAAGTTGAATTAATTAATTATTTAGTTGTTTTAGCCGCAATAACAAAAAGTGCTCAAATTCCATTTTCTTTTTTTAAAAACTGTTGTAACAACACCGATTTTAAGATTCAAAGGAAATTTTTCCAGCTTCACAGATTTGTTTATCAAGTATGCCAATGAATTAGTAATATATGGGTGGATAAGTTTTATATTTTTTGTGGAAATACAATCTACTCCTACTGTGTTAGAATGTTTCAATGATTGAATGGCTGCTGCTACTTCATGACTATTGATTCCTATCAAATCAAAAGTGTTCTGGACATACATAGTTGTGCAGTTTGGGAATGTGGTATAAGTGAAATGTTCACTATTAGCAATGCTCTCAAATTTTTCACCAGGAGTTCCTTTACTTAGGTGAGCGCTGAGAAAGGATTTAAGAAAATGCTTCTCTTAGTAGGTTGAACAGGGGGTCAAAAATATTTAGACACGTTCTTTATATTTTTCCTAAAAATAATTTCGTATCGTTCTAACTTTAGTTGTATAATTTCAGTTGTTTTTTACCCAAAAACTCTAACATTCGAGAAAACTGGGATGGTTGCTGAGATGTAAACGATAGGAAATCCCCTCAGGCACACGGCTACTTAAAAATAAAATTAAAATCGGGGAAGTTTTGATGGGTAGAGTTATATCTCCAATGTCTCGGCTATATGTGGATGATATATTTAATTTAATTTAAGATTTGTGTTTGGAATATCCTGAGTACCATTTATTTATTGCAAAGTGGTATGAATATTCAATTTACACGCTTTCATAAGCTTGACCGGTATGTATGTATGTATGTATGAATGTAATGTATTTTTTTCTATTCAATATTCACTCACTTCCAGATGTCCAAATTATTTGGAATTATGCACACGTATCAATCGAAGGCGTAGAAGGGCCAACAACAAAATATTCTTCAAAAACATTTGGAATTTCCACTTTGGTCTGCAATTGTCACTTTGAAGTGACAATTGTTAGTTCAAAGTTTCAATTTCGAATGTTTTTGAAAGGGACAATTGTCACTCAGAAGTGACAATTGTCACTTCAAAGTGACAATTGTCAGTTCAAAGTGGCAGTTCCAAATGTTTTTGAAAAATATTTTGTAGTTGGCCCTTTTACGCCTTCGTATATCAAGAATCGATGACAATACAATAATTTCATAGCTATGACCTAGAATATTCACCAACATCATCAGGTCATAATGAAAAAATACCTAAATTTTCACCAAAAGTTAGTGAAATCTTAAATCTCATGTGGATGAATCAATCGAAGTTGGAGTGTTGTGTTGGAGCTTTTGTAGCAATTTGGGCTAGAGAGTTAAGAATGAAATTATAGTTGAAAAAAAACTACTAGTAAAAAGTTGACAATATTAAGAAATCTTTCTCCAAAAAATTATATCTAATATAGAAAAGAACGGGCTGCCCCCTACTTAATTTTGATGACTCTACCTTTACGAATGTCTAGCGATAACATTTTGTAAGACAACCGATATCAAGCACCCCACGCTTTTTTGCATTAAAATTAGTTTTTTCATCAATAACTTAATTCTTAAATTTTTTTACTTTTATAGTCCAGATTGCTATAAAAGCATGTTTTTTAGTGTTTTAAACTACAGTTTGTCATACTCTAGTGAGCCCGGTTATGTTCTACCCAGATTATCTTCATATTCTTGGGCGTAATAAGGAGCATACATTTCAAAGATATCAAGCAACACTCAAATATAGAAAACTCGTTCTCAATCGCGGATTCAAATAACGTCAGCCCATACCCACACGTAATTCTTCAAATATTTTCGGGTGTATATATGCACTCACGGTAATCACCGGTCCACGTAATCACCGATATATTCCAATCGCGAAATTGGTGTAGGCGGTACGCTTGCAATTTTATGGACGTAATAAAAGCAGAACTGGAACAGAGGCGCGGAGCGGGTGGGCTTTTCGCTGAAAATCAATGACAAATCTTTAAAAACCATGATTTCCACATACTTACATGGAAGGCCTTGTATTTTACTTCGAAATAATATGTCACATTCTTCCAAAATCTCATTGTTTTTCTGAGACGTGTTTTGAAGCCATTACTCACAAAATAATAATTAAGATTTTTTTTTATATACCACGTTTTTTAAACGAACTATAAAATAGTTTCTCCAAACCTGCTACACATTTGTAACACCATACAGATTCCTAACCCCATACAGATTGTCCTGAAAATTTGTTATTGGGAATTTTTTTCGAGCTATGGAAGTACTTGTGGATTTAAGAGAAAACGTGGGGCGCATGCAATAGACAATTGCTGCGTGAATAGTTCACCTGAATCAATAACTATGTTTTGCACTGTAAATGATATGAATTGTTGTGTAAGTTTTCTCAACGAAAGCTACTCCCAACTAACATTATAGGAAAATTATACCAAGCAGAGGGGTAAAATGGCTGGAAGAAGTCCGAATTTACCTATTTCTGACCAAATATTCCATCTTCAACTACTTACTTACTCCAAAGTTATAATTCGAGTTATAAAAACCGTAACTGAGACCACCGGATCTCCTACAAAAACCATAAACTTAATGGGCGTAATGTATGGTATGAAATTACTTGTTATGAACTTCAAATATACCTGCACAGCCTCATGGGTCGATAGAGTTATTTATTAGGTTAAGTTTCACCTGAAGGTGACCAGCAAAATGTGTTCAAAATACTTGAACTTTCAGGGAATACTTTCTAGTAAATATTAACCTAATTATTACCTCATGTATGTTCACATAGTCAGGGAATAAACAAGTCGGTAGATGGGTCTACTATGTATAGTAGATAGGTCTACTATGTATAGTAGACCTAGAGTGTACTCTACGTTACCTATTTTGGCACTAATTGAGTTGCCTAGGCATTTTTGTCCTAGTTTATACCTACTGTTCCACAATGAGGGCGAGATTACTACAATATTTGTCTAATAAGACTAAATATCTACAACGAAGTCAAAGTTACCAAAAATGAATTCCTCAAAGTAACTTGGTCTATTATCAGATATGACGCCCGAATCGATTTGGATGAGGATGACATGATACAATTTACTCTCTTCAAATAATTTATTTTGTGCAGAATTTTAAAAATATATGAATTGCCAAGTAGAAATTTGAATAGAATTAATAAACCATACAGGTATACCACCAGCTACTATAGATTAGCTGCCAGAATGGGAACATATTCCGAACCTACACTTCCCAAAGTCCAAAGTTCAGAGCTACCATGTTCCCACTTATGTGGTACATAAGAATAATCTACTATGTGCTGCTCCATGCCTCTTAATGACGGCAACTATTTCAAAACATTCATCATCAATTTTTATGAATAAAATATGAAAGCAAATGGGTGTTAACCATCGACGGAGGCAATACAAAACAGGGTTATGTTAGGTTATGCCGGTAATGGATGGATTGACAGAATGAACAGAATGAATGCATAGATAAGCTGCGTTCAGCAAGCGTCGTCTGTCGCCAGCGGTAAACTACTGCCGTGACGTTTTCAATGATACGACAAAATGAAATTCCATGAAGTTGGTCCAGCTGAAGCAAATAGGTAAAAAAAATGTATTGAATAAAATGCTCGGCATTCTGTAAAGTTTACATTCTGAGAGTACTTTCAGACTATGCGGAACGCGGACATGTCAAACTACAATTTTTGAGCCAATCACTTCACACCATTTGATAAATGCAATTATCGCGTACTATTTTCAATACCACTGTTATTTGATGTTCAATAAACACTTGAATTTCAGAATAAATACTTATTACGGGGTTTTGTAGTATATATCGTTTTCTTTGAGTAACTAGGTATAGGCTAGAAGAGATACTTGGTTTACCGTCAACAAAAGTAGAAAATAATGTTTATTTTTCTCCGTATTAGTAATTGAAATGATCATTTTAGTGTTTCTGCTCAGAATATCGAATAACAACAATATAAATTTATTATCCACGATTCCAGTGCAACCAGAGAACGGAACGCATAGACATATCGCATGAAAAAACATCCCATAACAAATTTGTATTCCATCACGTTACCACAATTTGAAAGGGTCTGAAATCCCAAGATGAGGAAAATGGACTTCAAAGTCAGGAATGAAAGTTACTTTCGACTTTGCATAGCGCCTATGTGTTCTCAAAGTTGAAATTTTAGGAAAATGCGACTTGAAGGTCCCATATGGGATAGACGCCATATTTTTTGGCTTGAAGCGTTTCCGCCATTGCAAAAATGACCCATAATTTTCTCGAATCGACTATATTTCAATGAAAGATAGTCAAAAAATTGGTGTATATGATATGTATAAACATACTTCATCTATGAAATTAGTTTCGGCAGTGTTTGATGAAAAAAGTTGAGGAAGGACACTTAATTTTATGAATTTTTCAATACAAATTTGATAGTTTGAAGGGGCCTACTTGTTTTACATAAGTAAAATTCAACATTATCACAGAAAAGTTTGTATCGCAAATAAAATCCGAACTAGATGTGAATGCGAAACCAGCACTTGCATACATCATTCTCCGCTCTACGTTTCTTGACAGTTCTTTTTTTGTACGCCATGTTCATCTTCAAAGCTCTTACGAATAAATATGTAGGTTAATATACACAATATGCAATAAACTTTTATAACCTTCTTCTAACCTCCGACTGTTTGTTTTAATATAGTGTTTATAACCTAAAATGGGTAGAAATGACTAAATTTTCACCATCAGTCGACTATTCTGAAGGCAATTTCACCTATTTATGCCTTCGACTTATTAGGCAACATGTCCTGATTGCCCAATTTTTGACTTCTGAATTACTTTCATTTTCTTCCCCATATTGGTAAATTTAAGGTAACTATAACGTAAGGATTACCTTCGCCAATCTATTTGAAGTTTGAAATGACCTAAATTTCATTTAAAATGCTGTATTATCTATTGCATGCGCCCATGTTTTTTATTTTAAATCTTACTAGTATTTTCATAGGTATTAAAAATTCACAATGACAAATTTTCAGGACAATCTGTACGGCGTTAGAAATATGTATGGGGTTATAAGTCTGTATGGGGTTAGAATAAATTATTTTATACTTTTGGGTTCGTTTCAAAAACGTACTATATTAAAAAAAACATTTGGATAATAATTTTCTGTTTTTCAGTCTTGTGTGTGTGAAATTTTATTTCATTATATATTATTTCAACTTTTTTCATAATTTATCTCTCTCTCACTTAATTGTGCAACCTGAAACCTATTGTATAATCCAGTTCTGAGTTTCAAGTCTGTAGCTCATCGGTAGGTATTAAAATTGATTGCAAAACATACAGAGGGACAAGAGGACAAACAATTGCATTGTATTATTGCATTGCCATCCAGTTCTGTTATTCAGAGTTTCAAGCCGTAGCTCATCGGAAAGTTAGTTTGAAATCGATAACAAAATTTGTACCGGACAGACAATGGAAACGACAAACGGACAGACAAGAGAGCGTGTTAATATTGCTTTATCACCCAGTTCTGAGCTTTGTTCAAAGTTTCAAGCTTCTAGCTCATCGGGAAGTTCGTTTACAATCGATTGCAAAATTTGTACCGAACAGGCAGACAAGAAAGACAATTATTGCATTGTCATCCAGTTCTCAGCCTATGTTCGAAGTCCCTAGCTCATGGGACTTGCGAAATTCCTCTCAAATAGACAGACACGAAAGCGAGTTGATAAAAACGTGGTAAATAAATTCTACTCTATCAAAATATCTGGTCATTAATGGTCAGGATTAGAGTATGGGTTGAGGCTCAAAAAGTGTTTCCAACTTTACCATAACGCAGTTTGATGGCTGAGAATCAATGAGAAGAAAATAACCACACTTTTGCCTGATTATGTATTGTAGGTATTTATTGATATAGTATTTCACCTTCTTGCGAACATTAACATAAGTGAATTTAATTATGATTGGGTAGAGGAACGTCTGGTCGACTGATAATAATCAGACTTAACAGGTTTTATAGAGAGTGTTGTGAAAGAGTGTGAAATTAAAGCATACTCTTTGTTTATCAATGAATTGGTTAGATATAAAATCATTTTTTTATTTTTTTAAACTGTCTGGTGCATGTAATACTCCTTATGTTGATAGGCAGGTGTTTGTGTATTTTAATACCTCCATAGATTATTGAGTCTTTTCTGTGGTCCTAGGTATTGGTTATTTGTTCGAGAAGTTTTGACGTGTGTAGTATTGTGAGCCTGCTATTACTAAACGATTTCTATTTTTGTGGCATAAACTAACAAAAGTCCAGCTATTACTTAACGATTTTTATTTTTTTGGATTAAAGTATGCACCTATGAGACCTTAGCTCATGTGATTTTATCAAGGCGAAGTATGTAGTTCTTGATGTTGAATAACCCAGCTCATTAGATGTTTTTTATGTGATAATCAAATTTTAATTCTTGTTGTGGTTTAATTGATTATATGGTTATTAGCCATAAGTGAGTCAGGGAGATACAGCTGAATATTATTATATTCGTTTTGTTCGAATTGAGTACTAGTGAATTGGAGTCACACCATTGCTTGATTATAACTATCACAAATGTGCGTTATTTGACAACGTCAACTTGTAAAATTCTGGAATTTAATTGCCAATCTAATGGTTACTTGGCCAATATAACTTTCATTCTCGTGAAACGTTTTGGATTTGATTAACTAGAAGATCTTTGGTTAAGTTACTAAAATGATCACCACACTTTACAAATCATTCGGCAAGTTTTATGATGGAAAGTACTTTTCGATAGTGTACTCGCTATGGTGTTTCCCACACGATTGAAATATCCACTGGTACTGGTATCGATATAATCGGTTGTAATATCACAAGAGACTGACAAAACAGTGAAAATAATTCGACAGATTTTCTTAAACTTGTTGCCAGGCAATAGACACGAGAGCCCAACGGGCTCGAGTGGCTATTGCCAAATGGCAACTAGTTTGAGAAAAATCTGGAGAATTATTTTCTACTTTATCGAACTCCCGTGTGGTATTCTATAGAAAATTGTATACGTCATTTTCAAGCAATCAGATGCTTTATTTAGACATTGTTACCATGGTAACCAGCAAGTTTTCTGAAAATTTTCCATCCACATTAGCATGTAGACGTAAAATTAATAATTGGAAATTTCCCTGCACATGACAGCTATCATATAATTAGACAATAATAATATTGAAATAACATGCACTTTAATTTTTAGTCAATAATGACATTTCCCTTAAAGTAAGAGAGTTGTATGAAATCAAATAATTTTACATAATAGTTTATCTGATTATATATTTCATTTTACTAGGGAACGGGTAAAATCAGAAAAAAATCTTCCCCAAAACTCCCATTACACACAGCCTTCTATTTATTTGTGAATAACGTCAAAATGAATATTTACATAATGTTTTCTATTTAAATATGATTCCGGTATAAAATTTTCTTACCGAATCCCCCACGTGCTTGAATTCATTACGAGAAATTTTTTTCGTACATGAATTTTTAAAGAAAGTTATCACACGTCGCTTCGCGACTCGTGATAATTTTCAAAAAATTCATGTACCTACTCAAAAAAATTCCGGCAATAATTCATGCTCTAGGGAGATTATAAGTGATAATTTTTTTATGTCACGATCATAAACTTATTTCCTCGCACAATCATACAATGTACTAAACCGGTTTTGATTCATTTCTCACTTTTCATGCGAATTGATGACAGACGTCAAATTAAAAATATAGGTTGTCAGACAATAAAAACAAAATACCCCAAATTAATATCGCGGCAATTTTCTAGGTAGAATATTCAGACTATAATAATGTGATGGTATGATGTGATTTGTGAAGTTCCAGTATTCTTAATCATAAATAGCGTACATGATTATTTGAATTTGAAAGAAATCTTCATCTGAGTTTACGTCATATCAGTGTTACCTGTAAGTAAGGATAATTGAAAAAAAATATTTATTTGAAATAGATAGAAATTAGGAATAGATACATATTGAAATTTTTCCCGTCCAGATTATTCTGGATTACAATTTTTGGAAATCAATAGAACTAATTATTTTCATTGTTGAAGTGTAACTTAAATTGAGATTATGGGACGAGAATTAAAGGTTATTGACAATGACAAGTGAGTGACATGAAATCACATAACTTGAATTAGACATATGTTTCCACGTCAACCGGAACATAGATCTGATAGTGATCATTCTCATAAGAACCTACATTTTATCAGTGTACGTCAAAATATGCCACGAAAACTCATCAAGATTATTGTGTAACTCTCCAGATTTGAGCTATGCCTCTATGTTCTCTGTCATTTTCCGGCTTTTATTTGGATTAGCAATTCCAACTTTGGGAGTTTGGGGGAAGTTCTCATTAGACTTCCACTCTTACTGGCTAATGCTGAACAGAACTCTGGAGAGTAGGACATTACGAACAATAACTTGAAAATGTATTTCTTTTTTGTCTACTGAGTGCTTCACTATTACTTAACATACCATGGTTGAGGTTGAACGGAACGTTGGAGAGTAGGATATTCTGAATGATAACTTGGAAATTCATTCTTTTTTTGTGAGTGCTCTTTTATCCTACTTCTTCCTCTTATTTTTTGGGCGTATTGATCGAATGCTTTGAGACTAGGACAGTTCTCATTAGACTTTGCGTTTTGTACATGAGTTCGATAATGGTGGCTCAAATCTGGAGACCCCATAATATTGAAGAGATTTCTTAGCATACTGTGATGTACAACATCTGATGAAATGTAGATTCTCATCAGACTGATCAATATGTTCCGGTTGATATAGAAACGTATGTCATGGTTATCTCTAATTCTAAGTTATATGATTCCATGTCACAAAATTCACTTGTCATGATCAATCACCTTTCATTCTTGTCACATAATGTCAAACTTCAATTACACTTCAATAATGAGAAATAAATTTCCAAAAATTGAAATTCAGAATAATCCTGGACCAGGAAGGATTTCAATATTTGTAATGATTTTCTTTTTTTAAATATTTTTAGGCTTAAAATTAAAATTTCTAATTTTTTTTTTATTTGAAATTTCTATTTCTTTTTTAAATTGATACATTTTTTTTAATTATCACTTACTCAAAGGTGAGCACTGATGATGACGTAATAGCGAAAATGCTTCGCTACGATTTACTCATGTGAATGTTTTGCACAAAATAAAAATTTCTTTCTTCGATTGTTACCCATTTGCCAAAAAAACTTCGTTTCACAATGTACGGTGATCTTTTTAGTCACTTAACCAATACGTTCTAGTTAACCAGTGGTGAAAGTTTCACTAAAGTAATTTTTGTCATAGAATATCTGGAATTGGCTAGGAGAGAGGAGATCAATCAGATTACTCTTCCGCGATTTCATTTATGAAGAAGTGAAGATGTTACAATTTCCGAACGAGAATCTGCATTTCATTGGATGAATGAAAACTGAACTGCAAGTTGATTGAAATTCCATTTATATGGTATCATCTTCTCTATGGAAAATATGTTGTGGCAGAGAGATATTTAAAACTTGATATCTGACTATACTATGAATAAAATGCAATCAATTAGTGTAATGTTTGCAAGTAGGTGAAATTCCAACGAATTAATGTATACAATCGAGCAAAAGTATGGTTATTTTTTCTGGTTTATTCCTAACCATCGAATTGCTTCATCAATCAATATTTGGTGAACTTCAACCAAATGCTTGAAATACTCTTTGATCCTCAGTCCACAGTCCAATGCAAACTAGAGTCCCTAATACCTTTTGAAATTGATATTATATAAGTCCGGACACTTATCCGTAGTGTTAACATGTTGAATTCAGAAATGCGAAATGAGGACAAGTGCATCGTAACCAGAATAACTTCAATAATAAAATTCCAGAATTGAAATAAAGCTAATGATGTCAATGGAGTGTTCAATCAATTATTGTGGGAATTTCGCGAATTTCCTACAACAGTGGGATTGAATCAGAATAATACAACCACCTGTATTGTGAGACTTTGTGGTAATGAGGGATGAAGGATCAATGATCTGGCTTCACTACAACTTTGTAATTTACTGTACAAAAGCGACTAATGTTTTATTCACTACACAATTTGAATTCAACAGAATTTCCAATGCATGAAATATACAAGAAGTCCAGATTAACTAAAGTTGTTTTATCATTTTGAGAAATTTCAGCACATCCCAAAGAAAACATTGTAGAATATGTGAGATAGAACCATGCCTGTATCAATAATTGATTTTAATTCCAGAATCTTCAAGCACACATTTTATGAAAACTTGAATGTTTCCCCAAATTGTTCACTACCTTGAATAAATATAAAAAGATGAAGATAAGTCATCCACAACAAATGCAGAGTATCGACCTATCAGCGAGCACATAAGTTGTGGTTAGCTGATGTATATAAGTGAATAAATAAACGAATAGTTATAAAATTATAGTATGTGCATGCTAGTTGAATATTTTATCAACATAGTGTTCTGATATCTATGCATAAATGAGAAACAACCATAATTTTCAGAATCTATAAATCATCTTGATGGTATGATTGAGTATATCAATATCCTGATTTCGATAAGTCAATCTATTTTTGTCAATATTAAAATAATATTGATCATTTGTTTCTTCCGAAATGATTCGTCAACGGATAATCCTACTGAATTCCCATTTTTTTGTTAAAACACGTTTTTTAAGTCTGATGTATAACGAGTTACAGCGGGAAACGTGAACAACCTCCAATAAATCGTCTAACTGCTCATTTTTCTCATTTTAAGGAATACTTTGTAGCTATTCACTATATAATTATAATTTTGTAAATTCAAAGTCAACTGAATACCACCATGAGGTAGAGTGAACGGCACGTTTTTATAAATTGTGGTATACCTAATCCTCAGTTTCATGTCTCTCTTTTTGATGGTCCTGGTCGGTTGTTGTTGATGTCTTCATAATCGTCTTCGTTGTCATTGTTATCCGCTTACACTGAGAATATGGGTTCTATCCATGCCATTGCTCTCGATGATGACCTCTAGTGAATTCTCGCATGATTCACTATTGCAGCAACGAAGCATTTCAAACCCACTTTTTCTACAGCCACATGCTCCACCGCATCCCTTTTTGCAACTGCATGTATGACATTCAATACCGTATCTGGGGCAGGTTTCTCTGACATCGGTACTGACGTGAGCCAAGTTCCAGCCGTTTGTAGTAAGAAGGTGGTGAAATTGTTTTTATTGTTGATTTTGCGAAAAATTGATAGCGGACTTCTCCAAGGTTTCCTCTTACATGTTGCCACCATATAAAGCAACGAGAAAGCGGGCACTAGCGACTACGATGTCCTTCTGGTTTGGCATTCTGATTTCTGAAGATACCAATGACAGCATTGAGTCCTCTATTTTTTAGACAAGGAATTATTTTTCCTCCGTTGAAGAGGGATATGTTGTGTCACAGCCGCTACGCATTAAAACACATGTTTCGGTGCTCTTTCACTTTCAGACTATTTGCGGAATACACACTTTGAGTGTCAATTGATGATTTGCATAATTTAAAATTGGTTATCCATCGATAACTCGTTAAGAAAGACTCAATAGATAATGTGTCCTACAAGAGAAGCAATTTGAGATTGGTAATCAAGTTATAACTCTGGGGATTTCAATAATCCGAACAAAATATGAGATAAGCACATGCTGAAATTAATATATTCAAATTGGTTCATCCTAAACAAGAAATAAATGTATTTGATTTTTTGAGAAAAAGCTTCGTTTTGTTGGTTTCTATCGATGAACTTGTTTCTCTATGGATCATCCAACAATAATCTGACATCATATTGACGTCCCAATAACCTTGATATCTTCTTTCCATCTCTTGAATATCTTAATGCAACAGCTCACCTTGTTCTCCACTGCAGTTTCCAAGAATTTTTGGAAAAATGATCAAAGTAAGAATTCAAAAACCTCTATTAAACTCATGTTACAACTTTACTTTTTATAATTGTTCAAAATGTATTTGACTATTTTTTTTATTAGGATCTTTAACGTTGCCTAAAAATAAGGAAATTACATTTTCGTAAGATTTCTAGGCTTTTCTAGCTTGTCATGACACTCTCAAAATTTTCCTCCTCCATAATTTTCCTACACAGCATACGTTGTGGTACCCACTGTTTATCTTGTTGACCTAACCTCACTCTTAAGTAAGCAAAATATGAATCCTTTACAAAGTCTGTTATATTTATCCTTTGTTTACTGAAGTATATTGTTCCAAATATAACAAAATATGAAAAAGGAAACATTCTCAATTGAGAATGTTTCCCTTTTCAACATGAATACCCCACAAGAGGTTATCTTGAACGATGGAAGATAGTTACTAAGTTTATCTTTCAGTTGATTCCACATTTGATTTTATAAATATCCTGTTCATATTTTCAAACAAATAAAACCTCAACCTCACTCGTGTACTCTTGATAGGGTAACTCGCACTGCCAGAAAAGCTTTAACCAGTATAACTGGTATAACCGTTAAAAAAGGGCTATACGATGGTAATTGTACAAAAAAAGAAATAGATTACCACATTAAAAATGATGGAAATATATAGGTTATTATTTTATTTCAAAATATACAAGCATGTACATATGAATTAAAAAAAGTGACGTGATACGTAGAAATGAAGTTCATATTCGAAATCAATATACCAAACTCCATATGTTCCAGCTAAACTTATGCAAAAAACTCTTTCATCACAGTCCTGTTTAATATATTTATATTTCGTCAATTTATAATCGAACTTGAGCCATAGTTTTTTTTTCAATATATCATATCTCATATCTTAAGGTACCACGAAAATGCAAAATTCTTCATTGTTCACTCCACCTCTTGGCATGGAAATGGTTGATGAAAAACCAGAGAACCAGGCTTTCAGTATAAATCACAGGGATTTGGTAGACTATGTCGGATTAATATCGATCAAGCTAAGTGGTGAAGATTTATGTTGTGGATGAAAATAACACATTATATATCAACCTCAGAGCAACAAAAGACTGCTCTCACCATTGAAAATGTGGAGATTTTTTGAAATGATACCGAGTACAATGTATTTCTGTGGAAAGTTATTGTCGTCGCTGGACGGAGGATGTTGTGACGCATATCAGTCCTTTTTTACAGAATTAGGGTCGACTGACATCTTAAAAAAAAAAAAATTCAATTACTGATGAGATTGTTACGGGAGTTATATTTACAAAAATAATAACAGAAAAACCAGAAAAAGGAAAATATACATTTATTGCGGTTGGCATTCGGATCAAATATTATTTTTTATATTTTTTTATATATAAAATGAATGGTGGTTCATACTTAAAAGCTCCATGAATTGAAATCCTTGATTTATTTCTCCTTTTCTGGTAAGTGCACATTATTTCTATTAACTCAATTTCCTACAACCCACCTCATTTATTTTTCTGAGTATCAGAACTAGAGTTCGAAGCAACTTTGAAGAAGCACTCTTTGCATTTTTGCATCTTTGGGGAGACTAAATTGGGGTTCACTGAATTATGGTAACTTTCGATGAACTAGTTTATTGATTCCATGTCAATAATGGTGACTTTTTATAAAACAAAACAAAAAATTTAAAATTGGCAATTCCAGCTTTCAGATCAGCATGATAAAAGCATGATTATGGAACAAGCGTAAAATGAGCCGGTGTGTATTATTCACATGATTAACGTGTAGCTGGCCCAACATATTATGATGACCTTACATTTTATTGCGATCGTATGCACGTGCTTAAGGATTGTTATTTTCGATATTTAATTTGTGAGTGAATATTCTCTGAAAGTGGAAGTGATATAAACACATTTGGGAAAAACTATATCATAAAAACATAAAGAATGTGTTGGATCGAATTGAAATAAATATTTACACTTTCAAATAATAATAGCAAAAATATCAACCATCTAATGTCTTGCTGCCCAAGAAACGTAAGTTTACTTAATTCTTTCTAATAAAGTCATTATAAATATTTCAAATCTCACATCTTTTCAAGTAATTCCTCTCAATAAATGAAATAAGGTTAGATATAGTGAGTAGTGTCTAATAAACACATGAGAAGTGATGTATATCTTCAAAATAATTATAATGAAATATATTACATTGCTGTTGTTCGTTGTGTCAACATACATGATCAACCTTCGATTATCGTTGTTCTTTACATTCATCCAAATAAAATTTCATCAAACATTATAAAATTTATTCATGAGAAATTACTCGATTTTCTATTGAAAATTGGGTAATTTGAATAGAAATACCATGAGTTACCAATGATTCTTGCTGGTGATTTCAATGTTAATTTTCGTTCAGAAGAATTTCGACCATAAATGAATTATTTGAAAAATAAAATTAGTTTAACATCAATCAACAACAAGAAATGGTACGACAATAATGCAGTTCCCATGAAATTTAGAAAATTTGCAAAGCAAAATTTATGTTTCCCTTTTAGTTTTCCAAATCTTTAATTTCATATTGAATTTAATAATGATTAATTAATTATTTGAAGCTCGATGTAAATGATATATGACGTTACGTGCGATGTAAATTATATTATGAAATATACTATTGAATTCTAACATTTTTAGTTCACTCGTAATATATGTCACTTCAAAGAAGTTTCACTCCAATCGCGCGTAAAGGTTACACAGCCTTTTTTTATAGCAACAGGGGTCGTAGTATAGCAAATTGGAATATTATTCAAAATTCAGTTATTTGTTAAGAATTGGGCAAAATAACCTAATTTTATTTACATGAGTGGTTATGTTTTTGAGATTGACAATGTATTCTCTCTCAGAACTAAAAGATTGAACATGTATGGTCTTTTGACCATATTGTATGTACGCGGTAGATCCCTAAAAAGGTGTATACAGTGCGGCTCTTTATATCCCCCCACTTTTGAAAAGTTCGACGTAAAATAATGGGACGAAAACCGTTTTGAAATATATCACCGATACTACTTTTTCAAATGAAAGACATTGTGATTGCTCAATACATGGCGCGGGGAGGGGGAAATCAACTTAAAAATTTCAAATAGCATGGGGTCAAGTGAACATCGTTGAGAAGATAATTCATTCTCTTTTCAACAATCTTATTTTTTTCGAATTTTGTTAATACGTTTATTCACAATATGCATTCGAAATGTCAAGTATAAGTGCGGATCTGAATCTCGAAAACAACAATAAGACAAAAAATATTTTGATTACCGATCCAACTTTTTGAGAGAAGATACATAACAATTACCCGACAGAGGGCGCTAGGGACACATCAACTGGAAAATTTCGAAAGGCATGTAGGTCGAGTTGCACATCGTTGAAAAGGTAATTCAAATATACACCCAACCATGATTGTTCTACGCAATCACAATTGCGATGAGTAACACGAAATATGGTCAATAGAGATTCCTAAAAAATTATTCAAGTATTTTTCATTTTTGAATTTGTTTCTGAGCTTGATTAGGTAGACATTTTGAATCCATACAATAATCCATTCTCCAATTCAAATAATACCCAATTCATTAATTTTTAATATCCATAACAATGCTACATAATAATTCTGCTTTTTGTTATACTTGACATTTCAAATGCATATTGTGAAAAAACATTTCGATAATATAAAAAAAAAAGATTTCTGGAAAGAGAATTAAATTATCTTTTTAACGATGTGCTACGTGACCCCTCATTCAAAACGGTTTGAGTCCCATCGTTCTACGACGAACCGTTCGAAAGTTGACTGAAAGGGGAAGGGGGGTGTTATAAAAAGCCAAACTGTATATTACTCTACAACCTTTCGCTACATGATCCCCAGGAATATAGGAGGTTAATCTCAATTGAAGAGATAACCCAGATAAATATTTAATTTCGATGTATTGTTTGACAGTTCAAAGAAAATTATTTCCAAAATAAACTCTGCATCTCTACAGGAACGTCCGCTGAAAAGTTACACTGAATTTTTTTTTCGTTGGAATTTTTTTCATAAATAAATAAAATAAATTCTTCGCGGACGAGAGTTTTCAGGATTTTTTCTCGGAAATATAGAAATTTGGACAGGACAACGTATGTCGGGTCGGCTAGTATCTCAATTAAATAAAGCGGTCAATAAGTCATTCAAAATTCCATAAAATCTGACATAATGATAATACAACTGGACAGAGTACATGAAAAATATAATATGACTACTCCAAATTTCATTGAGAATTTTCATATGAGGATTTTTGTGGGCACAGATTTAAATTTTTATCACAATTGCATTGAAGATTGCAGATCCAAAATGGCGCATGATTTGGATGATCTGTGCTCCGAATGTAGTTGTTTTCGAAATCAGTTTATGAATCGAAATTCAACAATTCAAGATGGTAGCTTCAACATGTCGAACGTTTTTTCTGGTTCATGGTCTAAATATATTAAACAATGGTTTCGAGACTTTTTTGATGTCTCAAATCATGATTTTTTTATCAAAATTCAATGAATTAAGATAACTACTTCTGGCAGTGATGTCGAAATCTATTGAATATTATTCATTGATTTTTAGGGCAACAGTTTATGATTTTAACAATTTAAAATCTCAGTTACTAAATCCCAATTTTTTATGATTTATTTCTTGAATCTATTGGAAATCAGTACCTGATAGTTCTTGGAAGCAGAAATAATGTCTTTCTCATCAAACTATATGAGTTCCTGCACATAACTCCCGAATAAGCGTCCTGGCTTTGAATAAAATCAGATGTGTAATGTGATTATGTTTTTATATCACGCGGTATATTGAATTTGAATACAGATCAAGTACGCTCACGGAAAAATCCTCAATATATGTCATTTATCGATATAAGAACATCAAGCTTCCACAAATTTCTGATAAGCTTTTTAATCTCTTTCAAATGATATCCCAAAGAAAAGAAGTTTTCATATTCGAAACATTCTCTTTTTTGAGTTCTAGATATAGAGAACTATGCCGACCAAAGTTCAATTCTATGAATCAAACAATCTCTGAAAATTAGTCCGTAATAGCCCGTGACAAAAGGGTTAGGTTTTTTTTCCTTTTCAGTTATGGAACCCCTAAAGTTCTACTCGATTTCCTAACACACATGTCGTCTTGGCGGACCTCTGAATGTATTATTCAGACGAAAATATCTTGGTGACGATTCGAGAGAGAAATTCGAATTTTTATGGGATCTATATTACTCCAATACTCCATAACGAATCAAACATGTAACTTTCTATTCCCTATACAGGCGTAATAACTTCATTCTATGCGAAATATAAATAGGAGTATAAAAAACTTTTAGGAGTGTTTTGAATTGCCATAATGAACTTCCTCGAGAATTTCAATATTGATCAATGAATTCAGGGAAGTCCAAATGTTGGTGAACACTTTCGATTCCAAGTTATCCTATAGAGAACATTCAATAGTTGTAATATCTGGAAATCGTACTGGACATAATTTCCTTTGCACCAAAATTATCAAAACAATTGCGTACAGCAGATATAGGAAACAACCAAATGGGCAATTTTTTTCATTAGATACCGACAGAACAATTTTAAAAAATTCTATTATCTCTCGTAGAGACTGCTACCCTCAGGGAGATTCTGAAACTTGATTCATCAAAATGTAACAGATTGTCAGACGTTCATGGTTTCTATGACTCATTATGGTGTAGACAAGTTTGACACGGATGATGTCATAAGCGTTTTTATTCTAAAGATAACTACGTGAGAATGAAAAGACCTGTCTGTGTTTTTTTGTTTTACTAAAACTATCCGTTTTATAGAAAACGATTTCATTTCACACCTCGTGATCGTGCTGTATTCCAGTATATCATTTTACATAACCTTTTTCATGATCAATTCAGTTCAGCAAAAAGGAATTGGTGGAAGAAGATAACATAAATGTGGCACTTGGAAAATAGAAAGCTCTTAGAAGAAACCATCATACTCTAGTGTTTCTCATTTAATTTTTAAATCGCATCCTGACGTAATGAAACTCAACTTTGATGAGCTCTGGTTTTATTTCCAGGCCAATAAATTTCTAGTATTTCAAATTAGTATATAACAATCTCTTGGGAAAAGTCGGCGTCGGTGTGTAACAATAAAATAAGTCTGGCTTGAAATCCACAATAATGAACCTAATTCCATTGGTTCATTATTGTGGATGTTTGCAATTATCGAAAAAATGTAATGTTGCTTTGTTCTCACTCAGTCATTATACTTTTGGAAATTAATATAATCCTCCAAAATGTGAGTATTTCTGTGGTACATTATTTTTCAGAAATTCAAAATTATTATAAATAGATTTGTTGAAAATATAAACAGGATGTTCAGAAAATCAGATGTGGAATCATCTGCGACTGAAAGATAAACTTTAGTCACTATCTTCCATCGGCAAGATAACCTCTTGTGGGGTATTCATGTTGAAAAGGGAAACATTCTCAATTGAATATTGATAGAAAGATTTTTCTGTGAATTGAAAAATCCACGATTAAAATGAAGCTATTTTTTGTGAATGTCTAACAGAAAACAACTACTCCCCCGGCTAAAGCCACGCTGGACATTGGACTTCATTTTAATCGTGGATTTTTCATTTCACAGAAAAAATTTCCTATCAATATTCAATTGAGAATTTCAATATTATAAATAGTTTTTGATTCCGTACACAACAAATCAAAAACAAAACGTTCGTCTGTTTTCTTGGTTGTCATAGCTATTTGCTTTCAAATAACCTTCTGACACATGAAAAATATTTTTTTTGTCATAATTTGATAACTATTTGATGAATTTTCATTGAATTGAGAGATTTTGTCCCAATGGTGAAATACCCACGGTACCGTTGACAGAAAAATATTTTGTTGGCCATTAAACCTTTGCTCCTTGGCTTCAGATTCATTAATATTAAGTTAACTACAAAATCTCGGACCATTTTCTTTCAATAGAACACCTTATATGCCATCACATATTGTGATTTTAGGTTGAATTTTGATATCATTTCATGTACCTATAGTTTTGCCATTGCACGTTTCCTAAAATGTCAGGTTTTAAACAAACATTTTTTGATAATTCATACACGAATTCTGTCTGTGTCTTACGAAAATTGAAGGAACATTCCTAGTGAATGATACCCTTTTTGTCACCTCTATGATATAGGCAATTTCCCAATCTATATCAGTTGAATATGATATTGAAGTAGGAATGTGGCTGACTTGTGCGTGAGTTGCATTGCATGGCACATTTTCAACAAGTAGCTGATCTATACTATTATAAAATTGTAATTGTCCGTTTGTTTGTTCGAGCATCACGCAAAAACTACTGAACCGATTTTGATGAAATTATTTTTGTATGATAACAACTGATATTTAATTCATTTTGCTTCGATATCGGAAACAGGATATGTAGCAATAAAACCACATTTATTCACAACCGAGTGCTACCAAATAAGGGTTCAATTTTCAGAATAAAGGTCTGATTCAGTCAATTTGTAAAATTCCTTTTAACGACGTTTCTTTCATCTTCAGGTTCGCTCATTCATTCCTGCTTCGTATTGTACGAAGATGTGTGATTTCAGTCTTATAGGCAATGAATTATCTTTCATGTTTTCCCACTTCATGAATACAATGGATTATTAGAAAATTAAATTTTATGAGCCACACTGTATTTTTATAGCAACTTGTAAGCTCTGTTTCCATATTAAGTACTATAAACAAAGATAAAAAAGGTTGTTATAAATCCGGACCAATTTTTTGATATCATTTCTATTGTAAAAACTGTTGGGGTCTGTTTTTATATGTATCATTTCAAGGAATGTTCTTATTCTTGGATTACTTTCTTTGGTCGAATTTTCAAAGCTGTTAGTGTCAAACTTATGTTGTTTTTTTATTCGTGTTTGGATAAGGCTGTCATGTTAGTTTTTGAGTACTTGTATTCGCTATTTCAAGTGTAGTCTCGTTTGACCTATAAATGTACTTTGAGAATCTCTACATGGTATTCTATAAACTGTATGAGTTGGTATGTTCTTCATTACTTGGTTTTGATTCGAAATAAATGGTGTTATTTATATTTTGTAGTCAATTTGAAATAGTTGTGTTTTGTTCATTCGAGCATCACGCGAAAACAACTGCACCGATTTTGATGATCCATTTAGGCTTATGATTGGACTCAAATAGTCACGGGAACCATATATGTAACAATAACTCACAGAAATGCGTAGTGTTGGTTGATATGGCGTCATTTATTTAATTGATTTTCACAAGTATTTCGCAAATTCTGCAATTGAATCAAAATATGTCATAAAAAAGTAGAATCTTCTTGAAAACCACGCAGACAAATTCGCAGGCATATAAACGATGGAAAACATAGACATGTCAATGTTTATCTACGAAACTTTTAGTTTGTTGAAATCGGCAAAATCAGTAATTTTTTTTTTGCTGAGAATAATTCACTGTCAGGCCCCTACCCCTATATCACGAAGATTGTCGTAATTGGTTTTTAAAAATTTAAAAACTATCCCTGATAATTTTCAAATTATTTTTCTCTGAATCTGGTTTTTTAAAAAAAAAATTTATTTTTTTTTTCCAAAGATTGAAAATTGTTTTTATATCTGGAGTTTTCACCTCAGGTGGTAAAATCTACCCCTATCATAAAACAGGTTATATCTCGAAGAGTATTAGTAATAGAAAAATTTAATTTTACAAGAGTGTGTAATAAGATTCTTTTTCCAAAATTCTAATCGTAGGAATTACTTTCGAAATATTAGAATAATTTTCAAATTTGAACCTGTTTATTTTTTCATCATGCAGTATTTGTTTCTTCCATGTTTCAATTTGAACCTAAAGATAGTTGTAATAAAGTTTACATTATCCCAACCTGAATAATGGTTGCCAAAATCAACGTAATTTTACCCTCGAATAGGTAGGTGCTGAATTTAGCGAAGGGAATTTTATGTCATATTCACGTCAGTTCACCATGCAGAAGAATCTAAGGTTATTTGAAAGTCGAGATTTGGCCCTTTCAATATATTCATCACCTAAAATCGGCTACATAAAATAATAAAATTAAGGAATTTTTTTTGAAATTCTATTTGCACTACTATGGAATATTTTCGATTAACTCACGTAAGGGAACGAGAAATGTTAGCATGTTTACCAAAACTGTACTGAAATTCACGGGGGCAAAGCCGCGGGCATAAGCTAGTAAAATATAAATATGAAAAATGCATGATTACGAAGGCGTAGAAGGGCCAACAACAAAATAAATTTTAAAAACATTTGGAATTGCCACTTTGAACTGACAATTGTCACTTTGAAGTGTAACAAAGTAACAATTGTTACTTTGAAGTGACAATTGTTACTTTGAAGTTACTTGTCACTTTAAAGTGACAATTGTCACTTTGAAGTGACAATTATCCCTTTGAACTGGCAATCTTCACTTTGAACTGACAATTGTCACTTCGAAGTGACAATTGTCACTTCAAAGTGGCAATTGTTACTCAAAAAGGACATTTATTGCCAACTGCAATGCAAGTTTATTGTTTCACAGTAAACTTAGGCGAATGATGATGTTGATGAATGATGAGATTTAGATGCCAACTGCAATTCAAGAATATTGTTTTTCAATCAATTTACTGCTGCTCTTCACCTGCTCCGTAGAATCAAAGAACTTGTTCCTTTTTATGTTGCGAGAGCTGCTTACATGGGGTTATTTCAGTCTAAGCTGTCATACGGATTGGTTTTCTGGGGAATTTCAACTGATGGGGTATTTATTCTACAAAAAACGGCTATTAGAATCCTGGGAGGGGCAAAACGGAATGACAGCTGTGGAGCTCTATTTAAAAAATTTAATATATTAACCATTGCGGCTCTATACATATTTCAATGTCTCGTCTATATCAAAACACAAAATAACACCCCTAAAGTTAATCACAACCACGAATATCTGACCAGAAATGGCCACAATCTTCTTATGCCACAGCATCGACAGGCAATTACTCATAAAAGCTCCCTCACTGTGGCGATAAGGCTCTTCAACTATCTATGACTATGAATTCAAAAAAAGTATGAAAGGGCTGCTGGTTGATCTCTGCCCTTATGACGTTAGTGAATTTCTCAACTGCAAGTTTCAATACTTTGCCTTTTTAATGTGTCTGTTTTGTACTGTATAATACTTTGCCTTTTTAATGTGTTTGTTTTGTACTGTAATCACTCACCTTGACGATGCTAAATCTATTGTACTGATAATAAGCAAATAAATTGATTGATTGATTGATTCAGATAGAAAATCATGGAATTTTAACTCGATACGAAAAAAATTTTTTCTTTTTCCATCTATAAAACACTACTCTACTTTTTTCATTATTTATCTATAACAACGAACTTTACCTAATATACAACATGTTTCGTATAGAGGTTATTATTATTATTCTCCTTCTCCTCCTTCTAATAATGAATTATTGGATGAATCAAATCTTGGAAACTGAAGAATTGTTCTGTTTGTCGAACTTGCAATATGCGAGTGGTTTTTTCTGCCACTTGATCATTAGAATTCTGGATACCGATTACTGCTTCATTCACTTTTTCATTGATAAAATGATAGCGGACATCAATATGTTTGATCCTTTGATTTAACTGTCCATTTCGTATTGATTTCATGGTGCTTCTATTTAGCTTGATGGTCATATTTCGATTTGTAAGCTCGTCAATGATTGATTTTGAATTAATTATTTGGTTAACTTTTGAATTTCTTGAATATCAAAGATATTCCATAATCTTGGGAGTGTTTCAAATATCTCATTATAGGCAGATTTCAAAGTGACAATCGTCACTTCGAAGTGACAATTGTCACTTCAAAGTGACAATTGTCAGTTCAAAGTGACAATTGTACTTCAAAGTGACAATTGTCAGTTCAAAGTGACAATTTCATTCAAAGTGACAATTGTCAGTTCAAAGTGACAATTGTCAGTTCAAAGTGACAATTGTCAGTCAAAGTGACAATTGTCAGTCCAAAGTGACAATTGTCCCATCAAAGTGGCAATTCCAAATGTTTTTGAAATTTATTTTGTTGTTGGCCCTTCTTTGTACAGTCATCTGAGGCGATTTCAGTGAGTACGCAGTAATTTCGCAGTTATGTCGCTAGTGGCTCAGTGGTACGAGCGTTAGTATTGTACCCTTTGTTTCCACCCGGCGCGGGTTCGTCTCCCGCAATCAACGAGAATTTTTTTCAAGGTCCCAAGAGTGGTTTCGGTTCCCACTATGAAAGGTAAGGCCCCCGTGATCTTAACTCGTACAAGTTTTTATTAACTTCTGAGGGTTGGTCAAACAACTAAGAAAGCGGTTGAAAACAAAACAACAATTTTTGTCGCAAATTAGATGAAAAATGATAGTTAACAACTATCAATTACTTTATTGAAAAATTATACGACTTTTGCAGCTATATTGAATTGACTGGATGTAAGGACACTTTGAAATCAGTGGAAATGATAAAGTTAATGAGCTTGTGAGACAAAACATCAATTGGTTGAGAATGATCGAAGGGCACCTAAACTCATCCAGGTTCTCGGTACAACGGCAATATATACAGGGTGTATTTTAAATTGTTGCACACACATGACTGACGGGTATTTAATGACATTTTATAACGAATTGGAGTGTTTAAAAATTCGAAAAAGTCGACAAAATTTTGGGAACAAGGACCCAGCGAAGTTTTGGTAGGTAATACATTTTTATTCGGGCTCATTAAGGACTTATAGTAAAAATTTCCAACGAAAAAAATTTTTAATTTTTCGATCGACTATCAACTTTTAGCGGTTGTTCAAGGAATAGATTACACCCTGTATAAACTGCAGACAATGAAAAGGAGGGAAAAAGAAAGACGATTTATTTTCCGAGACTTGAAAGGAGAGCAAGTCAGACGTATCTCGCACAATGTATTCAAATCATATCCATTCCTCCTTAACACGACAATCACGACAAAATATGGAAAATATGTATTTTTTCCTCGATACATAAATCCCATATTCTTTTGACCTTCACGTACGTATAAGAGTACGCCACTTCGTGAAACTTTTTATTTTCGAATTCTAAATATGGTCGTCTTGCCGTTGAGGTATTGTAATTAAATTTTCATTCGACTGGGTGGTGTAAAAAGCCGTAAACATAAATTTACATCTCGAAAAAAGTCACAATAATTATTGATTTACCGCTTTAATCCAAATACCAATTTATGTACACCCAGACTCATTGCGGTATGACTGTATGAAAAATGTCAATGGGCCGCCATGTTCACAAGGTGTTCACAAAAAAGCAGACCAATACTTCTTCATTGTTTTGTAATTGAGTTAACGCTCCACTTTCCAAATGAAATTGGCTCTTGAGAATGAATTTATTTGGAAAACAATATAGCAAGGAACCTGTTGGTTATGCCTGTGTGTTATTGAAATATGATTTACATTAATCTTTCGATACGAATGCCGTAAGGGGTAACGTCTAAGTTCAAGTTTATTCTTCAAAAAATCAATGAAATGTTTGTAAATCCCGATAGATGATAGATATGGGGGTTAGGTAGATCTTGTCTATTCTTGAAATTGAAACAAACATACTAATAAACGGCTGTTCACCACCAAAAATGCATATTTTTATTCGGATCCTCGTAGAAAAGTATGTATTCGTTTAAAAACTTGTTTTGAAGCTTATATCCTGGATGAATCTGAATACCATTGGTAAAATTGGTGCGGACTGAGAGCATATCTTCTATTCCGATGGGATCGCATTTTTTTATTTAATACTCTATCGTTATATTCTACGTTGTTAGTTTGAGTTCGGGAAATGATACATTACATCACTAGGCCGGAAAAGTCATTTTCCCGGACTAAATTTTTTTGTATTTTAACTAACACATGGTTAATTTTCAACAAATATTATATTCAATTGCAAATTATAATAAAATTAATTATAAACATTAACGGCAATACTGCAATTTGAATTATTGAAGATATTTGAAGGAGCAGATACATTCTCAGATTTATCTTTGGTTACCAAAGATGACAAAGAACCTGCATAAACGTTTTCCCACCTTGGATCATTCGAGCCACCTTTGTTTTGCTTTCCAAAGACTCTTCTACATATATTTCCGTAACAAAGGTGCTTTTCCAGCCACCCTGACGCTTCAATTTTCTGTTGTTGTGAGAGAAAAAAATTTCAAATAAAAATTATGGAGCTACAAAATTCTAATACACGACAAATAATTTGCCAATATTGATATAAAACAAATTTTTGAGATTTTTTTTAAATTACCACAGCCGCCCTCTTAAACTTAGTTTTCGATTTTGCCAAGGTATTGAGAAAGAATTTTGGTTCTGATTGGCATTATATACTCGTCATTTACACCCGTGAATGAGAGTATATAATGCCATATCATAACAAATTACAGTGTTTAGAATCCGAAAAAAAAATTAAAAATGTTTTGTGCTGTGTCAAATTGGAAAAAATTTTGGGAGGCACCGCTAACCTAAACTCACCTGTCTCAGTGTTGTAAGTTAACGCAATTGCCGATGCAATAAACATTAAAATAATGTGGAATGTTGAATTGATTGTGTGGTAAATGTACACAGAGAGTACATTGCTTGCGATAGATATTCAATTTGAATGTGATGAAAACAAAGGAACTTCGTTATATCCAAACTGGTAGATAAAGTCAGAATAGTTGATGAGGTGGTGTCAACACAGCACCTATCGAATCACAATTACAAAAAATCAGTTGTAAGAGAACAAAAGGCACAGTATTGCCTTGTTTTCGAATAATATTGGCCATCATAGTGACCTAGTGTGATTCAGAATAACACGTGAACACTGTTGTCAAGTAGTGTTTCTAAGATTCTCGCACGTGCCTGTCTGGTTCTTATAACTGAACAGCGAACTATTCTGTGCGTATTTTTAAGAGTGTAAGTCAAGAGGCATTACTCGTCGTATTTGTAATTGAAGTAGTATTTTTCATGTTGAAAAGGAAAACATTCTCAATTGAATATAAAATAGAATATTTTTCTGAAAATTCAAAAATTATGAAATATTGTCATAGTTTCTTTTATTTTCAGAAAAAAAATCTATTCAATATTCAATTGAGAATGTTTCCCTTTTCAACATGAATACCTCACAAGAGGTGCCATTGAACGACTAAAGTTCATATTTCAGTCGCAGATGATTCCACATCTGATTTTATGAACATCCTGTTCATATTATCGAACAAATCAATATAGTAAATTTCAATTCTGGTTGGATTCTGGAGTCTCCAATCACGAGTCAGGAAAAAACTTTGCATATCTAAAATGAGTAAACGCATCGTAACAGAGATACTAACATAATATAAATATTTTTTTTAGAATGGCACATTTTCAGAATTAAATCGCGATATTAAAGTTCCAAATTGATTCGAAGATATCTACAATTCCTTTTTCCAGAATTGCATGATTCATTAGTGGTGAGCTTTTGTTTTCAAATGCAGTCGAAGAGTTTTACATAACTGCTACAGGTTCGTTTTGTGATTTGCTCATATTATGGAATCTGCAATAAGAAACATGGAATTATTTAATATCTATATGAAATGAGAAGGATCCATTATATCATCGCCGATGAATCAGATAACGATATGCCACTAATACAAGGATTGAACTTCTCAGGATTGGAAAAGTTATCGATTCATCGCCGATGATATGATGGACCCTTTATAATTTTATATGGACATTAGATACTTCCATGTTTTTCATTTCAGATTCAATAATATGAGCAAATCACAAAACACCAACCTATTGCAGGTATGTAAATCTCTTCGACTGCATTTTAAGCCAAGCTTACCACTATGAACATGCAATTCTGAAAAAAGGAATTGTAGATCTGTAAGTCAATTTGGAGCCCTAATATAGCGATACAATTTTAAAAAAAGTCATTCCTCAAAAAAAAATATGTTAATATATCTAGTACGAAAACATCCGAAGCGTTTAGTCATTTTATATATGCAAAGTATATTCCTGACTCGTGATTGGCGACTCCAGAATTCAACCAGAATTGAAATTTACTACTTCATTCATAAATGCGACAAGTGATTTCTTTTGTCGTCCACTCTTCAAAATACGCACGGGGCAGTGTAAGAACCAGACAGGCGTATGCAATAATCTTGGGAAACACTACTTTGCAACAGTGTTCACGTGCTACTCTGAATCACAGTAGGTCACAACGATGGCCGATATTATTATTTTGAAAACAATACAATACTGTTTGTTGTGTATTCTTACAACTATTTTTTTTATAATTGTGTTTCGATAAGTGCCTCAAAGCTGTGATGACCTCATCTACTAGTTCTGAATTCATCTACCAGTTTAGATAACAACCTTCGTTGTTTTCATCACTTTGAATTCAAAATCTATTCATTGAATATCTATCGCAAGCAATGTTTAGATTCTTTTTGTACTATCAATTCAACATTCCACATTATTTAAATGTTTATTGCATCGGCAATTGCGTTAACTCACAGCTCTGAAATTTTGTCGAATTTTACAAAGAACAAAACATGTTTTCAATATTTTTTTTCGGATTATTAGCCACTGTAATTTGTTATAAAATGGCATTATACACTCGTCATTCAGAGGTATCAAGGTTAGATTACACCCCGTATATATATATATATATATATATATATATATATATATATACTTCGCAGACAAATACGAATAGTTCATTTCCGACAATGTGCAGTAAAAATTCACAATACAGATGATAGAACTAACATTTATTCCCAAACGTTTTCAAAAAGCAAGTACCTACATACAGGGTTTCACAAAAAAATGAATTGGAATATTTGTTTTTTATTTTGGAATGCTAATATCTTGTGTTCCCCCCTCGAACAATGGTAACGGCTCATCAACGGCTTCTCATACTCAATATCAGTCCTTATTTAATTGTGATCAATAGCCTCCCAAATTTCTACTAATCTCTCCGTCAGCTCATTTGAAGTAACTGCGACCCGCAGGGCTCTAGCTTCTCGCCCAGTATCATCCCATAGATGTTCGATGGGGTTCAAGTCAGGAATTCTCGTTGGCCAGACCATTGCGGCAATGATGGCGTCCTGCAAATACTGGCGGATGTGGTCTCGCATTGTCGTACAATAATATGAATTCCACGCAATGAATAGCTATTTGTTTCAAAAAATATAAACAAATAAATTCCATTTTATTTATTAGAAAATATTGTGATTTAGAACTAAATCTTAAAAAATATTATATTTTATAATGTTTTTTTCATTATTCAAACAGAAGATTGGAAAACGTTTGTCTTCAAATTATCATCATGGATTATCTACAAGATTAAAACCTTTCCCTTAGCTTATAATTACATTGTTTATTAAATGAACAATTTGTTTATAAACAATCACTGAATAAGTTTATATTTTTTAGATACGAAAAATTACAGAAACAATCATTGAAATATAAAAAAAATCATCGCAATTTTCAATTTCATAGTCGACATAAGTCAAAGCGGCCATTACATTCGTTAAGTTCTTTATCTTTTAAACTATTTCAGATACGATTATTAGTATTCAGGACATTTTTATGAAGAATTGACTGGTTTTTGAAATGAGTATCTGAATAAATATGTTACTACTGTTGATCATTAGGTACATGCATTCGTTTTTAATTATTGGAAGTTTTCCCGATATTTTCCAATCTTTCATGACTTATAACTTATTAACTACTGCATTTATACCGAAACACCTCCGGAAAGATGTCATTAAGTGATAAAATGACTACCAAATTAACTTTTGATCCAACCCATAGCTCTAATAGTTTTAATAATGAACGCCCTTTAATTAACAATCATCTGATATGTATCTTCTATTTAATTTTTTTTTCTATCGTGATATTTTATAAGATTTTGCTATCTTTATTTATTCAACTTATATAAAATGGAGTTTTTCATTAGCTTCTCACTCGAAGACCAGCTTTTTGATTTTTTCATGTTTTTTTTTTGATAAAATCATTCAGTTTTACTCGATTTCTTTCAATTTTCTCAGTAGGAAAAACATGTTAAAAACTGCACCGAAATTACACGATTCTCTGAAAAAAGGATATTTTCAAATAAAAAATAGATATTGAATATATAGAATAAATAAAGATAACAAAATTTTATTAAATATTACGATAAAAAATAAAAATAAAAGAAGACACAGATCGGATGATTGGTGATTGAAGTGCTTTTTATTATAAAAAAATTTAAAAATTTAATTTGTACATATTTTATCACATAATAAGAAATCGTTTGAAGTCTATCAGTGTATCGCAGTAGTATGAATAAGTCATGAATGATTAGAAAATATCAAAAGACTTTCATTTTATAACAAATGTATGAAACTAATGATCAACACAATTAATACTTATTCAGATACGATTCATGCAAACTATGAAGTAAAAAATTGGTATGGTTTTTTTATATTTTAGGGCCTATGATTCTTTTGCAATTTTAATTGCCAGAAAAAATATGAATACATTCAGTGATTATTCATGACAAATTGTTTATTCAATGAACAATTAAACTATAACAAAAAAAATAATAGACGAGATCACTAATTTCTGGAAAAAATACCACAATGTCCAGAACGATGAGAAAAGTGGTTGTACTTTTTCAATATTTTTATCGAGGTAGTTTTTCCAAAAAAAAATCGCAGAGAAATGCTCCTGTTTGAACACTGCAAAAACCGCGCCAGGATGTGACGTAACAGGTTAAGATCCAAGATAATTACAGAGTTGCCCAGCGATATTCATAATATTTCTTCACAATGTGAGCAGGCCGAAAAAATAATGACATAGCACTCGGTTTACATACATATCATTCAAGAATAACTAAATCAAGGGCAGCTATCAAATGAGAAGTTCATTTCAATATAACATATGCTGACACAAGTTCTGTTTCATTCATAGGATGAAACAGAATAACATTTCCTCAGAAGTTCCGCAAAATAGGGACACTGGCAACTCGCCGATCGCGGAGAGTGTCTGGAATTACATCGTTGCCAAAGCGTTATTCATAATATTTCTTTACAATGAGAGCAGTCGAAAAAATAATGACATAGCACTCAGTATACATACATATTATTCAAGAATAACTACATCAAGGACAGCTAGGAATACAAAGTCTTCATTCCAATATAACACATGCTGACATGAGTTCTGATTTATTCATGGGATGAATGAGAATAACGTTTTCTCGGAAGTTCCGCAAAAGAGTGACACTGGCAGCTCAGGAAAATGCCAAATCAATGGACTTATGACGTCAAAAGAAGCGGCAATAACGCTGTGTTTGAATGTATCACTGAATTTGAGGGTCTTAGAGCAGCGTGTATTCGAAAACTATGCATATATAGTTTTCCCAATATCAATTGCAGAAGCATAAAAAAGTCTTGCGGCGAAATCCTGTGAGCAGCAGTGGCGGAGATAACTTATTTAATTTAGATATTTTAAGATTTTGAAAATACTTCATAAATTATGGAAAATGAAAAAAAATTAAAGACAAGCTTTTATTTATACAAATACATTAAGAAAGAAAAATAATTAATTTCATTGTTTGGTGTAGGTTATTATTATATCTTCAAACGTATTTAGATCGGCACACACCCAGACCACAGACGCTACTGGTTTTTAATCCTTCAGAGCTATTAAAACACAAATATAACGCGTGATTTATGACCTCCCATCGTATAGACACACCCCCAAGCATCGTTGTCCGTTTTGATTGGCCCAGACGAATCGGTGACAGAAGTCACTCAAGTCCACGTTGACTATCGGCTCTTTTGATCTTCCCTTCACCGACGGCGAATGTTTACGAGTAGTACACAAAACTTTTCGTTCTGTTTCTTCGCATATACGCTCGTGTTAGCGAAGTGAGTTTTTATTTGCTCCCTATAGAAACAGCTTCTGCAATTGATATTGGATGGACTATATAATATTTGATCACTATATTTCAACTTCAAGCACATATGTAGCAAATTTGCGAGTTTGTGATCTCGCCTATTGAGAATTGCAAATGATTGATTCTAAAGTTTTTTTTATCTTTTGTTTAAATGATGAAAATAGAAGAACTATTATAAACAATGAAAAACAAAAGTTTTTTTTCAATTTTGGAATAATAATTTTTAATGAATAAAATGGTTAAAAAATCTAAAGAAATGTAATAAACCCATTTGTTTTTTTTAAAAAAAAATTCAAAATGAAAAATGAAAACAATAATAAAAATCAATATGAAAAAAAAATCAACCTTTCTTTTTCATTTTTTAGTTTTTTGTTAGCTTCAATAATTAATAACTGATAATTATGAAAATTTAAAACATCCCAATATCTCATATAGTATAGTTGTGATGAAGTTTCCAGGAAGCGAAATCATTTTAGTGGCTTTTGTTTAACAATTATCATTAAAACATTTTTTTCAGCGGGATATTGTTCTCAAGGATCAGATAAATCATTTTTTTTTCAATTTTCAAATTAATACATATTAGTAAAAAAACTGTTTTACTTGTTACGGGCGGTTTTGGGGCACCGTAACGGCTTTTCGCCGCGCGTAGCTTTATTTTCAACATTAACTGAAAATTATTGATAATAGAGATAAAATTCCGGGGATCCAGACTTTTTTTATGGGAAATGTTATTCCTCTTTATAAATGTATTTCATTAATTTCATGAATTTCAATGGTTTTATAGTTACGACTAGCCACCCTCGATAACTCCCAGAAAAAATATTTTACTAAAAATCGCCGAGACACATCTATTTTTGTTTGGAGGGGGACACCATTTGAAGAGAAGGAGATATGTTATACTCCAACCCCCTATTCCCCAGAGCAACCCCCTCTATAATTTTAATAGGGAATGAGGGTCTTGTCATACATCATTGTGAAGATAAAATTCAATTCTGATACTAGCAATGCAAAATTTTCTGAATTTGAATGAGGCGTTCTCGAAATATTCGAGTTCAAATGTTCAAAATGATCTCCATTATTGTCTCCCAGACAGTAGTACAAATCAGTAATAATTGTCCACCGATTGTCTTATTTTATTTGCTCACCGAGTACACGTTTCAGTTTTTGTTGTCAATATGATTGTCAAAGAAGAAATACTAATCTCTGGGAATTTTTTTGTGAAATGGTGGTAGTGTAGAATTGAAAAGTGATCACGTATTTCAACAATTCTACTTGTAAAAGACGAGAAAGTTGAAATTATTGTTATTTTTGCTGCTCAAAATCGGATCGGCTCGGATCTTCAATGAGAGACACGAAAACAGAAACGTAACTCACAAGTGAGTATTAGGAAAAATTGTTATAGAAAAAGGTTTTGGTATTTTTTGATCATTCTAGATATATCTTGGATCTTGTGGTGAAATTCCGTGAGACTGGATCAGTCGCCAATGAAAAAAAGAATAGGATGGAGTCTGTTTCAAGACAAGTTGCAGTTTACCCAACTTTGTCTACACGCCAACTCAGTAGCATAACAGGCATATCGAGAACTTCCATAATGACAATGCTAAAATTGCACAAATTTCATCCGTATAAGTTGCATTTTCACCATGAACTGAATGAGGATGACTACGACAGACGATCTGAATTTTGCGAAAATGTAACAAAAATGATACAGAGGAACCACGGAGTCAGAACAACCCCCACCTACTTAGAGAAGAGCACACACAATTGGCTCAAAAAATGATGAATGTGTGGGCAGGGATTCTGGGTAATAAAATCATTGGCCCAATATTTATCCAAGGTGATTTAAATGGTGCGGTTTATTTGGATATGCTGCAGAATCTGATTGAACCACTTATTTTGGATGCTGTTAACACGGACCTTGATGATGATGGTAATCCAAATCTATTGGCAGATAACATTTATTTCCAGCAAGATGGGGCACCACCTCGTTTCCTAACATGGAACTTGAGGATGATGGTAATCCAAATCTTTCAGCAGATAACATTTATTTTCAGCAAGATGTGGCACCACCTCATTTCCTCCCCTAACCAAAGAAGATGGAACACTAGCAACGACTGCCCAGGAAAAAGCCAATATCTTTGCGCACCTATTTGCTGGAAATTCCACTCTGGATTCTTCGGGAAAACAACCCCCGAACATTACACCTATTGACAGTCACATGCCCGAGATCACCTTTCGCCAACGTACTATCAGAAAGATTTTGCTGGGTCTCAACACCAACAAAGCCTGTGGATCTGACGGAATCCCGCCGATTGTTCTCAAGAAATGTGCCCCCGAACTAACACCTGTTCTTTGCAAGTTGTTCAACCACTCTTACAATTTGGGAGTATTTCCGTCCAATTGGAAAATTGCAAGAGTACAGCCAGTCCCTAAAAAGGGCAAAAAGACCCTACCTAGCAACTACAGACCTATCGCACTGCTATCTATTATTTCGAAGGTCATGGAAAAAGCCATCAACATCGAGCTCATGAAATATCTGGAAGACTCAGGAATTATCAATGATAGGCAATATGGCTTCCGCCATCAGAGATCAACTGGTGACCTGCTTGCATACGTCTCACATATATGGCAGCTATCTATTGAAAAGTATGGAGAAACTTTAGCTGTGGCATTAGATATCTCCAAGGCGTTCGATCGAGTTTGGCACCAGGGACTCCTCGCCAAGCTTCCATCTTATGGCTTGCCCCCTCAGCTGTGTTCTCTGCTTGCTAGTTTTCTCTCGAACAGGTCTCTCCATGTAGTGGTCGATGGAGTTTCATCTGACACTCTACTCATAAATGCTGGTGTTCCGCAAGGATCCATTCTAGCACCAACACTATTTTTACTTCACATCAACGACGTGTTGAAAGCAACTTCATGTCCCGTACACAGCTTTGCCGATGATAGTACCCTCCATACCGCTTTCTCTTCCAGGGCCCCTATATCAGCTCGTGAAACCAGAAATGAACGAGGAAGAAATGTTAACAATATAAATATGGACTTAGCAACAATTCTCGAATCGGGATCCAATAACTTGGTAGAATTCAATGCAAACAAAACACAAGCATGTCTTTTCTCTAGAAAAGCCGATCTCACTGTGCCTAACATAACTTTGTCAGGAGTAACCATACCACTGAAGTCATCCATATCGATGCTTGGTATTACTATCAGCAATAACCGTTCCTGGGAAAATCACGTGAGGTCCATTGCCAAAAGTGCATCCCAAAAACTTGGTTTTTTGTTTCGTGCCAAGAGCTATTTCACCTCCAGTCAGCTGCTTATGATCTATAAGGCACAGATCCGACCTGTCCTGGAATACTGTTCCCATATTTGGAGTGCGGCACCTAAACATATCCTGAAGCTATTGGATTCTGTCCAAAAAAGGGCAATTCGTCTCGTCGGTGATGCCTCGCTTACAAACTCGCTCACTTGTCTGGAACACCGTAGAAAAGTTGGCGATTTGTCTCTATTTTATAGATATTTTCATGGGCGATGCTCTTCTGAAATATCAACAATCGTTCCTCCTTTGGCAGTCTCTTCGAGATTAACACGTCAAGTTCAGTCTTCACACCCCTTCGTGGTCACTTTGGAGACCTGCAGAACATCACTTTCCAAAGACTCATTCATCCAACGAACTGCAAGGCTTTGGAACTCATTGCCTAGGGAGGTGTTCCCCGAGGCATACAACCTCCAGAAATTTAAGAAGAACACCAACTCCTACCTTATTTCCCTTGGTTCCCACGATGTTCTCTGAACATTACAGGATATCCCTTTTCGTGGGAACAAAAAAAAAAAAAAAGGTGAGAGAATGGCTATCCCAAACTTTTCCAAACAAATGGATAGGTCGTCGAGGTCCAATAGAATGGCCAGCACGCTCGCCGGACTTGGCACCCAATGATTTTTTCCTTTGAGGTCATTTGAAATATAATATAATAAAACTCAACCACCTGACCTGAACGATTTGGAAAGAAAAATTATAACTGAATGCCAGGCAATCACCAGAGAAACAGTTCCAAAGGTGCAGGAGGCATTTGAAAATAGACTCTGCTACTGTCTGGGAGTTGATGGCAGTCATTTTGAACATTTTTTGTGAATAATTGTTTGATAATCTATTTCTTATAATTTATTTACTCACAATTCACCAATGTACCATTTGAATTCGAATATCTCGAAAACGCCTCATTCAAATTTCGAAAAGTTTGCACTGCTATCATCAGAATTGGATTACCTTCACAATGATGTATGATACGATCCGCATTCCTCATCAAAATTATAGAGAGGGTTGCTCCGGGGAGTAGGGGGTTGAAGTATAACATATCTTCTTCCCGTCAAATGGTGTCCCCCTCCTGCGTCAATGTTACGAATGATTTCAGGTGAGTACTCCCTTTTGGAAAACATTCTTCTTTGCCTCATTCATCTTTATGAGTTCTTAATTAAGACTGGAATAGAAAATCAAATAACTATCTGGATGAAAATGCAAATTTTCAATTTAAGATTTTTTCTTTTGAGTTAGGGCCTTTTCAGAATATCTATCAGATGTAGTTCAATGTCCAGCGTGGCTTCAGCCGGGGAAGTAGTTGTTTTCTGTTAGACATTAACAAAAAATAACTTCATTTTAATCGTGGATTTTTCAATTCACAGAAAAATCTTTCTATCAATATTCAATTGAGAATGTTTCCCTTTTCGTTAATACATTTTTTCACAATATGCATTTCAAGTGTCAAGTATAAAAACTTTCAAATGTATATGTGAAAAAATGTTTGAACGAAATTAAAAAAAATAGGATAGTTGAAAATAAAATTGAATTATCTTTTCAACGATGTGCCACTTGTCCCCCCATGCTATTTGAAATTTTCAAGTTGATGTATGAAGTATAGTATCGGTGATATAATTCAGAATAGTTCTGGTTTCCCGTTATTCTATGTCGAAGCGTTCAAAAGCTAACAGTGAGGAGCGGAGGGGGGGGAGGCTATAAAAAGCTGCACTCGCAATTAATTTTGATTCCGTAGAACAACCATAGTTGAAAGAAAAATTGAATTACTTTTTCAACGGTGTGCAAATCGACCTCTATGCCTTTAGAAATTTTCAAGTTGATGTGCCCCCAGCGCCCTCTGTCGAGTAATTGTAATGTATCTTTTCTCAAAAAGTAGAACCGATAATAGCATTCAATGAATTTCATGTCTCATTGTTTCACATCAAACCGTTCAAAAGTTATTGAGGTAACGGTACCATTCAGATCCGCACTTATATTTGACATTTCAAATGCCTATTGTGAAAAAACGTTCGACCGAAATTCAAAAAATCTAGGATGGTTGAAAGGAGAATTGAATTATCTTCTCAACGATGTGCCACTTGACCCCTTATGCTATTTGAAATTTTTAAGTTGCAAAAAGTAGTATCGGTGGTATCATTAAATACGTTTTATTTATTGTTCTACATCGAACCGTTCGAAAGTTAACAGGGGAGGGGGACTATTAAAAGCCGCACTGTATTAATATAGAAGGCAATTTAAGGTGAAGTGTACCAAATATTTCGTTACATCAAGAAATCATTCTCGGTTGGCTCAGAAGTTTTTCATCGAATAAATGATTTGATTTATATTCTTCATGACACAATTTGAAATGAACCAATTATACGAGTAAAACAAATCAATTATTCGAGTAAAACAAATCAATATATTCCATTCAATTCGAACAATTTTGAGTGGAATAAATATTACTCGAACCAAGTATTTATATTACAAATATATCAAAATCCTTAATTCGAGCAAACATTTTTTTCTGTACAGGGGTGTTCCATCCCCTTAGGATAAGAAGGTATTATCCCTCACTCTGAAGAAAACTTCTACATCATGTTTGGGAGATGCAACGATGAGCGGTCGATTGATGAATGTTATTCAGCTTTTAAAAATGAAAAAATATCATTTAATTGAGAAACACCAACATGAAATTCAAACTTTTATGCGGAGAACATATTTATTTCTGTTTAAAATTCAATGTCGAACATAACGTTATACCTCTGCCCAGAAATTGGTTTTAAATATGCATCCCATGTTACCTGGGAAACGAAGGAATCTACTGAAAATATTCCGAAAGTTATCTCCCGGCCATTTTAATTCGTGAATTCTGTATTTGAGTGCGACTAATAGAGATTCGGACACAAAGTTGCATTTGTTCAACATCAAGTATGTGAGTTGTGAACAAAGGCCCTACTTTGCATGATCGTCAGCACTCCTGCTCATTTCACTTCAAAATACCTGTAAGACAATGGGACAGGAACGCTATTCAATTCCAAATTTCACTCCCAAGCCTAATTGACCATTGCATATTCTGTTTTAATCGGCAAATCATGTCAAGCTGTCAAATACTCCTATTTATTGCCTAATGGACAGATTATAATGAAATCCATTTGAATTTGAAATTTCGCTATTACTGTGATAATTGACAGCATAAAGCATCCGCTGGGGCATGTTTTATGTCATGTTTATCACATTTTCGCTAACAATGGGCACCTGAAAGGTCACATCTAATCAATTCTTTGGTTTATGGAATTAGAAATGAATTTATTCCAGAATTTAGATTATCTGATATTCATTACCATTATTATGGTAATCATCAATAGCGTTATCGAGGATCTTGCATGTCAATTCATTATCGTTTCGAATACTCATTTTCTTTGATGGAATTGGATATCATTGATCGATTCCCTCACAAAGTCGGAAGAAATCTGGGTTGGAAACTTCTAAGGAGTGATAACATAATTTGATTACAACTATCAAAAATTATGTTCATAATTGAATTATGGTATGATGAAGATATACTCTAAGTTTGTTTTCATGTAATGAATATACTTAAACACCAATTTTTACTGTTACCAATCATGCAGATTGACATAGATGTTAACATTTTTAATTAAAATGTATACCTTCGTACGACCCTGCAGCCACATATTATGTATACAGATGTCCAACAAGAATCATCATATCGTTCCAAACATTCTGTGAGTCGTTAAATCATGCCTCTAAATTCAAGTCGGAACTTTTTCTTTCAAATTTGAAACTGTCGAAATGTTTCCAATACTAACGCAACAAAATAACAGGCATGACTATGAAAAAGCATATTACTAATGAGAACAGCTTATGAAGTAGAACCAAGAAGGAACAAAAAAAATCGTAAATTAATTTTTTTTTATGAAAACAACAAAGGAATGAGGTGAAATATGTAAAAGTGGCAGAGTTCGAAGCAACTATTGTTCAGGACATAAAAAGGAAAAATACCGCGAAATAAATAGAAGAAAAGAGAAAATAAATGAATAGGAAATAAATCAGAAAGAATACCAGAACTATAACAACGTATATTTGAAGAGCAAATAGAGGTAAAATAGATGAAAAAAGAGGAATCTCTGAAAATCAAGTTTCAGATGATAGCTAAGGAAAACTGCGGAAGTACAAGAATAACAAGGGAATTGTGGAAAGCAAGAAATCAAAAGTTATTCTATGCAACATTATATTCTAAGACAGAAAAAAAGAAGACAAAGTATGTACCGATAGGGAAGAAATGATTTTGAGGAAATAGCATGTAGTATAATACCATAAAAAAGAAGTACAAGATTATGAAAATAAAGGATTTACAATGAACAGAACAAATACTTGAAGAAGACATAACACCCGAAGTATTAAAATTCATAAGAGGAGAAAAATTATAAAGCCAAGGGCATTGCATAAGGTAATAATGAAGATCATGAAAGAACCAAATTGCAATATCAATAGGAGACACGCAATGTGGATTTGGAGGCAAGAAAGTATACAAGAACTAATATTCACCACAAGAAAAGAACTAGAGAAAACGTCATTATAATAAAATGGACACATTCACATTCTAGTTATAGAATCGGAAAAATGCGCTTCATAGAATCGAAGAAGGCATATGTGAAATGTTGGAAAGGAAGTCACGGGGAAGGAGGGCCATATGAGAAATGAAGGCCTTTTTTAAGATAACAAAAATATCAAACATATAAAAAATCAAGAATAAAAGGAGGAATTCAATACCACCATCGAATTAAAATGAGGATGCATAATGAACCTTCTGTTCAATAATATCTGACTGGGTAATAGAAACGAGAAAGATGAGAAAGCTTCACAATCAGTATATTGATAATTGAAATACGAGCCTGATGATATGAGATCAATAATTGTCAAAAAGTAACCTGGAGGACAACATGGATAGAACAAAGAGCATCTTAATTTCTAGAACAAGCAAAAACACGATACAATTCAATAAACATAAATGAAAGTTATAAATATTGATGGTTGATAATTGAGGGAAGCGAAATCATAAAGAATAATTAAATGGAAGAAGAAAAAAAATTATTCGACGTGACGAAACAGCATATCCGGGAAAAACTTTGATAATCGAAATAGATTAAGAAGAGAAATAGGCTCGTCGAATCAGGAAAAATGAAATTTACAAACTATGAGACTTATTGCTTTGTCACAGTGTGTCTGTTTCACTAGTGTTGTATTCTAGAGAAAGACTGATAAGGCTGTACGTCAAAGGAAGATAAACTGTGGACGAATAGCGTCTAATCGGCACAAAGAGGGAAGAGGATGAAGAGCAAACAAATAAGTTAATAGAAAAATATTATGTGCAATTTAGATCGACCTGTTTTTTTGTACATTTCAAAGAAAAACTCTTCAAATATAAGTTGTGGATTTCAAAGAGCTCTCTCAAACGATATAGTTTGCTAATACTAGTATGAAAATAAAAGTTTGAGAATTTTTTTAATCTTTAAACAGCCACAATTTTGAAATCCATTTGGCCCATCTTTGAACTTAGGTATTTACACATAGTATATCTGTGTCAAATCCATTCTATCCCGGGGATCATGATATACCAACATTTTTGGAAAGTATTCGTGTAATGAAGTCTGCATTCTTATGAAATCTTCCTAAAACACATTACACGTGTTAATTACATGGATATACAATACCCGAGGAAAAAATAAAACAAAACAAGAGGCAAAATTAAAATTAAATGTTCGGACATAATTTACAGATATACCTAGTTCGTACATGTATGTCGCATGTAGTACAACTGACTACAAGAATTATATGAAACAGATATCAGAAATGAACCGCCGAGGTAGGCCGAGAATAGCATGAAAAGACGGAATTAGAGATACAAATAAAAAAAGTTAATTCAAAAAATTAAAAAACATGACTGCGTAAAAAGTGTACTTTAAAAAAGATGGAGACAAGATGCCCGCGATATCACTAGCTAGTTTTTAAAAATATTTCTCAATATTAATTTTGGGCATGCTCATTGAAATTCAAATTGACCGATAAGAAATTTTTATAGTTGATTATGAATAAGTGATTCTATCGACACTATGATAATAAAGTATTATGAATTAATTTATCGATATTTCGTTCTGTGGGATATAAACAGTTCAAAAACTCATTCACACGGAGATCATTTCATATTTGTCACAATGTAAAAAACAACAATCGAATTTTTGTAGTTTGGTTTGATTTTCTGGATATTATCACTGGATAATAATAATGGGGAAGTGCCAAAATATTACGACTAACATCATTACCAAAAGGAATATTATAGCCCTGGAGAACACATGCATTTTTTAGAGGTGATTTTTTAAAACTTGGATTAATATTTATTCGTTAGTTTGAGTTGTTCTGAAAACGAAATGGCGATTCTGTCCGTGGCTATGGCGTCGCGACACTAAGCGTCGTGTTAGGTGAACAATGATGTTGAAGTTATTTTTCGAAAGCTTATACTTTATTTTAATTTTTTTATGCTATCATAAATATTTTATGCACGACCGGGCGTAAAGTAGCACTTTAGCGACCGGATTTGCGGGCGTAAAGTAGCACTTTAGCGCCCGCAGACTACATTATCGCCCGGCGGGCGATAAAATCGTTGAACAGGCGCTGAAGTGAATTTCAATCTCATATCGATAGAAATCTATATTCCGATGGATCATATAATCAAACCCAAAACATTATTAACAACAATATAACAGAAACAATGAACATGAATAAATAAAAAAAAATTGACAATACAATTAGAACAGTTATTTATGGAAATATTTGGATTTGTTGTTTTCTGTTGTTGCAGATAGTTACTGATTTCAACTGATTCCTCATTACTAGAAGTCTGAAGGGAATGCATGTTATTATCTGGTTTGTTTGAAGGTTGTAGACGATGTGGTAACTTGATTACTATCGTTTCGGGCGTCGTTTTGAATGCTTGTATCTGCAATCGTCTTCAGGTGAATACAGTATTTACCTGAAGACGATTGCAGATACAAGCATTCGAAACGCCGTGAAAACCTTTTAAAAACATTAAGACGATGGACGTCCGAAACGATAGTAATTATTATCTGGTGTTTCAGAGTAGTGAGCGATATTTTCAGATTGTCTGCAATGACTAGTAGAAGGCTCATCATTTCCTACAATTTTCATAGCAATCTTCGGCTCATTTGCAACTGAATTTTCAATATAACCTTCCGCAACAGTCGTCGACTTCCACCCAGCATGTCTTTTAATGTTGATTATATCCTCGCCTGCATCTGCTAACATAGTTGCTGAGGAACGTCGGAAGCAGTGACCAGTATATTCTTTCGCATTAGAAATACCTAGGTAAGTGGCTATTCGGAATGGTATTTGACCGAATGTATTTTTTCCGATAACCTGTCTCGTACACTTGCCATTTTTATAATATAAAAAAACCGCTTTTGATCATTTTGATCTCGCAAGGAAGAATATTTTCTGTAAATATCCAAATAACTTGGCGATTTCTGTTCTTTATCGATTACAGTGAATACTCGATCTATCTTCGTTTTGGTTTCTCGTATAGTTATGAGTAAGAATGTCTCGAAATCTTGAATGTCGTCCACTGTGATATTTGCCAATTCTTCGCGGCGACATGCTCCACAAATACCAAAAATCAGTGCTACCTACAATAAATTCTCAGATTAACATACTGAACATTGAGAAAACATGAAATTAGAACTTACTTTCATTATAAGATACAAATCGTCTGGTGCTTCCCTCAAAAATAACTCGATTTCTTCTCTGCTTAGAATCTTCGGTTCATAACCATCAAATTTTCGTTTCGAAAAAGCTATCAATCTTGCGTATCTACTGATATCTATATTACCATGTACATTTAAAGTAGCTTTCAGCATGGAATAATATGACCACATAGTAGAGGGCTTACAGTATTTAGATTTTTCCAGAAAATAGGCAAGAAGTACAGTCTCTGTGCATTTCTTATTTTTTACATTTTTCCCGTTGCACCACCTCACGAATTCTTCATACACCTTGTCGTATATTTTCTTGGATTTACTTGGCAATAAACTCAATTTCGCATCCTCAGCTGCTTTACTTATTTCTGGTGGAGTACAATTCACACTTCCTTCGTCGCTTGAATCCATTTCAAAATCAGTAATGAATTATCTGTGATCACAAACATTGACAGCAAATATGGCTACTAGCCTATATAATATTATTTCGAAAAATTGACTGAGTTGCCATGGTAACATTCACTCCATCACTTCTTGATTTATTCTGTTTCCGATATAATATTAATATACATCCTCACGGCAGCCTTGATGTATATTTATCATGTTCTAGATATAAAGAGGTATCTGTCTACATGACATCAAATATACCAAATATACGGTCGTGCATACAATTTTGTATGTATTTCGGGCGTAATTTGCTTTTATGGACCTAGGCGTGATAATAGCCCTCGCTATCGCTCGGGCTATTACTTACACGCTGCGGTCCATAGAAGCCTATTTTACGCCTTCGATACATAAATAACTATTATTAATGTTTATATTATTAATTTCCTAAAGTAACTAATTTTAAAAAATAACTTGAAAAATCGATTTTTTACAATTTCAAAAATTTGCCAGACTGATTTGCGACCGGTTATTACCTGCCAGAATTGTTTTTAAATACTTATTTTAGTATCGTATAGATAGTAGTAGTATAGATATGTGAATGTAGTAGTATAGATATGTGAATGTGTATGTATAGTATAGATATGTGAATGTACTATCATTGTTACTGTTCGTATTTATTTGTTCATTTGCCCCATGTTGATTGTAAACGTGTTTGTCCCTATATTGTGATGGATACGACATCAAAATTTGTATCACCATAGACTTCTACGATTTTAAAAAGCCTTGAGAAAGATCTAAAATAGAGATCGAAACGTCGGCGATTTAAAGAAAGCAAGAGTTTTTTTTTTTTCATCCTAACCCCGCTATCCACCCTGATAAAAAGTATAAAAAAGATGGAAATAAAGTATTAGCTTTTAAAAAATAACTCCAACATCATTGTTTACCTTACAAGACGCTGAGCGTCGCCACGCCATAGCGACCGCAAAACTGGTGCCAGAATCGCCATTTTATTTTCAGCACAACGTAAACCAACGAATAAATATTATTCCAGGTTTCAAAAAATGACTCTCCAAAAATGCCTGTGATCTCCAGGGCTATTATATTCGAGTATTATAGTAGAGTTTCTTGCCATCTGAATTTTCGATCACATTTGTCATTTTCATCACGGAGATCTTTGATTTATGATCGTGAATTTTAAAAAGAATCACCTTGTCATTATTTCATTCATATCTTGTCTCAAATTTTATACCATTCATATATGATACAGTGATATTCATGAGTTGCGAAAAATAATCATTGTGAAGCAGTTGGGGATCTCAGATTGGGATCTCACTTTGAATGGATCCTTTATTGTAGCGAATCCATCAGTATGCATATTTGATTCGTTTATCAAGTGCTTTTGCATGATTATTTTTCATTATGCAAAATGAACTGAAATGCAATATCTCCTTTATATTCCATGTAACCCCCAATCATTATTATCATAATATATATTTACAAGGAGGAACTTCTTCAATGTCAATTATACTTTTGCTGAGATTGAAATTCCCTGGAGAAATATTTGTCCGTAATTTACATTTATATATCGCCTACTACGCAGTATATTCGGATAATATATATTTTCGAAATAAAAAATTTAACATTCTTCAAATCAAAAATATTAAGCATGTTCTATATCTAAGAGTGTAACGTTTTATAGTATCGCAGGTAAGACACAAAAAAAAACAGGTATGGGCTCTGGAGATATTCGGTATTTACAGAAATATGAACTCAATAAACTGTGACTGATTTTCATCAGTTTTCACAAGGTTCCTATGAAATGAAAAAAGAATCACTCCATTTATTCAAAGATTCACTCTGTATATTCACACAATCGCAATGAAAAAGAGTTTTTATGGAATTATCAATAATATTGACCAAAGAGCTGCGACAAAATATTTCAGTTGAAAATGAAGTAACGAGCATTCGAAAAAAAAATCTTAACCTATAATAACTCTTTTTGGTGGAATTCAAAATGGACAAAATGGAAATTTATGATCAAAATTGATATCTGAAAGTTCTTGAAGTCAGATATAATGAGTTATTAGTCAAATTTCAACCATTCTAAATAGTGGTTCTTAGATGGGGACGAGTTTCGTGATATACGCGTCCTGATATCCATTCCTTTTTGAATCACTTTGGGAAACATATTTACCTCAATTGTCGGAAATAGTAAGAACTAAAAAAACTGTATGGAGACAAACGAAAAGCCCCTTTTCTGAATGCACTAAAAAGACATTGAATGAATTTTTTAGAAGACTTACTGGAGTTATTATGTTCTTATATTAGAGAATATATTCAGTTTGGACACAGGACAGGTATTTATACTCGAAAAAATGACGTGTTTGACCCAGCTATTATTTTAGAAGCAGAAATTATTCGCAAAGTGAAATTCCATCAAATTCATTCGAAGTTAAGAAGAAAACGGTAACACAACAAAGTTTTTCTGTGGAAAAAAATAAATAGAATCCGAATAAACGACCCATTTTCCCACGTTCAGTAATCCAAATACCTACTTTGATATGTGTATCGTGTGACAAAACATTTTGATAGTTTTATGAAAATAATTTTCGAAAGGGTTGCTTCAATATGGCAAGAGAATTTTGTAACTTATGGTCCGATTATATGATATGATATATGATTCAGTAAACGAATGGCTGATAATAAAATTAAAAAAAATATATTTCTTCATTATACACTCGAAAAAATCCTCTCAGTAAATAACAGCTTTGAAAACTTGAGAATAATATCTTCAGTTTTTATATAAATAAATGTACTATAAATTTAAAAATCCTTGAACACATTGATTGTTGAATAGAAATGAAGTTATGCGTCCCAGGAACAACTGGAGACTAAAAATTTTGGGAGAGGTGATTATAACTGTACAATAGTACCTACCAATATTACTGCCCCAAAGCTTTTAGTTTACAGAAGTAAAAACTCTAAAATGTGCGAAGGAAAAATGTAGAATTAATTCTGCTACGCACACGGAAAAACGGATATGTTAATTCAACCAAATTATTTGGTCACTCTTATTGGCTTGACCCGACTAAATAAAATTCATCCCAAAACACAGTGTATTCGATTGATGGAATCATTATATTGCGGTCACAAAATAGATTTCTCAATGCAATGATAGCATTTCTTTGTTTTGAATATACTATTGAAACAATCCCCAACTCATAATGAATAAAAATTTGTTTCAACAAAAATATAATATTTATTTGAATCAAACAACGGAAATAGATAAATTCAAATAAAGCAATATTATATTGGTCGAATTATATGCGTTAGATGGCGAAGCGTTCGCACAACTGACCCTGACTTATATATATATATATATATATATATATATATATATATATATATATATATATATATATTATTATTATATATTATATATTTATCTATATATCTATGAATTTATGAATTTATCTATCTATCTATATATGATATATTATGCTCCGTTGCCATATTTGTCAATCCAGTGGGTTAACAAAATTGTTACTCGTTTGAATAAAAAATGTTAGTGAGAAGATCAGCTTATTTTGTTGAATCAACATTTCATTGAATTCATCAATTCGACATAAATACTTGTTTGAATGAGTATTTTTGTTGAAGCAATCACCAAATTTTGGAATCTGTTTTTATTCGATTATTCGAACGAAATAATCACATGGTTGAAAAAACATTTCTGACAAAGAGAGTAATGAATAGAGTTGGTCGAATAAGATATTTGGTTCATGCAAATTAGTTTCAGTTGATTGAAACTTCAAATTTGATCCAAAACCAAGAAATAATTTTACTCATTTTTAGATTATATTTTGTCCTGCATATACGACTTTTATTTGTTTGATTCAAGTTAATTTTATTTGATTCAACAATTTGTTTTTTCTGTGCACTTTTTTATTTTTATCCAACGATCAATGTCATTCCATGATAGTTTTTTTTTCCATTTTAAGTATATTTTTCATTTAAAGTTAATTTTTTACTATATTATTCAACGTTATCGTAAATATCTATAAATTTTTATGTGTACTTAAGCAACTGTGGGATATGGATGCGATAACTATTAACAATTTCTGAATAATATTGAAAATACACCTAATATAATGAAACACAATGAAAAAAATTTGGAATTGTGAATATTGACTATTGTTGCGGTACAGTTTGTGCCAATCAGATTATGCAGATGTTATTGCACATATCGAGCTCCTTATAGGTCAGTAGGGATAGACATGATTTTCCCAAAATTTAATAATAATTACAAAAGTTTTGAAACTTCAGTAGAGTGAAGAGTACGTTAAAATGTTATTTAGTCTGATTTTGCAACCCTTTTATCCAAACGGAAAATGTTAAAAATCAGGATTTAAAAATTTTCACATAATTAGCATGGGAAAATTTACAAAAGTTCTGCAAATTTTCGAGATTTTGAAAAATAGCAATTTACATCCTCTGATAAATTTTCAACCATTCGATGAAAATTCCAAAAATTCTGCAAACTCGAAAAAATAACTGAAATAATGTTCTTGATAAGAGTTTTCATTTGCAACCTCTTGCATCAAACGGAAAATATACTTCTTCATTGAATTGTTTTTTTTTTGTTAAAGTAAGTCTCGGAATTATCACAAAAGTTTCATATAATGGTTGAATAAGTGAAGATGTCCTCACGTAATGTTGTGAAATCAAAATGAAAATATTTGTATTTGTACTCTACACCAAAAAAGCAGAAATTCTGCAAATCGGGCAGTCAACTCATTTTACCAATTGGTGGCAGTATAATTTGCAAACTATATTACAATGCGGAACATTAGAAATTCCAAAAAAATATATATTTTTATATTTTTGCAACCTGTGTTATCTGAATAATAAAGATTTTTATATTATAAATGAATTCATTGAATAAGAATGAGAAGCTCGTCAACGGTGGATTAAATCATTGAAGGCTAACCTTTTCGATATTAATTCATAACTCCATACTACAATTAGGAATTCGCATTAGAAAAATTTTTTTTGAGTACGTTTGATGGAGGATCGAGAATCTCTAGACAGGTTTTCATAAATTTCCCGATTCATTGAAAAGTTTGAGAAATATTGAGATTTAAAAAATCACACGCATCTAAACATTCTAAACAATAGCAATACATGTCATATACTCACAGCCCTTATAGACTTATAAAAATATTATAGTTCAATACTATAAATGCAGGAGCAACATTGATGCAGCATAAAAATAGGAAATTCGGCCTAGACAGTTCTTTATCTTTTCTAGAAAACGCAGATATCGGAAGCGTCTGTAAGACTCTCCTGAAGACAAATCAGTTTCATATTATTTTCCATCATAAGAAGTTTGATTCTGTATTTCGATATAACGATACACATTTTAGTCAATCTCTCGAATTAATTAACAAGTTCATTTCATCCTTCGATATATCAAGTAAGACAAGTTTCCAAAGCATTTGGAAATAAAATTAAAAATATTTTTAAAAACAATCTTGCTTGCTTTCTCGTACTGACATACATACCGATATAGAATAAACATCGCAGAATACAATTCCAATCAACCAGTACAAAATATAACAGGTATACGCGATGGATAATCAAGTATTTAACTGGACCACTGTAGACATATGTCCATCTAATATATATTTTGAACCTATTTGGAAATGTTTACAATTTATGGCCAAATTATAAAAAAACAAAACAATTAAATGAAAAAATGTTCCGTTGAACAATGACGGTTGCAAATCTGTTGCGTTATGTAAAATATTAGTCGTAGTTACAACAGCACTTTACAGAACTTTTGCAATTATTTCAGCAGTTGTAAAAATGCAAAAAACCAATATTAGTGAATAAATAGGTTCCGTTTTTCGTTTGGGGTTGCAAAGTTATATCTCCGATATTCTCTTTATTTGCAACCACAATAAAAAACTTTCGTAGTTATTTCAATGCTTGTTCGTATTGAAAAAACAGTTTGATAATAAATGATGCGTTTGTCAGAAATGGTTGCAAATGTACGTGAATATGTTAAACCTTTTTTCCGTTCACATCAAATTTGCAGAATTTTTTAAATTTTTTTAAACAAATTATAATGAAAAATTTAAACAAATAACAAAAAACAAGGTTCCGAGACTTTTACAAGGTTGAAAAATTAATGCATGTTGCAAAACATTATTACTATAAATCCTAGTTTGCAGAACTTTTGCAATTTTCAGTGCAAAAATCAAACATTAAAATGTTTTTTACAATTCGAATAATGTTCCGTTCATCACAGACTTCTGCAAAATTGTATAGTTTGTTTTCATCAATGAACTAACATACCATTAATTTGAAAACTTTTGAAATTATTATGAATTGATTGTCTATATCTACTGGCCTATTAGTTCTATCTACTAAAAGTGTCAATTCCACATTTCGTTCAGTCCATATGGCCGCCTACGATCCATTTCCGCCAAAGCTTCGTTATAACATACGCAACCCTGAAAACCCTTACATATCGACTTTGAATTGGATGAGAACATAAATGACAAAATTCTTCCACCATATTGGAGCTGCCATTTTCAATTTCCAGTACACAAAATTTCAACGCAATCCGACGGGCGTTAAAACCGACTTCGCAAGATTTGTAGCAGACAGATAACGAAGCAAGTTAAATAAAAGTTATAATGAATAATAGTTTGAAAAAACTAAAAAACACGCTTTCATAGAAAACCAGACAAAAAAAAATAGAAAAAAAAAATATATTTTATTTAAAAAAAGCGTGGGGTGCATGGTATCGCCTTGGTGTGTAATGTACTATATAATTATTGATACCATGCACCCCACGCTTTTTTTTTAATATTTTTTTTTTTTTTAATTTTTTATTTTTTTAGTCTGGTTTTCTATGAAAGCGTGTTTTTGAGTTTTTCCAAACTATTATTTATTTCCTACTTTTCAGTGTGGTTTATTTATAAAAGCGTGTTTTTTAGTTTTTTTAACTATTATTTTTATAATTTTCAAATAAAAAAATTGAATGATCTTATCAAATTAGGTAATCATAATCTCCGACCCCAAAACCCCACATACCAATTTTGAATAGAATCAGACCATAATCACGAAACTCGGCCGCCATCTTTTTCAATTTTTATAAAAACCATAATATTCGACCCCAAAAACCCCCACATACCAATTTTGAAAGAATCAGACCATATCACAAAACTCGGCCCATTTAAGCCGCCATTGAATTTTCAATTTAAAAAAAACTAATATTCGACCCCAAAAACCCCCACATACCAATTTTGAAAAGAATCAGACAATCATCACAAAACTCGGCCACCAGTTTGAAGCCGCCATCTTGAAATTTTCAATTTTTACAAAAGAATCATAATATTCGACCCCAAGAACCCCCACATACCAATTTTGTATAGAATCAGACCATAATCACAAAACTTGTCCGCCATTTGAAGCCGCCATTTCGAATTTTCCAATTTTCACAAAAAACTCATAATATTCGACCCCAAAAACCCCCACATACCAATTTTGTATAGAATCAGACCATAATCACAAAACTCGGCCGCCATTTTGAAGCCGCCATCTTGAATTTTCCAATTTTCACAAAAGAATCATAATTTTCGACCCCAAAAACCCTCACATACCAATTTTGAATAGAATCAGATCATAATCACAAAACTCGTCCACCATTTTGAAGCCGCCATCTCGAATTTTTCAATTTTGACAAAAAAATCATATCTCCGACCACAAAAACCCTCAGATACCAAATTTGAAGCGAATCGGATCATAATCACAAAACTCGGCCGCCATTTTGAAGCCGCCATCTTGAATTTTCCAATTTTCACAAAAGAATCATAATATTCGACCACAAAAACCCCCACATACCAATTTTAAATAGAATCAGACCATAATCACAAAATTCGTCCCCATTTTGGAGCCGCCATCCTGAATTTTTCAATTTTGACAAAAGAATCATAATCTCCGACTATAAAAACCCTGGATAACAATTTTGAAGCGAATCGAACCATAATCACAAAACTCGTACGCCATATTGGAGCCGCCATTTTGTTTTTTCTTCACACAAATGCATTGTCACCGGAATTATGTACACCTGCCAAATTTCAAATCATTCGGACGTCTGGAAGTGGGTCAAAATCGCGCCCAAAGGAGTCGGTTACAAACAAACAAACAAACAAACAAGCAAACATACAAGTGAAGCTAATATAAAGCGTGTAAAAACAGAATTATTTCATTATATTCGAAACATTTTGATTTGGAAAATTTTTTTCATTTGATTCATTTTTCGATATTTATATCGGAATAGGTTTTTCACAAATGTATCTGTACTTCTTTTGTAACCAATTACATACCTACTCTCCGGAATGTGCGCAAGCTGACTGTGAACGTTATTTGATTTTAACGAACGTAAGGGGATACTCACCAAAATCCGAACTACAAAACTGGTCCTGGGGATGCTGTGGCATACAAGAGCATCCGTGTGTATAAACAATAGCCCCACACAAAAATGCCATCGTTAGTAGGAGTACGCCCGACTTCATAACCTGCAACAACAAAAAACAATTACTTTTGTTGTGTCTACTTTGAAGACCATTTGGGTGATGTCCAGTAGCGTCGGGGTCGATACAATGGATGATTGAGTTTCGATAATAGAATAATCATTACAAATGATACATGGAATTGGATAGTATCAAGTTATGTGGATAAGCCCATCGAACTGTTTATATACAAAAGAAATACTTTCTGAGAAATCATTCAACAAGTACATCGGAATTTCAGTGAAGGACTAGAAATTTTTGCCATCACCAATTCATCTGGGACTATTAACTCATAACTTCCTGTTCTAATTGTCGAAAAAAAATCCTAGAAGATATATATAGTTTGGAACACTATCCAAGTTGATTATTGGAAGCCAAAAAACTACTTTCCCGATACTCTGCCACGTCTGGATGTTGAATTATATCACCAGTTGGAAAGGATCTAGAAGTGTCATTTTCTGAATATAGAAATACAAAGATGTATTGTTGATATTGATATTGTGACGGCATATATCATCCACCATAATCCCTCAAGAACAATGAAAAATTGTGAAGATATAGTAGAAAACTCGAAGGAAAAAATTGAGGAATATTTATAAAAATATATGAAAAAATCGAATAACACGAGGTTATTGAAAACAATAATGGAATGGAGAAGTATAGCAGAATAATAAACACCGAAGTTATTTATAGTTGTGATTTAAAGATCTGCACTGGTAACCCAAATGTTGATAAACACCAATCCATAAATGCTTTTTCATATGTATTGTGATTAACGCTTCCTACTTAGGCATATACATTGAAACTCGCATTCAACATCATAACTAAAAAATAGTATTTCACGTTCAATAGTGTGTCATATGCTTTTTATCCAATCAAGATCTATTCTGTTCAGCATATTTCATGGTGAACAAGTTCCTACTTTTGCATTATTTGATGATTGTTATGAAAATATCAAAAGCCTCCTCTTGACCACCTACCGAAAAAAAAGCGAAATGATAAAATCAAATATAAAAATTTGAACTCAGGACCACTTCTTTAATATCAATGAAATTGGTTCTTGTTTCAACTATTCTCAACATCGTGTACATGCAGATGATCTGAAGTTATCCAAAGTGATGTGATTTCAGATGAGAAATTTTGTAAAAAAGTTGCTTATTGTAAATTTCACTTGTGAAAAAAATTAATCCTCACTTGTTTTGTAGTGAGTTGCTATACAGGATGTTTCAAAATTGAATGCTGATCCTAAAGGGTGATGGTCCTTGGATGGTCCGCAACCGCTTTATTTCTGAGATACAGGATGTTGAAATTTAACAAAAAAGTCGGTTCTTTCCCAATATCTCTGAAATCGTTCTGGATTTTTTTTTCAATTTTGGTACATGCAAAGTACGCATAAAAATAAATGTTTTCCGTGATAAAGGATTTCTTAATTTTCATCAGTGGCCCTGTTAACTTGCCCTGCCACTGTCTTTTTTCCAAATAAATATTATTTTTGTAATTGTCCTCTATATTCTCATAGAAATGGTCACCTGCCTTCTTTTCGTCCGGTGAACGGTTTTTGCGTTAGAAAATGAAATGCATTCATTTGCTTGACCCTATGCGAAATCAGCCGTTGAAGAGGATTATCTTGTTGGCTAGAAACTTGGGCCTAACCCGACCATGTGACTAGGCCGTCGGGAGGGGAGTGCCTGTGACGATCCCAGACACCGTTGGGTAAAGTCCAGGTCCCCTCTCGGTAACATGGTAGCTTGCTTAGTAGTCATGGCGAAAGTCACGGCGATCCCTCAGGTGCACGGTTACCCGTCAAACGTTACACGAGTAGCAGAAGGTGAAAGCCTGACGCGGCAGTGACCCATCAAACGCTGATGAGAATGACCTCGTAGATGCGGATTCGCCACCGCATGCGAGGTGTTATGCCACGTAAACACAGAGAAATTTTTCTACGATACAAAACAACGTAATATTCTTGATAAACAGTAAAGGTCAATATGGACCACCTGCTAGACTGAAACAGCTGATAAGCATACGATCGTAAAACCATACGTTGTTATCGGGAGACAAATAAAATGCTTTTAAAAATAATTACCAAGAAATATCCCTTGTAGACCGGACGCATAAATCATTCAACTAGAAGCGTAAACAACGATTATTGATTGCTACTGGGTACATTCCCAGCGAGATAAGAAACCCAGTTTTATTTACTACCGAAAAAAACATATCCATATTTCAAACACCCGTCCAAATTCGATAAACATGGGGTCATTAATTCCGCGATAGAGCGACAGCTACCGTAAATATATTATCCAATTATAACATAAGATAAACCAGAACGGGTTAGACAAACAAGTCCCTTTTCAGTTTTACGATGTCTCCGCGTAACATACTCATAAAACACACTACGCTCCGCCCACTAGCTCCCGCGTTGAAGATCATATAAAAGCGTGAGTTTTGTCAACAATACGTAGTTGATTTGGTATTCCACAGTGAACACGAGAATATGCCATTTTCAAAAGTTAGGTTAAAAAGTCAGTATAATTACAGTATCGTGCAATAATAATGAGAGTTTCCAAACCAGTGTAGTTAACTTCAGCAAACATAGAACTCAGCCGATTCAAATCAAGTATTGAAGCTCCTAGTAAAAACACGAGTGAACAGTATAGTTTCAACAAATTGTAAAAGCTTCCAAAACGGAGATAATACAACGGGATTCAGCAATTTCAATGGTTCACGATCACTTAGAAAAACCTCAACTGTATACGAATATACCGGACGAATTAATTAGAATAACCGATTGACGCGGGAGAAAACGAAATAATAATAATAAAGTCTAATCTAATTGCCTTTTAAAAACTACATCCAGTGAATAAGTGTTAAACAGGGTGAGTCTCATGTTTGTTTTTCTGTATTTATGTTTATGGCAAAACCCAACCCATTAAAATGTGTATGTGTCTATAAAGTATGTCCATAGTTTTCAAGATCACCAAGTTTTCAAAAAGAGAATTATTGTTAGTCGTTTGCAGCACTTGATTGCAAGATTTCTTTTAGTAAAATTATTTCTATTGTGAAGATCATTGCAGAATTATCTGCCAATACGCTAAATTAGTTTTCTTTGTATGAATATTGTTTCCTATCATTCGTCCATAGACGATTGAGAAAATTGTGTGCCAGTTTTTTATTAGAAATATATATATATACATTCTTAACTTTTATGAGTGCATTATTATTTTATTAAATCATTGTTTGGTTCGAATCTTTCTGAACGGTAGTACTTCCTGAATAAACAGCCCATGTTCCGGTATTTAAGAGAAATGAAATCAGATCTGAGCCGCTCCAGACCTAGTTTCAGTATCGACCTTCTTCAGACAGTCGATTGCTCTTAATACCGTTTTTCCAACCTAACGAATAACGTCTGGTATTACAGGTGTGGTGGGTTAAATCACAACACCCCGTAGTCCAGTCGTCAACATTGGTAGTCAGGTGTGTGGTTTTCCCAACACCCTGTATAGCCCAGAGCAAAACATTGATGTCAGGTGTGCGAGTAATAATTGAGGAAGTACATTAACGCATATATGATATTTTCCAAAAAAAAAAAAAAAGTGTCAAACAAAAATTTAATTTGAAATTTTTTTTAATAAATATTTTAATTTTTTATTTTTACAAATAAGTGTCAGTGGAAAAAAGACTAATTTGAACAGAAGTAAATGAGTAGAAAAATTGTGAAAATAGTTTAGTATAATATCGTTTTTATTTTGCAAACACGATATTGGGAAAATAAATAGATATAGCGTTTATACCGATCAAAAACTCAGGAAGTATTCGAAAAGGCAATTGAAGTTTTATTTTCAATCAATGGAGATTTTTATCAAAATAATTAAATCATGGAAACTCAGACAACAGTGCCGAGGGTTAGATATGAACCGCAAATTAGTATCACTTTGGATAATATTCCTTTTTATAATGGTACCACAGAAATCAAAGATTTTATTCGTGAAATTGAAGATTTGGCAGCTGTAGCAGAATGGACAGACAGTCAAATAAGTTCTATAGTTAGATTAAAACTGAAAGGTATCGCTAGATTATTTATTGAAGCAGAATATAGTTTACAAAATACCGACAACTGGCAATTAATCAAAAAGGAATTATTGAAGCAGTTTAGCAAATTGAAATTACCTGGAGAAGCACAAAAAGAATTTTTGAATTGTTATCAGAAAACGAATGAATCAGTTAGGAATTTTTTCATAAGATTAAAAATATGTGCATCAAAGATAAGGCACCTCACAGGAAATAATAGAATTGACAATGTACTAGAGCAAAAATACGAGCAAGATTTATTGGTACAATTTGCAATTGGATTGTTAGATCCTGTTAGAAAAAGTTTTATCTGAAAGTCCTGTCAGTTTAGAAGAAGCCATCACATTAGCAGAAAAAGAAGAATTAATTGAGCAAATTACGAATACACCGAATATGAATTTTAGAACTTTCAATGCGAATATAATATTGTGCACACATTGTAACAGAAAAGGTCACGCAGCAGGAGATTGTTATATGAAAAATTGCGTATGCCTAACATGTCAAGAATTCGGACATATGTCATATAGATGTCCAAATGGAAATAGTTTTCAAAATAAGAGATTAAATGATTCAGGAAAATGGTTTTCCAACTACGCTAAGGAAAAAAGATTTAAAAAATATGGAAAAATGAATAAATATAGAACAGAATTTTCTAACAATTCGAAAGAAAATAGATTTCAATCTCATAGAAGCAGGAATGAACGAGGAAATTTTAGGAGAATAAATTATAGAAAGCAAACAGGAAATAGTTATGGAAAAAAGGCAAAATATAACAGGAATTTAAATGGAATGGCAGCTTTCAACAAGCCTCAGATGAAAGCTGCGGGAAAAACTATTTAAATAGTGAGAGGCAAGAGGAAAATATACTAATCGACGATGAACAGAAAAATGTTATTAATTTAGAAAAAAAAATGATTAATATTGTTAGAGGTATGAAATTAAATTATGATTTGCCGTATCACCTCAGAAAAAGACAAGGAAATTTCACTCAGTATATTGGCTCGGTTATATTGCCAATCAAAGTAAAGGAAGGAAAAATTATTGAACATGAATTCTTAATAGTTGAAAATGATCATCGTAGTACTGAAATAACACTGGGATCAGATTTTTTACGAAAATATAACGTGCAAATTGATTGGAGCAAAAATCAAATGTATTTATTAGGGGAAAGTATCGAGTTGAAGAGAAAAATCCAACACATATGCCAAACGAATCGGGATGACCAACAGAGAGAGTTGAAAAATAGATTTGAAGAGATAGAAAAACGATTGAGAGACGTCACTACCATGATGGGAGATTTGATGGAACGGAATTCTGTAGAAAAACTAGAATTGAAGAGGGAGGGCCCGCCCAAATCAATCCGCGAAGTATTCTTAAACAGAGTTTCATGCCATGAAACGAGACGTACAACTTCGAATCAAATAGAGATATCAGGGACCGGTGATTTAATTGTGACACCAGGTTTAGAAAAAACAGTTTCAAAGATGTCAGCGACTGGTGATTTAAAGGAGACGCTAGTCTGCAAAGAAATAGTTGACATTGAAGAATATGGAAAATCGTCTGGAACAAGAGAAAAGCGAAACATGCGTTTAAACGAGCAACAAGAGAGAAGAGAGGAATTTAGAAAAGTGCCACCTATGGAAAATGGAAAAACCGACGCATCCTGTACATTAGGACCGATAGTCACAAGTGACAGTCGACAAGTGGAAATGCCTACGTATAGGTACGAGCATTTCCTGCCTAAAGAAACGGAGAGATGTAACGGAACATTGCCCATACAGCACTACAGCGAGGAGGAAGAAAATTATAGTCAGAAAATGGAAAAAGTTGGTATGAAAGCTTTTGAAAGTGAAAATATTCCAGGAAGTAGCCAGACATATTCAGGAAGAACGGAAATTGCAACAGTTAATGCATCAAGGAATCGAAGGAAGGTGATAAATGTAGAAAATAGTAAATCATTGGAAGATAGTTTAAGTGATAGATCACCCAAGGGAGATGCTCTATCCACCAGGAAGTTGGAATCTGCCAAGCACCTAGGAATAACAGTCGCCAAAGATAAGATTTTTTCTACAGTCGTAAATCACAAGGATGAAAATGTCTTGCCTAAGGACAAAATTCTACCGCCCAGATTTTTGAATGTATGTAAAGTTCAAGCAAAAAGTATAGTGAACTCCGAAGATACGAAATTACGAAGTATTGCAGAAAATGGATTTTTAACGCCGAGAAAACGAAGCATAGGAGAAGAATTCAATATAGATACGAAAGTAAAGAAAGAACTAAGCCCCGAAGTGAAAAAGATTAGAACTTTAGCCAGACAGAAAGGAAAATCTAATTTAAAAAAGACATCGCACGTTAATTTTGAACTCCTACCAGTGAAAGAAACAGAGAGTCAAATAATAAACGATGATCGATTCAACAAGTATATGAATGGAAGCGTTCGACAAGCGACACAAGAAAATGAGGTAAAATTAGATCAAGTTTTAGTTCAAACTCAAGAAAATATGCCAGATGAATTACCAATAGTTAATGCCGAAAATATAGGAAAATGTCAGCCAAGTGAAATGTCCAAAGAAAATGAAGAAAACATTTCTGAAAATAAATTCCCCCTTACACAACCCATGACACGCGGCCCTGTTCAAATGACACCCATGAAAAATTTGGTTCAATCATTTAGATATCAGTAAATAAGAAAATTTTCAGTATGCACCAGAATGTAGGAACGTATATATAGTATGGTAATTTTTATAGTTTTAGCAGACTGCAAAAAGACGCAGAAACAATTGAAAAATCCCTGAAGGTAAATTTGCCAAAGCATATTTATAGTTACAATGGACTTGTAAAAAATGGAATGAATAATAATACGAAATGCCACGATACCTTAATGAAAAACTGGAACTAAATTGATTGTATCATAGTACGGGAACAAACTGAAAAAAAATATATAAGGGAATCAACGCAAAACGGGAAACGCGAACAGGGACAATTTTATCAAGGGTTTTGATGTAAAATAATGACAGTAAATTCCCCGGAAAATTCAAGCAAAGCTATTTTGAGACGGATATAGTTCATTACAGGTCATAGAAAAAACGAAGAATGGACGACAGAACTAGAATGAAACACGGTACGGATTACAGGCTATAAAAAACCAAAAACGCGATATGTTATGAAAATTAATTCAACAGTTAAAGAATATCGAATCGCCGAGTTACATAATGAAGATAACTAATATAACCACGATTTCGGAAAATGTGTTTACGGATTTGTAGAATATTCGAGACGGTTGAAATTGTACAGTAAAAATAATGATAAAATTTACTAACCGCGCATATATAGAAAATTTTGATGAGTATATCGTGGAGTTGGATTGTTGAAACCCAAGAAAATATCTCTGAACAAACAGCAGTGGACAATCCAGCATGGCGAAGCGAAATGATGAGACCAGCAGATTCCTAGAGCAATGCGAATTCACAGTGTGGCTGTAGTTCAAGCACTCCGCACAGAATTCAGTGGACACAATTCACCACACAAATCACCTGTGTTGATGGTACCGCACAAATATGATTCCCAGGAACGAAGATTTTTAAACGAATGAATCAACACCGTTTGACCACCGACACCGAATACCATTTACAACATTATGCTAAGGAATGACCTTGTCACCGAACCAGAAAACACAGGCTGTGCTATCTGTCTAGTTCCGATACCGACTAATTATCACGGCTCACTGACCCGAAATCGTAGGGAAGGCCTTACAATCCCAAAAAGCCAGATGTCTAGAGAAGATAGTTAAGGAACAAATCATCCCGTATCGCGGATACGCCCCCTTACCCAGCGGCGTAGCAGGAAAAATTCCCAGAGGATCCAACGGATAGAGTTAAATTGATGCCCACCGGAATAGAAGTGAGAAAATCCTCTTGTTGAAGAAGGCGAGGACATACCCTTACAGTATGGAAATTACCCCATGGAAGAAAGAGACTTTATTGTGTGTTTGCATGATTCTTTGCATGTTATTTTTAAGAAAATCAGAATTAAGTACTGAGAAGTGAGGTTAATAACTTTGGTAATAGAGTATAATTATCCTCTAGACGATGTAAAACAGTAGTCTATTGTAATTGTCAGAGTAAGACTTATAAAATTTGCCGATAGAATAGGATTACCCTTCAGCAAGTTAAAACATTTTTGCTTATTGTTGGTGAACGTGATGTTATTTTAAAAAAAAAAAAAAAATTTGAGTTTGTCAAATCTTTTTTGTAGAGGGTTGGGACGAAATGTTATGCCACGTAAACACAGAGAAATTTTTCTACGATACAAAACAACGTAATATTCTTGATAAACAGTAAAGGTCAATATGGACCACCTGCTAGACTGAAACAGCTGATAAGCATACGATCGTAAAACCATACGTTGTTATCGGGAGAAAATAAAATGCTTTTAAAAATAATTACCAAGAAATATCCCTTGTAGACCGGACGCATAAATCATTCAACTAGAAGCGTAAACAACGATTATTGATTGCTACTGGGTACATTCCCAGCGAGATAAGAAACTCAGTTTTATTTACTACCGAAAAAAACATATCCATATTTCAAACACCCGTCCAAATTCGATAAACATGGGGTCATTAATTCCGCGATAGAGCGACAGCTACCGTAAATATATTATCCAATTATAACATAAGATAAACCAGAACGGGTTAGACAAACAAGTCCCTTATCAGTTTTACGATGTCTCCGCGTAACATACTCATAAAACACACTACGCTCCGCCCACTAGCTCCCGCGTTGAAGATCATATAAAAGCGTGAGTTTCATGTCAACAATACGTAGTTCGATTTGGTATTCCACAGTGAACACGAGAATATGCCATTCTCAAAAGTTAGGTTAAAAAGTCAGTATAATTACAGTATCGTGCAATAATAATGAGAGTTTCCAAACCAGTGTAGTTAACTTCAGCAAACATAGAACTCAGCCGATTCAAATCAAGTATTGAAGCTCCTAGTAAAAACACGAGTGAACAGTATAGTTTCAACAAATTGTAAAAGCTTCCAAAACAGAGATAATACAACGGGATTCAGCAATTTCAATGGTTCACGATCACTTAGAAAAACCTTAACTGTATACGAATATACCGGACGAATTAATTAGAATAACCGATTGACGCGGGAGAAAACGAAATAATAATAATAAAGTCTAATCTAATTGCCTTTTAAAAACTACATCCAGTGAATAAGTGTTAAACAGGGTGAGTCTCATGTTTGTTTTTCTGTATTTATGTTTATGGCAAAACCCAACCCATTAAAATGTGTATGTGTCTATAAAGTATGTCCATAGTTTTCAAGATCACCAAGTTTTCAAAAAGAGAATTATTGTTAGTCGTTTGCAGCACTTGATTGCAAGATTTCTTTAAGTAAAATTATTTCTATTGTGAAGATCATTGCAGAATTATCTGCCAATACGCTAAATTAGTTTTCTTTGTATGAATATTGTTTCCTATCATTCGTCCATAGACGATTGAGAAAATTGTGTGCCAGTTTTTTATTAGAAATATATATATACATTCTTAACTTTTATGAGTGCATTATTATTTTATTAAATCATTGTTTGGTTCGAATCTTTCTGAACGGTAGTACTTCCTGAATAAACAGCCCATGTTCCGGTATTTAAGAGAAATGAAATCAGATCTGAGCCGCTCCAGACCTAGTTTCAGTATCGACCTTCTTCAGACAGTCGATTGCTCTTAATACCGTTTTTCCAACCTAACGAATAACGTCTGGTATTACAGGTGTGGTGGGTTAAATCACAACACCCCGTAGTCCAGTCGTCAACATTGGTAGTCAGGTGTGTGGTTTTCCCAACACCCTGTATAGCCCAGTGTTCAACAGAGGGTAGCCTTATTAACATGGGTACCCAGGGGATGAGGAAGCCCCACCGTTCGCGGTGCCTTATCAGCAGGTGTTGGCCTCTGGGGGGCGTGGTGCTAGACAGTGGAACAATGGAAAAAAATACCGTAATTCGGTAGAGACCGGGGGTCCTTCACTTTTGGGTTGAAGTGATTGTATTCCCTGACTGACTCGGCGGAGAGCGGCGCATCAACCCGCTCGGGTACTGACATCCCATAGCCAGTAGCTTGTCTTATCAAGCGGCCCCACCGTGGCTGAGCTATAACGGTAGCTAGGATTATCTAGCGCACTGATTGGGCGTATCCCAATATCGGATCCTTCCTGAAGGATTTGGAGCTGAGGTAAACCTAAGGTAGTCACTCTCACCTCTTCTTGGGAAGACGAAGATACGGGTCTCACTCCTAGTGGAATTTAATAATAATAAAAAATGTTGGCTTGAAACATATAGTATGCTAAGAACACATTTCGTTGTTTTCAACATAAACAATTTTGACACTTCTTTAGCTAGATACGTGATATTATTTACGTTATGAAAACTTGTTTATTGAAAAAAACATGGTAAATTTTACAAATACCGAGTTAACAGACATGCATTACTTGTATGGGCTTGCTGACGGGAACGCATATGAAGCCAGGCGACTGTATCAAGAGCGCTTCCCAAATAGAATGGTTCCTGATGCTCGAACAATTTCAAGCACCGGCAGAAGGTTATGCGAAACAGGAAGTTTTGAGCCAAATCATCACTTGAAAGGAGCACATCGGACTGCAGAAACTCCAGCAATTGAGGTTGCTGTTTTAAATTCAGTTGACGAAAATCCAGGCAAGAAGCCAATAATTTGAATATCGCCCATATTTCAGTATGATTATTTATTATATCCCCATCACACTCAACGGGTTCAGGCTCTACTTCCTCGAGACCTTCTATTACGAGTGAATTTTTGCCAATGGTTTCTCGAGAAAGTTACCAAAAATCCTTTATTTGACAGGGAAATTTTATTCACGGACAGGATCAGAAATTTTCATAATAATAATTTTTTGACCGAGGAAAATCCGCATGCAATCGTGGAATCTCAGCACCAGGAGCAGTTCTCATTGAATGTCTGGGCTGGGATTATTGGAGATTACCTAATTGGACCTTTTTTTACCACGCAGATTAAATGGACATAATTATCGCCGATTTCTTGAAGATAATTTGCCAATTCCGTTGGAAGATGTTCCTATTTTAATGCAAAATAAGGAATACTCCAGGAATTTTCCAAAGAGTACGCGAGTCATTGACAAAGAGCTGAAGCGTGCATACTTGCAGGAGGCGGACATTTTGAACAGTTAATTTGATTTCGGTATTTTTTCTTCATAATAGTTATGTTTTTAAAAATAAAGAATGGATTATAATGCGTACTCATTACAAAAACTAAATAATATCCACCAACAAATTATGAAAATCTTGCCTAGATCCTTTGGTTACCACAATTGTGAAATTAAGACTAAGAGAAAAAATCGAATGGGAGAAAGCAAATGAATGTATTTTATTTTCTAAATCGAAAAGTGTCCGCCAGACGGAAGAAAGGCAGTCGACCATTTTTATGAGAAGATAGAGGACAATTACAAAAATAATATTTATTTGGAAAAAAGACAGTGGCGTATCATTATTTTGATGAAAAATATGACAGGGCATGTTAACAGGGACGCCACTGATGGAAATTAAGAAATCCTTTATCATGGAAAAAATTTATTTTTATGCGTACTTTGCATGTACCAAAATTTAAAAAAAACCAAAACGGTTTCAGAGATATTGGGGAAGAACTGATTTTTTTGTTAGATTTCAACATCCTGTAGCTCAGAAATGAAGTGGTTGCAGACCTATGTTCATATGAAGAATTTTTCTTGGAATCATCCAAGGATCATCGCCCTTAAGGATCAGCATTCAATCATGAAACACCCTGTATATGCACCATTCACACAGGCTATGAAGCGTGTTCGCATTACATAAATAACATATTTATTTTTTGTTGAATTGGCGCGTCCGTTACTTGAGGAAAATCCACATTGAAGCAAACAAAAGGCACTTCACTAAATGATGTTCACTATATTGGGTTTACAAAACTACGATAAATATTTCACTATACAAAAGCTTCTTTAGGTGGAGATGATACTACAGTATCTTGATACTACAAGTATGATATCAACCTGCAGAAGCTACTGAATAGCGAAACATGTTCGGAACACACAATGTAGTGGAAATTACTGTGTGGAGCGAGTGTCTTTTGTTTGCTTTGTCTAGGTTCACATGAAATTGTGTCTCTTTGCCATAACCTTTCCAATGAAGTTCATTTTTCACAAACTTATCCTTTTACAACAATAATATTTACCATGTTTCAATGTGATTTCATACATACCTCTTAGATAAAATCCGTGATTTGAAAATATCAAAGTATGTTTCCATAATCAAGGGTGACAAAACCCTTGGTAACATGTCATGTGACGTAACCTGAAGACATTTGGTCGATTGGTGAGTTATGGACGAGTATTATTGCTTAAATTATGGCCTATTCGCGTACCCTATTCAATTGCTTATTTCATTTCATGAGTTTGTTTTTCAATTGTTAGAGAAAAGGTTGCATGAGCCATCAGCAACATTAGGTAGGTACCATTGCATTTGTTCATAACATGAGTATGGGTTTGGATTATTCTAATATGGATTAAGTATTGGTTGAGTTTTCTTCGTCAAATTTTGTCTATAATATGGAGATCATTCAGGAAATTGTTGAGATGACTGGAAGATATTTTGAAATCGGCTCCAGTTTATGTTATTGCCTTATATCTTCAAACCTGGGACACTCACTGGCACTTGACACGTTTTTACTGGTTCCCCTTCGAAGATGTGCCCGTGGGTGTATCTTGTGTAGCCTTGTTTTGAAATTTTGAAACAAATACCTGTTGGCTCCTTTTCTGAGGAAATATAGTCTCCCAAAGTTCTTGATTTTTTGTTGCCACTCATTCCAGGCCAACAATTTGATATGACTTTTTAAATCTCTGCTCTAGATCTGTTAAGGTCTCCACTGTTCATTTGCATCTTCTCAGGCCATATTTGCCTTTTTACCGAGGAATTTCATGGGTTGTTTTGTTATAATTGTGAATGCCCGTACTTTCAGATTGAAAGTGGAGCGAGAAGGAGAAAAAGTATATAGTAACCAAATTAATTATTTGTTCGCATAATTTTGAAGGAAATGGGTATACTTTTTTGACATGAAATTGTAGAGAAAAGTTTTATGATGAGCAGCACTCTTCTACTTAGCAACATGGAAATCTTATTGGACATCTGAAGATTCTGGAAAATATTCCCTTAGAATCTAGGTGCAAGCCATCAGATATTATGCCAGCTAGGCACGACTTTGAAGTGAATTATGAAATGTTTATAAATAATGAATGGGCCTCGACTAGAAAGGAATGCATCAGTATGGTATACTGATGGTTCCAAAATGGACGAATGGATTGGAGTGGGAGTAACAGGTCCTAATTTTAGTCTCTCGAAATCCCTAGGCAAAGCCCCAATAATTTTTCAAGTAGAATCCCATGCTGAAGTTTGCTTTGAAAGAGGCTTCAGGGGTGCAAAGATCTATATCCTATCAGATAGCCAAGCAGCACTAAAAGCTATTGAGTCACACACTTGTGGGTCGACTGACTTGGGACTGCAAACTCTCTCCAAGACAACTGGCTACGAACAATCAGGTTACTCTGATGTGGGTGCCAGGTCACAAGGGAATCAAAGGCAATGAAGAAGTGGACAGCCTCTCCAAGAATGGCGCAAACACTCAAGAGTTTTGGCGTTGGGAAGCTAACCAAATTAAAACTTAGCGGACTGAGGTTCCAGGGCAAAAACAAGCGAAAAGGCTTTTGAGCCCATCGCTGAACAGCTTCCCGAGTTGGACAAGAAAAACTTGACACAGGTAACGGGGCTGCTCACCGGACATTGTCCTCTGAGATATCACCTCAGAAAATGGACTGATCAGACAGTGAACTGTGCCGTTACTGCGAGAACTTCGCTGAAACTGCAGAACCCTGCTTTGCGACTGCCAAGCGGTCCTTTGCAAAAGGCTTAAGTTTCTCGCAGGGTTTCAATAACGCCCTCAGACATCAGGAACTCAGCTCACAGGGAACTGATACGCTTCGCAAGGGTCTTGAATGGATGAAGGGTAATGTTCAAAAGACCTTACAGGTCTACTTAGGAACACTTTCATTGTGGATCATTATAATCGCCCCTTGTATACGACATCCGTCAGATAGACATCTGTCAGATAGACGATTCTTGCCATAAAAATAACTTGTAACAGTGTTCGTATTTTTTGTTTGACTTGGATGGTAACATATTTGATGTAGCTTCAGAAACTACCTTCAATATATCATAAACATCTTTTTCTACCTGATGCATTTTGCAAAATGAAACCATAATTGTTTGTTCACTCGTCGTTATGATGTTTTATTGTTAGCAATATAAAATTTACATCAAATGTCATATGCATTTCCATACTTGAAAAACTGTTTAATTTATTTATCTAACAAATTATGTTACGGATGTCGTATACAAGGGGCGACTATAATGATGTATGATAATTTTTATCTCATTAATTAATGCCTTTCCACTAAAAATATGAAAAACAGCGTGTTCAAAGCGTATTAAAAGTGAGTTTCCTATCTCGTGGAAATTTTCAGTCAATTGAAAACTATCACTTTTCTTTACTGATAGAACAATCTTTTATTGAATTGAATCATGTTTTCGTGCAATTGATGTCCGTCCAAATATGTTACTTAAAAAACCATATTCATCAATATTCACATTATAACTGAGCTGGCGCCAAGTTTGTATGAATGCATACAAATTGCCGCGAGCTGTTTACAGCCTTCTTTGGGTTCGAACGGCATATTTTCAGAATCCATGGACAAAAAGCAATCTCCAGCAATGTCAACTGGTACAGTAGTTCATATTTTCATGTCTATATTCTATCAATGGCTCAGAATTAGAGTAGAAGTATTTACTACTGATTTTTTTTCAATATTTCAGTATATTTTTATTGTTTTAGGATTGATGGGACTTGATCTTTCCGGATGTACTACTGACGGCGGCGGCGTCGCCGAGACAAGAGTTGAGATCTGAACGGATGCCAAGTTTCATAAATCATAGCCATGGGAAAGTACAAAGTTATTCGATTGATTTAAGTGAACATTTGTTACGTTCTTTGATATGCAATATTTATAATCACTGAATTATGGTTATCATAATGATATTCAAAAGTAGCTTAAAATTCAACTTTGCTAGTTGTTCTGATTTATACTAGAAATAATTTAGTTCGATTACTATGTTTTAATAGTCGATACATTACGTATAACGAGATGACATCTTTGACTTTGTTAGTTGATCTATTTTATACTACAAACAATTTAGTTGGATATGAAACTTGCCAAGTTATATATTCAATATCAAAACATAACAAAGTTTCTTTTGGATCAATTGAAGAACGTTGTACATTCCTATAACTATGAATTAAGGTACGCTATGGAACTTGACAACCTTTCATATTTCAACTCCTTTCTCAGCGTCTCGACGCCTACAATCCCGAACGTCATTTGTACCGAACTTGGCACCCTTTTCACATTTATGTTTTTAGTGAGATATCATTAATTTATGAAAAGTTCCATCTCTATATTTATCTAAATAAATACATGACCTTTAATGTTTTTTTCTTGCGTTTATGCTGTTTTTTTTTTCATTATCAATCGCTATATTTTCTCTTACGGTGGAAATGACAGAGCGCATAGCTCATTCATTGTCTGATTTTTTTTTTTGACACGTTTGCTGCTTATTGATAAAGTCGGGGAGATGTAATGTTTGCAAACGGTTGTACTCCACTTAGAGCTTTCCTTGGATTGGATAAGTTTATGAGATAAACAGCGTTAATGATTTTGACTCGAGAGCCTGCCCTTTGCTGAATATTGAGGAACCTATATCGAGCAGGACGCTCTCGAAACTAAGCCCATGTGATTTATAAATTGTTATTACATATGCCAAGCAAATAAGGAATTGTTTCCGGTGAACATATGCATTATTCATTATCTGAAACTTTGTCTTGACACGTTCTAACTCGCATGTTATAATAATTGATAATGATCTACCTTGATTACGAATTCAAAGTTCATAAGTCACCTAGATGATATGCAAAATTGCAAAAGTGTCTAACAGTTTTTGAGTTATGGGAAGGTCGAAAGTAACTGAAATGGGCCGTGTGCCGGTGCACCGCCGAACTGACACACTGCCGTGTGTCTAGTTGTATGCATATACAGTGCTCGTCTAAGGTCCGTTCCCCCCCTACTAATTTTTGAACCACCTGGTATATCGCAACGGAATTTGGAGGGCCTGAATAGGAGATGAAACCTACTTTTTCATGAAAAAATCACAGCATAAAGTTTCAAAATGGCGGCTGAGCACCACCTTCAATAATTTTATACCCATATATTATTCCATTTTCGAAATCTGCTGATAATTCTCAACAGTTTTCTTCCATACACTTTACTCCTGAATTCAATTGTTTTCGAAATATTATCGTTTGAAAAGTGACATTTTGGTCATTTCAAACCCAACCAAAAACACTAATGTTGCTTTCAATCAAGTTTGCATTGAAAAAAATCGTTGTCGCGGTAACATCTTGTTTACTGTCAAACTGAACTGCTAACTGTCAAATAGTCCGTTGAGCGCCTAAATCCTTTTATGAAAAGTGTGATCATGGCTTGTAGTTTAGACGATACATTTGAAGCAGTTTTCATATTTGAAGAAGTTGGAAGAAATTATCATCTAGCAGTCCGTATGTTTAATGATAGATCTCCGAGAATCCTATTTCGGGGTCATATTTGCGCAAACTTCTAAACAAACTTTCAAATAACTGGTACGCTGATAGATGCTCCAAGATCAGGAAGACCGCCTCTTTCAGAAGGAAAAAGGTAGAAATTGTTGCTGAAATGGTTATCAATCCGACTCAGTCGACGATTGCACTTCCTGAATCCTGTGAAGTTAGTTCAAAAAGTGTCCAAAGAGTCCTGAAAAAAGAAAAGTTTCATCCCTATTGAATGAAAATCCTGCATGCTCTCACGTAGGATGACCCAGACCGAAGGGTTGAATTTTGTGAGTGGTGAACAAGAACAATTGAAGGAGAACAGGGCTTCCTAAAACGAATGCACGATTTTCCAATGGAAAAGTCAACAAACAGAATATACGATACCGGAGCGATACTAATCCGCATATTTTTAGAGAGGGACATATCCAGTTTCCTAAAAAGGTGAATGTTTGGGCGGGGATTTTGGGCAATCGCGTTGTTGGACCGATTTTCATCATAGGCAATCTTACAGGAGTTCTTCACAGAAATCTTTTAGAAACTGAAATTGAACCTCGAATAAGACAAATTGTATTAAACAATCAGGAAGAGTTTGAAAATCGTGAAATCATATTTCAGCAGGATGGGGCATCTCCTCATTTCGATCGCATGGCTAGAGAGTTCTCCGATACAAAATTTCCTGGGCGATGGATGGGTCGCAGTGGAAGTACAGAATGGCCACCAAGATCTCCGGATCTCACACCTCTAGATTTTTTCCTTTGGGGGTATCTGAAGTCAAAAATCTACGCCACTGAATGCCAAACAATAGAAGAGTTGAAACTCAGAATAATAGATACATTTGAAGAAATAGATGAACAGACTTTCATCAACGTGAGAGAAGCTATTTATAATAGGGCACTTTATTGTCAAGATTTAGGAGGGGGCCACATTGAACACTTGATGAAATAAATGTTGGGGTTGAATAAAAGTATTATTCGAAAATAAATTATAATTTCTTAGCTAACTAATTTGTTTTGATTGTCGTAGGCTTCGAGATTTTCCGGTAAGTGGTGCTGTTTATCCTTAACTCTATTTACGCCTCTTATTAGTCGAATTCATTAAGTATATAAACAAACTTCTTCTGGAACCGGAATGTCTCTTTTCAAACGTCAATATTTCGAAAACAATTGAATTCAGGAGTAGAGTGTATTAGAGAAAACTGTTGAGAATTATTAGCAGATTTCGAAAATGGAATAATATACAGGATGTTCTATTTTAAAAAATTATTGAAGATGGCGCTCAGCCGCCATTTTGAAACTTTTAGCTGTGATTTGTTAATGAAAAAGTAGGTTTTTATTTACTCTTCAAGCCCTTCAAATTGCGTTGCGATATACCAGGTGGTTCAAAAATTAGTAGGGGGGGAATGAACTTTAGACGAGCACTGTAACTTAATCTGTCTATATGTATGTATAGATATATTCGAATAGCATTTCTCTGAATAACCCCAGCGAGCAAAAAAACATCTCAGAGATGTTGAAAATACGAGATTTTGAGACATTGAAACTCCACTGCGATGTTATGTTTATACATGAGTAGAACTTTTATAGAACAGCCAATGTCTGCCTCAGGTGGCGATTTTCAGGATGTCCCTGGAATGTCTCAAAAAGAACTGGTCATAAGTTTTTTGATAGCCGTTTCATAGACACAACAGAACATTCACAAAACGTTTTGCGAATATTGAATTGCTGTAAATAAATCATTTTTGGAATGATTTTGTTATTCATTTTGACATTTAAAATGCAGTTTTTTTTTTAATTTTTATACCATTAGGAATGCATCCCTCTTTTAGGATGTTCATGTAATCTAAATGGAGATAGTTCTTGAAGAAACGAACTTGACACATTCTGAGAGAAACTTCTCCTTTAATTTGTTCTGTTAGGCTGACAGGGTTGATGTTGGAAGCTAAAAATAAAGTTTTTCTTCGAAGGCTTTCATATTTCTAGAGTACTGAAATTAACAGATTCGATGTGAAATATACTGAGCTCCAATTTTGAAAATAATTGTAATATGATCAGATATTTTCTTATATATAATTTCAATTGTATCTCTAAGAACGAAGATTTAGTTGAGATTATAGTTATAAAAATATCCATTTTCACAGTGATTCTTCAGTTCTATAAAAAAACGGAGTCAATACTGAAATGTATTCGAACAAGTCTGTTGGAAAATATGAGGAGCAGTTTTTTATTCTTCAATTCCCCATAATCTGAATACCAACAAAGTTCCTAATGGAAAAATGTTTAAAGAAAACAGGTAATTTTTCTCAAGAATATTCAATGATACAGTTTGAACATGTCATTTCAGAGTCGAGCACCCTATCAAAAAACTACACATTATATGCTTTTGAGGTTATATTATGTTTCTAGACTATGCTAATACATTCAATTCATGTTATATTTATTTTATTTACTTATTCAGTGATGTCCCTGGAATGTCTCAAAAAGAACTGGTCCAAAGTTTTTTTGATAGCCTTTTCATAGACACAACAGAACATTCACAAGACGTTTTGCGAACATTAAATCGCTGTAAATAAATCATATTTGGAATGATCACTTTCTGAAGCATTTTGTTATTTATTTGGACATTTGAAATGGAGTTTTTTTTTTCAATTTTCATACCATTAGGAATGCATCCCTCTTTTAGGATGCTCATGTAATCTAAATGGAGATTGATCTTGAAAAAACGAACTTGACACATTCTGAGTGATATTTCTCCATTAATTTGTTCCGTTAGGATGACAGGGTTGATGTTGGAAGCTAAAAATAAAGTTTTTTTCTTCCAAGGTTTTTATATTCCTTAGGGTACTGAAATTTACAGATTCGATGTGAAATATACTAAGCACCAATTTCAAAAATAATTGTGTAACGAACCTAGGCCAAACCTGTCGCCTCCCGCGTCGCCATCGACAGCGATGAGATCATCCCCGGAGATATTCGAGAACCATCCAGTCCCTCTTCCGCGTAATGCAACGGTCAATATTGGAAACAATTGGAACATGCCGTCGCCAACTGGAAGAATTCGAAACATCGAGAATGCTGTATCGGATATAAATAGACAGCCCTCAAGAGGGAGTAAATAGTCTGAACGAGCCCATACGATCGAGCTATTCAGTAGCGTAGTAATATAAATTAAGTTGTAGATTAAGTGTTAAATAAATTAGTTAAACCAAGTTAAGTTTATTTACGTTACAATTGGTGTCGGAAGTGAGATTTTGAAAATAAACAAGTGATCGTGGAGTGGATAGTCAGAAAAATAAATTGATAGACCTTTTTGTACGCCCAAAAATAGACAGTGGCCCGGTTTTCGCAAGTGGACAATTGTGCGTGGGAAATAAACTGCTACACTGTTCGCGTGAAACAGACAATAGACTGGTGGCCCGTGGAAAAGAATTCGCGAAGTGAATTTTAACAAACTGATAAACTTTTCGTAAAACAGACTGATACCTCGTCAAAGACAAAATGTGTTCAAGAAAAGTGCGCCTTGCGGATTTGAAGGTAGCGGAATTGAAACAGGAATTGGAGGAAAGGAACTGGAAACAACAGGTAAAAGCAAGTACTCCAGGAAAGACTTGCAGAAGGACTTATACAAGAAGGAGGACCCGAAACATTTTTATTCGAAGTTCCCGGAGGTGATTTGAGTCCGATAATAGAATCCTTGAAAGAAGAGCTGCAACAAAATTCGAGGACTTTGGAAGAGAATGCTAGAAATGTGGAAGAGAAGCTTGAAGAAAATTCTAGAAATCTGGAAGAGAAGCTTTTAGAAATCTGGAAGAGAAGCTTCAAGAAAATTCAAGAAGCCTGGAAGAAAATTCTAGAAATCTGGAAGAGAAGCTTCTAGAAAATTCAAGAAGCCTGGAAGAGAAGTTCCTGGAAAACACAGAAGGCCTAAAAAGAATTGTGTGGTGTGGCTAAATTTCTAGAAGAAAGAATGGGAACCGTTGAGACAGAGATAGATAAAATTAGGAGCAAATGAACACGAGGTAGATAAAATAGAGGAAACGATCAGTAGGCTGGAAAACGAATTAATAGTGCGCCCTCCACAGAGATGGTTAACGAAAATGCAATGTGGACTTGAGTTTGAACTTGGATAAAGTTCAAGAGGGTATAAAAGATGTCAAAGTCATTTCTGAAATAGGGAAGCTTTCCATGAAGCCGCCTCAATTTGACGGAAAAACTCCACGGGAAAATTACCGCCGACAGTTTGAAGCAGCGGCCAAAGCAAATGGATGGAATGCAGGGAAAGAGCTGTAGCACTAACACTTGCATTACGTGGAGAAGCGACGAATATTCTACAAACTCTTACCGCCCAAGAACAGGAGGACTATGATCAGCTGATTCAACATCTAGAATTACGATATGGCCAGGCCCATTTGGAACACGTATACCACTCCCAACTGAAAAATCGCTGCCAGAAATCGGGCGAATCCTTACAAGAATTCGAAACTGACATTGCACGCTTGGTTCGTCTCGCATATCCAGCCACACCAGAAAATGTAATGGAGCGACTAGCGGTTCAAGCATTCCTGGATGGACTCCGTGACCAAGAAACCAGACAAGCGTTGACACTAGCCCGTCCAACACATCTCGTAGACGCACTGGCACGCGCTTTAGAATTCGAGGCAGCGAAACAATCTTGCAAAAGCCAGAGTAAAGTCCGAATGATTGAGGAAGACTCACAGGAGCCTGCTAATTTGGAAGCTGCCATAAGGAAAGTGATTAAGGAAGTGTTCCCTGAGAAGAGACAGATAAGATGCTGGAATTGGGCAAAATTGGAAATGTGCGTAGCAAATGTCCAACATTCGAAAAACACGACTCCGATGCAGGAAAACTAAAGAAGGTCGACGAGAAGGGGCAATCGTCGGCCTGTGTCCAGCAAGCCCTGGTTAACAACGCATATGTCGCTAGCCTGCAACGACAGAACAGAGGTGTTTTCGTAGACGGTCTCATCAATAACGAGCCTTGCACCATGCTGCTAGATACAGGTGCGACTAGGACAATTCTCGGACCTTCCTTTGCCAGAACACCGGAACGAATTGAACCGACAACTTGGAAGCTACGCACAGCAACAGGGAGCCAGCTACTGTATATGGCGAGCTACCGATTGAAATAATTTTAGGCAGCACTAAAGTGAAACATCAGGCACTTGTAGCGGACATCGAAGACGATGCAATCATCGGAATGGACATCATGAATTCCAGAGGGTTTGAATTGGATTTCAAAGACGGCGTCCTACGTGTCAACGGAGAAGAGCTGGTACTTCATGGGAGAAGTGAAGAGTTGATCCGTGTGCTGTTGGCTGAAGATGTAAGCGTACCTGAGAGGGCTGAAACCATTCTGGAGGCTCGCCTGGACGGGAGTGCGAGCAGTGGAGACGTGGTGATGTTCGAGCCCAAACTTCATGATGAGAAAATTGGACGAGGATTGCACTAGGGAAGACCTTGTTGCGTGCTGACAAATTTGTGCCGGTAAGGGTCATGAATGTCAATTATTTCCCAGTGACCTTGAAGAAAGGAACAATTTTGGGGCACTGCTCGTCAGTTTCATCCGTGATCCGGGCGTACGAGGTACGATTAGCCAACCAACAACTTGCCCACAGAACTAGAGAATTAGTTGCCATCTCTTCCAAAGACATAAAACCAGCTCAACAGCCCAAACTAAGAGATTTAGTCAAAAAGTACCAAGACATCTTCGATACCGGACAAGGAAAAGGGGGTCGAACTAATGTGGTCCAGCACAAGATTGATACTGGGGGTGCCCGACCGATCCGGCAATCAGCAAGAAGACTTCCTCTTGCCAAGAAGGCAGAGGCTGACAAAATAGTCAGCGATATGGGAAAAGAAGGAGTTATCGAACCGTCTGACAGTCCCTGGTCCTCTCCAGTCGTACTGGTGAAGAAAAAGGATGGATCGACACGCTTTTGTGTAGACTATCGCCAACTAATAATGTCACGAAGAAGGACAGTTACCCTCTCCCGAGAATAGATGACACCCTAGACACGTTGGCTGGTTCCACGATTTTCTCGACCCTTGATCTGAAGAGTGGATACTGGCAAGTAGAACTCGCTCAGGAAGATCGAGAAAAAGACTGCTTTACCATCGGCTCAGGATTGTGGCAGTTCACCGTTATGCCATTCGGGCTCTGTAATGCTCCCCACATTCGAAAGATTGATGGAGACAGTGCTGAAGGGACTCTCATGGAACACGTGTCTAGTGTATCTCGACGACATAATTGTGGTCGGCAGATCGTTCGAGGACCACGTGAAAAACTTGGAGGAAGTATTCCTGCGACTGAGGAACCCGGATTGAAGCTGAGCCTAAGAAATGCCATCTGTTCCAAAAAGAAGTACGATACCTCGGCCACGTTGTCTCTGGGAAGGAGTAGCAGTGGATGACCAGAAGATCAAAGCTGTTAAGGATTGGCCCATCCCAAAAGACATTCACCAACTTCGAAGTTTCCTTGGTTTTATGCACATACTATCGCCGATATGTGCTGGATTCGCCAACATCGCTAAACCACTGACCAGGCTCACGGAAGGCCAAACAAAGTTCCAGTGGTCCGAAGAATGTCAAGATTCATTCAGGAAGCTGAAAGGAGCTTTGATCAACGCACCTATACTGAGCTATCCCCTACCCAAAGGAAATTCATTTTGGATACGGACGCCAGCAACGTGGGACTTGGAGCTGTCTATCTCCAGATCCAGGAGGGACAGGAGAAGGTCATTGGTTATTTCAGCAAGACGCTTAGCAAACCAGAGCGCAATTACTGTGTCACCAGGCGAGAGCTGTTAGCTGTTGTAAAGGAGTGGAACACTTCTACAAGTACGTGTATGGAAGAAGATTCCTGTTGAGAACTGACCATGCAGCTCTCAAATGGCTCTTACAGTTCAAAAATCCTGAGGGTCAAGTAGCACGTTGGATCGAGAGACTCCAAAATTCGATTTCGAGATCGAACATCGAGCCGAACTAGCCATAAGAATGCAGATGCCTTGTCGCGAAGACCATGTCCAGATGATTGCTCACATTGCCGACGAGCAGAAGAGAAAGAAGCAACACTTTGTAGAACCGCGGCAATGGATGACAAATGGAATGACAGCAAGATCCAGAAAGACCAAGAGAGAGACCCCGACCTTGGCTTAGTCGTCAGCTGGAAGAAGGGCAATCGAAGACCATCATGGCAGGAAGTCGCAGGTTACTCGCCGGCTGTTAAGTCCTATTGGGCACAATGGAACTCTCTTATTCTGGACAATGGGATCCTGAAACGTGTGTTGGAGGCCGATATTGGTGGGAAGACAGACGCCAAATAATTGTTCCAGGAACAGAAGAGAGGAAGTGCTGCGGAAATCCATGATGGAGTCGCCGGAGGACATCTGGGAGTGACGAAGACCCTGCAGAAAGTGAGGCAACGGTTTTACTGGGCCAATTGTCAAGCTGACGTCCAGGACTGGTGCAGGAAGTGCGCTGTATGCGCTGCTAGCAATGGACCTCGAATACGACCCAAGGCCCCGATGCGTCAGTACAACGTAGGCAGCCCGTTCGAGAGAATCGCCATTGACATCGCCGGCCCGTTTCCCGTATCCGACCACGGAATAAATACATCCTTGTGGCAATGGACTACTTCAGTAAGTGGGCGGAAGCCTATGCCCTGCCCAACCAGGAAGCCATCACCGTCGCCGACGTCTTGGTGAAAGAGTGGATATGTCGATTCGGTATTCCAATGGAGCTGCACTCGGATCAAGGCAGAAATTTCGAATCCAACCTTTTCCAAGAAATATGTCTACTGCTGAACATCCGCAAGACAAGAACCACGGCCCTACATCCGCAGTCCGATGGAATGGTGGAACGGATGAACAGGACGATCAACCGCCACTTGTCCAAGGTTGTCTCTGACCATCAAAGAGACTGGGACCAGTATCTTCGTTTGTTCCTGATGGCCTATCGATCCGCAGTACACGAGTCAACCGGTCAAACTCCTGCTAGTATTATAATGGGCCGAGAACTGCGACTGCCTTGTGACCTGAAGTTTGGGATACCGCCAGGACAAGACACTGCGGGAGAGGACTACGTCAGCAAACTTCGGCAGAGAATGGACGACATCCACGAACGAGTCCGGTTGAACATCCAGAGTGCCAGCGATAAAATGAAGAAGACCTATGACATCAAGGCCGACGCTGGAGGATTTAAGGTTGATGACCTGGTTTGGCTGTACAACCCCAAACGTCGTCGTGGACTATCACCAAAGTTGCGGAACTCGTGGGAAGGCCCGTATAAGATCGTGAAAAGGATAAACGACCTTGTGTACCGAATCCATAAGCCACCCCGAGGGAAACCAAGGGTCGTCCATTTCAACAGGTTGGCCCCTTACGCTGGAAACCATGACCAAGTTCGCACCCTCAAGCCACCGGAGGATGATATGACGTTCGAGAAGTTTATGTCCTTGTATTCAAACGGGCAGAAAGTTCTACATGGGGTTACTAGAGAGGAGTCACGAGACCTTTTCGAGGTGCCTGCTGACTACGCACTAGCGCACTGTGTGGCAGAAGATCTTCGAATGTCCAGGGGCATCGCCGTAGTGTTCTCCAAGAAATTTGGTCAACTCCAAACACTGCGGGAGCAGAATCCAGAAGTTGGTGGGTGCTACAGTTGAAGAAAGGCCAGAGAAACATCTACTACCTAGTCACCAAGAGGCATTCCCAAGATAAACCGTCTTATGAAGATGTCTGGAAGAGTCTCACCAAACTAAGAGATACTATGGTGGACCAGAATCTGGTGGATCTAGCAATTCCAAAATTATCCTGTGGTATTGATGGGTTGGACTGGAGAGTCATAAGAAGTATGCTGGAGGCGATAATCAGATCCAGCGGCGTCAAGATTTTGGTTTGCTGTAACCCTCTTCCACGACCGATCATGAAGACCGTGGAGTGTTACTTCCATCGAACTTCACGGTGCAGATATGGGGAGTCATGCAGATATCGTCACACTCCAAGGATGAAATTTCGGGACGAAATGTCTTTAAGAAGGGGGCAATGTAACGAACCTAGGCCGGACCTGTCGCCTCCCGCGTCGCCATCGACAGCGATGAGATCATCCCCGGAGATAGTCGAGAACCATCCAGTCCCTCTTCCGCGTAATGCAACGGTCAATATTGGAAACAATTGGAACATGCCGTCGCCAACTGGAAGAATTCGAAACATCGAGAATGCTGTATCGGAGATAAATAGACAGCCCTCAAGAGGGAGTAAATAGTCTGAACGAGCCCATACGATCGAGCTATTCAGTAGCGTAGTAATATAAATTAAGTTGTAGATTAAGTGTTAAATAAATTAGTTAAACCAAGTTAAGTTTATTTACGTTACAATTGCAATATGATTAGATATTTTCTAATATATAATTTCAATTGTATTTCTAAGAATGAAGATTTAGTTGAAATTATAGTTATAAAAATATTAATTTTCACAGTGATTCTTCAGTTCTATCAAAAAACGGATTTTCTATTTGAAGAGTCAATACTGAAATGTATTCGCATAAGTCTGTTGGAAAATATGAGGAGCAGTTTTTTATTTTCAAATTTCCCATAATCTGAAAACCAACCAAGTTCCTGATGGAAAATGTATAAAGAAAACAGGTAAATTTTATCAAGAATCTTCAATGATACAGTTTGAACATGTAATTACAGAGTCGAGCACCCTATCAAAAAATACACATTATATGCTTCTGAGGTTATATTCTGTTCCTGGACTATGCTAATACATTCAAATCATGTAATATTTACTTCCTTCACTTATATCAGACATGTCTATCATAACTTGGTAATGTTCCCTACACTTCAAACACTCATCACTTCTCACGTTTTTCTCAGTTGAAAATTAAAAAAAAACTTCAACCAACGCTTCACAGTGTTCCATATGCCGTACAGTCCAGTGTTGTTCTGCGAAGTTTATCAGGTTTACCACAATGGATGGCCAAATTGTAACATGGCGGGAATTTCAAAATGAAACAGAAAATGAGTGAATAGGTCTTTATTATTATGAATAATATCGGTTCCAATTGCTTATGGAAATATGAAGAATGTCCTGTGTAAAATAGGAGATATTGCTCTTAAAATGAAGAAATACAAAATGAAATAAATCGTTGAAAGTGAAAGGTCGAAAAATATAAGTATTCAAAGATTTAATTCACATGAATTCTTTTATTTTTTGTTGTGTGGTATGATCAAGTTATAAGAAAGAATTATCGTGAACTATTATGAAACTGGAATAAATGTATATTCAATATCTGTGATGAACCTCTGGCGAACTATGTTATGCCTAGAAAGAACATCCACTCGTTAAACATTTTTTGACTTCGCCATTACCTCTCAGTAGGCATACAAAGAAATGCCACAGAAGAACAAATACAATACTTCCAACATCCTTTAAAGTCCTCTTTGGGAAGTGCATATCGCGTCTCGAAAAAACATCCTTATGCCTACAGATATATTTGTGCTTGCTGGGAATATAATTTGTAGGTAATTTTACTGTACAACCCAAAATTGGCAGTGGGTTGGTTGTAAGGTTTCCCATCACTTTCGAATACATGGATAAATGGATTAATATAACAGTTCACCTGTGAAAAGTAATGAAATCTAGAATTGAATCTTGAAGTTCACGCTGTACTAGCGAATGAGTCAGAAATAGAAGCTTTCATTTTATATTTTGAATTGAACTGTAATTTTGTAAACTTACCTGTTTGGTAATAGTGTAACTGGTGACTTGATGGTAAATTTCTGAAGATAAGTATAGTTGAGAATGCAATACATCGGAGTTTTAGTAATGTAGGTATTCTCAATTTTGAATGTAGAATCAATAAATGTAGACCGACTCATGGAATGAAAGCCTTATATACTAGTTCAAAATACTTTCCTTGGCGAAACTTTCGAAGAGTAGAATGAAATTTTATTGAATACGCACTGAAAAAAAAGCACAAACAAATAGGTCATTGTTCACTATAATAATAATAATAGCCCCCTTTCATAGCGTTACATGCTTTTGGCATACAACAGGTGGAACTGATATGTTTTTGAGACGAACGAAAATCTGGAAAGGTAAGTTTAATATGTTATTCCTATATAAAAATAAGTGATTCGAATACTTGACTTTTATTACTTTATTTTTATCTGACATCTGTATTTATTCTGTTATTCCAATGATTATGGTAACTTACATAAACCAACAAATACAAGACCAATATCTGATAGCCAAAACAACCATTCAACCGCCCATTATAACCGTGAATCGACCTAAAAAACGCGGCTGATGCTCTGCTCGCAATGGGGATCGAACCCACGTAATCTAGTCTGGCGAATGTTTTACCACCGAGTTTTCTATTGTTCACTGCCTGAAAACAAAATTTACATTTGAAAAATTATATGAACCAATGAGAGATTCCGTTCTGATCCCTGATTCGAGGAGACCCGTGAAAGAACGCCACTGGCTAGAGAATTTCATTGAAAAATTGACACTTGAAGAATGCGATCGGTACTGAGGACTGTATAATGGTATACGTGTTTTGGTAAGTCTCAATGTCAAGACCAGACTGGATGAGATCGACTTATGTTTATACAAGATTTTCTTTTTTGATGTCTTATGGTCAATGAAAGTGTGAAGGACATTTCGAATACGAAACAGATATGGTGTTTTTTCTTAGACCTTCCCATTTGCGATGAATTTGGTATATTTATTGAATACCGTATCAAGTATGGATCGAACAAAGATGAATCGGTAATTCAGTGGACAGATATGAGCATATTCTCTGAGATGAATACTGTGGTTTACTCCACTTACCAAGGTAGCAACGGATGGAGATACGGACGGTATCCTGGGGTCTTTTATTTTTGACACCATTGAAAGAATCAAATAATTGCAGGCATTAGTTATTGTATTTATTTCTGAACAACGGTTGCTATTACTTGTTGAAAATATCAGACAGACAGACAGCGCTGTCCTCACATTACCTTAATACCTTGTACACAGAATTGTCTGACTTTACTCTTTCTGTACCTGAGATGGGAAAGGTGGCGGTGCAGAAACTTGTTCATCGTTTTAAGTCTTTCACATACATTGGTATATTCTTAAATGTAAAAAATTTGGCAACCTTGATTGACTAACTAACTGAATTATGTAAGCTACAAGGCAGATCTTGGTTACTCCCTCACAGAAGAAATTAGATAGTTGAATAGCCACAAAATGCTGAGTTCACGGTATTTTTTCGGACTTCGAAACAGAAATCAACGTCAGCGTGAGGGACGTTCAGAAAGTGATTTTTCTCCGCGCAAACTAAAACACTCTACTCTCTCTTGCAATTCTACAACCCTACAACTTTAAATGGTATATTCAGGCCAAAATTGCAGCGGCCCAACAATCCCGACCATACCTCTAACTGAACACAAACTTAGCTGGAAGTAGGTATAATTATAGTGCCCTGATTCGGATTACAAGACATCAAGATTATTCGCGTAAGAATCAGAGATTCATGAACTTAGAAGAATTATCTCCACAGAACCACCTCCATGAACTGACTAACACGGGCCAATCTCTAACCGGCACTGACAGCAGTATATCAGGCCTGTTCCATTTTCGGATAAATACATTTTCTCCGCAAGTTGTTTGAGGAAAATTATTGAATTGATTTTCTATCGCGGCAGTTACTCTCACCAGGAACTCAACGCTTGGTTCCTGGGAAACTAACACACTGTATATATTCGGTGTGGTTTAATACCATATTACACAATCCGGGACTTAACGCGACACTGTTCATCAATCCACTGTTACCTGTGGGTTGAAGCTCGATAATAGATAGATGGATGCAATATGTCAGCGGGAATATTACGATCAACAATATACAAAAATACTGCGGATTAATCCACTCTGAAAACACCTGCCTGAGTGAAATGCAACATAGGCCTACGGCCAAACTCTTGGTCCCGGTATTGTTAATAATTATTTTTACTCGGTATGATGCGGTATGTTGGTACGCTGATGAAGCGGTGTCAAATCACAGTAGATATCAAATGATGGAAAATTATCCCAAGAAAATGAATACAACTTTACACAAAAGAAAAACGAAAATTATACGGGTGATTATCTAGCCCAAGAAAATTAAACTGTTACAAAGAACGGTTCGAAAATTAACTTACACATACCTCACAAGTAATGGGCACACTTTCGCGATTTTACTAAACTTTCAACACTGAACGACCACCTGACTGAAGAACTGAAGATGCCGATTCTAGATGATTCTCCTATTTATATCTTCCGAAATTACAAAAACGTCTAGTAAAAAACATCAACATGAAAAGTACGGTTTTTGTACTATTTGAATGAGAACGGGGTAAAAAGCCTGCTCAACTTTTTGTATCTCGGTAAAAACGAATATTTAGTTTTTTACTATCACCTTTGCAAGATCTGTTGCCACTTTGATAAAAACAGGACAAAAAGTCTCCCGAACTTTTGTACCTTGCAAAAAAGAAAGCAATACTTTTTTTCCCAGGAGCATTTACAAACTTTTTAGAAAATACGAATTGAAATTATCTACAATTTCATAATTGTCCAGACCGCGATAATTGAGCTTTAGTTACAGGAATAATGCCGAACTCTACTTATGGAACCATCCTGCATCAAAACTAACCCGAAATACTCAGGGGCGTAGCGAAGTCAATTTTACATAGCCAAAATGGTAGTTTACACAGAAACACCCCGATGGGGTAGTTTCAGCCAGTGTTTCGGAATTTATCGTAACAGCCTCAAAAAGTACGATTTCGGACGTTTCAGTAAAATCACATTTGCCAACTCCAGGTGATGTTTCGTTGATGACACTGATCCGCTCGAGCCGCACTCCGCAGGTGGTGGGGTCTAGGTAAGCATGCCTGTCATGTTTGATCGCACTCCTACGCACCGTGCTTCGTGTAAAGCCGAAAGAAATCGTATCTCGTTCTGATTGAGTCGCTGTATTGTGTTCTCTTTCACTTGTCGGTGAGCCAAGATAATTTTCCACGTTTTTGATAAATTCTGGCTGTCATCCCTTTGATTAGGACTATGTGGTCTGTTCTCAATTTCCATGGCATCTCAAGTTGTTCTTGAATAGAAGTTCTTGTCACTCATTAATAATCGTTTATCTCAAAAATAAATGGATTTTTCTGTCATTAGTACGTGTTGGAACAATGAAAATGTGGATTTCTTTTTCCTTATGATTGTGTTCTTCTTTGCGAATGTTGATTCTTCTATTTGTTTGGCCAATGTATGTAATCTCGCAGTCCCCCTGCGGTATCTCGTAGACCCCTTGGCACTCCAGTGGTATATTGTACTTGGGACTTCGGAGAATGAACTTCATTGTTCAGTCTGTTGTGAACGAAGAAACAGAATAAATGAATATGCACCACGTTCAGATGTAGTTTCTCGTCTTTGGTATGTGAATAAGCATTTTTGGTATCAAAATTTCACCCGCCGAGAATTTCATAAAAATATTTTCAAGCATTTGACATGTCAAGCATAAGTGGGGCTTTTCATAGTCCCACCTGCTGTTAACCTTTGAATGGTCCGACGTAGAACAATGAAAAAAAGGTATTGAATGATATCACCGAATTTTTCAACCAGTTCCCTCAAATACTTTCGAATTATTGGATGATCAGGGAATTTTTCAGTGAAAATTATCTCTGCTGCATGGTGGCTCCCACGGGCCTCACCGAAAATGTAGATTGCTTCAGTTTTCTTTTCGATAGGACGTACACGAACCATGATAATGTTTCAAATTCGAAATGATACCAGTGAAAGTAGAATGAAACCCTTCTTCAAATACAAATGCGATAATATAAAGAACAGGGAACTAATGATATGGTAATTGTTACATTAGAAATTCTTGAACATCCACAAAATAATCCAATTTCATAATGGGCATTTCTAGTTCACTGCTTGATTATCAGTTTACTAAATCTGATATTTGATACTCCTTATAATTATGGTCATTAAAAATTAATGAGTTGGGTATTATTTGGGTATAATCTCTTGAAAAGGTTATAAAAGGCTATTTTACAGCGAAACACGTGTCGTGGTTTTGTAAACCCAGTTTAGTGAAAATCATTTAGTGAATTGAATGTCTTTTGTTTACTCCAATATGGATTTTTCTCAACTATCGGCCGCATCAATTAAAAAAATTGGATGACTGTATGGATTCAAAATTTCTACCAAATTCAGCTCTGAAACGAATTCGAAAATGAAAAATATTTAGGTGATTAATCTTTCTCTATTGACCGTATTCAGTGTTACTCATCGCAATCGTGATTCCGTAGAACAACCATGGTTGAAACTACAATTGAATTACCTTTTCAACGGTGTGCAACTCGACCTCTATGCTTTTAGACATTTTCAAGTCGTTATGGGGGCATAACGACTTGAAAATGCCTTGCGCCCTCTTTCGAGTAATTGTAATGTTTCTTCTCTCAAAAAGTAGGATCGATAATACCATTCAAAATATTTGTTGTCCCATTGTTTCATATGAAACTGTTCAAAAGTTATCGAGATAAGGGTACCATTCAGATCCGCACTTATGCTTGACATTGCAAATGCACATTGTGAAAAAAACAAATCAACGAAATGATAAAAAAATAAGATGTTTGGAAAGAGAATTGAATTATCTTTTAACGATGTGCCACATGACACCCCATACTATTTAAAATTTTGAAGTTGATGTGCCCTCCCGCGCTATCTATCGGGCAATCACAATGTCTGTTATTTCCAAAAGTAGTATCGATGATATCATACAATACCCTTCTTTTAAATTGTTCTACGTCGAACCGTTCAAAAGTTAACAGGGGGGGGGGGAGACTATAAACTTTGACTTTGGGCCATATCCATTAATTCTTTCAAAATATTTCGTTTTTTGTTTGTCATAATGCATGTTTTACAATTATATGTAAACATGTTCAACGTGTGATAAAATTGCTCGAGAAAAGGTGATGCAACAAAAGTCACAATCTTCCATCGTTTCTAGTAAACTATTTGAAGTATTTCTCTCATTTTCTCAAAAAGATCCCAAGAAAATTTAAACGTTTCAATTTATACAAGTATTCCTGTCAATCGAAATACATTTCCAGAATCGAATGTTTTCTATTTTGTAATGATGGGATTTTTTCCGATACATTTTGTCTCAATTCAATATCAAACATCAAAATAATCCCGCACCCATATATTTTCAATTCAATATTATTTTTCATCTCTGCTATATTTATACCGATCCAAACTATTACTGGGTCATAAATAGGTGACATTAGTATGCAACTCCCGTCGTGTATGAAAAAACTAAAAATACATCATCGAAAATGTGTTCACGTCATAGTTTGTGCATTCTCCATGCAATAATGAAATAAATTATTTCCTGGTTAACAGAATTAGTTCGGCTCCATTTGTTTTGAAGAACTGTTCTTACTTGTAGCATTTATTGGTGCATGTGACGACAGAGTAGGATGAAAAATGGAATCCTTCATTGCATGGACAAAAAATACGAATTTGAATTTCCAGCTGCGACTTAATTTTCTTTTGTATGATTCCTATTGCATTACTTGAATGATTTTGTAGACATCCCGAGCTTCTACCTACCTCATGGAAAATGTTGGTTTAATGCTCTGCTACAATAGGTATGTGCTGTGTCAAATATCTACCAGAAAACAGCGTGTTCTCTGGTTACCCCGACGAACATGAAATGATATCATAAAATGAGGGTGCAAAGTCACATTAGGCTTACGTTGCTTGCTGCAGAATTGAGACATTTTAATCAAGTACATTCGGCGTAACGATCTGTAAACTTATTCCGGAATATACGCCCTTCGGAAGTACCTCGAGGACCATAATGTCTGCAAACCCGAATGAAATAATCTTCTATCCATTCCTTAGTATTCATTGAGATACCGTAGACTGAGTAGAAATAACCACTTGCCAACGCCATCTCTCGACTTCAATCTTCACGATTTCCGTACTTTTTTGTTAGGTTGAAGTTGCGATGGTATTGGCGAGTGATTTTTTCTACTCAGCTTAGGATATCTCGATAAATACCAAGAGGACATGAAATACAATGTTTGTCGAAGTATTAGTCTGGAAACAAGTCATTTTCTGACAGTTATTCAACCCATACACGATGGATATGGGTTGGTAGCATTAAATCAACACATTTTTCAGTATATGAATTTTCTGACTGATGAGTATTATAGATATATATTCTGATTATTCATGTATTATGTTTTTGTTATAGAACACCAAGATAGTAAATAATTACAGAGGTTCAGTTTCAAACGTCGAGTTGAATGAATGCAATCAATTGAAGAGTTAGCCATGAAGATGTTCAGTGCCTTGATGACCTTGAAAAAATTGTAATAATTATTCCGTCAGGTATTAAGTTGGCAGAAGAAAAATTTCGAGAAAATGCATGCAATTCAGTTCAAACCAGAAAAACTTTTGGGGGCGCTAAAAATTGTCCGAATCTTTCAAAAAATTCAAAAGAGAAAGGCAGCTTTACTTTCAGTGTGAAATATTTGAAATAGAATGGTTGAATGCATAGATTATTCCAGTTCACTCTTTCAATTATTATAACGTTATATTGTTTCTGTAGTCCCCCTAAAAATATGTTTATTATAATAAAAGTTCTTTATATGAATAATTTTGTAGGAGGAGGAAATATGAGGAATAGTGGATGTGCCTGAAAATCCTGAGATGAAAATATATTCATTCATGTATTTTTGTTGTCAAGGAAAAAATAATTTTCAGGAGTTTTTTCAGAATTTTCTAGCATTTGTATATGTAAATGTGGGATACATTTTCATCTTTCACTCAGTCACAACATTATGAGCCGCTTATTTCAAACTTCGATGTTTCAGCCCCACTTTTTCATTATTGCTAATATGAATATTCAGATTGGCACCCCAGGAAACAAGGTCATTGCGTCACTAATTGTCTTCATTGAAGTATACATCACCGGTTTGTTTAACAATCAAGGAAAGTGCAGTTTCTCCGCGGATGAAGTTTAATGGAAATGGCATATTACTCGAATTCATAAATATTTATTTACTCTTCCTTTCATTTACACTTTGGGTTCAGTTTTTATTTTTATGAATAGCTTTCTTAAACGTGTTATTCATTATTTTGTGGAGGGCAGAGTAATGAACTGATTTGTTCGAAAATATGAATCATCTGCGACTCAAAGATGAACTTCAGTCACTAGCTTCCATGGTTCGAGATAACCTCTTGGGAGTTATTCATGTTGAAAAAAAATCCCCTCTCCTTTTATTTGTTTTATATAAATCTAAGCAGGCCGTGTTGGTTACACAAATCTCGTCCAGTACATAAATGTCAATAACACTCAAGATCTGAATTTTTTTTACGTTAGAAAAATTGTAAATGAATGTGCTTTGTGTTCAATAGAAAAAAAGAGGTTCAAAAGAAAATCGTATTAGGTAGATTCCAATAGAAAAAGTACCTATTGGGGACGTCACCACAATACGACTTTCGAGAACTTTTGATATATATTCGATGATCATGGTCCCCAGAACCCAAAAATACCATCAGTTTGAAAGTTTATATATCTATGTTTGTTAACCAAATGGGGGCCATATGTTTCAACCGAATGAAACAAAATTTGTCAGAAAAGTATGTTTTAATAATGTCTGGGATAAGTTCAAAGATGGTCCAAATCGGTCAGGTAGTTTCAAAATTGCGGCTAATCTCAATCTTTCATTTTCACACCAATATTGTAAAATTATAGGTTTTTTGATGGAGCTTTATAAGTCTTTTATCCGAAACGTTGTTTTTTCTCAGATGTACACACAAATAAAAAATCGCTAAAAACTACAATTCATGAGAATTATTAATTTTTGTTCGCCATGGTGCTCCTTTCATTTGAGGTCTATTTGTCAGTATCGATCAGATAGTATTTGAGTTCGTCTTCTGTCGACTAACAGAGCATTGTTTTCTAACATGTATTGATTTCAAAGTTAAACTGTATAATACATATTAGTTATTATTTTTCTGTGAAGTATACCCTATCCAATTGAAAAAGTATCATCCAAATCGCATAACCCAGTACAAATTTATAAGTGATAAAATCGGTTACCCCTCGCGTTTTAAACGTCCCAGGCACTCTCTGGAGTGATGGGTTACCTACCAATCCATACTGGGTAGCGAAACTGTATCCTCAATTGAAATTACAAATTTTTTTGATCAAAATTCCCTCTCGTTCAGGTACACCATCATGGCAAGGACTAGAGACCAGTCTTTAATTCAGGCCCTACTTATTTGATGTCTAAAGAGTAAGAGCCTTAGGGCTACACTCGACTTATTAACAGTGATAAGAGATACAGATATAGAATCGGTTAACAGGTAAAAATTCAGTGGTGAACTATGAATATCCCCTATGTTTCTACCCTTAAGGATGATTTTTTTATTCAAATTCAGTTGGGCCAATTTCGAGGTAAACCCCATCCAATGAACGAAGGATCATCAAAATCGTACTACTCTGTAAAAAATAATGCGTGGTCATACATGAAAATATACGCGTCGACTAGAGATCCTCCTTTTTTTTTATCTTCGATGAAAATATAGAAATGCCGTTTTTGATTGCAATGAATTTTTTTTATTTTTTCTGACACTTGATTGATGGCAATTTTTGAATCAATAAATAAATTCTGAAATCTACATTTCCGACTGGCCACGCTATCATTTTTTAATTCCGAAATAGGGAACATCTATAATCTATTATTATTCAATGTATACAGTAGAAAAAATTGAAACTGATTTGAAAAAAAACAACAAAAAATTACAGACATACAAGTTCGACGAACAATTTGTAATTAGAATCGAGGTTTGAGAATTGGATGTTCTACTTGTAAAATATTACTCGAAAAGCGTGCTTATGCCAATGGAGGATAGCGTGTTTGCCAGCGTCAACCAAGTAGCTAGGTAGTCAGAAATCTCCCTCGAAACTAACGTAAACTGAATCATCAGACAATTAAAGAACAAATCATGAAGGAGGATACTATGAGATAGGTTATTATAAAAAAAATTAATCAATCCAAATTCTGGTTTTGCGTATGAATGGATAAAATTGAATTAATATTATCGAAGTGAATATCACACGAGGTACAGTTATCGTTGAAGATCTAACACATTGAGAAAATTGGTGACCTAAGAAGTACACCGGTACGAGAATAATTAAAAAATGCGAAATTTCGTGACACGAAACTATCATCTGTACATGAAAATTGATCTTGCTTGACAAATGGGGAGAGTTTATTTTACCGTTGAATAGTTCATGTTCTGTGATTGGTTTTCCAGAAAAAAGCAACATTATAACTCATACCACAAAAAAGTCACTTGGTTTACATCTGAACTCCTACTGATCGTGACCGCTACATTTTTCACGTGACAGTACTGTGTGAAAGCAATTCGAACCTTTTCGTTGGAGAACAAATAAGTTTGAAAAATATAAAAAATTGTGGAATGAAAAATCTACCTCTGAAACAGAGGCGAACGATAGTTTATACAGTAATATTCATTTATCCTGGCGAAAGTCGGTGCAAGATGTCATAAGACCTGGTTGATTCTGTTGGTTCGTTGTTATGGCCATAGGCGTGTATGTTAATTTTATTTATTTGCCATTATCAGTTTATCGCACCAGATCACAAATCAAAGTAACATACACGCCGCTGTCTACAGCGGAGTGGACGTTAACCACATGAAATCGGTGTTGTGCGCATCCAACCTTCTCGCTTGATTAAAAGGCGACTACTGTACCTCAGTCAAATAATTCAAGAAAACGCAATGGGGAACATCAGTAGAAACTGAACAAATAGTACAAGGTGGATCGAATAATTCTGAACATTTTAACAATTAGTTCAACAATGATTCACCATTTCCTTCACACTTATCCGATTCTTTATTATACGTCGAAAATACTACTGTAACTCAATCCGGAAAAAGTATGCATCTATTGAAGACCAACAGAATATAATTGAAAAATGGTTTAGGCGATAAACAAAAAAATTATTTTTCCAAAACAGAGAGCAAAATATTCACTTTAACAGCACAAGTAGAAATTGAGACACCAAAGCTACACCAATTTCTTGGAATTTGTCTTGATAAAGAAACCATAGTGGTACCTACCTATGGTTACTCAGAATACTTTACTAACTGCCCACTATGGCCTCATGTATTCCAACATATCCTATGCAATAGTCACATGGGGTTCCTCATCCTACTGTTCAGATTTTCAGTAAAAAGAATGAATAATATCCGTCCTGTGTCTTCTCAACACCAAAGGAAACGAACACAAACTCAGAAGTCACTCCCAAATACACAAATACTACACCCGTAATCACCAACATTTTCAAACGAGGTACCTGAGACAGTTGATTCGAAAATTAATTTGCTGTTCTTAATATTCTAGTCATTGGTTTTGGCTGATCATCGTTGACAAGATCAGGACAGTAAATGCAACTATCAATCAATTTGAGCAACCCTTGTATGCCTGAGGTTATTCTAAATCATTTGTCCAATAAACGAGGAGTAAACTATATGATCCAATATAAATCTCATCTTGAGGGCATATTCACGCAAAAATACATTATGTGCCGCCTCCAGTGACTCAATATCACAATCATAATAAGTACTTCAAATAATACTACTGAATTTTGATAGAGATCGCACCATTGAGTGAGTTGTGGTTTTCCGAATAAAGCCTAGTGAGCTTTGATAATAATATTAGAGACGTGCATTTCAAAAGATTATGCTATTAAAAACCAGTCCTAAATTCTTAGCTATACTAGTGATAGCAAGAGCTCAATTTCTCATTATGTACCGATACTCTACTGGACTGATGATTTTCACAAAAGTAATTTTATGACATTTATCAACATTGAGATCTAATAAGTTTATATTACAGCCACTCATAGTTATTTACGTCATTTTGTTGATGGTGAGAGTCAGTATTGTTTTGGATGAGTGAAGGTCGCCAGCAAACATAAAGAAGCAGCTGATAGTCCAAATTACACTTTCTTTATCGTTAACAGAAGTTGAATGAAGCTGGACCCGTGAGTTCCTTGCAGAACTACGAAGTTTACAGATATGCTAGCGGATACAGATCAAGCATCTACCAAATTGCAATCTTTATGAAATATGGCTTTCAGTCCATTTTGGAACATTTTCATTAGTTTGACGAACTTGGTGATTTGTAAAACTTATCCGAATATTAAGGAGTATTTTCTTAGTTGGTTGTTGAAAAGTCAACAAGTTATTATTACCGTACAAAAATCCCAATTTTTATACTGTGAAAATATTTTTCAAGAGAGAAATTTTAGCTGCAATGACATCATTCCTTTTATTCAATATTTGCCGATCCTTTACTTTTTGTTCCCAATTCAAAATGTTGCATTAAGAAGTACGACTCCCTCGAATTCAGAACATTTTCTTGAACCAATCCAGAATTTGTCCAGAGTGAAGTGTAAACAATTTTCGTAGTATTCCCAAATTTGTCGTGGAGGGACTTTTTTCAGCATATAGTCAAACTTGTGTAGTTTGCCATTTTCACTTGATTTTTGGGTATGATACACATTGTTCAGTGCTTGCATTAAAAAATCGTCTAATTGAAAGTGTATCCTCCTTCAAATAAAAGATTTACCTACTAAAAACTGCAACACTGGATCCTTCAGACATCAATACTAACTCGATAGGTACTATTCGAAAAAAAAAACATGAAAAAATACTATTGTAGCCTCCTGGGAACAAATTAAACGTTAATTTTCATGCTTTCATTATTGTCGGAATCTTTGTTTAGGTATCTATTATGCATCAATACTACTGAAGAACAGTCATGAATCTGGCATGTTTTCCCTCCTCAGCATTATATTTATTCTGAACTAAATTATTTCAGTAGGGCCAATTCGGCATTTTGGAAAAAATAATTTCAGTAATAGAGTGATTTGAATAAGCGCAATTCCGGCTTAAGAATATAATTTTTCTCTACAAACAATTTTCAAATATATTTCACAAAATTTGAATGCTATTGTTTTCCAAATTTTCTTCAAATATCGGTGAGTTTGAGGCTACCTTCATCATGATATACTTTCGTGTTCCAAAGAGTGCGGTTTCGCAATTTCAACATTGGAGTGTCTAGATATGCTTCAACTTGACCTTTTTCCGTCAGCACTTCATTTGCATTTTAATACCCCCATTTCTCGTTTTTTTTCTCTGGCAGTTCATACATTTGTGATCTGGAAAGTGAAAACAATCTCAACATTGAGAATAATAAATGAAGGATTATTGGAGCACCTTGAGCACCTTTACTTTGAAAGCCCAATAGTTTTCAAAGGAAGTCGTAAAAAAGAGAAAAATTATTGTCCCGAGCGAAGCGAATAAGCGTTACTTGTAAGGTTGATCGGCTTGCGTTTAACTTGGAAAGCAATGTTTGCTTAGTTAGGTTAGGTTGTGTTCCTTTCTTTCGCGTAAAAAAGTGGTTGGTTTTGTGTTCTTGTATGGCCGAGACACGCTGAAAGCATGAATCTTTCGGGCTTACGAGAAAAACTTACTTCGAAGGCGTTTGTCGTTCTGGTCTACAGTAAATTAAAACAAAATGGTTTTCTAATTTTTGAAATTCGTCACCTCAAAGGCATGACATATTTTCAAAAGCTACCCAACACAACCAAAAACCGCAGTAACATCTCCTTTGGATTTGTAACTTCTTGTATCACATATATCCTCTAGGATTCCCAGATCGGATTTTCAAAAGTTACAACGATTATCTTTCATTTGCTCAATATATACGTTGTATTGCATTCAATTTAAGTGATTTTTATTTATCTCTGGAGACGAAGGCAACGTCGCATGTCAATAAAACAACAAATCAACAGGATGTGGATAAACAAAACTACCAATGTTTGATTTTTAACGATAATTATGAAAAAGTTGAATAAAAAGTAATTTTAGTTTTTCCTAGGAACCATCGAAAACTAAGTTAATAAACGTTAAATGAGTGTGCAGTTAGTATTTGGTGTCAAAAGTTATTGATTATATCATTTTACAGTTTCCTGGCGTGACGTTCCAAAACCATATTTGTGTGCCTTCGAGGGACCTCATAACCTAAACAACTTTTTAACAAAAAATTAAACCGACGAAATACGGAACTGAGAAGTAAAAAATGAAATGAACCTTCTTAGTCTCAATAACTAAGCTCCTAAACTAATGTAAGTACCTACCTAATTATGAGTCGGCGCCAAACAAACAAGCAAATGAATTAGGTAATGCGTAAAATGATGGCATCGAGTTGCGCGGTGACATTCTGATAATTTTTTTGGAGTAATTTAATGATCTTCGTTGATTGTTCGTTTGGCGCTGACTCAAAATTAGGTACTTACATAAGTTTAGGAGCTTAGTTATTGAGACTAATAAGGTTTATTTTATTTTTTACTTTTCAGTTCCGCATTTCATCGGTTTAATTTTTTGTTAAAAAGTTTTTATTTTTAATTTTTTTTCTGGCTGAAATCTACTAATTACTACCTACATGTTTTTTGATTACTTCCAAAATACTTCCTTACCCACCTTACTTCAACTATTACCAGTTAAATAATATGATTATCTACTTTTACTATTTGTTGTGATATAATTTTTTGTTGTTCTGGTTAGTTTATTTCATTACTTTGTATATCATTCCATCCTCTCATAGAATATAATAATTGTGACGTATGTAGAAAAACAAAAATAATGGTAGTAGCGATCTGTCAGTGTCAACTACATATGTGTGCCAATGTTCACAAAAATCAATTATCCCCATTCTTCTACCCGTAAGGGTGGATGATTCCATTCGAAATCTCAATATGATCAACTACCCTATCTAATGAAAAAAAATCATTCAAATCGAAGAACCCAGTACAAAGTTATGCCTGATAGAATCGGTTAACGGACCAGAATTCAGAGGGTGAGTGATCAATATCCTTCATTTTGCTACCCTTATGGGTGGATTTCATGTTTTAAATTCAGATGGGACCAACTTCGAAGGACACCCTTTCCAATGAAGAAAGAATTATCGGAATCGGACGTCTCAGTAAAAAGGTATGCGTGGTCATACATAAAAAAGAAATATATACGCGTGGACTAGAGAACCTCCTCCTTTTTGGTTTCGTCGGTTAAAAATGATCTTTTGCTCTCAATTATTGTTGTTGATTTACAGTTTTTATCATGTTTCGAAGCACCTGAGGGAATTTAGTGAAAATTCGGACTGGCCCTATATTCTTTCCTTCTTGCGTAATGTGATTGTCCTGTCTTAGATGAATTACCATTGGATTTAAGACAGTGAATATATCTCCAATAAGATGGCGTTCCTCCCCATAATTCTAGAACAGATTACCTTAAAAAGAGTTAATTGAGTGTATATGATGTACAAATTTCATTCATTTATCTGGACAATTAAAGGAGTAACTTTGTAACGTACCTCTTTTGAGTTGAGCACACAAGATTTCCAATATTTCTAGTAATCTAGAGAATATATTGTAGAAGGCAAAGATTAACATTTCTTTCAATAAAATTTTATTTCAGTTAAAATTCATTTCTGCAAAATTAATGACATTGAAATCATATCAGAATGAACTCATCAATACGGCAATCAACGTGTTACTATTTGGGTATTTATAATCCTATTCTAATCACCACGTTAAGGAAGCATCTCGAAAATGTTTTTTTTCTCGTTGAAACGTGTTTATGTTTTGGTATGACTTAACATCTTCTATACCTATGAACCGATTCCAAACCTATAAAGTTTGGAATGTAATCTTAATAGACTCTCAACATCTTCAAAGAACGTTTAAAAAATACCAGAATCCACGTGTTCAGTCTATTAACCAGTGATGACACACAAATCTTAATATAATGGCTAGAACAACTCTCACTATGTCATTATAATACCGCTGTACGTTCGTGATGACAGCATTGATTAAAACCTATTTTTAAATTTTTGTTTACAAACATTGTCGTGGTGTCTTGGAAGGATTCAGAATAATCACCTGGCATGTATAATTTGGGATGTGCAGCATTTTATATAAATTGGCCTGCCTATAAATACGTTCGGAATTCCGCTGCATTCGACGAAGAAGAATTTGGAACAAAATAAAAAATGTTTATACCATGAAGCTTTTATGGATTTCTCCAACATCTAATGTGTAATAAAAACCAACGTATTTTACGAAAATATATAATTCGTTAGGGATTTTATTTGAAAAGACATGATATATGAAATTGGCAATTTTTCAAGCTTGGATGACAAGATAATCACTTCAAGTGACCTAGCAGGGGTATCGCTAACCTAATCATAATAGTAATGGTACCGCTTCTCAAAGTTTACTTGCATTTCTGTGGTTTTTCACATTGCCCAGATGCAATGTGTCCAATGAAACACATTTTTATAATTTTTCAGGACCAACTAATATCCATGAGAAGTGGACGGAAAAATAAAAATATATTTGAGGAACATTATATATTCTACCTATTCTCTCACATTATTGAAGAGGAATTTTTCACTCTTTGCGTCGAGTTCATAAAAATGTAGTTGGAAAAAAAATGCACCAATTCATTTTATCTTTGAATAATGCGGAGAAACTACATCGGTTAATTCAACAGTCAATTTAATGGTCAATTGAGGAAGGGAGATATTTGACCCCAGTAAATTGAGCGGTCCTGCACCAAACGCGGTTCGTCTAGTCAAATCCCGGGTGAGCGGCTGTCTCGGATGGTAACGCCCAGGAGAAAAATTTAACATTTGTCGCGGCCGACTGGGAAATGGTTCAAAGCTCCAACTCAATTTGATTCCTTCATTGAGTTGCTCCCTGCCCAATTTACTTCTAATACATCTAATAGATTTCAAACAATTAAATGGCAAAATTCTGAAATTTCACATTTTTTTATTTTTGACAGATGCTAGTTGGAGGAATAATTTTTACTGTTAATAATACAGTTTTTCAAGGGCTTCCAAATGACATATTGCAAGTCAAATTTCGTGCGATATAGTTTCTGTCATTTTTTAATAGCAATACTTTCGTCTTACTGTCATCTGTCAAATTCGGGGCAGGAACTGTACCTTCGTACCAAATTTCAGCTCGATTGGTCAAACGGTTCGGCAATTATCGTGGAAGATTATAGACACACATACACAGACAGACAGACAGACTTCACTCTGGAAATGACCCCAATTGTCTCGGGGCACCTCAAAACGGATATTTCCGTCAACATCTCGATTTTTTTTTTCACACGATTACATTACTTGACCACTCGATGGAGCTGGTCAATGAATAATGAGGAGACGGTAGGACAAAATCGGTATCGCTTGACATCGTTATGCAGCTTTTAGATTTTAATTATTTCTATGAAATAAATATATTCCTAAACGACTGAACTAATTCTGAAATAAGACAAACTGAGCGTTATTTGATATCAAATGGTATCGGAACAAAAAAGAGACGGAAGGAAACTAAATGCTCTTGTCAGTCAGTCAGTCTGCCGGAGAAAACAACAATAGATTTCAAGAAAACAGTATCAATACAGATATATATTTTGGAGCTTTGAACATGGTATTTTTAATTCCATTGGTCAGGTTCCAAATGATTCGCATTTTATAATAATAAAAGACTCCAAAGTATTAGCTGATCTCCAGTGATTTTTGTCCAACCGAAGTGACTACACTTGAGGAGTAGGCATACCGAGGCCTCGGTGACCTCTGGAAAAACTATTACGAACTTTTTCTTCTGTTCTATATGATTGATGAACTCTGAATATTAATGAATGGTTAATTACAGGGTAGTAATGTATGAATTGAATCTGGAAGTATTCTAGGAATCCTTCAAACAAAATGCTGCTGCAATATAAAACTGAAATATTGGGAATACTGGATATGAAAAATATGTCGTAATATGATTTGAATGTTCAAGAGATTTTGAGCTATCCGAGCTATCAATACTGTGAAATAACCGCAAACTAATAAACTGTAACCTCATAATATTCAGCAATTTTTCTTGGAAAGTATGCCAGTTTGCTATTAATAAATATTATGAAAACGGCTTGACCAGGAAGATAACATACACATTCCTTCAGCGGTTTTCTATCTGTTCTCAATAAACATTCCTGAAGATTTTGTCATGCGTTCAGTGAAATATGACCACCTCAAAGATAACTCTTTTCTACTTGGGTAATTTTGCAATAGATGAAAAACATCAAAGTATCATATGACTCGTTTGTATGCACGATTTAACAGTGTGACTGTGGTCAGTTCAGTCAGACCACGGAGATATCGTATGCATATATTTTTAACCCATTAATCTATGAGTTAAATATCATTTTCGTGCTAATCATGGAAAAGTGATCAATCGATGAATGAATCATCAGGGCGACAATTGTGTTCTAGTCTAGTCTTCCACAAGACGTCAAGATATTTTCCATGCATATTGCACCGAGATCTCGGTAACAGTAAGATATTGTTGATCAGTTGTGTTATTCTTTTTTGTATCTGCCTAATACAGTGTCCAGCCTACAATCTTGCAATAAGAGGAAGGTTTTGGTCACTTTGAAATTTTTTTTAAGACTGTAGAAAAAACCAGTTTTTTCATTGTAGTGAAACAAGTTTCGCTTTCGAAAAATATTCCCGAAGCCGAAATTTCAGTGGGTACATGATTACCACTTCAATTCAATAAGACAGTATTTCTCCAAATTGAATTAAGTTTTCGTTAGATAATTTGAAAATTAAGAGCTCACTATCCTTTTATTCCATAATGTGGCTAAGGTATATATATATATATATATATATATATATATATATATATATATATATATATATATATATATATATATATATATATATATATATATATATATATATATATATATATTATATATATATTATATATATATATATATATTATATATATATATATATATATATATATATATATATATATATATATAATAAAAAAAATTAGTTCATTCCAAAATTTCCTGAGGGGGAATATCAAAGTCGTAGATAGCTCGAAATTCGTATACATTTCGAGTTTGTGGTGTGCGCAAAAAATCTCTTTGTATTTGGTGACAAGTGAAATTTTTGGTAAAAACACAATTTTATTATTGATTTGTCAGAAAACCTATTCATTCTTCTCCTGAAACTCAATATCAACTCGATTGCATATCATATTGATTTTCTCCATTTGATCGGGAGTTATCATGGATCGAAGTTAGTTACCCCTTTTTGGAAATTTAAAATGGACATCAAAACATTGATTCATTTCATCTTAGTTTTCAATGTTTCTTCAGTTAGCAAGGAGTGTCGTTTATTGCTTTTGAGAATTATTATTAATGCATATACAGGGTGAAATACCAACTTTGCAAACATGCAAATATGAATATAAAACACGTAATTTGACAAAAATAGGCATAATAAACTAAATTATCTGTAATTTTTCCACTGTGAGTAATTCCATAGGCTTGGAGGTAAACGTTGAAATTTAATCCATATGTAAAAGTTCATCACATACTCTGCTATGAGGAAAACACGAAAAATTTTTTTTTTAATAGATGGCTTTTCTGATTTAGGTCTGATAATATAATTTTCCTGTATTTCAAACTGCACTTCAATGATTTTTGAACGAATTTGATTTTCAATAATGAAACAGGGTTCTGGTCAGTAATCGTCTCAATAGTATAGTATTTCCAATGTCAGTTGAATGAGCTGAAAAAAACGAGAGAAACAATAAAGCCTTTGTATAAACGGAGTTTGGCATTTGGGTGGGGTCACATGTATCCAGTGAGATTAAGTCTGTACAATTTCTAGTATTATAATTATGAATGTCTCTAAAAAATTTCATTTATCACAGATATATGCAAGTAACAGATGTTGTTTAATTGATTTCCTAGATGTACTGAACCAACTCAACCATCGACTTTTAAAATCGAAAAATGGCGAAATACTCAGAAAATTTGCAACAAAATGCCACGCTGAAGATCAAAACTAACTGTCTGTGCCTAGGTATATTCTTTTCAACCCGATATATCCAACAGTTAGTTCACCGCAAAGTTACCTCACTTTTCGCACCCCCATTCACGTTATCCGATTAGTGGTCCAGATTCGCTCATCATATAAACATACATTGAGATTAACATTCAATGGTATGAACTACACTATTAAATTTGGTGAAATTTGCTCTTTATGCAATAGATATGAGCCCAAACTTTGAAACACATTTTATTTGAGTACCCTATACTTGCTGTCAGACCCAAAGGGCATTCTTTCCTGGTAAATTATGATTCTTTCGTAAATTTCTTGCTCAACCTAAGCCATGATAACGCCAAAGCGCTATCTGATTTTATAATCGAAGTTTTCAAACTACGAGCCTTTGTTCTTAACGAATGAATATTTGTAATCGTGCTAAATGATGGAACTGGGTAATATTTCAGTGTTCTGTGCATACATTTCTTTTGCTTTTTTTTCTATCTTTCCTCCTGAGAAGTTTTTTTTATATTACTGTTAGACCAAATCACTTGTTATGAGATATATATCTTGGGAAACAATGCAGAATTGAATTAAAATCTGTCTGTGTGTGTGTCTGTAATCTTCCATGATAACTGCCGAACCGTTTGACCAATTTAGCTGAAATTTGGCTGTCATCTGTCAAACGGATGTGTTACTATTAAAACATGACAGAAACTTTGTCGCACGGAACTTGACTTGCAATATGTCATTTGGAAGCCCTTGAAAAACTGTGAACATTATTTCTTCAACTGACATCTGTCAAAAATAAAAAAATTTCAAAGTTCGGAATTTGCCATTAAATTATTCAAAATCTATTCGATGGATCAGAACTAAATCTGAGCAACACAACAAAAGAATCTCACCGATCAAATTGACTTCGTACAGCCCTAATCAATCAATGTTTTATTTCAAAATAACCCCATGCGTGTGCATGAAATTTTAAGCTGGAACCCAAAATTGTACCCAAATATTCAATTTCTTCATCATAAAGAATTTTTTTCCATTTATAGTAATCCACATATTCCTAATGGCCACGTTTATACCATATGTGAATTTGGTAACCTTACCAAGTGTATGTGACCAAATTCAAACCAAATGTTTTAGTAATGGTTTATTTACATCGTGTTTTGTCAAATGATGAATTAACCAACTTGGTTCTGGTTTGGTATTCATTTAGTCATATAACCAAGAGAAAGGTTTGAAAATCTGCTATCTAATTCGGAATTGTGTCATCTGCCAATGACAATGTCTGGATGTCAGTGAGCTCAGGCTCAGTCATTTTGAATTTCATTTGTTCATCAGTTTCTGCAAAGCCCCTACTCAACATGTCTTCTTCAAGGCTCTTGTAAATGTAAATTTTTTGCCATCCAAAATTAATATAATTTTCTTGTCCAAAAGTATTTGGAGAAACGCACTGGTTTCTTCATCTGACGAATTTATACCTTTGGACTTTTTTATAGGAGGTTCTGAACTGCAGCAACTTATTTTATATCAAAAATACTAACAAAAATATATAAAACAATTTCCGAGGTAATGATGCGGAAACTAAGGTTAGGAATCACAAAACATATTTTTCACTAACTCTCTCTCGCTCTATTTTTTATGGCTATTGTTTCCATTCGGTTCATTCAGCCAATGCGATAACCACAACAGAACGCTTAGCAATCTTTCAAACCAAAATTTACAGTCACGGTTGGTAAAATTTACCATACTATTTACACCATCCTAGTCAACTTAGTATTATAGTCTGGTACACAACAAATTTCGGTACCAAACCAAGCTAGTTACTTGACCAAGTGCACAGTTTATACCAGACTGACTAACATTAGTCAGCATACCAAGACACGGTATAAACGTGGCCAATATCTACAGAACTCATTCTTGACTTTTGGCGAAAAAACAAAATTTATAATATAAAGTAATATTTCATACTTCAAATCGAACATAAACAATACAAAAGAAATACAAAAGAACACATGAATGGAAATTGGAATAAGAGAGAGAGAGAGAGAGAGAGAAAGAGAGAGAGAGAGAAACAAAAACAAGAAAATCCAATATGCGTGGAAAGTGAATTTGTTAAGTTAATTTTGCATTATTTTAGTTCTACTATGTAATAATAAAATATATTTTTGTATAGTTTTGAGAATTGGTGTACTGTTTTTAGGGTTATCTCTATAATAAAAATGAATCTCAATTCTTTGTAAGCGCAGAAAGTAAGAGCTGGACCGATTTGGCTAATTTGGCTAATGTTCGTAGCCTCCGGAAATAAAAAATTTGGGTATATAAGAAACTTGGCGTAGGAAAAGACTCTCGAGTCATTTACTACCACACGGGAAAATTGCTCAGCGGTTACACTGTCGCCTACCAAGCAGAAGGTCACAGAAACGAATCCTGGTCAGGGTAAAAATTTTTTATTTTATAAAAACAACAGCTGGACAGATTAGGCTAATTGTTTTTTTGAATGTTCGTAATACTCCGAATAAGGTTTTCAGGAACAGAAAGGATTTTGGAAAAGTTATTGGAAATTTTTTTGTCCTGGAAAAGTTTCCAAGAATATATATATATATATATATATATATATATATATATATATATATATATATATATATATATATATTAAAAATGAATGTATGTTGGTGTTGGTTAACTCATAATTCGAGAACGGCTGGACCATTTTGGCAATTTTTTTTCGGGAAAACGGGATAACGCACGGAAAAACGGGATAACAAGGTAACGAAAAAAGGTGAAAACGAGATAGCAGAAAAACGAGAAAACGAAATAACGGGATAACGGGAAAACGGGAGAGCGGGATAAAGGGAAACGGGGAAAAAGGGATAACTGGATAACGGGAAAACGGAATAAAGGAGAAACTAAATAACTGAAAAATGGGTTAACGGAAAAACGGGATAACGGGAAAACGAAATAATGGGATAACGGGAAAACGAGATAACTCGATAACGGAAAAACATCATAAAAAAAGTATTCAATATAGAAATTTGGACAGGACAACATCTGTCGGGTCAGCTAGTATTTGATAAATTTTTATGATGTATGCATTTGCGATTCATTGAAATAAATCAGTTCAATTATTTAGGTAATCTCGGCCGCTTCAGATACGTGTGCTAATCACCATAAATTATATGCTTGGACTACCAAGAGATCACCCATACATCCCCCACAAACATTATAGGTAAAATATACGTCATTTCGATCTTCGGATAGGTCAGCGTCCAAATTGGCGAAGGTAATTCTTACGTTATAATTACCTCAAATTTACCATAATGGGAAAAAAACGAAGTAATTCAGAACTCGAAAATGGGGAAATTAAGGCATTTTGCACAATAAATTATTTAAAGAAAGTGTTGTATCATGTCATCCTCATCTGAATCGACTCGGGCTTCAATTTCTGATGATAGACCAAGTTACTTTGAGGATTTTATTTTTGGTGACTTCGACTTCATTATAAACATTGAGTCTGATTAGACAAATATTGTGGTAATCTTGCCTTTATTGTAGTATAAACTGATTTAAAAAATGTCCAGGCAACTCTTTTAACTAAATTGGTGCCAAAATAGGTGATGGAGAGTATATAGTAGACCTATTTATCAACTTGTGAATTCCCTGACTACATGAACATACATGAGGTAAATATTTACTAGAAGGTTTTCTCTGAGGGTTCAAGTAATTTGTACACATTTTGCTGGTTACCTTTAGGTTGAATTCAACCTAGTAAATAACTATATTGGCCCATGAGGATGTGAAGGTATATTTGAAGTTCATAACAAGTAATCTGAACTATGCACTATGCCTATAAGGTTTTTGGTTTTTGAAGGAGATTTGGTGGTCTCAATTATGGTTTTTATAACTCGAATTATAACTTTCGAAGGTAGAATATATGGTCAGAAATGGGTCAATTCGGACTTCTTGAAGCCATTTTACCCTACTGCTTGGTATAATTTTCCAATAGTTTTAGTTGGGGCTTGAGACTTATTTTGACCCCGGGGATTAAAATTTCTAAAGCGGTCGAGTTTACCTCTGCCCAGACACCACACCACTGTTATACTAATAGTTTCGACCTCAAACGCAGTTAAAAATAATGTCTGATGGTTTTTACGTGGCGAACGGTTTCCACTCAATTTGGTCTACAATGTACTTATACGGGAAATAATTTTCATTTAACTTTCCATTTTCCTTCATTATTCGACATTATCATTTCGTACGATTTTGAACAAAACCTATATTTTGAGTTGAATATAAATTTATTCAACTGACATTGAAAATACTATAACGCTAAATCACAAAAAATGTCCAGCCTCTTATATTGGACAATGTATTCATTTTGTTACACTGACTTCAAACCTTTTGAACATCGCGCCGAAAACATGTTTTCGGCCTCACTGTAGAAGGGATATGTATATAAATTATTGGTTCTAGCGCGCGTAGAGTTTATTACTAGAAAGAGTTAGCAGGTGTACGCGTAAATTTTTTTGGTACGAGAGTAATGTTATGGGTTTAATGTGTGCGTTATCATTTCAATTTGCTGATGTTGTTACTCAAATAGAAGTGATATGCCTCATGAAATAATGATTTGAAAATACCTAACGTAATTTAGGTTTTTGATTTGTTGAAATATGCGTTATAATTATATCACACTTCCCATATTAGAAATTTTTGTTTTTATGATTTGTTATTCATAGTTCGGACTAATTGGAGGCTCTGGAAGGTGGCTAAGCCCTCTAATATTTTTGAATTATTTTTGTCGATTTTTTTAGCGAATGGTGTAGGAATAAATCTGGACAATAAACTGGAACTGTTGATGTTACTTAATGCGGATGACGTCTGCATTCAACTTTTGATGAGTCTCAGAAGAAATAGTAATCAACTCCTAACAACATATTGATACCAATTATGGTACAATATTTATCATGTTGAAAAAGTTTTGGAATTCTCTAGGTATTTTTCCCAGTAAACCCCATTTACTCAGTTACTCTTTTATTTTTCAACACGTTCATTTTATCGCATAAAATATTTGGAACAAACTCCAAAGCCCGGTATATCATTTAAAATATGGAATTGTATCTAGTTATGACGTTTCGTTTAGGCACAGTCATCTTCAAATCCACATATTTGTTTTTTTTTTAATTTTTCCTATTTTATAAACTATTTATGGGACATATTCCCATTAATATTATACCATATTTCGAGAATATATAACCAATATCAGTAAAAAATAAGGCAAAAACATAAAATTATGAATCACAGATAACTTCTCCATATATCAACAATAAACTGAAAGATTAACACGTAGCGATATGGCTGGGTTTTTCGGTGAACAAACAAAATTTTCACGTAATTGGAAAATTGCCGTGATTTCGATTTATGGCATCGAATTGAAAAATGCTCCGAATGTGTAGCATACCCATAATACCACAAACTACATCAGTCGCTTGCTCCTAGCGTACATGATTCAGAACACTTCTACATAGAGAAAGTGTGAACTATTTTTGGATGTATTATGCCCATGTGTATATACACAGTTTCTTATATGGTCCTGGAATATTAATTTCACTAACTGGTGATTTATGATGGGGTCTTATCGGAGAATAACGCAGGTTTTAAGTCAACTGGCAACCTCATTGCACAAAACAGACGTTGAGCAACGTTATTATTTGTTGGCTGCAATGTAAGTTCCAATGAAAAGGTTTGTCTCCATCGAATCATTGGTCTCAGCACGCAATTAACGGGTGAGATGGTGTTTTTAGATGATATTGTACGACATATCAGAACAATGTGCAACCTCGAGAATTGTCGGGCGCATTGTTTACTGATATGTGTTCACATGTTTGGTCAGCTAATGTGAACGCAACTGAACAACTAGAGGGTGAATCTTCGAATGATCTCCTTTATTTTCGTCTTTGGCAAACTAGTACATTTTTCGAGGAATAAAAAACTACTATTTTTTCGATTAGTACTGCCTTTACTGTTTAAACCTCAAAAAAATCAGAACGAGCATGCGTCTCAGTAACACAGTAAAAACAACATTTTGCCCCATTTCACCTCACATGTAAATAAAGGTCCGAATAAAAACCTGACTTGATCATAATTTTTCAGTCGACTATCCCCTTCAAATGTGCTACTCGTATCCCTCGAGCCTGTGAATCGAATTGAAACCTCAGATCAATAAGTTATTGATCTGAGATTGAAACACTGTCATCTTCACGGAATTCTGTTCTGTTAGATCGTTTTGAAGCTGCGAGAATTTAGGAAATGTCGAAACAACTCCGAGTTTTATTCAGATTATGAAACAATTTATGAACCACTCGAATTGGGATAATGTGTAACTAGTTATTTACTTGTAACACCCGGTATTCAATTGAGAGATAACTGCAATACCAGCTAGACTATCAACAATTCCTTTTATGTTCATACGTATACCCGTTCGAATAACTAGAATCTTTCGCCTGTACTTGCTTTAATTGGCCCCGATTTTCTAGGTCGCGGGTCGTTGGGATTTTGCAGATTATCTCATTCACTGAAGTTATTGCTAGCCGAAACAGAATTCGTCCATACCGTGGGTGGATATATTTGTACGAAATGGTAATTTTCTATTACCGTTGAAAACAGTAATGATTCAAATTTAAACTGAAAGGATATCGAGCAACAATTCGAAAGGACAAAAGCTTGTGGGGGTTATTAATCCATCCTACTGAGTTATATCCAGAACTATTCACACACTGAGTTTGTATATATATATATATATATATATATATATATATATATATATATAATATAACCGGTCAGTATAATTCGAGTTTACTTTTGAATAAGTTTGACAAATTGCAGAATATGATCAGATTTCTCATTTCAATATTTAAAGAATTGTATACTCTCGAGGCAAGGTATATATAACAACGTTGGCCTAAGGTTTTTCTGGTGAAATTTGTTTTCAGGTTCAATTTTGTTTTTTGTTCTGTCGAATATTGGTGTTTTACAAAATTTAATTGAGTTTTGTTTTTATATAAATAAGTTACTATTGAGTGGAAGAAGAGTTGTCTGACGTCAAAGCATGTTGCTTCTGCATACAGAGCATTTGTCGAGTAAGTATATTTTGTTTTGTATATTATTTTGAGAAAATATTTTTGTGTTGTATTCAATTTCAGATGACTTTCTGCGACTCCTTCCCATCCAAGAATTCCATATCATATGCGACTCTCAACTAATGCATAAGAATTTTCATATGGTGTGTATTCAATATATTACAAAGATATTTGAATTTATGGAAAAGTTGTCGCAGGGTTGCTGAAATGTTATCGATATGAACATCCCATCTCATATGCCTCTCTAATGTTATATCTACATACTTAATATTTTGTGTATCATTTATGTTATTTATGTTATCATTCGATTTAATTTCTAGGCTACTGAAATGCGGTAGGTTGCTTTGGTAGGGAACGAAGGGCATAAACTTTGTTTCTTCATGGTTAACTGTCAGGTATTTGTGGTCAAACCAATTCAAGATGTGTCCAAAAACTGGTTATTTTTCAAATTTTGCCAGGAATTATTTTTGTAAAATATCATAGTATCGTCCGCAAAACTTTTTATTTGACCATCACATCGTATGCTTATAGTAGATTATTTGAATAGATTATAAAAAGAAGTGGTCCGAGCACCCTTCCTTGGGGTACTCCACAGTTTACAGTTTTCTGCGGACTAACAATGTCTCCAATTCGTACACTCTGTGTTCTTTTACTCAGAAAGCTATATAATAATTTCAAGGTATTTCCTCGAATTCCGTTATCCTCTAAAGCTTCTAGAAGGAGTTTGTGATTTACGGTATCAATAGCTTTGGAAAGATCAAGAAAGATACATATAGGGGATTCCCATCATCCATACTTTTATATATCTTTGAGCTCAAGTCAGCAATGGCATCTTGTGTGGATTTTCCTTGCAGAAACCCATATTGGTTATCAGAGAGTAATTCATTTTTATATAAAAAATCCGATAGTCTTACCTTCAGAGTTTTTTCAAAGATCTTTGCCAGGGTAGTTATAAGGGAAATGGGTCTATAATTATCGGTTCGGGTTTTGTCACCTTGTTTGTGAATAGGTATTACAATTGCTGACTTGAATTCTTCAGGACGAATGCCAGTTTCGTAAATTTCATTTATTATTTGTGAAAGAGGTGTTGCAATTTCTTCCATTGTTTCCGGCCTTATTCCGTCATAGCTGGGGGATTTTTTGCATTTGAGATATTCTTCTCTCGGGTGGTCTGCTGTTTGGAGTTATTATCTTTCTAGCAAGATTTTTTTCCACACCGACAAAATATTCTTTGAAAGTTTTAGCAATTTTTTGTTCATTTTTGGTGTATCTTCCTTCCATTGTTTTGATTTTTCTATATGTTTCTCCTTTACTTGAGGACTAGTCAAGACTCTTATGGTTTTCCATAATGCTTCCGAGCTATTTGTGTTTTGTTCAATTTTTTTGGTGTAATAGTCTTTTTTCGCAATTTTATTCAAATGATATATATTCTTCATGATATTTATCAGGTTTTGTTCGAAACTTCATGTATAACTCATTTTTTGGTTTATAGATTTTATTAACCCCCCGCAGTTTCTTTTGAAATTTTTTCTTTTCAATTTGATGGTTTTTGTACCATTTGAAATTGCATTCTTTAGTCTCGTTATGAATTGCGACGGGAGAGTTTCAATATCATCATCCTCATTCATTTGTTCAAGGTTACTTATTTCCTTTTTAAATTTTTTATAAAACTTTTTTGTGAGATTTATAATCGGTTTTTACACGCTTTATACTAGCTTTACTTGTATGTTTGTTTGTTTGTAACCGACTCCTTTGGGCGCGATTTTGACCCACTTCCAGACGTCCGAATGATTTTAAATTTGGCAGGTGTACATAACTCCGGTGACAATGCATTAAGGAAATTTTTGTGTGAAAAAAAAACAAAATGGCGGCTCCAATATGGCGCACGAGTGTGGTGATTATGGTCCGATTCGCTTCAAAATTGGTATCTGAGGGTTTTCGTGGCCGGAGATTATGATTCTTCTGTAAAAATTTAAAAAATTCAAGATGGCGGCTTTAAAATGGTGGCCGAGTTTTGTGATTATGGTCTGATTCATTCAAAATTGGTATGTGGGGTTTTTGGGTCGAATTATGATTCTTTTAATATGAAAATTAAAGTGGTGGTTTTTGGGGTCGGAGATTATGATTACTTAATTTAATACATTATTCATAAATTAAAAAAAAAAAAAAATTTTAAAAAACCACAAAAAGTAGAAAATAATATTAGTAAAAAAAAAAACACCTTCTATAGAAACCCAAAAAAAAAAAAAAAAAAAATGTATTTTATTTAAAAAAAGCGTGGGGTGCATGGTATCAATAATTATATAGTACACACACCTAGGGCAGTAAAGTAAGAAATGTCTCAGATCACAGGTAATTGTTGGCCGAAGCAATACCATGCACCCCACGCTTTTTTTTAAATAAAATAAATTTTTTTCTTATTTTAATTTTTTCAGTTGGTTTTTTATAAAAGCGTGTTTTTTAGTTTTTTTAAAGTATTATTTATTTCTGTTATATCTATGGGTAGTTCCAAAAATGTTTGTAATGATCTGTGATTGAGGATTTAATAATGAGAGGCAGGCTCTTTACACGGATTGTTCCATTTCCAAAAATATATGATCAATACAATTACCAGTATTTCTTTGTAAACGCGTAAATTTATTTATCATTGAACTAAAGTTATATTCGCTAACCATATTTAGATAGTTGGATACAATTTCATAATCGTTTTTCAGTATGTTTATATTCATATCTCCCACTGAAATTTGATGGTTTATATCACATGTTCAATTTTTTTCCAGGTATTCCTTTAGAGAATCTACGTAAGCTTGAGGGTTCGTTGCAGGTGGTCTATAAGTGGCCATTAGGTGAATTCTCTCAGTTTTTGATAACTGAATGTCTATCTCTAACATATTGTGTACTATTGCTATTATTCTTGTTTCGAATTTTTAGTCATTTTTGATCAATATTATAATACCGTCGTTTTTGTTAATATTACCTTTATTGTGAATAGTCCAAGGAGAATAGATTCACATCGTTTGTCATGAATGTTTCAGTAGTATTATGCATTCGATTTCCCTCTGCAGATCTCCGAGAATAACTCTCAGTTCATCCATGTTCTTATTGACGCTTCGGATATTTTGATGTAATATTTCGAAATGTTTTTTATTGGAACTAGTTTTTAGTAAATTCTGCATTTTCTCAAAATTATTCATTTCTTATGTATTTATAGGTTCGAAATCTATATATCTTATGTAAGGGTCCATTTCAGTATATATAAAATTAAAATATATATTTAGCTATATGAACAGGGTGTAATCTAACCTCTTGCCCAACCGATACAATTGATAGTCCATCAAAAAATAAACAGATTTTTACTTTGAAATTTTCACGATAAGTCCTCAATAAGCCAGAAAAAAAATATTTTACCAAAACATCGCTGTGTCGCGGTTCCCAAAATTTGGACAAATTTGACAAAAAAAATACACTCGTCATTCACGAGCGTGCAAAAAATTTGATTATATATATATATGTATATATATCTCTTTTTTTGGTTGTAGGTTCTTAGGTTTGGGATTCTTGTGTAAAAATATATATATATATATATATATATATATATATATATATATATATATATATATATATATATATATATATATATATATATATAAATATATATATATATATATATATATATATATATATATATATATCGTTCTTTTTTTATGGCAAATTCAACTATATTTTAGGGACCACTGTCCGTCTAACTGATAACCCGGTAGTCGGAGCCGTAAAAAAAAATTTGGATAATGTGTGATTTTGAAATGATTGTTTGAAATAAAAAATCAGAGATTCCTCAACATTCGTTACAGGCTACCGGCAATACGTATTCAAACTGTGCCTCTGCCACAACGTTAGTTTCATACTAATAAAAACAAACGAACGTCGTAGATATGACTGATCCACGGTTTTTGTAATGAACATAATTGAGTTATGAAATGAATAAAAACCAAAGCATTTAACAAACCACAATTATAAAATAATCATATGTAAGGCAATTTGAACACACACAGTTTTATAATTCGTAAAATAAACGAAATAAAATTATACAAATTACCTTGAACAGATGTCAGCGGTAGTTAAGGTTTCTCTATTCTTTGAAATGAACATGAAACGTCATGACCAAGTGGAAAATGCTGACGGCATTTCAAACTGAAAGCTGACAGAATGCAGATACACAAATCATACTGTTCGTATCCACGATTTTCAATGCTGCTAATTGTTTAGCGGTAAGGAAATCATGGCAACGTGCAATAGTGTGTATTTCATCACATGGTTGACGTTTCTCTTACTGCCGTAGTTCTCCCAGATGACGCAACTTTCGTGAAAATCGTAGTTTTATGCGATGTGGCTGAATTGAATACGAGATTCTGTTCCAACAATCAAATTAAAGGACTTCTGTTTCCAACATGGTAGCGAGCAGACGTGCGACATGTGCTGCTGCAAAGACGGGACGTGGATACCACGTGGAAAATGGGGGTCCAGTTTGCATTTGTGAATTGCTAAAGTTATATAAAAATTGTGGGATTAGAAAGACAAGTGAAATTGTGGAATCGGAAATGAGTAGATGGTGTTATGAAACCGAGCTCGAAAAAAGTACTAGAAAGTACGAATAAAATTAAACAGCACCAAACAATACCCACGAATCGAATTAATAAACGATTATAAACGCGCAATTCATTGATACAGAGTTCAACCTATGCCTGCGTAAATGATAATGACGTCAGTATCATTAGTCTTGACCAAATATTGGAAAAATTTATGGTTACAGAAATAAGTGCAGCTGGTGAAATGTATGAAATGCGAATTTTATAAAGAATCGAAGTTGAGTTAAATTGTATTTTTATTGTAGTATATCACTTGTATACTTTATGTATACAGTGTGCATTTTCATTTCATTAAAATGTCGATGTTTGGTGTTATCAGTGTCAACCATTCAATTCTCCAACAGAAGAAAATAAATATAAATTATTTTTTTTAACGATTATAAATTATATTTTGCAACCCAGCACAATAATCAAAAATAGAAAAATAAATAGTTTCTAAAAATAATATTTAAGACACACAAAAACTTTCCAGAAAACAAACCATACATGACAAAAGTCAAGTATTGGTTGTGTCAACTACTGAAATTTGGATTTTAAGGTTGTCAATTATTAGCATTTTTAACTTTCGCTAAACAAATTTAGTCATAACTCATCGAGGTAATTATACATGTTACTTATTTTAAAATATATTTTTCAATATGTCAGCTATTAGATATTATAACGTAAATATGGTGAAGTGAGTATTTCCATACTCATCATCTATCGAGTTACATACTTCTAGTTCTGATATTTGGTTCCTTCCCAAGAAATGTTAAATTGGGGTTGATAAAATTATCTTGTCAAGAAACACCTTCTGCTTACCTTAATGATCGTCTAATAAAAGCTAAGATTGTTGAGGAGATTACTCTAATGTAATGAGCTGTAGATTCATATTCCTATGTTCAGACGAATTCAGCCATAATTACAAATCAATATGGTTTTCAATTAATGCGCCATAATAACCCATTCGTAAATAGTTTGATATTACCTTCAGGTCGGCTTTATCTACCACTCTCTCATCTACTCGAAAATATTAAATTCAGACATTGGTGAAGTCGACAATCTCAAAATAGTCTCCGTTATGTTATTCAGAAAAAGATTCGGATCATCCAACCAATCTTTCCATTCCCTGAGAATATATTTGGATTAAAACGAAAACATATTTGTTATTTGATTATTAGTCATGGAAAATAAATTCGATTTACGTCATTTCCAATTGAAATTAAATGAATTAACGTAATTAGATGAAATATTGGAAAATTTCTCAGTCAGCTTCTAACGAAAAATATTTTTCATGAACTTGAAGTTTTTGAAATAACTCACATTCACGATAGTGCTGTTCAGTCGCAAACACATAAACAACCTCTCAAATGTTTCAGGAGCTCTTTCGAATCTATGCTGGGAACCATTGAGTGGTCGTAGGGCGTGTCCATCGAGGGTGAAGATTATAACTCGATTTCCATCAGTCTTATTGAAAAAATGTTTAACAACAATGGAAAAAGTCATCATTTCCTTCCTGATGAGTTAAAATCAATATATTTTTGGATCAAACGATCGGTTAATTACTGAGACCATTTTTACCTTAATTGATATGTTGTCACTACCCGGAAGACAGCGTTGTCGTATGGTCTGGAAAATATCGAAGCCCAGAATTTAAATACATCGTATAATAGTGTATTAGAAAAACATTTAAATATTATTATTTAAATAGCAATTTTTTTTATCAATTGTCATCAATCTCTAAAAATATTCTTTTTTCCAATTACGTATAATTATATCATTTTGAAATGAGAAATTTAAAAAAGAACTCTTAAAATATCACAATTCTATACAGGGTGTCCCAAACTCGATGGCCTATTAGATGTTTCTGGAGAACGAGACACAGGATAATTTTGAAAATTTGGTTCATCGGGTAGTTGGTTCTGTTCTATCGATCTAAAATATTCTCAGTGCTGCGGCGTTGCCGCTTATAAAAAGTAGCACCAACTTTGATATTTCAAAAGACACCTGGAATATTATTACATTTTTTGCTTTGCTATTGCTTTACGATCATTTTTGTATGATACTTCCCTGAACCTATCTCAAGCCGTTTCCGAGAAATTCATTGATTTCCTTGTTTTTTGTGCAAAACATACCTTCAATTAAATGTTCATTACTGCGGTATTTGGACTCGTGCAAAGCTGAAATTTTGGGTGTAGTTTACCAATGTTCTGCGAATTAGTTGTGTCTAAGGGAATTCGTTATCTATCATACAGGGTCATTCAAAATTTGTGATTTTTCCGATATATACAAAAATGGTGAAAAATAATTTTTTTTTAATGGAACACTGTATATTATCGAATATACTGGAAGACAATCAGAATTCCTTTCAAATGATGTATATTCCTATACCTAGATAGTCTGATCTCCAAAATAGTAGCAAGTTTCTATACAAAATTTGAATATCTGCATTTGATAATTATCCATTTTCATTTCCCAGTATAACAAATCGATATAGGTAATACTACCCAATTGAAATGATCTGATTACCAAATCAAATCAATATGGAATGATTCGCTTCAAAATGTTCATACTTTTGGAAATACAGCTGAAACTTGAGTTTTTTTCTAACTCTCAGATGATGCAATTTCAGTTTTAGCAAAGATTAATTGAAAAATGTCTCAGGAAAATTTGGAAATAGGTTTGAGTCATAGTCGAAAAAATGTCAATTAGTAATAATTTTTCAGATCATTCCAGTTTCAGATTCTACTCCCTAATCTGACTTTTTTTTCGAGTATGACTCTATTTCCAAATTTTCCTGAGATATTTTTTCAATTAATCTAAGCCTAAACTGAATTGCATCTGAGAGTTAGAGAAAAATTCAAGTTCTAGCTGTATCTTCAAAAGTGCGATGAAACATAAGGTCTCAAGGTTATTTCTGATAAAGAAAACTGCGGGTTCTGCTGCACGTTGGGACTTTATAAAAGGTCGAGATAGGTATACGTGTCCAGTAAAAGTTATTTGTATTTGTCAGTGGAATCTAAAAACGTAATGAAATATTGGGTATTCCATTTGGAATTCGAAAGTTGATATTAGTTACGAATACATGTGACAACACTGCAACAGTGAAAATATTTCTAAGAGCTAGATCGCAGTCTCTTATCGTGGGATACAAAATTTCGAGTACTTATATCTCAGATCTCCAGGAACGTCTAATAGGCCATCGAGTTTGGAATACCCTGTATATTAATCATTATTTGTACAATCAGTTCGTCATCTTATCATTCATACACTACAGAACCTTCGACATGCTCTCACTATAATTTGATCACATTGATCATGAAGATTAACAATTTCTGCAAAAATTCGTTCGAATAGTTATTGCCTTCCACTTCGATTCTTTTCTGTTCAAATTTTTGGTAATGAACGAGCAAACGTTTCATTATTCGTACAAAATACAGTTGCTTCTACAGTCTTTTTCATCGAGTAGAAAATTATTCGTTGAATATGATGGAGTCAAGTCATTTACTTTCACAGCAACTTCTGGAGTGCCACAGGGCTCTAACTTGGGACCCTTACTATTTTTGCTCTTTAATAATAACACATTTGCGACCAGATACAATGTAATAAACTGCTGTTTGCAGACGACATGAAAATCTTCCGAGAAATTAAATCGATTGAAGATTGTGAATTGCTACAACGAGATCTTGTGTCACTTAACGATTGGTGTACTGAAAATAAACTTGTCTTGAACACTAATGAATGTAAAAGTATGACCTTCACACGAAAACCCACCCCAATTTCATTCAACTACCACTTAAATACCCCATATTTATCGCGAGTTACCCAATTCAAAGATTTGGGAATACTTTTCGATCAAAAGTTGAGTTTTTCCAACCATATAGAGAATATCATAAGCAAGGCCATGAAATCATTAGGATTCTTGATACGTTCTTGCAGGGAATTCAGTTCATTTGATGCCTTGCGCTGTGTCTATGTGTCGTTAGTAAAGAGTAAATTGAATTACTGCAGTGTGGTGTGGATTCCTTGCCATTCAAAATATATTGATGCTATTGAAAATATACAAAGGCAGTTTCTTAAATTTGCCTCCTATAAAAAACATGGCACTTATCCTCAGAGGCACTTCGACTATAACTTATTATTGCTTGAATTCAATTTAGTTTCACTTAAAAAACAGCGTGGGATGATCGACCTGACTTTTATATATAAAATGATACATAATCATATGGATTCGTCCTCCTTACTATCACTGATTGATTTTAATGTACCTAGATCTGTATCGCGATCTAATATAACGTTTCATATGGCTGTAACCAACACTCAACATCATTTTCATTGTCCCCTCACAACCATGTGTCGTAGTTATAACAGATTACAATGTATCGGTATCTTCTTTCTCTCTTTATCTGAGTTTAAAAATCAAATTCCTAGTATTTTACAGAATAAGCTATGTAATGTTAGGGTCACTTCATTCCTATCTACTTATTTGGATAATATTTAGCAATTACTACAAATTATCAATAGTGTGATAGTCATATACACCTGTAAATGGGCGTGAGCCTGCTGGATGTATTAATTAAATAAATTAATAAATTATAGATGCACTAATTATAGATGCACTAAATTATAGATGCACTAAAAAACGAATTTTCATAATGACGTATTCCATGACATTTATTACAAAATATGGCAAAATAATCCGATTTTTATAGAAACTTGCTTTCATTTCGGAAACCAGACTAATTAGGTATATGAACATGATTTGAAAGAAACTTCAATTGTCTTTAGGATATTCAATAATATACAGGATGTTCCATTCGAAAAAATGCACTTTTCACCACTTTTGTTTGTATCGGTAAAATCACAAATTTTTAACGACCCTGTATAATGGAAACGAATTCCCTTGGACATAACTAATGCACAGAACATTGGTAGACTACACCCATAATTTCAGCTTTGTAAGAGTCCAAATAACGCAGTAATAAACATTTGATTGAAGTTATATTTTGCACAAAAAATAAGTAAATCAATAAATTTTTCGAAAACTGCTTGAGATAGGTATAGAGAAATATCATACAAAACTGATCATGAAGCAATGGCAAAGCAAAAAATGTAATAATATACAGGGTGTCTCATCTAAAATATCAAAGTTGTTGTTACTTTTCAATATGAGCGGCAACGCCGCAGCGCTAAAAATATTTTAGATCGATAGAGCAGAACTATTCACTCAAGAAACCAAATTTTCGAAATAATCCTGTGTGCCGTTCTCCAGAAACGTCTAATAGGCCATCGAGTTTGGGACACCCTGTATGGCTCCAGAATAATCACGTTTTTTCCTCTCCTGTGGAAATGACATATTGTGAATTAGTGGGTTTACAAATTAAGCCAAGTGTTTTATTGATACACTTCGCTTCGAACATTATTTTAGCCAAACGCCTATATATCTTGATGTCTTCATCAATTTTGTTCATATTACATTATAACCACGGTATATAATCACTTTCAAATAAAAAATAATCAATCATGGTGAAAAAATATAATTTGCTTCGCGTGTAGCGAATGATGATGAATGATGGATAATATTAAACCAGTGAATTTAAATAATGAATAGTAGCCGTACAAACAGCGCCAAAATTAATTAGCATGGGTCCTACACGGTGTCCTCACAAAAATGGCAACAGATTACCATTATTGAATTTTAAAAAATCTTTGAAGAACTGCCATTTTCGTCAAACAAAATCTAAATATTTTTTCGACATTGATGCTAACGATGATAATTAGCATTCTGAAGACTAGCCCAGTGATCAGTCTCAAAATAATCTTTGTTCGAACATGATTTCTGAAATATCTCATCTATGCCATCGGACGTACTTCATTAGACAACTGAACACTTATTTCTATAGTTCTGTAGTTCTCGGTAGGAGAACTACAACATTTATTATGGAAAATCCAAAAAGGTTCGGACATTATACAGTACATGCCTTTTTTCAAGACGGAAAAATATCTTTCTCGTGGTATCGTTCACTGAAATTTTTAAGAGAATCTGAATCGATATAAAATAACGAAGTGGATCATACTTTAGATATACCTGCTGATTCGAATAATTTTTTAGTATTCCGATGAAAACACACCCATTTGATAAGGACTGTAATTTTTTTTCTATATAGGTTACGAGTTTTCTTCATTTTCGTGATGTTAAGTATAAATTTTTTTTTAAAATCTATATAGATGAGCAGAAAAGGAAATATATACTTATGAATGAAATATACAAGAAATGAGATATTTTTATTTGGAACAACAATGTAGTTACTGACCCTTCTCTCAAAAAAATAGGTTCCATAATCCACTTTTAACAAATGGCCAAAGTTTTGACCTTCATATCATCATCAATTTAACTGAAATAAAAAGATGGTTCGTTTGTTAGCTGCTTATCTCAAATTTTGAAGAGAGCTGAGTTACTTGAGTTGAAGAGATATTGTAGAATAAGTAAAACGAACGAATTGCATGTATTTTTCAATATTTATTTATTTAAATAAATTTGTATTTCACTGTGCTGTCGATTGTTTTGAATTGAGTTTCTTCACGTTCAGTTTGATCTAGTAACATCCACAGACATCAGGATGGCCAACGAGTGCAGGATGAAGAAATGATTTTTTTACATTTTGATTGGTACGTGATTGTATGGAATTTGTGTACTTCATCTACAACTATTTTCACCATTCAAATTGTTTCCATTCAATTGATTTTTTTGGTTTCTAATAGATTGTCTTGATGGAATAATATACCAAATATAATAATATAAAAATGCCTACTCCCAACATAATATTTTTGTTAGTCACAGGCACCAATAATATAGTTACCATCTATACCTAACAAATTTACAAAAAATTGTATATGGAATTGGACGCTAGATACCTGGCTCATTCAAATCCTACCCTTAAATTGGACGCTGACGAAAGGATTTACGCTAGGTATCTGGCTTATTGAAAACTTCAACCACACGTCTGATTAAACATTTCAGCAGCTTCTGTATTTTAAGTTGTTCCCGCATATCAGTATTAATTAAATTTTTACTTGTTTCATCAAGACAAATTTTTTATTTTGACACTTACAAATCTATCATTGGTGCGTAAACAAAATATTGTTTATTTCAAAGCTGATTTGACTTTATTTCAAAAATCATAGAGAAATGTCATCCAGGACAATGTCCCTATGGGGCTCGAAGGTGGACAAGTAGAATTCTAGTGATATTTTTCTTTAAAGATTACAATTGGTTCCAAAATAAAAATAAATTGTTTCGTTCTTTACTTTATTTTTGAATTGTAACTTATTTGGCGGAAATGAAAACGAGAATCATTTTTGAGGCAGTTGTGAAAATAAAGTAGCGCTAAAGTAGAAAATTTCAAGTTTTCATGTTTTACTGCAGTATACATATTATATTTCTTTTTCCATAAAACTTCATTGTGGTCGAGAAAATTTGTCTTTTGTGACTTGTTCAATTCAAAAAGTTATGAGAAATTGAACGAAGTTGTAAGATATGAACCATTGCAACAGCAAGAGTCATAGTGACAACCAGTTTTTGCACAAGCATTGATTGAATAAGTTTAAAATGAAGTTATTTAATACCAAAAACACCGTTTTTCAATCAACAAAAAAAATATTCAGAAACAATTGCTATTTTCAATTATTCTAGAAAGACATTCCAAATTTCGCATACAGGCCAGAAATTGAATTGTTAACAATTTTTTCAAATAACTTTTTGCTATCTTAAAAAATAATTCTACTCTTTGTCAGTTGACGTTTTTAAATCCCGTTGATGTTGGCGATGGTTCAGCGTTTGATTCCGCAGAAATACAACCTCAAGTTGAGATAGTCACAATACACAGGCTATCTAGTGAAAAATTATATCCGTGAAGAAGCCAGTTTTCCGCCGGAATTATGGACAGAGTGTGGCGACACAATCGAAAGAACTACAAATGCGTGTAAGTCTTTCCTATGTAAATTCTTTTTTTTTTCTACTCCTCCCAATTTAATTGCTTTTATGGAAGTGCTAAAACAATTTCGAACCGATACGTATGTGAAACTTCAAAGTTCCACCGAACAAGCAAAAATTTGGCACCCTGCAGTATACGTAAGCGCACAGAACTTTTATGTACGCTATAATTCAAGGGAAATTTCAAAATTCCATTTTAGGAAATGTGTAGCTCACGTGTATGCTCAATAAGTAGATTTGGAAATAAGTAAATAAATAATGTAATAAAACATCGAAATCTATATTTGTATTCGATATTTAAGTGAGTTTATAATATTCGATACCCAGGAAAAGGAAGCAACAACGAATTTGTGCTGGTCGGGAATACTAGCGTCCAATTTATAGCACCCCTAACAGGTATACGTGACACAAAAAGGATTAACTGGATTCTTATCGTCCATTTTATGGATGCTCGTGTATACCATGTATCCATATGATGAAAATTAATGTTAATACGACAACGTTGACACGTGCAAATCTGCCTTGTCAAGATATCATATTGAGACAGTATCAAAATAAAACTGAAACCTGATATTATAAGGTATAAAATTAACGAAGAAATTAACAAATGTGAAGATATTCGGGAAATTCAAAAACGAAAGACCAATGCATGAGCAATCAGAAAAAAATATAATCTATAAGCAAATATTACAGTATCAGCAGGAATGAGGACCAATACAATCGGACGGATGCTCTAAGAAAGCAACCATAGACATTTTTATAAATATCCTCCGCAAACCACGCGAACATGGTCTAGGCCTCGATCGGTAACATGAGAGAAAAGAAAATAGAGATTAATAAATAATAGTTTGAAAAAACTAAAAAACACGCTTTTATAGAAAACCAGACTAAAAAATAGAAAATACGAAAAAAAAATATTTTATTTAAAAGAAAGCGTGGGGTGCATGGTGTCGCCTCGGTGTGTAATGTACTATATAATTATTGATACCATGCACCCCACGCTTTTTTTTTAAATAAAATAATTTTTCCTTATTTTCTATTTTTTAGTCTGGTTTTCTATAAAAGCGTGTTTTTTAGTTTTTTCAAACTATTATTTATTTTCCACTTTTTAGTGTGGTTTATTTATAAAAACTATTATTTTTATTATTTTTTTGCAAATAAAAAAATGGAATAATCTTATCAAATTAGGTAATCATAATCTCCGACCCCAAAAACCCCCCCATACCAATTTTGAATAGAATCAGACCATAATCACAAAACTCGGCCGCCATTTTGAAGCCGCCATCTGGAATTTTTCAATTTTTACAAAAGAATCATAATATTCGACCCCAAAAACCCCCACATACCAATTTTGAATAGAATCAGACCATAATCACAAAACTCGGCGGCCATTTTGGAGCCGTCATCTAGAATTTTTCAATTTTACAAAAGAATCATAATATTCGACCCAAAAACCCCCACATACCAATTTTGAATAGAATCAGACCATAATCCCAAATTCGACCGCTATTTTGAAGCCGCCATCTTGAATTTTCCAATGTTTACAAAAGAATCATAATATTCGACTCCAAAAATCCCCACATACCAATTTTGAATAGAATCAGACCATAATCACGAAACTCGTCCACCATTTTGGAGCCGCCATCTCAAATTTTCCAATTTTGACAAAAGAATAATAATCTGCGACCACAAAAACCTTCGGATACCAATTTTGAAGCGAATTGGACCATAATCACAAAACTCGTACGCCATATTGGAGCCGCCATCTTGTTTTTTCTTCCACAAAAATTTCTTAATGCATTGTCACCGGAATTATGTACACCTGCCAAATTTCAAATCATTCGGACGTCTGGAAGTGGGTCAAAATCGCGCCCAAAGAGTCGGTTACAAACAAACAAACAAACAAACAAACTAACAAACATACAAGTGAAGCTAATATAAAGCGTGTAAAAAAGACGAAACCGAACATAACTATCCAAAGCCGCTTCCTTCGCAAACAACCATTTTGCTTAGCCGTATATTATGTGAAGTGTTGGTTAGATATCTACTGTGTTTTCATTCGTTTTCGTGTAGAAGTTGACTGTTGCATATTATCGAAATATTGTTTCATTTGCAAAAAAACGATCGTCAACAAACATTATAGAGGTTAGCTAACAGTGCCGTAGAATGCGAACAAATGTTGTTTTTTTGGTGAAATCCATACTCATATGTATTTAATAAAAATCATTTGTGGGACACCCCAGAACTTGACCGTCACGGGCTTTAGGAGAATGGTGTTATTTTGAAATAAAACACCGATAAAACATTTTTAGGGCTGTACGAAGTCCCTTTGATCGGTCAATTCAACAGTCAATTTACCAGTCAATTGACCAAGTGAGATATTTGACCCCAGTCAATTTTGCGGTCCTGCACCAAATGCGGGTCGCCCTAGCTAAATCCCGGGTGAGCGACCTTCTCGAATGGTAACGCCCAGGAGAAAAATGAGGCATTCGTAGCGCCAGACTGGGAAACGGTGGGTGGAAAGCTCCAACTGCAGACTTAATTTGATTTTTTCGTTGTGTTCTTCCCCACCGAATTTAGTTCTAATCCATCCGATAGATTTTGAATAATTGAATGGCAAAGTTTTTAATCTTGCCATTTTTCTATTTTTGACAGATGTCAGTTCGAGGAATGATTTTGACTGTTGACAGATAACAGCCAAAAACTAATGATCGCTTTCGGCGCAAGAACTGTATATTCATACCAAATTTCAGCTCGATTGGTCAGACGGTTCGGCAGTTATCGTGGAAGATTATAGACAGACACACACAGACAGACACAGACAATCGTTTCGGGGGATATCTCGGTTTTTTTATCACGATTACATTACTTGACCACTGGGGGGCCGGTCAAGTTGAAATTATCGCGTAGTAGAACTGAACGAACCCCTAGAAACGGCATTCCACTGTGCTAGAGATGTTTTGTCATATACTCGAAAGAAACTTTTTGTTATGTTTGCTTCAAAATATTGTAATCTGAATTTAGCTCCAGGTCTATTTCGGGTTCCTTGTTGATCTGAGGAGAGATCAGGAGCTCTGCAGGCAACAACTTGCCATTGCTATTGTTTTGTATACAAATTACATGTACATACTGAAATCATTTTCAATTCCAATTAGTATTCTGAAATATTCGCGTCCAAAGATCGAATCCCGGTCAAGGTTTCTGTAACAGATTTGAAATCTTTTTATATCAGGGTAAATTTATCTCAGGGTGGCTAACACGACTTGCAAATTCCAATTGTTTATTTTGATATCTTCACAAGATTTATATAAATTATCTCAAGTTCACTCGAATTCATTCACAACACTGGGTACAAAAAAATTGTGTTCAGTACATCTACAGGATCTAGATTCCACCATAGTTCAGGAAAGAACCACAATGCTACCGGAATGTCGTTTTTGAAGGAGACCGCAGGATCAGATAATTTAGCTTAGATTTTACCGTGATACTAGAAATCATGGATTATGCAAAAAGCCTCTTATTCGTTTTTAAAGGGTTTTGTTCTCCGAACATATAATGAGAAATTTCATAACGATGGAAGATAGTGACTTAAGTTTATCTTTCAGTAGCAGATGATTCCACATCTGATTTTATGAACATCCTGTTCATATCATCAAACTAAAAACAGTAATTTATTCAAATTTTTGTTCCGTTCGAAATGTTCCGTCAGTGGTCATAAATCCAAATAGTGCCGCTTCAATGTTTTTACGCTTCTTTCTTTGACAAACAACATTCATAAAAATGTCGGATAAATCCACAGTTTCTTCAAATTTTGCATTCATATTTTCAGAATATCACTACCAAACTTCGTGTTTCTATCAGTATCTGAAATAATGTCGATATTTTTGCACAGACACCTTGTAATTTAGCTGAAGGGGAAATGAATCTGGGTCGAATAAATCTCTCCTCTGGATTGTTGAATTATGATATTAGACGTCGAAAAAAACGATAGACCCTCGTGCAGAGGTATAATTATTCATATGACCCCGCGTCAGATCTGGAGGCCACTATCGATAAATAAATGCTATCTTTGTAGATAATAATTTATTGTCTTGATACGAGAGGTAGAGCAGAATAATAATAATAGGGATGTGGTTAGAAAAAGACAACCAGTCTCTGCCACTTCCCCAAACGATTATCATGAGCCTTAATTTGGCTTGGCATATTCGTTTTGCCGATTTCGTCCAGTGTGAAAAATATCTTTGTTTTGTTATATTCATCAAATGCTCAGCATGGGTGTATTTCTGCTTCCGGGTTTGGTTGCGTGTGAGGCATCAGGAGCTCAGCGGGAGCAGAATAGGTATATATATCTACTCACATATAGACGTTGTTTGACAAATGTGGCCAATATGGAGTACCAGAAATATGGGAATCCCCATAATTCATATACTCTTTCTGAAAACAGTTCTGTAGAAAAGGTCAATTTCGTCTGAGTACACTGGCAAAAAAATACCCCAGATTTATCGCAAACTTGCTTCTTCTGTGGAATACTTTTCCAGTACATGTTTGAGGCCTTATCGGAAATTCCCTTCACAAAAAGAATATCCAATCCCAAAACATTGCAATATAATAATACACATGGTGATAAAGAATATATGCTATATAAATGAATTGCATTGCCATTTTTTACCAGTATAAGAATTCAACCCTGAAGTAAAGGTATGCAGTGTCCTTGTCTAGTAAATAAGTACAAACATTGTATTCCCAACTTTAATAGATTAAATATATTACATAAATTTCTCAGTGATCTTTCCACTTGTAAGTTGTATACGTTGAAAATGGCAATTGAAATACATTGATATACAAGCATTACAAGTTTAAATATATTCCCATTAGCTAGAAGAAAAAAATGGAAAGAGTATGCCTGAATGGTGACAACGTGAATGCATGAATGATGACAACATGGATGTTGGGGACAATGAAAGAGCATAGGACATATTTGATATAGTACATTCAACATTATTAAATGGTATTCTAATGAAATTATGTCCTTGAGAATTGAAGGCTGACAGGATTGTCGGATGAGGACAAATAATTAACTCTCTAATTTTTGGCCAACGTTTCGCATGAACTTCATCAGAATCTGGATAAATAGTTGTAAAAATGTAAGAGATAGGAATTTCAAAAACAAAAGAGTTGAAAGGAAAGCAAGTAAGTGAGTCATACATAGGATGCAAAAAAAATTATACTTAAAAATAAACCCTGTACATACCTCAACTAGAATCATATGTAAGAACAATACCGACATATATCTGAATAAAAACATTTGAATCAAAACACACGAGAGAGCTTCGAACCGTCCCACAGTACGGACGTGCTTTTTCATACTGAAAAATCGCTCCGTAAAGTTGCGAACTCAGAAATTCATATCTCGGAAAGTGTTTTATAAAACTGGAAAATATCTACTCAAACACCAGCTAGGACCTTTCAGGAACCGTAAAAGCCAAAAATACAGTACCAATATTCCATAGGGAACCAAACGTATATATCGAAAGATAAAACAATCATATATACAGAAAAGACAACCCCGTTCCCCTACACCATAAGAGAAAGGGATAATAACAGGCTGAAGGACAGGTGCTGGACCAGTGCCTACTTCAGCAACACTGAGAGAGCCCGGAATAAGTTTATTTCAGGCAATATAACTGTATTTATTGTACATATAGAATATAGGATACACCAGCGATCCAAATCCAAACAGAAAACACCTGGTAATCGGGAAAAAAACCGGAAAATTCAAGTTTTCAGGCAGACAATCCAAACTCCATACCTACAATGGATAGAAAACTCATAGAAAAACCAGGAAAATGTAGGCAAATGGTACACTAAAGCAGTAAGCTACAACACCATATAGTTTCACAGTGAAAATCCGGAAGAAAAAAAAGGAAATCCAGGTTAGTGGTGTCCAAGTACATAAGTGAGTACAAAGAGCACTCCACTGGTTAAAATTTCCAATCTGAAATCGTATAGTTCAGAATTTCGGTTCCGTCCATATTGATGCCGTAAGCCAATAGGAGGAGGCGAGCCATACAAAACGATTTGAAATTTCGAGCAGTGTCATATTCTCGCTCGGAAGCGGCCAGGACAACACTTTTGCAGAATAAAAACCTAACCCTAACTAAGATATTCCTAAAAATATCTACTCCAAAGGAAAGGGAAGGGGAAGGATATACAAAGGAAGTGCGTCAGACCTGTGCCACTTTGTATCTGTGAAAATCAATAAAAAAATTGCATTTTTCGAGTAAAAAGTGAGAAAACTTTGGAAATAATTGGAAAACCCTTAAAAAAATTTTCCAAGTAACACCACATATATATTGAAAAAGAAAATCTTGAGGAAGAGTGCCGAAACAGCGCCACTTAAAAATTCCGAAAAACAAAATTAAGCTACATAGGATGAATTTCTTAGTAAAGTAATATTGAAACGAAATAAATTCTATAGCAATCCATTTGTATATGATACTGATAAACGGAAAAATCAAGGAAGAGCGCCGGACCAGCGCCACTCGGAATTTCCAGAAAAACAATAGAGAATACAAAAAACACTGTAATATAAAACAACCCAAGTGAAGAAGTCAAATCAAAAGGACCAGTAAAAACTCAATTGGAAGAAATGTACATAAATTGTTCAAAGTAAGCTAGAAGGAAACATAGGAAAATTGCATAAACTGCAATAAATATAATCCAAATAATAGCTCAGTAGGACACCGAAGTAAACAAGATTGAGCGATTAATCATACTGCGTTTGGCATTCAGAAACCAAACGACTTTACTTGAAAACGCCGACTCCGCCCACTTTTGAGCCACATGCCAATAAGGTCAGAGAATAGGGTAGAACATAGAAAATATTGAAATTCACGACTGAGGATGGTGGGAAACATGAGTTTACAATAAAATAAAGCGTCGCTTGCCGGTTGTCAGTCGTCTACAACAATATGTCAAATAAGCCGCCCCAAAAAAATTTAAGAGTTTACGATTGACAATGGAAGAGTCTCACCATTCACCTTTGAACAACACACATTTCGTCTGTCAATCGTTTTCAATGGGGCGGGCTCTTTGATTTTGGATAAATTCTAGATATTTTAACACTCCAAAAATTCAAGGACAAGTCATCTGTAATGCACAATTCGAAAATCTATAACCGTCAGTCCAATACTACATGGCGGAAAGAAATTGCGCCCTTGAAAAGGTACACAAATAGGTACGCAAATATCCAGGTATACTTCAAGATTATGAGATTATGCTGAAATTTAACACAACGTTAATTGTACACCAGTGTGTCATAAGTCATAAAATTCTGCCTGATTTTTGAGTAATAAAAAAAACAAGAATTCTAGTTATTTATTGACGGCATTTGTGATTTCAGGAAAACAATTTAGCATATACAATGCAAGAAATTACAAGTCAACTTATTTATGATTCAGATGTACATTGATATTTATATCGAAAGATACATTTTTCTTGCCATTTGTAACATCCTTGGTTCTTAACTCACATAATAAATAAACAATTTGTCATTGAAACCATATCATAACGTTCCCGACCTATATATTTTAAAAAATTTCTGCAACTGTCATAAATATCAAATGAGCCCTCAATCTAGGAAAAGTCTTCGTATTTATAGCATACCAGCAGGATAAAATCCCATGTCTCATTATTATTATATGGCTATTAAATTTCAATTACACTCATTACCCTACCCTAGAGCCTAAAAACATTAATTTTTATTCCGAGTCAATTAGGTTCAACAAGTATATCCACAATGATATCGAAAAAAATCCTTACCCCACATACAAACATTTAAAAAAAATATTTCATCAAATAATAATTCAACATCATCGATGTTAGGACATGTGTCCCATTTTTGTGACAATCAGGAGTTTATCCATATGAAAAACAGCTGATAAAAGTATTGTTATCTTTGCATGCTTCTGTTGTAACTGAATTTTCGAGTGTCAGTCATAAACACTTCATATAAGCTACGAAAATCCGGAAATTGCAAATATATAGCTACGAATACAGATCAGGGCCTTCACGCTGCGCTTCATTTGTTTACTGCCAATATTCCACGACACGTGACAGGACCAAAACATGAATTCATCGATGCAGCAAGTCCTATTCACGTAGATATTCAAGTGCCAGTCTTCAGAATACTGTATTTTAGGAATGAGGAGCGATGTTTTGATAATAGTTATATTACACTTGCACCGAAACATGGCAGCCATATTATAAATAGCTGAGAAATGTATTTGCACCTTAACGTGCTTCCGTTATGAATAAATTTTCGAGTGTCAGTCATAAACACCACGAACTCTTTTCTACCCCTGATATTTTCACCTGCTGGATGAGTGGTAATTACATTTTACGATTAGGTGGTTGGAATTGAACCTGATTTTGAAAAAGTCAATCGTAAACTCACCATAAACAAAATCTCAAGAAAAGTACTGGCGGACGAGACTTGTGTTGTCCAAAGGAAAATGCTAAGAGACCCCTCATTGTCAGTAGTAAACTCTTATTTTTTTCGGGCCCGTTTCATTGACCAATTTTGAACAGTGCAGCAGGTGAACACCAAGTTTCAGACGACTGACAGCTGGCGAGCGCTGCTTTATTTTATATTGTTTTATGTTTCCCACTACCTTCAGTCGTGAATATTTTTAAACTTTTCATAACTCTCTAGCAGCCCTCCTACCATCACTGTGCCCAGAAAATATATGGTGGGTATATATGTAGCAACGTCGACATCGATAACACAAGTTCCCGTGGTCAGGGTGCATAAACTTATGATACGTTCGAAAAGTGACACGGACCTTGGTCTGATACGTTTTACGCACACACTTTTTCACGCACCCACGTTTTTACGCACGGGTACGCTAAATATGCTATAATTGTAGAGTTTCAACGTTATTAAAGTAACGTAGTGATAATATGTCACGACCAGTGAGTTCATTTAATGTACCTATAACTAAGTACGTGACGGTATTGTATCTTTCTTTCAAAGCAGGTAATGCAAAATATCATGTATGCTACTTGTGGACTAAGAAGCGAATATGACATTCACATGTGGTTGTCGATTACGGCTCGTAGCCACAGTCGTCCTCATGTGAATGTATTATAAAACTCAAGCTCATGTCGTGACAAGACGATTATCAAATTATTAGTTAGTCCGTTGGTATACATGTAGCATAAGCTACTATTGTAACTGAATGAATTGACTTTTATGATATCATCATCCAAAAGAGTTTTTCCAATTCTCAAATTCCAGTTTTCAACACAAAATCCACAACATCAAAGGAGTTCCCCCAAATCCAATATACTCTCCAGAAAAATACAATTTCACTGAAACCATCTAATGTTTTTATTCAACGATGTCCGCCTTGCCATATCAGTTTCACATGCTTAAAGAAATTAAGGGCTTCTAATTCTTCCGAATATGCATGTTATATTCAAAGATCTACGACTTGAAGCTACGCATCGCAACATGCAACATATCAAACCAGAACAATAACGAAATGCAAAGTCAGCGAGCTGTAAACGAAACGCCCCCATAAAAATATCCCAAGCAGAAGAGCATCACTTCATGTTCCCGCAGTGAGACATCCACGTTAAATATTCCAAAGTTATGTAAATAAAGTTCACTTATGAGAGGTATGAGTGAAGAAACCGGTAATATGCATATAAAATCGTTTCCATTACACAGTATTACTCCTTCATTATTTTTCGATAGCTCAAGATCGAATTCTCGTCTTCTATTCACCAGTAGCAGCCGCTTAATCCCAGACTTCAGCCCACAGATGACCATGAATCATGATAATTTGCTCTTGCGATTACGAAGGTTTAGTGTGTCAGCAGATATACATCGTTTGAATACGCTATATCGATCTACGAGGGAGGTGGAATAAATCTGTACGTATTATTTTGGAGATTTTTTTTAGACGTAATATTGGCTATGTGCGAAGTGCTTGGTGGGGACAGTCAAATCGATCGCAGCGCACGCTTTGGCAGAAATGTGAAACATTATCGGGACTGTCAAATTTGTTTTGATAATTCCACGTTGAATTCGTTGTTTTATTTCCGCGATATTATGAGTTCACACGTTTGTACAAACGATTTATGGCAAGGAGGAACACAGTTGTATCATCAAATCAACCACTAACTGGAAAAGTTACAAAAGTTAATCCAACTCAACAACAACAACGCAGAGTACTTACATTCAAAGATGATGTTTGTCTAACATTATGGGCTTGCTTGAATAAATAACTTTGCCCGTTAATTCTCAGTTCTTCAACATTTATCAAATGTACTGAGGCTAATTCATTACCTTTCATCACAGTTTGAGGTCGGAAAGATATGTTCTATGCTTTAAAATTCTGTTTTCATTATAAAATCCATTCGTTTAACAAATAATATAAATTTCTCTCAGATATCGACAATGATCCATATTTTTTCAAGTTTTTCACTTAATTCGATAGAAATTATCAAAACATGGCTTGCCATCTAACTGTCAAATAATCCCCGAAATGTTGCGCTCGCCACTGTCGTGCACATAGCCAATGGGCGATCTGCTACAGAAATGAGAGTGAGGTGGAAGTTGAAAAAATATGTACCGCTTATATCCCACACCCATGTCCAAGCTCCATTGAGTTGTGACTTATCACAACTCAACTCCAAGTTCCAATAAGTTTTTCACATGAAATGAACTGTTTTGACATATCAAACAAACGCTGGTTTCATTTCCACACCATTTTTGGCGTTGACGCGTTGTTATCGTTGAGGGTTACCAGAAAGAGAAAACATTCACGAGACCGCCGGTCTTTCTCCGTATGTCTCTCACAGCTTTCTCAGGGATTGTTGTATTAAGTATTAATTCCGCATTATAATAGTGTCTACTAGCCGCCATATTACGCGATTATGAGAATAAAAACAAAATAATTTTAAAACTAAAAGTTAAATTTTGAAGAAAAGAAAATATTCGGACATAAATCTTTCTGATTATCTTCATTCTCCATAATTCATTAAAAAATATATAGTTTGGTATAAAAAACTGTTTCAAGTTATTGTGTCAAATAATCACCGGCTAACGGAGTGACTACAGCACAAATGCTCAAAATTTGACGATAATTATGTTATTCAGCGTAACCATACATCTATCTCGGTCAGTCCATATATACGATACATGTCGTACAACAAAACATTTGATTTTGGTTTCTGGATATTTTCAAGTTTGTAAACGGAAAATAAACCGAGGGGGGGTAAATCTGGCGATTAGGGCGCGTGAGGAAGCAATTCGAACTTTAACTTATTGCTTTTGGCCATCGCAATAATGATGTCTGAAGTGGTGCATTGTCTTGATGAAACAAAACTCTCTTTTTCGCCAAATGCTGCCATTTTTTCCCAATCTCATGCGCATCCCAGAAACTGAGGCCATAAACTTGCCTGCTGATGGAACTGTCTTTTTTGGAGCAGATACTTCCCGTTTCAGTCCATTGTTTTGACTGTTCCTTCACCTCTGGTGTGTGATGTTATAAATCGACGCAAAAACTTGACTTTATTGCTCGCCAAACACTCGATTGGAACATTCTCACGACGTTGTTTTTGTTCCATTGTGAGTAATCGCGTAACCCATCGTGCGCAGAGCTATCTCACGTCCACATTCAAGTTCCTGATGGGTGAATTAATGAAACGCCTTCGAAGAACTTGAGCCCTTTGCAAAACAGTGCATGGCAGTTGCAAAGCAGGTGGTCTGCAGAAGGGTTATGGACCAGTGTTTGCCCCCTCCTTGGCAAGGCTGTCTGCCAAGGAAGAAGCAAATTTGATTGCCTTATGATCTGGCACCCACATCAGTGTAACCTGATTGTTCGTAGCCAGTTGTCTTAGGGATAGTTTGCAGTACCAAGTTAGCCTAGATTCACAAGTGTTTGACTTTGGAGCTTCCAGTGCTGCTTGGCTGTCTGATAGGATATAGATCTCTACCTCGGACCCTGTTACAAGGCAGTCTATAGCATGCTTGAAAAATTGTTGGGGCTCTTCCAAGAGGTGTTAGAGCCTAAAACTGGGATGCGTAACTACCACTCCAGCCCTTTCGTCTATCTTGGAACCATCAGAATGCCATACTGGTGTATTTCTTTCTAGTTAAGGCTCGTTCGTTGTGAATGTATGGTGGTTGTTTATTACTACTTCATCAATTCACTTCAAAGACGTGCGTAGCTGACATAGTATCTGATGGCTTGTACTTGGATTCTAGCGGAATATTTTCTGAATATTTTCCTGGTGGAACCTGAAGGCACTCTTTGCCGCTTCCTCCATTACACGCAAGTGCAGTGGCGGAAGGTTCGGTATTACCTGCTGCAGTGGAGTGTATAATCGTTTGATATAACCAGTATATTATCTTCGGCTTCAAACCCCATGTCCTGCAAAACACTCTGCGACACGTCCAGGTTGCCGTTGTAGTCTTGGAAATAATGTTATTGATATGAGTGTTTTATGTTAGTCTTTGGTCGATTATAACGCCTAGGTATTTGAATACTTTGGAAAAAGTTAGTTGATTTACATTCACGGATGGGGTTTTCAGTTTGTACTTTCGCCTCTTTATGAATGGAACCAGAACTGTTTTGCTAGGATTCACATTAAGTTCCTCCATTTCTGGCGTAGACCCTCATCTGGTAGATAACTGTGATGTTCGTCTTGGCAGCTCGTACGTACATTTCAACTTTGTCAGACAATATGTAAGTGTTGTAAACTGAGGAGCAGAGTTCCCCAGAGTAGAATCTAGCTTTGATATTGGTTAGGCTGAGGCCATTCTTCAATTTATTTATTTAACGTATTTTTGTGACTAGGGCTAATCTCCGTCGCCGGTGGGCACACTTCCCCCAATCGAACATTTTGCTGAATTCTCTGTTGTTTCAGAGGTGGGGATTTTTAACGAGCTCAACATCCATGAACTCGGGACCACCATCTTAACGCCCCCTTCAAAGAACGATATATATAAATATATATATATATATATATATATATATATATATATATATATCTTCATATCTCGTGCTCATTGATACGACGCCTGCAGCTGCGAATACGCTTATACGCTACAGTTGTCCGGAGCGTTTTTAACGCCTACCTTCCTTGGCCGGTGGTCACTCATCCAAGCGCCAAACGTGCCCGGTGTTGCTTGGCTCAGATATCGATAACACTCTCGTCAACCTGACCAGATGAAAGTATTGTACCCAATGACGATAACTTTTTTCTCTTTTTCCAATCTTATGTATCCGCTGAGAGCGTTTACTATTGATGGCTGCCGAATAAATACTAAAGGCCGGTTGTTCAATGCGAGTTCAAACCGTAGATTATCTAAACCGGTATTGTAAATCAACTATAGATTAGAACGTTATGCATTTTTCAATGAAAAACTTATCCTGGATTCCTTAATTCGTAGTTTTCATATGTTGGCAATAAATTTTTTCGCTTGTACCATCATTCGAATCGTTCAGAAACATCAACAGTGAATTAAACTCAACCTAAGAATTCATAGTTTTGTAAAAATTATATTGAAAAATTTATAGAAAAAAAGCAAAGTCTATTCTATAAATTGAAGGCGTCTCTTAAGAAAAAATGGATTCATAATTTCAAGGTAAGAAAAACATTCTCATTTCATATCAATATCAAGATATTGTAGAATGTGGAAAAAAAGGACGCAGTTACTAATTCGCAAAATTTGAAGGCGTGGACTATAATAAGTAATGTATACAACAACATCTGCGGTGGTCTCAAAAAAAAAGGAATAGCACCTCTACAATAAAAGACAAAATTTCTACTTGGGCTCTGTCCAAAGCATATCTTGTAGTTTTACAAAAACGTTCATTCACAAGTTGAAATCAATATACATGAGAGAAACCAACTTTTCTTGGAACTACATAGGGAGGAATTGAATCTAGAGGAAACTCATATGATTGACAAACATCATCTTTGATACATAATTCATCAATCAACATTAGTAAATCATCATTTGTTAGAGATTCTTGAGAACAGTAGTTTCTCATTTGGCAATTGTGATGATTTAATTTAAGTTGTTTATGCCAATCGTTTCTGGTATGAACAATCAAGATTTGATTTTCATTCGGAAGTTCATTTTTTGTTACGATTTTGCCTTTGTAGTCATTTGAGGGATGATTCTCTGTATTCTTGTTAGTTGCGGACGATTTCTTTTGGCAAGCGAAATCCATTCAAAATCTATTCTTCCAAATGGTTTTACTACATCTAAATACGGGTCTCGTTTTCTTCTTGGGGCAACAATATCAAATACTTCCAAAAAATCTTCATAGTCTGTTATATCTTGGGACATCTTTGCAGTAGGGAATAAAACAATATTCAACACAATGATTTTCAGAATGGTCAATGTTTATTAAAACAATCAAATAGGTGAGAATTGGTAAATTATCTCCTTGAACCTCCGAATCCCTGAGATTAACTTAAACCATATTGAACAACTGAAACAAAATTGGTAATCCTGGTTTAACCCCAATCACTTGGTCATTCTTGATTGAACAACAGGGCCTAAACAACGTAAGGTTATTACACTTTATATTTGAGCTTCATAAGGTTGGTACTTCCTACAATAGTCGTTCTTTCCAAACGACAACCGCCATCTATACGTCTGGTCATGTACTGTAATTTTTACTTAGAAAACACTCGACCTGGCGTGAACAATTTCAATTCTACTCCAACTACTGAGACAGAAATATACAAAGTCCTACCAACTATTGAATCTGAGGCATATGGGGTTAACAAAATCAATATTGTCATGTCATTGTATTGTTGCCCTTCAATTCTTCCTATTCTCTGTCACGTCTTCAACTTCTGTATCGCCAACAATGTCTTCCCTACCATCTGGAAAAAAACTTTCATTATTCCTCTACCCAAAACTCCCAATCCAGAGGACTTCAAATCACTTCGTCCCATCAGCATTCTATGTACCTTACTCAAAGCTTTTGAATAAATAATTTTCTCTCAAATTCCGTGCCTCCTACAATCCAACAGCATCATTCCCTCCCATAAGTCTGGATTCCGACCTCCACACAGCTGTGTCACCGCATCAATCAAAGTCACAGACGGCATTTTCCAGCTCACTTCCTTGGTTATGCTCGACATCAGCAAGGCTTTCGATCGGATCAAGCACCAGTTGTTGTTGGCTATACTTTTCTATTCTATTGGCTTTTCTGCAGCCGCTACTTGCTTGTTGGGAGCTTACTGAACAACCGTTAGTAAGCCATTTTTTAGAACGTGACTGATCTGACTTTCTTGTAGTGGAAAACGGGGTTCCTCAAGGATCGATATTGGGTCCGGTGTTATTCATACTCTATACCCATGAATTCTTTAATCACATAAAATTCTGTAGTAGTCACTTCAATTCGGATGACATCATATCGTTCTTAGAAAGAATTCCTCCCCAGGCAAATTTTCAACTGAACTCTGATTTGGAAGCTATCATCCGATATCTGAAAAATTCTGCCTATCAATAAACCCCTCCAAATCTTCCGCTATTTTTTTTTGACAAAAAGGTCGCTCGTAGTCGTTGCAAAAATTCAATGACAATAAATATTGGGGAAAACACTATTTCTTTCTCTGATAGCTCAAAAAACCTGGGAGTTATTCTTGATTCCTCCCTCATTTTCAGTGGCCATGTCAATCTTCTCGTTCGAGGAGCTTTCTGTAACCTAAAATTGATATATTCCGACAGAAAAATGCTAGATAAAAAATGAAAAAAACTCTTTGTGAGTCGCTAGTTCTCTCACAATTGAATTACGCCGACGCTATCTACGGTCCCGCTATCACCACAGCACAGCGAATATCAATTGGTCCAGAATTCTTGTGTACGTTTAATCTGCGGACTCAGCAGACGAAATCACATATTTTCTCCTCTCCGAGAACTTGGATGGCTAAATACCGAAAAAAAAAGAATACTTCATCTATGCACTTTATTTCATAATATAATCACTTCGCATAAACCACCTTACTTGTATGATAAAATTACGTTTCGCACGGACGTGCACAACATTAATACTCGGCACAAATCTCGACTTACGCCACCTCTGCACAGTTTCAATCGTCATTTTCCTTCACTATTACTCGGCTTTACAATAGGATTCCGGAACGGTTCAAAACATTATCCACTGCATGATTCAAAAGCAGATTCAATAAAAACTTTTTAACAAAAAATTAAACAGACGAAATAAAGAACTGAGACTACCCTTGTACCAGTTCAGAATGGCAAATTCGATTTGGTTATTGTTTCTTGTTGAGTCGAATCACCGGGACAATTTTACTTTTAATTTCGAAAAATGCTTGAAAACATTCTTAGAAATACTTTTCATGGACAAATATCAAGTCAGAACCATCCAAGATATTTTGTTGTCATTTTTTATAGCTTCCTTAAAAAATAAAAATCATATTGACTAGTTAATCTAATTTCTAAATATTATGAATGAGATTCACTAATCGAAATGATTAGTTAAATTTTTTGAAGAGGCTATAAAAATGGCAATAAAATAAAATCAGACTTGCGTGGCTGTGACTCCACATTTGTATAGAGTTCCAAACATTTTTAGACAACACGTAATTGACAACAAATAACTTCTTTTCTATCCAAATGCAAACTGCTTACTGAATTCTGAAACCACAAATCAGCATAGGAACTTGAGCCTGTCCTGATTATTCCGATAAAAACAGTTCAAAACATAATCCAAACCTAGAAGATTAACTTTCAATTAGCCATAGTTATCAAATTACTTTGTTGAATTTTAATTTTGGCATATAAAAGTGTAATATATGAGATAATTTCACACCTAAGGAGGGGATGACCATTTATAATGAGTCTGCAAGATCTCTGGTCGAACTATACTTACACATAATTTTGCAATGATTAATCACTAGTATATTCCCACTCTATGAGAAAAATGAAAAAATCATCTGGAATCCATTTATTTCATTTTTTTCATTATGCTATCGAATAACCTACATTTGAATTTCCAAAAATCCCTCATGAATATCTAAATTGCTATTTTTTCATCAAGTCCAATTTGCCATGAGCCATGATGGTGACAGGAAACATAAATAGAGGCTACTTATGACTATGATTTCTCTTTACACGAAAACAACTACGTATAATACCCATTAAGAAGCTGCAACTCAGCACATTTGGCAAAAACAATGCATCATCATTAAATAAATTCCATTCGATATGCGATTACTTGGCAGCAAATATAAACATATCTAGCCGGCGTGGATGAGAATTGGGTCGGGTGATTTCGACAAATAATTCTATCAAAATCAAAATATTTTCGAAAAGGGTAGATGAGAAATTTGAGTTATCTTCTCAAGTGCGTTTCTCTCAGAGGAAACAAATGATTTTTCATAACAGAATCAAGTACATACCCACACCTACTCATTCAGAATAGAAATCATTGTTTTTTCAACGCCTACATTTAAATAATATAGAAATATTGGGAATTGAATCATTTACGAATAAAGTGTAAAATTGAGTCTGCAATTGCGACTCAAATTCATTACAATGTTGATTTGTAATTTAGATTTGGCGGCGGGAAGGTCAAAATAACGAGAACCACTATCGATCGGTTGCCGATGATTCGACTTTTATAAATTAATCACTACAATAGGGATTGTGATTATTAGTGAATAATAAAATATGTTAGAAAGCACAATAACAGTCGATAAAATACATACAGTCAAATGTGAAATGGGTCAATTTTAAGAAATTATTAACATGGATAAATGACATGGATAAAATATTGGAACAAAAATTATGTAGGAAACAAAAATGATGTAGAAAACAAAAATTATGTAGAGACAACAGAATACTCACAAGAACAGTAGGTTCCTTGTCGAAATAAAATATATAGTGATAGGAACATTTAACATATACTCTGGATTCTTCTTTCTTGTATAAATGGAATTTTTATGGCTAGTGGTGGTTTATCACTGAATATATCTACTGTGGATTGAGGTCGTTTGCATTTTTTGTAAAAAAATTCGGGATTTCTTTTAATTATTTGTTGATTAGGTGTATGTACTATCATAGGCGTGCCTGATTTGTTGTTATTCTGTTGTTTTTAATTTATTTATTATATATGAATAGGAGTTGGGTAGAAATTAAGTTTCGATTTTTTTTATGGTATTGTTTTTAGGTTTTTTATGTCTTCCATATATTGTATGCTTTTTTTTCTATAATTTTGTTGTTTTCCAACGAATTATGTGTTGATAAAATCGAATTTGTGTAAAAAAAATCTGAGTGTTCTGCCAGACTGTTTTGTTTGTTGTTTCAATAGGTTTTCGGGTCTTATATTCGTTTTCTGCATAATTTGTGTTCCAATATTTCATTCATGTCATTTCATGTTGAAAATCTCTTAAAAATTGACCCATTTACAGTCAAATATGTATGTTGATTTGTTTGAAAATATGAAGAGGATGTTCAAATCAGATGTGGAATCATCTGCGACTGAAAGATAAACTTAAGTCACTATCTTTCATCGTTCAAGATAACCTCTTGTGGGGTATTCGTGAAGTTGTTTTCTGTTAGATATTCACAAAAAATAACTCAATTTTCATCGTGGATTTTTCAATTCACAGAAAAATCGTTCTATTCAAAATTTAATTAAGAATGTTTCCCTTTTCAAAATGTGTATGTGTTTTATCGACTCTTATTGTGCTTTCTAACATCATTTTACTATTCACTGTGTTGCTCTATCAATTATGTTAACTAATAATCACAATCCCCATTGTAGTGTCCTGGAGATGACTTTATAAAAGTCGAAACGTCGGCAACAGATCGATAGTGGTTCTAGCTATTTTGACCTTCCCCCAACCAAATCTAAATTACAATAACCAGTGAGGTCACAAAACATCATACAGAAAATGTTGATTTGTTTGAAAGTATGAGCAGGGTGTAAAATCAGGTGTGGCGTCATCAGCGACTCAAAGATTAACTTCAGTCACTATCTTCCATCTTTCAAGATGATCTCTTTGGGGGTATTCAGTTGATAAGGGAATCATTCCAGTTGAATATTAAATATAAAGATTTTTCTAAGACTGAAAAATCTAGTTAGTTATTTTTTTGAATATTTGAAGGAAACAACACTTCCTGGCTAAGCCACGCTGGACTTAACACATCTGATATATATTTGAAATAACAATAACACAAAATAAAAAATCTAAAAGTAAAAAATTAGCATTTTTATTCAGATTTTTATTCCAGTCTCAATTGAGAACTCTCATTTGAATATTGAACTAAAAGATTTTTCTGAATTTTGAAGATATCTAACAGAAAATGTTTACTTTCTTGGCTAAAGCCACGCTGGATATTGAACTACATCTGACAAATATTTTGAAAGGACCCTAACTTGAAAGAAAAAATCTTAAAGGAAAAATTTGCATTTATAAATTGGAATAGTCTTGTGATACCTCATGTGAAAGGCCTTTCAATACTGCATTCAATGATAATAATCAATTAGATATTTTTTTACAGGGTGAACGAAAATTTATATTTTATTTCAATAAGAGAATAACTTTATATCCAACAAAATAGAACAGTTGAATAAGATGTTCGAAATGCCATCCACCAGTCTCTTGACAATAAGCAAATCTACGGACACATTCCTCTTGCACATTGCGAATAACTTCCGGAGTAATTCTGTTAATTTCATCCCAATTCGATTTTTCAACTCTTGTAGATTTTGCGGCCTATCTACATAGACCTTCGATTCCAAATAACCCCACAAGAAAAAATCCAGGGGCATAAAATGTGGAGATCTTGGGGGCCACTCTATCGGTCCGCGTCTACCAATCCACCTCCTAGGAAAACAGTTATTCAAAAACTCGCGAACATCACGTGCATAGTGCGGGGGTGCACCATCTTGTTGCAACCAAATACTTTCATTTGGTGAGTTAGGATTGTTGGCGTTTGGAAAAATATCGGCAAGGTATGAGTTCATTTCTCAAACATTCCAAGTAACACTCCCCTGTGAGATTTCCTTCGAAAAAATACGGGCCAATAATCCTGTCGTTTATTATCCCTGCCCAAACATTGACTGAGGGTATTGAGTATGCCCGTCCATCATCCAGTGAAGATTATCCCTACTCCAATATCTGCTATTCTGACGATTTACTGAACCATTTAGGCAAAACGTAACCTCATCGGAAAACAGAATTTGTTTTATAAAACGTGAATCGCGGTAACACAAATCCTGCATTATTTCACAGAACTCCACACGGCGATCGAGATCATCATCATTGAGTTGTTGATGTAGCTTTACTTTGTATGGATGGTACTTTTCTGCTTTTAGAATACGTAATACAGAACTTTGGGATATGTCAAGGTCTGCTGCAATTTGTCGTGAAGTTGAAAAGGGAAACATTCTCAATTGAATATTGACGATGGAAGATAGTGACTGAAGTTTATCTTCCAGTCGTAGATGATTCCACATCTGATTTTATGAACATCCTGTTTATATTTTCAACAAATCAATTTGTCGTGAAGTATTGTGAGGATTATCCTCTACACCCAATAGAACATCAAGTTTCACGTTTTCCCCTATTTTAGGACGTCCAGCATTCGGAATATGTTTGACATGACCAATTTCTTAATTTTACTGACTGTTGAACGACTGATAGGTCTATTTGGATACTTCGCATTGAACAAGTTGCATACCTCTTGCTGAGTTCTGGTTCTATCTCCGCATCCAATAAAAATAAAAATTTCTATGCGTTGGGTTTCACTTAAAGTAGCCATTGTTTACTTTGAGAACCTTTTCACTTAGAATTTGTGAAGAATATTTGTTGATATTTCAACTGACATTTATTTGAAAGATGAAAGATGACATTTATCTGACACTAACTTGCCTATTATGGCATTAATTTGTGATTGTCTTTTGTTTCCATTCAAGACTAGGAAATAGCTAACTATTCATATTTGGAAAGGATCCATTGGTGTAGTAGAGCACTGACTCGCTAGTCTGCCAGGGCAGTCTAAGAGATTAGAGCCTTGGCTCAAAAAAGTAAAATTTTACATTTTTCAACACGCTTTTATTATCTTTACTTGTAACTGAATAACTCACAATGTAATAAAATCTTGGAAGTAAATATTCACCCACCTCCAATCTTCCGAATAATCTGAAATTTGTCACACATATCAAGGACCGATAACAATACAAGAATTTCATAATCATAATGTTATAATACTAAAAATATATTTTTCCAAACGCCAACAATCCTAACTCACCAAATGAAAGTATTTGGTTGCAACAAGATGGTGCACTTCCCCACTATGCACGTGATGTTCGCGAGTTTTTGAATAACTGTTTTCCTAGGAGGTGGATTGGTAGACGCGGACCGATAGAGTGGCCCCTAAGATCTCCAGATCTTACGCCCCTGGATTTTTTCTTGTAGGGTTATTTGAAATCGATAGGCCGCAAAATCTACAAGAGTTGAAAAATCGAATTAGGATCGAAATTAACAGAATTACTCCGGAAGTTATTCGCAATGTGCAAGAGGAATGTGTCCGTAGATTTGCTTATTGTCAAGAGACTGGTGGATGGCATTTCAAACATCTTATTTGACTGTTCTATTTTGTTGGATATAAGGTTATTCTCTTATTGAAATAAAATATTAATTTTTGTTCACCCTGTAAAAAAATATCTAATTAATTATTATCATTGAATGCAGTATTGAAAGGCCTTTCAGATGAGGTATCACAAGACATCTATTCCAATTTAAAAAAATTACCGATAACGTCACCATGTCAAAACCAGTGACATAACCTCTTTAGAATATACATCGACCTATTTTAGGATTTTTGTCGAAAGTACATGGCTTGCGAAATATCGAATCTGTTCCATAATTTTGTCGCGCACTGTATGTAGTTTGGATGACAATGATATAATTTGGTATTTTGGAGCTGATATGATGATGGAGCCAGGAGGTGAATAGTGCAACTCTTCAGTGACTACTAGTAGAAGATGGTGAATGTACTGAAGCCGTTCTCAGCATAATTTACAATCCAAAGATATGACGAATGCACTGGTTCTCAGCATATTCGCCAAAATTTAGTTATTAATCACTTTTATCTCATGAGTATGAATCAATCGAAGAGTTTCTCTCTCGTAGTATTTTTTAGTCTTCTATAGCAATATGGACTGGAAAGTAAAAATAAAATTATATTTGAAAAAACTAAAAAAATACGCATATATGGCAATAGCACCAAAAAGTGAAAATAATAAGAATAAAGACATTGACCAACAAAATTTCTTAAATGTAAAAACAGCATGGGGTGCTCTCCACTCACTTTTAATAATGATATTAGATAAATGATATCAAACACTCACGCTTTTAACATATAAGAAATTTTTTGTCAATAAAATAATAATGTTTCAACTTTTAGTCTTTATTCTATATGCGTGTTTTTTTTGTTTTTTCAAACTATAATTTTATGCCTTTCAATACTTATGGAATATAGCTTTTTTTCGACCTCCTGTTGACCTCCTCCTCCTCCTTGACATTAACTGATAATTTGGTATTTCTCAAAATATATTATGATTCGGTTATATAATGCTCTATTATTCACATAAAACCGCAGGAATACAATTTTTTTTTGGGGGTTGGTTAATTTTGAATTTCTGAGGAAATCTTCCTAGTTCAATAGAGGAAGATATAATATGAGAGGCTCTGCAAGTAACATACTATGCTTTGTATTATGTATGCCAGTACTAACAGCAATTGTCAAATTATTTTTTATATCTAATATTTCTATAGGGTTGGAGGCCATGAAGAAAAATTACTTAATTATTTCACGGATTATTTACAGTGCACTCCTTGGATATGGAATTTTTAAAATGCCGGTCTACTCGTTTTCAGGTGATTTGGCAAAAGATAACAAAGTTCATCCGCTATTGAAGATTCATCTTCAATCAGATGATCATTTATATAATTTCAACGGGTCGATTCTCTTTCGTTTTTCCTGTTTGTTATGAACTAATTTCCCAATATACTTTTGCTCATCGGTGATATTTTGTTTGTCATTATAAAAGACTGATAATAGTTATGTTTTGTAGAAGTGATTTCTTGTTCTCATTGTGAATTCCTATTTTCATATTATTCTTCAAATTTGGTGTGTCCAGATGTGTTCATTTTCAACCGATACAAGTTTTTCAAATTCTTGCCCTTTTCAATGATTTCTTTATTAAGTCACTCGTTCTTGGAGCAGTTTTTAAGATGAATATATTATAATGAGTATTGGACCAACAATTCCATTGGCTAGTATCCCTGACCACACATTCAACTTTGGGAACCATTGTGTGTACTCTTCTCAAAGAAGATAGGGATTTTAGAATATCTGCCCACATATGCAACTTTGGGGACCATTGTGTTTACTCTTCACGATTTATTTATTGTTTCTGATATTATCAACGATCAAGTTGACATATTGTTAATTATTTCGATGGAAAGTACTTTTTATTTATGAAGAGACTTTGACGTGTGTTCAATTGTATAACTATTTATTTGACAACTCCTTTTTCTTATACAGGATGAGTAAAATTAATCAATAATAAATATTTCCCAACATTCTTCCCCTTTTGCAATTTGAACTCTAAAATACTTGAAACAAAATTGCAAAATATTGAGCTCTAGCTAATAATTAACTAAAACCGAATCGCTTGGGAACATGTACGGTTCTTCCCAGCCTTGTGACGACTGATTTATTCTCTTCTTTCTTCAAAATCTTCAGATTATCTTCTTTCTTCCCAGCAGTTTTTCCTCTTTTCGTCTCTTCATCTCCTTCTGTCTCTCCTGACTTCATCTCTGACTTCTTCGAATACTTGAATCTTATGCTGTTTTCTTCCCCAGAAATCTCTAATGGATAAAGTCTTTGGAATGGTCGAAGGATTTCACCATTACGAACTTCCACCCGGGCAATCCTAGCTATCCCGTCTCTGCCAGGTATTACTTCTATTATTCTTCCTAGAGGCCAGTTCAAGTTTTTTAAAACCAATTAAATGCCAGTTTTTCTATGACCAGAGTGTACTAATTCTGCCAGGTATTCCTTTCTGAATCGAGTTCTGATGCCATCTCTGATCTTTTGTAAATACCGAAAACGTGATATTATATGGTTTCTATCGATGTTGTCTAGATCAGGGGTTTCGTTAGAAGGTAGGTCTTGTATAAACATTGCGGGACTTAAAGGTATCAAATCTTCGTTTTCAGAAATATAAGTTAGTGGTCGACTATTGATGATGGACTCACACTCACAAAGAATTGTCATCATTTCTTCAAATTTGACCACAGCTCTTCCCAAATTCCTCCTCAAAAGTTCTTTGATAATCCTAACCAATCGTTCCCACCATCCTCCCCACCAGGCGGCGGTAGGAGGATTAAAGATCCATTTTATCTGTTTTGCTGAAGAATACTTTTCAATTTGATCCCATTCAACATTCTTCAACAAATTATTAGCCCCAACGAAGTTCGTTCTGTTATCGGAATATATGGTAGATACTCTTCCTCTTCTCGCGAGAAATCTCCTCAAAGCAAGAAAAAAACTGTCTGTTGAAAGGGAATTCACTAGCTCCAGATGAATTGCCCTATATAAGGCACAGGTGAATAAAACGATCCAAGAACAAGGGCCCTGCCAGATCAACACCAGAAATTTCGAAAGCTGCAGCTTGATTTATTCTATTTTTTGGGAGTGGTGCAATTGGTGTATCTACGGGCTTACTAGTGAATCTCTTACAAATTGTACATTTTGATATGATTTTCTTCACAGTTCGCCTTCCTCTCAAGATCCAAAACGATTCTCTTAAAATACAAAGAAGTGTTCGAACTCCTGCATGTTGATTGATTTCATGCTGTTCAAATATCAATTTTTCAACCAAAACATGTTCCGATGGAAGAATTATTGGGAATTTGAAATTATGTGGGTCTTCTCCGAGAATCAAGCGTGTTTTTATTCTCAAGATCCCTTCTTCATCCTCAATAAGTTCCAAATTCTTAATTATAGGCTTGTTGTCGAAACTTTCATTTTGTATTAATTTCAGCCAAGAATTTTTGGCATATTCAATTTCGTCATACGTTAGCTGTCCCTCTCTTTTCGATAGAAATTTCTTTGAAATATTATTATAAAATCTCCAAATCCACGCAATGGTTCTAATGATTTTGGAAAATTTAGAAAAATAGCATAACCTCCTTATAAAAGCATTTTCATGTACCATATTAGTCACTGTTGCCTTTTTTCTTTCTTCCTCCACTGCATTTTCTGCATACTCGAATATTGAATTTGGCCAGCAGTCATGACCTGTTCTTAACCATCGCGGGCCTTCCCACCATTTATTTTCTACTAGAGATTCCCCACTGCAATCTCGAGAAGCCACATCAGCAGGATTTATATTACCCGGAACATAATTCCAATGCTCTGCATCTGTTACGGAACGTATTTCCTTCACTCTATTATCAACGAATGTTTTCCACGTACCCACAGTCTTGATCCATGTCAAGGCTATCGTGGAATCAGTCCAATAAAAATATTTCAAAATACTGAGCGCCCGAACTTTCTTGACAGCTTTGCCCAATCTAACTCCAATAACACAAGCTAATAATTCTAATCTGGGAATCGTGATATTTTTCGGTGCAATTCTCGACTTTGCCTGTAACATTTGTACATAGAAGATTCCATCTATTTCCATTCTTATAAAAACACAAGATGCGTACGCAACTTTGCTTGCGTCACAGAAAATATGTATTGTGGAATTCTCGACATCTAATTGTTTTCTAAAGCTGAGTGATCTGGGAACTTTACACAAAGAAAGGAACTGAGTCTGTTTTAACCAAGCGTTAAATCGCTTTATCAATATCTCCGGTAATTCACTGTCCCATCCAGTTTTCAACTGCCATGTATCTTGTAATAAAATTTTCGGAATCAAAGTGAATGGGCAGGTAAATCCTATGGGATCAAAAATCCGTTGAGCAACAGATAGTAAGCCGCGTCTTGTTTTCGGAATATTCTGTAACTTACTAAATGCACCCAAATCACAAGAAATCATGTCATCTCTTTTGTTCCATAGCATCCCCAATACAGAAACTTCATTTTTCTCAACAAAACCACATAATTCATTATCTATATTGGATACCCAATCTCTGAGATTGAAATTACCTGATGACATCAATTCTTTTGATTCTATAACAAATTTCTGTAAATCTTGTTCGTTATTGAAACTAGTGATACAGTTGTCTACATAAAATGATTCTTTCAATTTTTCAGCTGTATCTTTTAGATTATCTGGTGCACGTGACAAATGATAATTTATTGTAGCAGCTAGCAAAAACGGGCTAGGTTTGACTCCAAAAACTACTCGGCAATGTCGGTATATTTTCCGTCTGTTTTCTGTATGATTGGACCACCAAAAAAATCTCAAGAAATCCCTATCATGAGGAGAAATACTGATTTGAAGGAAGGCCTTTTCAATGTCAGCTGTAACCCCTATCATTCCTAATCTAAATTTCAGTAAGAGAATTGGTATGAGCTCAATTAAATTTGGTCCGGTTTGTAAACAATTATTCAAAGAATTTCCATTCTCGTCTTTTGCTGAGGCATCAAAAACTGGACGAATTTTTGTAGTATTGCTCGACTCTTTGAAAACGGCATGATGGGGTAAGTAATGTAATGATTTCTTACCATTACCTTCTTCTTCTCTAATTTCCTCTATAATACCCAATTTTTCCCATTCAGTCAATACCTGTTCATATGCTTCAAATTTCTGGAGATGTAACAGTTTCTTGGTGGTCGAAAGCAGTCGGATTTCCGCTAAATGCTCATTACTCGAGAGCTCTGAATGGTCTGCAATCCATGGAAGATGAACTTCATATCTGGCATTCTCGTTGATTGAAATTGTTTCATTGAAATATTTTATGGTATCCTCTTCTAGATCATTCTTGGTTTTCACGTCGGCTGGATCTTTTATCCCTAGAACATCCAAAGTCCACAAATCTGTTAAGGAACAATTGGTGACACCCGAAAATACCATTTCGTTTTCAAAATTTGTTTGTTGTCCCATCACAGTCCACCCAAAATGTGTTTCGATCGCAAAAAGATGATCGTCTAAATTTTCAAGATTCCCTGTGACGAGTTTGCCAAAAATGTCAGCACCCAACAATAACTCGATATCTCGTGGAGCATTTTTGACAATGACCTCGCTTAGAATTATGTTCTTTCGTTTCAAGTGATTGATATATAACAAATCTTCTAAACGAGGAATGTAATTACAAATTTTTTCTTGTTCAAGAACGGAAAGTTCTATTTCGAAATTTCTATCAAGGTTTTGAACAACTATATCGAAAATTCCATGGATTTTGTGAGGTGTTTGTAAACATCCAAACACGCCCTGTATAATATTTTCTACGCCACTTTTGACATATCCCAGATCTGTCTCACATTTTGATTATATGTACGATCTCTGTGACGCCGAATCTAGTAAAGCGCGTACAACCTTTTCTCTGCCATTGTTCACAAGTCTTACGAGTACTATTTGTAATAATGTGTCAGTTCGGAGATTATTTGTTAGAACGTTCTCAACCTTTCGATTGGTGTCATTAGTATTAGAGTCATTAGTATTGCTCACACACAAGTCAGAGCACATAATTGGGTAATGTCTCTTTGTACAAATCAAACATCTGATGAAAGCCTTACAGTTACGACTTGTATGATTTCGCTTTAAACATGTGAAACAAGCCCTCTTACTCATAACTTTGGCTTTTCTTTCTTCGAGTGTTAACTTTTGCGCTTTGAAACACTCCTGACTTGCATGTGATTTGTCACAGAATAAACATATAGGAACATTCTTACCTCTTTCTTGTTGACTCTTCATATTCGCTGAATGAAGTGCGGAAGCTGTATATAATTCTAATCCACCTTGCTCTTGCTCTTTCTTTCGATCGGTAGTTTTCTTTGTAGACTCCTTCCCTATGCCAAAACTGGTTTGAACAAGATTGATCCTTTCTTCAGACTCTACTTCTCTTCTCAAAAAATCTAGTAACATTGACAGAATATTAGTTTTATTGAAATTACCTTTATTTTCTTCACCCTCTTCAAATTTCCCATGGAGACTAACGGGATTCATGCTACGGTACCTCTCCCAAACTTTTAAAAGTTCCTCTGGTAATGCTGACTCAACTAAAGGCAAGAGCATTGCAGCATATTTATCAGTAGTTACCCCAAGAGTTTCTAGTGCTCTCAATTGAGTTTCTAACTTATCATATAAACTGGCCAAAGTCATACCTGTTTTGGTTTTCGTTGCTTGCTTGAGGACGAGATCTAATAACTCCCTGACATAAACCTCTATCAGAAATTCATCCCTGGCAAAACGGGCTTTCAACTGATCAATTGCTTTACCGTAGTTTGATCCAGAAGGAGGGAAGCTCTCGACTGAATCTCTGGCCACAGTACCTGGTTCAGTTGCTTGCAATAAATACTGGAACTTGTCTTCTGTATCTATTTTATCGTCTTCATGTATCTTCTTGAACTGGCCCCAAAAGCCAATCCAGTTTTTTACATTACCGTCGAATTTCTTCAATTCCAGTCGTGAAAATTCTTTTTGCTAATATAATCTTTCATGCATCTGTGTGAGCTCTTCTTCACTTGGACTAGATGAAAACAAATTCTCTCTGATAAGTTCATCCAATGTGAATATTATTTCACTCTTGTCTTCCAATTGTCTTAAGCGTGCTAGTACTTGTTCGTTGCTTACTGTCTCTGCTGTAAGTGCTATATCCAAATCTTTACTGCTTTTCATGAAAAGTCTTCGTAGCTGCTCTCTTCCTCTTTTACAATTTTCCATCGTCGATATGTCCTGTCACGGTCGCCACAAATGTTAATTATTTCGATGGAAAGTACTTTTTATTTATGAAGAGACTTTGACGTGTGTTCAATTGTATAACTTTTTATTTGACAACTCCTTTTTCTTATACAGGATGAGTAAAACTAATCAATAATAAATATTTCCCAACACATATCATGGGATATATTTTTTTATTTGAATACACAAACAGCATTTCTATTTTTGTGTGAACCTCAAACCCAAAGCTGTGGGTTCTAAATCTCCCTAAACCTCTAGTCATTTGTCTGCTTGACCTACCCTGTACTGATGAGGGGAAAATTTCCCGAAACCTGAGTGAAGTGGTTAGTATTCATCCATTTCGTTAAAAAGATTTGCAAAGTAATCTTGTAGGACTTTGTACGACTATCCATCGGATGTAATTCAATGTCCTTCGATGCACTAGCCAGAGAAGTAGTTGTTTTTTTTATGGATATTAGACCAACATATACTAATCCCTACAAACATTGTAAGTAAAATTTACGTCATTTCGACCGTCGAATAGGTCAGCGCCCAACTAGGCGATGGTAATTCTTACGTTGTAATTACCTCAAATTCACCAATATGGGGCAAAAATGTAAGTAATTCAGAAGTCGAAAATTGGACAATCAAAACATTTTGCCTAACAAGTCGAAGGCATAAATAGGTAAAATTGTCTTCAGACTAGTCAACTGATGGTAAAAATATAGTCAGTTCTACTTATTTTAGTTTATAAACACTTTAATAAAACAAACAGTCGAAGGTTAGAAAAAGATGATGAAAGTTTATTGTATATTGTGTATCTTAACCAACATGCTTATTCTTAAAAGCTTTGGAGATGAACTGTCAAGAAACGTACAGCAGAGAATGATGTATGCAATTAATGGTTTCGCATTCACATCTAGGTCGGATTTCATTTGCGATACAAACTTTTCTGTGATAATGTTGAATTTTACTCATATTAAACAAGTGGTCCCCTTCAGAATATCAAATTTGTGAAAATTCAAAATTAATTCCTCTACTTTTTCCATCAACCACCTCGAAAACTAATTTTATAGATCATATATGTAGGTATACCATTTTTTTAAATATCTATCTTTAAAATGTGGCCCATTCGAAAAAATTCTGGATTATTTTTGAAATGGCGGAAACGGTTCAAGCCAAAAAATATGGCGTCCATCCCATATAGGACCTATGAGTCGCATTTTCCAAAAATTTTAACTTTGAGAACACATAGGCTTTATTCAAAGTCGAGAGTTACCTTTAATCCTGACTTTGAGGTCCATTCTCCTCATCTTAGGATTGCAGACCCTTTCACATTGTGGTCACGTGATGAAATACAAATATGTTATGGAATGTTTTTTCATGCAATATGTCTATACGTTCCGTTCTCTGGTTGGATTGGAATCGTGAATAATGAATGTATATTGTTGTTGTTCGATATTCTGAGCAGAAATACTGAAATCATCATTTCAATTTCTCATACGCAGTGAAAATAAACATTATTTTCTACTTCTTGTTAATGGTAAAACCAAGTATCTCTGTCTAGCCTATACCTAGTTACTCAAAGAAAAAGACATATACCACAAAACCCCGTAATAAGTGTTTATTCTGAAATTGAAGTGTTCATTCTGGAATTGAACGTCAAATATCAGTGATGTTGAAAATAGTACGCGATCATTGAATTCAGTATTCATAATAATATCCATGATAATGGTATCTCGGTGTAAGCAGGGAATCTTTATAGAGAGAGAAATAGCCAATCATTACATTTCAAATATTAGATGGTGTGTAGTGATTGGCTCAAAAATGGTAGTTTGACATTTCCACGTTCCGCATAGTCTGAAAGCACTCTTGCTAATTGTCATTATGTCCCAGAAAATCGAGATATTATGATTCGCTCAAAAACTTTAATTCGTCGTTACCGGACGCCGCAATGATTAGTGTTGAAATTTTCGAAGTCATCGAACACATCATTCTTTTTTTATTTTGCTATTTGCTTTCGTTTTCTGGCACATTCATTCTGTCAATCCATCCATTACCGGCATAACCATGTTTTGTATGGCCTCCATCGATGGTTAACACTTATTTGCTTTCATATTTTCATTCCTAATAATGGATGATGAGTGTTTCAAAATGTTGCCGTCATAAAAAGACGTGGAGCCATAGTAGAATATTCCTATGTATCACATAAGTGGAACATGATGGCTCTCATCTTTGGACTTTGGGAAATGTAGGTTCGGATTATATTCTCATACTGGCAGCTAATCGATAGTAATTGGTGGTATACCTGTAGGGTTTGATTCTATTCTAAATTTTTACTCGGCATTTTATAGATTTCTAAAATTCAGCTCCACAATAAATTATTTGAAGAGAGTAAATTGTATCAGGTCATCCGAATAGATTCGGGTTTCAATATCTGATGATAGATCAAGTTACTTTTTTGGTAACTTTGACTTCGATGTAGACATTTAGTCTGATAAGACAAATGTTGTAGTAATCTTGTCCTCATTGTGGAACAGTAGGTATAATCTAGGACGAATAATGACCAGGCAACTTAAGTGGTGCCAAAATAGGTAATGTAGAGTATATAGTAGACCTGTTAAACGACTTGTTTATTTCCCTGACTTTATGAACATACATGAGGTATTAATTAGGTTAATATTCACTAGAAAGTTTTCCCTGAATGTTCAAGTATTTTGAACACATTTTTCTGGTTACTTTTAGGTAGAATTTAACCTAATAAATAACTGTATTGACTCATGAGGCTGGGAAACCATATTTGAAGTTCATAACAAGTAATTTCATACTATGCACTACGCCTATTGAGTAAATGGTTTCTAAAAAAGATTCGGTGGTTTTTATAACTCGAATTGAAACTCTGGAGTTAGTAATTGAAGGTGGAATATTTGGTCAGAAATAGGTGAATTTGGACTCCTTGAAGCCATTTTACTGCTCTGCTTGGTAAAATTTTTCTATAATGGTAGTTGGATTGTATAGGTATTTGTAGTCAGCAGCTGTCTTGAAGAATGAGACGTTTTTTATTTTATATAAAATAATAGCTGGCTACCGATATGTCTTATGCCTCGTTTTAACAATTATGAATAAAGCTCAACTTTGAATTCGAAAAATGTCAGAATGCGGTGGCAAGTTCAAGTATGTAGATTGTTTTATTTTCACAGATTTGATTTGAGAAAGAGGAAAACCAAACACGAGTACTCGGTGAGCGAATAAAATCAATGGATACTTGTATTAACAACTAAGTTCAAATTCTTTGAATCTAAATATCTGAAAAAAAACGTTTTACTATTTAAAATTGACAGAAATACTTTGCGGCCAATTTCTTTATTATTTCAAATTATGTCTTATATCTTGTAGAAAAATTCTGCGAAATTTTCAATAGAAAAAATCCGATGGTGCGTCCAATCTCGTAGATTTCACAATCTATTGATGATAAATTGTTGACATTATCACCTGAAATATATGGCTTGCTTGTTTGTAACCGATTAGCTGTTCTGTTATATTTTAAAGAGAGACTGATAAATTGTGTCCTATTCGGTGCCAAGGCCAATGTATCAATTATATCGTACTGTTTGTTGCCCTACACTGAAATATATATTCAGTTTCTTGTGCTGAAATCGATTCAATTCGTAGTTTGGCTTTTCGATAGTTCAGTGAACACATTCTGTGATCCAAATTGAATATCTGCATGACCCAATAATGAAAAATATAAACCGTATAAATGGACACAGATAATATTTAAATAATCACTATTCGAACCAATTAGAATAAATTCAACAAAAAAGTACAAAGAAATCAGGTGAAATTGATACATTATAATATTTTGTCTTCATTTTCCATGATAACGACTACTATATTTCAAAGTATAACTAATTCTCCAATCATAAATAATCGTTGATTTATTGTGACAATTTATCAAAGATTGGAACCGATCAAACAATCACAACAATGATGACAAATTGCCTTTCTGGAAACAACAGAAGCCATAAACAATCCATAAACTATCAAATCTAACTGTCAGGATATCAGGATATAGTAGGCGTTGAGGAAGGGTATATATCTGCTACATTTATTCTCTATAATGCCCCAATAAAATACGTTTTACTGAAATGGAGTATAATCTAGCGAAATATTTTATGACGCCTTATTTCGCAATACATTACCATATTTGTAAAGTAGTCTAGAAAGTTCGTATACGTACTTTCTTCTAAATAAATTATTGAAATATCGTTTGCCGTATGCATGTTCTGATACAGTTTGTATTACGGGTATACACAAAAACAAGCAATACTGAGGTGGGTTGTAACTAATTCATTGTTAGTAAACATACCTGGATTACCACATTTGGCAGTCGGCCAGTGGTTTTATTCTGGGAATAGGGATCCAATTGTGGCGAGAGTACGTAGGAAGAACTTCATCATTCGTTAATTATTTCAGTGTTGGCTCTTCTCTGGCTATTTTTTGTCAAACTAAATATACAGTTTTGGGGTCCCTCTATAAAGATTCCGCCTAACTTGTCCATTACACAAGAATTATAGATAATTCATACTGCACCATTTCACCATATAGAGTGGTGTGATTGCAATAGTTACTATTGTTTTTATTCGTTCAGGATTTTTGGCAGTGCGTCTACAGATTTGATAGGATTAACTTGAGAGACGTACACCAAAGGTGGGTGAGAAGGGGGGTGAAAGTGTAAGTACAGTTGATTTTGGAATTCGAGTCATGGAAATTAGTATTTAGGCTCTTTTTCACAAATGAAAATTCAACCCTAAAGGGGTAAAATGGGGGTTGGAAGTCTGTATAGTCTGTTAGAGTTAGGATCATGAAAATTGGTATTTGGGGGGTCTTTGTTACAAATTAAAAATAGATTTCTGGTTTCTTGGAAATTCAACTCCTAAAGGGGTGAAATGGGGGTTAAATTGAGATTAGAAATTTGTATAGGAATTCCGTTAGTTTTCAAGTTGGGGTCATAGAAATTGGTATTCGAAGTCTTTGTTACAAATAAAGAATACATTTTTCTATTTCAATGTTTTTAGAAAATCAACCACTAAAGGGGGGAAATTGGGGTTGAAGTTTGTATGGGGGCTCCGTTAGTTTTCAGGTACGGGTCATGAAAATTGGTATTTGGGGTCTATTTTACAAATAAAGGAATACGTGTTTCAATATTTTAAGACTAAGAAGGTTCATTTTATTTTTTGCTTTTAGTTATTTTTTCGTCGGATTCATTTAACGTTAAAAGTTTTTTATTTTATAACAAATTATTCAGTATTTTTCAAATAACCACAGTGTTTACTGGGGCTACATATTCATTGATGATTGAAAATAACGGCTCTCCTAAACATATCTTTTAAAGATTAATATACAATTCCAACTAGTTAGCTGGACCAACTGAAGATTCAAACATACTGTTAAAATATGAAAAAATGCTATAGTTAGATAAATTTCCAAAAAAATTATCACTATTTACGAAAAGTCGAACTTCCTCGCCCAGACTGTTATAGCTGTTATATGGAAAAAACTTCAGAGTGGTTAAAATTGCGTATAACCCAACTAAGAGCGATTGTCGTCTAGGAAAAAAACTCTTGCGCAGTGGTTGAAAACCATAACAATAAAAACAAGAATAAATGTATATATATAATGTCCAAATTTTCACATTTTAGAAAATTGCAATTGAAGTTTCGTGGATGAGTTTATAGTGACATTGGCTACCATTACATTCATGTTTTGGTTGAATTTGATATTAGCCGTTTCAGCAGATGAAAGAGAGCAAGGAAAGAAATCTAAAGCAATGATAAACTCATCACAAAATCAATATTATAAAAAATTTCAAAACCAGAGCAGTTTCCACTTCGGACCCAGAATACCATAAAAACAATTTAGAATTTATTAAACAATACCTACCTAGTGAAAAATAATTGAACCCTCATTACACTATGCCCTTTTTCGTGCCTATTTGTCTGCCTGACTGCCGGTTGCTGAAATTTTAAACAAATACGCATGCGCGCGAGACTTTTTGTTGATTGTTTCAGGCTTGAAAATAAATAGGACTGGTTCTATGTTGCCCCCTGAATCGAGGGGATTTCAAGGACGTTTGAGGAAATGTCAGGTTTGCCAAAACAGTAATTATCTGTTGGACTTGACATAACCAACAAATAAATGAAATTAATCACATAGTTATTGTTTTGTTCAGTATGACAGAAAAGAAGAAAAAATCTTGTACCAGGTAAGGAAAAAGTTGAAACAAATAGAAATTACCTAATCATTTAAGGTAAATGTCAATTTTCCTTAGGTTTGCAGCTCTGAAATTAGCGCCTGAAACAATCATCAAAAAGGAACGGTGTAATAGTACCAGTTATTTGGGGAAATTCAGTCAACAAATAGCCATGAAAATAAGCACAAAAATAGGCACGAGAAAGGCATAGTGTAATAAGGGTTTTACCCAATATCATTAGTCAATAGAATTTTTGACGAAAACAAACCATACATCGCAACAGATAATTTAACAACAACAATAATAAAATATAACAAAATACCATATGTCAATAATCTCTCAAAAAAAATTGCAACAGTTTTGAATGACGAACAAATCAAATTGCTTTAACAAATGATAACACTATCGAAAACGCTATTTTTGCGACAAAGAGAAAAACTCCTTTACAGAGTTACAATCCAATGTTATATATAAAATTGATTGTAACAACTGTAATAAATGCTATGTGGAACAAACTGAGAAAACGAATGTCTGAACATGAGAGAGACTTAAAAAAACTTAATATCATCAATCCTACCGCTCTAGTTGAACATGCCAGAGAAAATAACCATAACTTTGATTTCACAACCCCAGTTGTTCGTGATGTTCTACCATATCTTTCCAAAAGATCCACAGTGTTTTCGTATCATTAGGAAAAATACTGGCATAGTTCCATTATTTTTATTTTTTATTTTCAAATCTCTTCCTACTTTTAGATTTTACCTCAGTGTTCAGTTGTCTCGTTAGAATATATGTACTATTGTGCCTATGGATTTTCGTTTGTGTATCTATTACATGGTTTATATTTTTGGGGATTTTGACCACTTTTGGTGAGTACTTCCCAAATATTTCACAAAACCGTTGATTACAATAATATTTCATGGCAAGTAACACCTTTTTCTTATACTTTTATACTTTATTATATGAGAAACCATTGTTACAGAGCCTTGAGGATGAATTTCATTAAATTCGAAACGTCGACAAGAAAACAATAGTTTTTCCTTCAACATATACCGATCCAAATGACAACTAAACTCCGACAAAAAATTACTATTGGATCACTATTTTATCAAATTCTATTGACATTAGCCCTTTTAGCTCCAAGCCACAGATATAGTCAAGGTATTGACAGTTTTTGTGATTAATTATAATATTTACACTATTAAGTGTTTATGATGTCAGTGTTTATGATGTCACAGCTACAAATGTAGTATTTTGGGAATCTGTTTTTCAGTAGAAAACGATAGAAAAATGATCCTATCAAATTCTAGTATGTGACACTCTGCACTTCGTATCATAATAGATCCGCAACAGGTTCCAACTGATTCGAGTCATTAGGTACAATTCCCCATATGACAGGGTAAAGTATCATTTTCGATTTCACAAAATAACCTGTACTAAAAATTCCATTCACTGCGTCTTCTGATTACCCTCTTCATCACTTTTAAAATAGCACTTTCTGTACATTGTTGCTGATTCCAAATAAAAACAATGTGAGTTATAGGCAATGACTCTTCAGGATATGCTTAACCGAAATGATGAAATATTCATGTTTTTTCAATAAATTTCAGCATACATCAACATCCTCTGGTATGGAGGCTACGTAAATATATAAACGAAGCGAAATATTTTACGAGCAGATGTTTGCATAAACTATGTAATTGCAACAAAATTGGTTTCTAGGTACGGCGATTGTGTGAGCAACGATGAGCAGATGTTCTAAAATAGTTTTTGCACCAATCACTATTACCAATGCGTCTGTTTAGCGTAAAAATGAGTTTATTTGTGCAAAACATCAACACACATCGCAGTTTCAAGGGCATATCTGTTTATAGGAGCCAATGGATTACATAGTCATTACGGGATTGATTCTTGAATCATTCGTAAATAGTTTTCAATTTATAATATAAAATATTTCCAGTATGATGTTGGAATATTCAGAACAAGAAGAAAATGAGGAAGAAATAACGAATAATTGCATATTTAACGTTAAGGTAGTTCCGCCAAGAGACAGTTGAATTAGGAAATTATTTTCGACGGAATCGAACAATTTCAAATTTTTTTTTTTGAAGGGGGGCACTTGCCCCCTATCGACTCGTTATAGAAAGTCGGCGACTCCAAAAATTGATGTCCCCGAAAAGCGCAGCAAAAAAAAATTCAGACCCGGGCCACCCCTCACTAGAAATCATACGTCATGGGAAAAAATTATCGTGTTTCGATAAAACTTCAATGGACTTTTCTGTAGTACTCTTTTTGAACTTTTTTTTGGGTGGAAGGGGGGTATCGTTAAAATCGATGGGGTCAACTAGGAGAAGGAGTTTTTTTTTCGCGTTCAGACCCTCAAATGGTCCCCCGTCTTCCTTTGAAAAGTCCCCTGGCACAATCCGCATTTCTCTACGACCCCCCCCTTTAGGCTGTGCGCTACCCCGTGGACTATTTTGAATAACGAGAGTAGTTTTGATTATATCTGTCAAACTAGATGGTCAATCACTTTGATTTTTTTTCACAATATATGTGATATCCTGCTCTAGCTCCTGCTCGTTTTTCATAAACTTCATAATTTTAGTACTAACTATAGAATTAGTAATGTGCTGTTTGCCTATGCATGGTCCATATGTTACGTGTTAATTGAGTCAACTTCAATTATATATATATATATATAAACATATATATATATATAAATATATATATATATACATATATATATCGGGTTCGGGATGGTAAAACTTGTTAAAATTTTATAAAGGTGTTGTTCACATGTTAAACAATACGTATGCCAAATTTTAATAATTTTTTAATTCGACTGTCTCGTGGCGGTACTACCTTGAAATTATATTGGTGAAACGAACATCGAAATTATATAAGAAACCGACGAATCATAGGGTTGAAAGTTGAAACCGAATATATTTAAAAAGCAAAAATGAAAGAATTGCATAATTATAGTGAAGGAATTCCGAAGAGAGAAAAATAGACGGGACTCTACTTATATATTTTTTTTAGTAAATAATTCTAATCGACGACTTCTTCAGAAATTAGCCGCATATGGATATAACAAGGTATTAAACATGGCAGACTGGTAATTAATTGATACCATCATAAGGTTATCGGATGTCATCGGACCTTCAACATACATTTTCATCAAAATCAGTCAGAAAAAACAGAATCTGCTGGAAAATTGAATTCAATTCCCCACTTCAAACGTTCATTTATTCTTCAGATATATTTTTGGAAGGCAAATTCATAAAACTACAAGTAACTGACTGATTCGGTTTTCTCATATTTTGGATGTGAATAAAAATAATCCCAAGGAATAGATAAACATGTAGTTCCTCTACAGAAAGCAATAAAAGCCATTAGATAACGCGAAAAAATCGTAGTTTACGAAATATTAGTCCTTCCCACCACATTCTTGGACTGGCGCATTGGAATCAGTAATGTCCCCTTGTCATACACAGAACCTACAGATACAAAGAATAATTATTTCAAGTTATCTTCAGAGAACCTCACTGAACTGCAGGCGCATCAGCAGTTGGGCTAGTTTGGATGACATTCCAAAGCAAGCACGTCATACCATCGATGGGTAAAAATACACAATATTCTGAGCACAAAAAAATATTCATTCCATCTCTTCAATTTTTGTTTGTCCTTACTGTATTTTATTGGACTGTTCTTCTAGTGTATATGAGATAAAAACGCTAAAAGATACGAGCTCATTCGTAAAAATTTTCGTTGAACGTAGAGTTGGGCAAAAATGTTTGACTTATGTTCGACATGAATGCGATCAACGTGTGTCATTGGGCCATATTGACAATTTCAGGTACAACCTCCATCAAAACCTACTGATATACCCAAAACAAATAGCAATCGTTAAAAGATATTTGATACCTTCATATTTTTCAATTTGATTGAGATTTTTAATCCAATAGCTTATCTGCAATGAGAGACTGAAATCTGTAACATTCTTGATAGTCAGCCATAATTTCATTAAAAATGAAAAATGTCATATTCCTCAAGACAGCTGACTACAAAAACCCATACAATGTTGGTCGCATATCCATAGAAAAACAACCACTTCCCTGGCTAATGCACCGACGGACGGTGTATGACATCCGATGGATAAACGTGCAAAGTCCTACAAGTTACTCTGCAAATGTTTGTTGCGAAATGGATTAATATTAACCACTTCACTCAGACTGACCACCTGTAGACCGGTTTCGGTGTATTTGCACCTCATCAATACAGGGTGGGTCAAGCAGACAATGATAAATGTATGTGTTACCTGACTGAAATAATTAATATCAATCCAATTTTAAAGCATTTGCTGAAATAGAGTTAGCAGAACGGAGCTAACGCCATCTCAACACAACTGGTGCAACATTACCAATGAATGTCATCCTGAATCCCAAGATAGAAATATCTGCAATAAGAGATAGAAATCTGTAACATTCCTGTAAGTCAGTCATAATTTCATTGAAAATGAGGCATCAGCCAGGGAAGTAGTTGTTTTTCTATGGATATGCGACCAACATACACCTATTGTATAGGTTTTTGTAGTCAGCTGTCTTGAGGAATGGGACATTTTTCGTTTTTAATGAAATCCAATAGCTTTTTCAATTCAATATAAATTCACCTGATAAAATGTTACATAATAATGAAGGCGGGATATTTTCCTGAGAATATGTCACATGGTACATTTGCGACTGATGTGATTGGATGAGATGATAAAACAACAGAAGCTATGAAATCGATGATATTTCCATTATAACCGCATGTTACCCGTCATCTGTTCCTAATTGAAATTGTAGACCGTGAGAAGTTCATTTTATCCGATAATGTTCCTTATATTCTCAAATTTATCTCGTGCAAAGATTATTAATCAGTTGAAACCGATGAAAATAGAACTCTAGCTGCGCAGTTGCTCTATTTTCATCGGATTTAACTCGCTTCTATCACCGATGATAATCATAGCACTAGTTGTATTACAACATATAATATAATTCACGTGTCACATGTTACATTTCCTACTAATGTGATTGGCTGAGATGATAAAACAACAGAGTAGTAGGAGGCTATCAAATCGATCATATTTCCATTATCACCGCATGTTACCCGTCAATTGTTTCCAATTAAAATTGTAGAGTGTCACTTTGACGTTGAGAAGTTTATTTTTCCTGATTATTTCATTATATTCTCTCACCAAATATAACTCGTGCAATGATTATTTATCGGTGGGGATCTTAACTCTGAATAGTTGTCAAAAATGTACTTACATAAAATTAGAGGTCAAGAAAGTAGTAGTATCGAGACTTGAGATCAATATTTTTTCGCTATTTTCAGATGAGGAGGAATCATCATCGAGTTGAACCATATCTGACACTCATGGGTGTCAAGCCAAGTTTATTCTAGGTAGATTATACAGGGTGTTTCCTAACTACGGAACGAAACTTCAGGGGGTGATTCGTTGGGTCATTTGACAAAAAAAAGTTTCTATGAACATATGTCCGGAGTTGCTTCGTTTCTGAGATACAGGGCGTTGAAATATTAAAAAAAAAGGTATTTATAAAATATCCTGAATATCCTGAAACCGATGTGGTTGAAATGTGGTACAGCTATTTGAAGTAATAAGACAATTATTTGGCCCCAAGTAGGTCCAGGGGCGTCTCATTGGGCACCACAGCCAACAATACTGATAAAAAAAGGCTTTTTTTTGTAGTATTTTATTTTTTCAGAATGAACAACTGAAAATACAACTCTTTGGTCCCTGTGTTTCATTGATATCAAGCTTCGTTTTCGAGAAAAAAATACTTTAACTTATTCTACAAATTATCCATAGACAACATAAAATACAAACCTAAAGTAAAAAATAAACAATTTCGACCTTAAAGTAAATGAACAAAATGTCCATCGTCTGATAAAATACACGACTGCAATCGATGTGTCATTGATTGTCTGACACGTTCAAAAATACCTGGAGTATTCCTTATGACATTGCAATTGTCACTTATTCACATCAGTCATTCACATCTAGTATAGGAGTTTTATAAACGAGAGCCTTCAGATGACCTCATAAATAGAAATCTAGAGGATTCATATCAGGACTGCGAGCGGGCCAATGTTGAGGTCCTGCACGCCCAATCCAGCGATTAGGGTAGGTGATGTCGAGATGCTGACGAGCAAGAACACTAAAATGAGCTGAAGCTCCGTCGTGCATAAACCACATGTTGCCTCTTACAAGTACGGGTACTTCTTCCAACAAAATGGGTAAATGATTTCGCAAAAAAGCCTTGTAGGATGGACCTGATAATCTTGCTGGTAAAAAAAGGGTCCAATTAGGTAGTCACCAATAATTCCTACCCAAACGTTCAGCGAAAATCGTTGCTGAAAATGACTTTCTCTAATAATGTGGGGATTTTCGTCGGCCCAGAAATGGTTATTGTGGAAGTTCATAATAGATTCTCGTGAAAAATTTGCCTCGTCCGTAAATAGAATATTTGGTAAAAAATTATTATTGTGTGCCATCGTATGAATCAACCACCTGCAAAACATTAATCTTGGGTGAAAATCCCTAGGCAGTGGAGCTTGGACCCGCTGTATGTGATATGGGTATAGGAGGTTTCTTTTTAGAACTTTCCAAACTGTTTTTGGGCTTACTTCAAGCTGCAGTGCAATCTTCCCGGTACTATTTGAAGGATCTTCTTCTATCGCATCAAGTATAGCTTCTTCTAGTTCAGGCGTTGTTACATTTCTGGTCTTCCACCACTTACATTTTTATTAAAACTTCCAGTTTCACATAATCTTGCATGTAGCGTTCTAAATGTTTTAGCACATGGAATTACTCTGTTAAGATATCTATCCTGGTAGATTCTCCGTGCTTCTTCCGCATTTCCATTTGCTAATCCATAAATAAAGTGCATGTCAGCCATTTCAGCGTTAGTAAAAGTATTCATGATGGAATCACTGCTAATTGACAACTCTGACTTTTACTGATATGACAATACTATCACTGTCAGCTGGTCTCCATAGCAGGTAATCATGATTGTAGAGTGCTTTATATATGCTAAATATGAAAAAAAAACACAGGAGGCCAAACAGTTGTATTTTTACCACGCTTATAAAAAACTTTTTAGAACCCACGCTTATATTCAAATGCACTAAAAAGGAGAAAATAATTTTTTTCTCAGTATTGTTGGCTGTGGTGCCCGCTGAGACGCCACTGGACCTACTTAGGGCCAAATATTGCCTATTACTTCAAATAGCTGTACCACATTTCAACCACATCGGTTTCAGGATATTCAGGATATTTTAAAAATACCTTTTTCTTATACTTCAACGCCCTGTATCTCAGAAACGAAGCAACTCCGGAAATATGTTCATGGGATTTTTTTTTTGTCAAATGACCTAACGAAACATCCCCTGAAGTTTCGTACCGTAGTTAGGAAACACCCTGTATATCTGTTGGATTTTTGGTAGCCTTTTATTCGCCTTGAATTCGGGCCAATGTTGAACGATGAGCGTCGTCCACTATGATCATTCGATTGTTCCATTTTCTATGTTTGAAACACAAAACAATAAAACACCCCGCAGTCAAATTTATCCCGTGTAATTCACTCCCAAACAGATTGGTACATCATTTTCTTGGTATATAGCCTCATTGTAGTTTCATCGAATGTTTTGATAAGCCGAAAAACTGTAGGACGAGTTAGTCAATTTCATTCTGCGATGTATGACAGTTTTCCTTTTTCAAGCATTCATGAATATTTTGAAGTACTCGCTGATCTTGAACATCTAAATCCTTATTTTCAAATTTGGGACCCCTGTCGATAGACACAGATTCCTCACTCGTTATATGTGTTTCAAGATGTCTCCCAGAAAGCGATATTGGAAATTATGTTCAAAGAATAATTCACTTAACCTCACTAATACACGGCACTGATAACGGAATATAATGTCCAGCCAGCCCAGCATGTATTCGTCAAAAAATATTTGATAGCGCCTTCACTGGTAATATGGGCGAATAATGTCACCCAACAGAACTTGTTTATAATTGTACCTGGAACGCTTTGAAAGTAAAAAGACTATTAGTATATGAATTTTACATTTGCCGGGCAACGCAAATGAACACCCCTCGTAGAGCTGTTTTATGTTTTGCTGTTCCAATTAGGTTGATATATGATTTTCTTTTATTGCATATTTGGAATCTACGTATACGACTTTATCATTAATTTTTTTTCCTACGTTTCTCAAACAATTTTTGAGAATGCTACAGCGTTTCGTATACACCGAGTTTCAAAACGCATCCCTGCCCTTGGGATTCTCTCTTCTGCAATAGGCAGCGAGCACGTGTTGCTGCTTGCTGCCGCTAATATTGTGAAGTTTTTATTGTTCGCGTCGTTATCAACATTCATTTTATAATTTTCAAAATGCCTACTCCAAAAATGAGGTACCGTTGTTGTTATGTACCTGGTTGTGATCATTCAACAAGAAGAACACCGCAAACATTTTTTCTGGCGTGCCCATCGAAGGAATAAGGAAAAAAAGTGGTTTTGTGTTGCTCGTCTCAAGTACATACCAACAAAAACACAATTGTTTTGCTGCGAGGATCATTCGACTTTGAAGAATGATATGGAAAACTACAAACACTATTCATTACAGTATTCATTTAAAAAGACGTTCTGTCCCACATTTTCAATGAGAATTTACAATGAGGCTGTAACTCGACCATATACTCATGTCACAATGAAGAATCGTTTTGAGATCTATTCGAAAATTCAGCTAATTCACACAATTGTTGTGTCAAAACAGTGCTCGCGAAAATAATAAATTCATCAGCGGAAGTTTGATTCGATTTTTGGTTTCTATTACGAGTTGATGAATAGACAAACGCATGATATCACGCTCTTTGATATTATAATAATATGGAGTATAATGCACGTCAATGTGTTTTTCCTGAGCTGTCCCTAAAAATTGTCGTAAAAAGTTTTTTTTCTCTTTTCTAGCCGGAGCCAGTAAACATTCATATGCCACTATCAATATTGAAGGAATGCAGAGTGAGACTTGAGAATTAATACAGACTTCACTTTGATGCGGCTACATTTTACTCTGGCTGTCATTGAACGTCGGAAGCCAAATTATTGATCTATATACTATGCGGCTACATGAACAAATTACCTATAGAAAAGTTGCAAAATAATTGAGATATCAATCAATTCACAATGTCAGGAGCCAATCAAAAAACAAAACGCCATAAGCGTTACAACCTCAAAGTCATCCCGCAAGATTTGAATAGTGACCGTGGCTTCTAAAGCAACATCATGATATTGAAAAATTTCAAATAACATAGATGAAATGAATATAATACACGATGAAAAATCTTCACACTCTACGACCAAATTATTATTGATGAATAAATTGGAAAGAAGAATTAAATGAAAAATTGTTTCCGGGCAAATATTTAATTTCAGGCGTCTGAAGTCATATACAGGATGTTGATTTATTTGTTACAATCCCGTAATTGACGAGTGTATTACGCCATTTTATAACGAACTACCTGGTATCCGCAACTTCGTCCGCGTGGAATGTTTTTCTTTGTGTCGTGCCATCTAGATCATGCATGTGACTTTGCCGCTTTCCGTTTCCCGTTTCCCGTTATCCTGTTTCCCGTTTTATCGTTTTCCATTATCCCTTTTACCGTTATCCCTTTATCCCGTTATCTCGTTTTCCGTATTGCTGTTTCCCGTTATCCCTTCATCCCGTTTCCTGTTATTAAAATGGGAGTTAACATGTACTGTGTCAGAGTACTAGTTGAAACCGTAAAAGCATGTACGAGCGTGGAGTAAGACGCTGCATTTCGATTTCGATATGTTGAGTATAATTAGATGTTTGCGAAATAAATGCAAAAGCACAAAATAATCAGCACTGAAAATGAGTTTCTCCGTATCTACGTAGGACTACCCAAAAATTGTTACAAAAAATCGTGGCTACGTCATACAGAAAAAGGTAAATTCAACATAACATTATTAGTATTGATCTCCTCGACCTTTTACTTTTTTTTATCTAGTTGGAGTACGATATAATCAAGGTAATCTATTTTGTTTCCTTTTTCCGAAAGAGAAATTCAGTGGCGTGAAATAGGTCAACGAGACGCCACTGTTTACGGCTTACTTTCATGTAATGATCTCCTCAATTAAAATGAATTTAATGGAAGGTTAGTCATGAAATTTAGAAGATTTAGCTGATGCACAACCGCGAGTGATTGATGTAATAGTATATAAATCAAGTTTTACCGCTATTATGCTGTTATTGCCATTGACTCGAGAATGACTATGAATATTTTATTTAAATGGATTTCTTTTCGCTGCCCACCCTGTCTTTTAGGCTCTTTGTCTACTTCTCTCGGTTGAAACCAATCATTGAAAACGATTTAAACTGTTATAAATCTTCTCATTAGAATTTATGTCATGATGATATACGTACTGGTGACAGGTCAAAATATTTTTGAGAAAGAGGTATCGAAGAGAATGTTAAAGGGATGAACTGTTATGAATTATTTATCTAAAAAACAATTAGTTAAACATTAAATTTCTCATTGTGAATTTTTTGTGAAACATTACACAATTTCCCGAAAATTAACAAGCCGTTTGAAAGAGGTAATTTTATATACATTGTGAAAGACTCTGCGCTGACAAACTTCATTCTTAGTTGCACATTTTTTCAAACAAATTCATATTCTAAGGGGTATGACGTCATCTATTATTATTATTTTTATGGCAACCATTTACCAAAAATATAAAATTTCTTGGCAATGAAATATAAATGTTCGAATTGTGTACCGTTAGTTGCATGTTAGTTATTTCCTCAAATGAATCACACTCAAAATCCCCATGAAGTCGATGCCACATAATTAGAAAAAGAATTCTGGGTCCCTTTTTCTTTGACGTGAACCTAACTGGTCTAATATATTTGGATTTTTTTTCGAGAATACCTTACTCCTGCTCCAATTTCAATAACATGGTGCACCCCTCCTTTGTGTACTACTCGCCGGCACTCATTTGGTTTAGGTATTCTCGAATCGTTAGAGTGTGTGGCCGACCAGATCGCCAGATTTGACACCCCTAGAATACTCTCTGTATGAACACTTAACACGTAAAGTATACCCCAGTAGGACAAAAGTTCCAAACCCTCTGTCTTATGTTTAAGTTATATATTCAATGAATCTAGAAATAAGTATGAATCCAATATACCTATATAGTGAAAAAGTTACTGAATCCAGGGTTTCTATCTGCTTCATCAGTAGGTTATTAACCCAGATATTGCCACTGTTCTTTTAAAAGACACAGAACAGATTTCCATTTATAATTAATTTCATTTTTTTTTAAAAAAAATCAATTTTATATAAAAAAAAGGAGGATACTAGAAGGTATGTACAGTGTGTCCTATTTCACTTCTTATTGGATAATATTATCAAATTTGACAAAAATGGTACAAATTGAATGTAGAAATACAAGTGAGGTTATAATAAAGTATGCTAAACGAATTTTATAACTAATAACTCGCTTGTTCTTTTAAAAGAACAGTGGCAAAATCAACTACATATTTACCCTTTTCTGTTAGGTATTGGACTAAGCCTCTAACGTTACATGAATTACTAGACGAAGTTGAGAATTTGGATAATGGGAACAACTGTAGCAGGGTACATTGAATGGTTTGAACCCTATCAGGGTTCAACCACTGTCCTTTCGAATAAGTATAAGGATCTTGGCCTAGGTGCTACGGTGGTGTTAGAATTTGCAGAAGTACTTCAAAAAGAGCATTCAAAGAATGTCCCTTTTCATTTATTTTTTGCCAACTTTTTTACTTCCCTCCATCTACTGGAAGAACTCAAAATTATGGGTCTGAAAGGTACGGGCACAATGAGAGAAAATCGCGTTGGCAAAGACTGTCCTTTATCTCGCTCATCAGTTTTGAAGAAAAAAGAACGCGGTACATTTGAATTTGTATCTTCTGATAAAAATTCTATATCTTTATGCAAGTGGTGCGATAACAGCGTGGTAACTATTGCTTCAAATCATACCAAAATAATGCCTACCCTCCCAGTAAAAAATTTTCCAGAAAGAGAAGAAAACGATTTACGAACCGCAACCAAATGCAATAAAAAAGTACAATGAGAACATGGGTGGGGTTGACAGGGCTGATCATAATATTAGCCTCTATAGAACTCATATAAGAGGTAAGAAGTGGTATTTTCCACTAATATCTCACTGTCTAGACATGGCCGAACAGAATGCTTGGCAAATATATAGAATTGGAGGCGGAAAAAAAGATCACCTAAGATTTAGACAGTCAGTGGCAACTTCAATTTTGGAGACATTTCAAAAAATAACAAAAAGAGGTCCTAGCCGTCAGTCCGCAAATCTTCATGAAACATCTCGATTGATAGATTAGATCATTTGATTGTATATCAAGAAAAGCAGACCCGATGTAATGTCTGTCATAAAAATTTAATTTTTTTTGTCAAAAATATTCCATTACTTTGCATCCAAAAAATTGCTTTCTTAGCTATCATACATTATAATTCATATTTCCATTGAAAAATACAACATAATAAACCATATCTTCAAAATTTGTTTAATTTTAATTTAAAGATTTAAAGTAGTGGTGATTTTGCCACCGTTCTTTTAAAAGAACACCGTTTTCAGAAAAAACCCAATATTGAAATGCAAAAATCACTTAAAATATCAATTTTTGGTTATCCCTAGGACCAAGATTTGAAATTTGAATAAATATTTCAAAAAAAAAAGTTTTGGCATTATCTGGGTTGGGACTTGAAGCAAGAGTGATATAAGGGGCCGTAAGTTTCACCTCATCAATCGCCTGAATCATTCACAATGAATTAGTGCACTTAACCGTGGAAATAATGGACTGATTAGCGATTTTAGGACAGATGTGGCTACGTTATGACGGTAAGTGTCCTCCAGAATCACAACGTATCAGCGTGCTAAACCGATGTCACCCGACCTAACGTTAATATAACAAATCGTTGAAACATTTTAAGAAGACTTTTGCCGTAAGAAGATTGCAATTTTTAGATATTCAATAGTTTTTCAGGAAATGCCAATATACATTCTTTTAACACTAACGATAACGAATTCTTTTTCTGGGAATCCCAATATGTATTCTTTGAAAATAAAAAAATTATATACTTGAACATTCCACCACTGCATCCATTTGGTAAACATGTGTCGATTCCTGCAATGTGATTGATTATTTCTCCTATAAACAACACGAAGTGAGGATTGAATGGATTTATTGGCGTATTATTCACATGATTTTACGGTACAGTAAGTCTCTCATTTTTACTTTCCAACGGCCATTTGAGTATTGTTATCGTAAAAATAATTCGAGATATCGATTCCATACCACCCTTAGGTGCCGATTCTACTCAAAATTCATGAACATAATAAGTTTTTCGAAATTGCAGCAATTAGTAGTTCATAAGAAATTTCACTGAATTGTTGTCTGTATATTAACATTAGGATGCTTTTTCTTATTGGTTGACATATTTCAAAGTTGAAATTACATAGGTAGTGATCATGAACAATGACCAAAATGAAAAAATCAATACAGAATATCTACTCAAAATACTTGCACATCATAGATAAATTAGATCCCTTTTTGTACTACTTTGGAAATGTCTCAGAAACACAATTTATCGATACCAAGTTCCGCATGAAGGTCAAAAAAATATATCCATAGATATTTAACAATAAAGCACTGGGAAATGGAAACCCTTTGAAAATAATCCTTCAACAGATTGAAGCCCTAAGCTGTATAGTTCAAGAAATATCACGTGCGGATTGTAACAAAGTTAACATTCAAAGATAGAACGAAATATTACAACTCTCGTTACAAATGGAACACCCAGGGTGGCTGTTCAAGACCCGAATAGCTTAGAACAACAAGAAACAAGCCCTACACACAGACGCAGGCAGCCTCGCAAAATTAATACCTGCCTCACTACATTGTCTGCCGCGATATGAGGCAGCCGCACGGCGAGCCATACTTAGTCGGTATTTGGTTGACTTCAAAGAAGCCTCAGTGCGCGGCATTTCCCAAGTTAGTACGTGTTTTTCTTGATTAGGCTAGAAATCGTAATGTGATGGCTGGATTTTTATTACGGTAATCGCTTCCCTCATAGATGTGTCACTTTTTCCAACCATTGGAATTATTAATTCGACCAAGTACTCAAAATCAGCCAACGACATGCGAGTGAAGTTTTTAACTGTACCTTCAACAGATTCAAACATCATATCTTGCAATAGTCTATTGCTATAATGTAAATCATTTGTATATCAAATCAAATCAGAGTATTCATTCAAAAGACCCATATGGGTATAGAACATGTCAGGATATAGTGTTGGAATACGTGTGTGTAAATACAAATATGAATATAATAAAATTACGTATATAGATACTGAACAACATAATAAAAACATCAGTAAAATAATTGTTTAAAAAGTTACCAAAAAAATTCCTCAATTTCATAAAATAAATATTCTTGTAAAAAAGATTTAAAGAGTTTCGGAATTTGAAGTGTGTAGATAGGTTCTTAATGCCTGTGGGTAATTGGTTATACACTCTTACTCCTGTTGAGAGTGGTCCTGTTGATGTTATTTGAAGATTATTATGATATGCGTAGATCAATTGATTGTTTCTGGTTTGGTAAACATGCATACCCATGTGCCTGGGGACGGTCTTTTTAATCTTAAGGATGTAGCATGCAACTTCCATTATGTAAAGACAGGCCAGAGGAAGAATATTCAATTCGGCAAACAGTGGTTCACAGGAACTCCTGAGTGATACATTTTTCATAGTTCTCATTGCTTTTTTCTGAATTAGAAACAGATGCCGTGCTGCTGGATTTCAGAAAAGTAAAAATTTCTCAAACTACAGATATCAACAACATTCTGCAAACATCGAATTTGATATATTTTTGTATTTTTTTTTATTGCTGCTGTGATGTGTTCATTCCAACTAAGATCGTCCTCCAGAGTTATTCCCAAGAACTTTGTTGTTGATTTTCTTGTTATATTTATATCATTCAGTTTAATAGAAAACGGATTGTTCATTATTCTTTGTCTAGCGTGGAAGATTAGATATTCAGTTTTTTCCATATTGAGATGTAATTGATTAGGCTAAAACCATCCTCCAAGTTTACCAAGAAGATGGTTACAGGCCATTTCATTCATTTCCCTGCACTCCTGTGAGACGAGAAAAGGGGAATCATCAGCATACAGTGTAATGTTGTTTTCAGGTAAAAATTCCACTATGTCAGCAATGAATAGAGAGAATAGTATTGGGGCGAAAACACTACCCTGTGGTACCCCCAGATCCAGTTGCGAGGTACCTGAGCAATGCTCACTGACAGACCCGTCTGCTTCTTTGAAACAAATTTGGACAAACTGATTTCTTTCCGAGAGATATGATTCGAACCATTTGGCTGCAGTTCCTCGTATGCCACAGAGCCAAAGTTTCTGTAACAGTGTGTTATGGGGAATACAGTCGAAAGCCCTACTCAACTCACAGAAAATTCCAAGGGAATTTTTTTTTCAATCTCGGACATTATACTATTGTTGAAATCCACTGTTGCCGTTGTTGTGGATTTTCCCTTTTGAAAACCATGCTGCTGGTCTGGTATGAGTCTGTATTTATTGATGAAAGGAATAAGTCTATCTAGCATACAATACTCGTTCACCTTTGCAAACGGAGAGAGACCAGATATTGGTCTATAATTGTCAATGCTGGTTTTTCCTTTTTTTATGCACTGGAGTTAACTTTGCTGATTTGAAGCAGTTCAGAAATATACCCGATGTAAATGAATGGTTCACCAAATGGGTTAAGATGCTAACTATGTCTTCACCAAATTCTTCCATTGAAGCTGAGGGAATTTCATCTGGACCTGTGGACATTTTGTTTTTCAACTTTGATAAAATATGTAACATTTCAGCGTCAGAAAATGGCATCAAAACAATAGAGTTTATGTTGCTTCTTCCTGAGAAGTCAAATTTGCCTGTTTTCTCAATGGACTCCACTACATTCTTTGGTGCCTCAGTGAAAAAATTGTTGAAAGTGTCAGCTATAATCTTGAGGTTAGGTATAATTTCATTATCATCATGGAGGATTTTCATGTTTGGATGAGTTTCTTGTTTTATTTCTGAGCTTGTTTATGATTTCCCAGGAAGTTTTATTTTTATTTTCAGATTCCTCTATTAGACTACTATGGTATGTTTTTTTGTGGTTTCAATGAGAAACATGTGTTCTTTTTTCGCTGGTTTGTAGTAATTTTTGACTTCAACATGTTGCTTTTGTAGAATGAACAGATCTTTCAGGTTCTCACAGGAGTTTTGGATGTCAACTGATATCCAATTTTCGAAGTGAAACTTCTTTACGCACGCTTGACTTGGGGAGTAAGCTGGTGAATGCGTGACGAATGCGTGACGAGAGCGTTACGAAAAGAGTGATCGAGCGAGGCGAACGGTCTCGACAAAGGTGAGTGCGTATCTCATACTAGTTGCTGGTGACGTAGCGTCATATGCAGCGTTCCTTTTTCCTTGTCTATTTTCTTCCTCTACTAATACGCGACATTCTACTCTCGACATTGGGGCGCGTTTAATTCTCTGTCCTTTTCTTGTCTCTCTTTCTCTCTCTCTCTCTCTTTCTCCTTGTTACTCTTCCGTATTTCGGCCTCGCGTTTCTACAATTTACCTCAGCAAATTTTCAGAATAGGATAACATAAAATTTAACTAATACGTTAATAATAAAATACTTATTAATTGTAGAGGTTCACCATTACAAATAATTGGTGACATCGTGATTGAACATGACAATAATCAAATGGAAGTTGATGATGAAAATCCCACTATAGATCATTTACAAAAACCGAGACAAATTATTGGAGTTAGGTAAATTAATTTTTATTTTTTCATTTATGACTCTAATAATTTACTAAATTTACCAAACTAAAATGATGAAATTATAGGTTATTAGAAAATCAATATATGTTTATCTATAAACATGTATATATTATACATATAACATATATAAACATATATATATATATATATATATATATATATATATATATATATATATATATATATACATATAGATGGAGCTAAAGAAGTTTTACTCCAGTCGTGTGATCTAGCACACGTCGATTTTTTCATTTCTCTGGCTAGTTCAACTTGACAGTGGAAAGCATTTTCCATTAATATCACGGAAAGTGTTTAGAAAAATGTTTCAGCAATCAGGGTAGTTGAGAATACTTGTTAATTGAAGGAGTTAAAGTACCGTTTTTGTAGTGATGAATTGCAATTACTGGTATTATGCATTTTCTTTGAATTAATCTTAACAATTATGGATCGGTGGTCAGAAATTAGGGTATCATTGACTGTTGTGACTGCCTCTGTTTCTAAAACTATTATCGATTCTAGTTATGCTAGCGGAAGTCACTCTGGTTTTCCCAAACACTATGCCATGTAACCCATATTGGGCCATAGTGTTGATAATATCATCAGCTTCCTGGAAGGTGTCGTTAAAATTTCCATTAAAATCACCAGTGATCCACAAATATGTGTTGATCGCGGAAACTGAAGTTGAAAAAACCTCTAGCCTATCCACAAACACCTAGAAATTGCCTGTTGGAGCTCTATATAACGAAATGACAATATGAGTTTTTTGAGATATACAGTATTTAACCCCACATACCTCAAAATCTTGTTTAATGCTATATTTTCCAATATCTACCCGCTCAACATCCAAGTCTTCTCTGGCCCAGATAACACAACCTCCACCTCTCAGGATAACTCTACTATGCTGATTGATAAAGTTGTAACCATTGATTCATATACTACACACTTCACATTATTTGGTCCATGTTTCGACGAGAGCAATAAAATATATATTCAGACCATTCACCTCCAGTTCTAACATATTTATTTTTATGCTTCGTACACTGAGAAAATATATGAAATTAATAAAATTGTCATATTTTTCTTGTAAATTACTAGTGACCTTGTTGTTTTCAGATATTTGATAAGGGATTACATTTTTGTTCGTCAGTTGAAGTGCTGTGGTTGATGTTGCAATTGAAAATTTGATGTTTCTGTGTCTCCATTTCTGAGCCGATCAAGATATTTTTTCTCTTTTCTAAAGTCAAATCTATATACTGCAACTCATCTTGGCCAGAAGTTGTTATTGTATGCATCTTCTTTCATATTGAAGTTCAATCCAATTTTGAAGCATATGTTGTCTTTAGTTTTCCGATAGGCATTTATTTCCTTTATATAAGTATTCAACCCACCAACGAGGTCTTCGTTACTGTTTTATCTTTTCGCTATTTTTCCAAAATTATGTGTATCACAGTAAATAACATTGCAGCAGTTGACAATACCGACATATTGTTGCTTCGGAAGTGAGTCAATTGAATAACGCATTGCCTCGTTGTCTGCCTAGCTACAGAGTCAAAGCTGCTGCGAGGCAGCTCACATAGCGGCAGCCTCGCAAAGTGCGTACCCACCTTTATAATTAATCTCAACGATACCTTTTGCAGGTTGGTTGAAATGTGGTTCCAATAACAACAATATAATTTTTCAAATAGTAGTTGGGGAAACTAGCTTCATATACAGAGTGACCCATTTGAAAGCGGGCCACCTCTCTAAAACTGTTATTTACTATCCGATTCAGAAGTTTGTTTTTTCAGTAGTTCAATAGTTCTAGTTGAATGCCATAAATTCGAAATAGAAATAAAAATTTTTTTAAGGCCAAAAATCCAAAAAACATACTAGCAATTTTTTTTCATGAAATTTGACACGCCAATGGATTTGTGATGCTTTGTTGTCATATAAATCACAATTTTGTGAATAATATAATTTAAAATACTCCTTCAGAACACAACAACTCTATGTGGGATATGTTATGTCTCTTAGAACACTGCAGTTTGTTGTCAAATAATAGAAATGCACATCTTTACATCCAATAATATAATTACCAATATTAATAACATAAATGAACTACTAAAAAGAATGTATTGACATGACAGTGCCTACACATTGAATTTCGGACTGTTCAACCAAATCTCCATTCAATTCGATACATTTATTGTATCGTTTTCTAATGTTAACCATAACATTCGATAATTGGTTTGGGGTGATATCTCTGCAAGGCTGTCCTATTCTCCCACGCAGTTCATCTTTGCTTGTTGGGCGAGTTTCAAAAACTTTTTCTTTAACGAAGCTCCATAAAAAAAAAACAATGGAGTCAAGTCCGGTGATCTGGGGAGAAACTCGATCAATGCACTATTTCGCCCTATCCACCGATTGGGAGAATTTTTTCCAACCAATCTCTCACAATCCTGTTTGTGGATGGAACAGCCATTTATTCAAATATAACATGAGCCTCTTCTGCCAGTGGAAGTTCATCCATAGCGTTGGAAAATTCGTTTTTCAAAAAATTCAAAAAAATGTGACTATTCAAATTGCTTTTGAAAAAAAGGGGCCAATTATTTTCGTATGTAATATTCCACACAGAACATTTATTTCTTGTGAGTACTGTCTTCTGCAATTTATTATTCAATGTGGATTTTCTTCCGTCCAGTACTTTGTATTTTGAGGATTAACTGTTTCATTGGTAGTGAATGTTGCCTCGTCACTGAACAAAATATTTTTCAGAAAATTCCTGTTATTTAGATATTCTTGTTGAGCCCATAAACTATACTCCCTACTCTTTTCATTATCGTCTTCTTCTGAGGTCTGAAGAAACTTTGGTTTAAAGGGCTTCATCTTGTTATATTTCCTAAGATTTCTCCTTATTATTTCACGCGATGAGTTAATGTCCAAACTTGCAATTCTCACACTTGTTTTCGGATTATTATTGGAATAATTCCGAATTCGTTCAGAATTATTTCGTCTCTGTCTTTGTACAATATTACTATTCTTCAGAATATGTCCACAAACAGCAAATTTGGTTTATTCGGCCAACTGTAGCTCTGCTAATATTTCGACGCTCCGGATGCATGTTATTGGAAATTCTACATACTTCCCTTTCAGATCTGTCGTTGTTACCACGAAGTCTTAACATTTCTCCTGTAAAGTCAAATTATCAGCAATACTTCTTCATTAGTGTAGGTACTTGAGGAGTTATAAACTTCGCTATTAACTCTGACAAATTTGTGTCTTTTCGTCTATTGTTCTGATGACCTGTCATCTCTATAGCAACTAAAGTTACAAAGCCTCCCAATAAAAATAATATTTTTGAAATGTGGTATCCCAAGCATGTTTGAATGAAACCAAGATTGATATTTGGAATAACTGTCAATCACCAAACAGGAACTGCGTGAAAGAATAAGACAGGCTTGCACAGATATTACCCCAAACCATTGATCGAATGTTGATCGTATCTTATGGTTTTGTTTCCTTTTTCGAATGAGAAATTCAGTAGCAAAGGAAAGGAAAAACCATTGATCGAATTTTGGTTTTAGAAAATGGTAGAATAAATGTATCGAATTAAATCGGGATTTGGTTGAAAAGTACGAAAATTATTGTGTAGGCACTCTCATTTCAATCCATTCTTTTGTTGTAGTTCATTAATGTTATCAATATTGGTTATTATTGATTATTGAATATTGATTACTATTTGATGTAAAGATGTACATTTAATTTCTTTGGCAAAAAACTGCAGTGTTCTGATGGACATACTATCTCTATACTATGGAGTACGTTTGGAAGAAACATAATTTGACGCCATTTTGAATAACTGCTGTTTACAAATTCGACTGCTAATGACCTGGAAGAGCATTTTATACGATATTTTTAACAAGATTGTGATTTATCTGACGACTATTCGAAATATTTTGATAAAATGATCTGAATTTACTTATACCATATTTCTGTTGAAAAAATAATTAATAGTGAAATTTTGGTCAACCCATTTGAAAGCATCAAAATCCAGTAGCGTCTCAAATTTCATAAAAAAATCACTACCATGTTTTTTGGATTTGACCTTGAAAAAAATTCGAATAGGCCGTGAAATTTTTATTTTCATTTCGAATTTATGGCATCCAACTAGAACTATTGATGCTCTATCTACTGGAAAAAAAATTCTGAATCGGATAATAAATAACAGTTTTAGAGAGGTGGCCCGCATTCAAATGGGTCACTCTGTAGATATAGATGAGTTAACGAATAGGGCTTACTGTTTTTCTCATATTCATATGTTTTTGATACACCTCTGAACCAAAACAAATCAGATAAATATAACTAAAACTAATTAATGTCATAAATGTGGCATAAGATATTTGTATACCCAAACGTAGTTACCAGTCGTTTGCAACTGATTTCAAATCGAATTATATTCCCATTAGTTATGTGAATAACAATCTTTGAAGCTTATCGCGTTATGTCTTTTGAAATTAAAAATTTAATTTTATAATATGTACGATTTTGAACGAACCCTACATTTTGAGTCCAAGATGAATTTATTCAACTGAGAATGGATATAGATATGTCAATGTATCTTTCATGAGAAGCAGATTCGAATTGATTTGGGAAATTGAATGGTCTTTGGATGTTAAAGATACTAAGATCCAATTGAATATATACTACGTTAACTACGCATTGAATATCAAAACAATTATTCATGTATTCTGCTCCTTGAAAACATTCATTATACATGAAATGAATTGTTCAACTAATCGCACTCAAAAATAAAAATCATACTATCTATTGGTAACATCTTGTGATACCTATATTTTCAAGCAGTGTAAACACATGTAATGGGTGTAAATTATACGTCTGGTACGCTAATCAAATTCATAATGGTAAATCAAATCATGTCACGAAGCGCATAATGATTATTGCTGCACCGATCGCTTCTGATTGATAGAGATAATTCAAATGGGTTTTTCACTTTGCCTAAAAGGGTAGAGATGAGGAACATACGACTAAATCATACATATTTTGATTCCAATTCTGTCCGCTTTCATTTTCATGCCATAACAGTGGCATTTCTAAAATATCGGTTAGGGAGGCTGAGCTGAATATGGATCTCCAGAAAGACCAAATACAAGAATGAGATCCTGTCGACTGAAATAACTTTTTCATATTTGGAATCCCTACTCCATATAATCAGTGATATGTGAAGAATTAATCTACATTATAATTATCTATGGAAGTTATTCATCGTTGAAAAGGGAAAGATTCACAAAAAATAACTTCATTTTCATCGTGGATTTTCAATCCACAGAAAAATAGTTCTATTCAATAGTAATTGAGAATGTTTCCTTTTCAATATAATACCCCACAAAGGTTATCTTGAACGATGGAGATAGTGACTAAAGTTTATTTTTCAGTCGCAGATGATTCCACATTACATCCTGTTCATATTTTCGAACAAATCAATTTATTCATAGTTAATCTTTGAATTGGCGGAACCGCACCAAATTGGGCTAGGCTCTTGCTGGATAAGAATTGAAACAAAATCATCCATCGAATTTCCCGCACAGTGATCTGGCTTGGCCGAAAAACTGCCAAAGTCCATTTTTCGTTAATATAGATATTTTGTAAGCGCGAATAACTCGAGGCTGTTGCATATTTTGGGAATAAGTAAATTATTTTTTCATTGCTTATATTTTCAAAACCAGTGATAGGATTTTGATGATTTTTCTGTGCATGAAAAGCCAATAAACTTGAATATTTAACTTTTTAAACACAAGGCGGACAAGTGATTTTTTCATCAGTATCGGTGTATTTTTCGAAGATCCTAAACATCGCGAACACATCTCTTTTAAAAAAAAATTCATGGAAAAAAACATAGTCAACTAAGTTGTTTGTGTACAATAGGTATAATGGACAACCAGAAAGAGGGTATTGATTAATGCCCATTGAATGAATGAGAAAGTGTTATTACTAATAGAGTTCTGCCGAAATTAAAAGTAATATTGGAGTCATACTCAAAAAATATCCGGAGGTACTGGAAAGACTGACATTAAGCATATGTAAAATATCAATATTTTATTATATATATATAGTAATAGATATCGGGGGATTCACCTGTAACTTCTGCATTCATGAACGGATTTTTCTGAAATTCGGTACAGTTGTATAGGCAACCATTTCAATTTGATCACATTACAATCCAATATGGCGGACTTCCGGTTTTTCTGCAAATGCCAGCAACTTTGTTTTTTCAAATAGAACACCCTGTATATTTTTACATATTCAAGTTCAACAGGTCAAAACAAGTCCAAACCTTATTCAAATTTAATTTTTTCAAGACAATTGAAATTGAAATTGTTCTTTTATTTCACCTCGTGGATAGATGAGATTTGATCAGGGCTATTCACAATGAGTCGCACATAACAGAGAAACATATTTTTTTCTGAAAATTTATTTATCGATGAATTAATTCAGTCACATCATATTTTGATCAAAAATTATTTTTTTTAAATGAAACCCCTATGGGCACCTACTGTCTGTCTAGAACATTCACTAAGGAAAAAAATGACATATCAATTTTTATTTCGGTGCAGTAACAAATTGTATACATTCAAAAATCTACAACTAGTTCATGAGTTTCCTTGCAGTTCGAATAATTTTTCAACTGAGTAAGCTGTGGAAAACAACATTTCTGAATCTTGTCAACTAATTGTGTTTCGCTGTCATCTTTCATCTCAACTCTCGAAAATTAGTTAACTTCCGGGAATTAGTTTAGTAGAAATGTAAAATCAAAATCATAGGTTCACAAGAAGTGAACAGGTTGATATGTTATTATTTTACGGAAAATGTCTTGAAAACATTGTCGCCGCTTGTCAGTTATACGCTGAACGATACCCATACAGAAGACATCCACAAAGAACCTTTTTCAAAAATGTGGAGAAAAGATTCCCAAAAGAACTCAACGATGGAGAAGATGATCGTAAGTGAGGATGCAGAAATGAATGTTTTGCTTATGTTGATTTTAATCCAACCGCTTCGACGCGGGAATTGGAATACCAATGCAATGTCAGTCGGGAAAACGCTAGAAGAATTTGAAAAAACACCATTATCGTGCTTATAAGTATAACTTACACAATTAGTTGACAAGATTCAGAAATGTTTTTTTCCACAGCTTACTAAGTTGAAACATTATTCGAACTGCCAGAAAACTCATGAACTAGTTGTAGATTTTTGAATTTATACAATTTGTTACTGCACGTAAATACAAAAATGATGTAATTTTTTTCCTTAATGAATGTTCTAGAGAGACAGGTAGGTGGCCCATAGGGGTTTCATTTGAAATCAATGAATTTTTGATCAAAATGTGATGTGACCGAATTGATTAACCAGTAAGTGACACAAAAAATTATTTTTGTGAAAAAAATAAGTTTCTCTGTTATTTGCGACTTATTGTGAATAGCTTCGACCAAATCTCATTTATCCACGAGGTAAAACAAAAAAACAATTTTAATTTCAATTGAAAAAAGGTTTGGACTTGTTTTGACCTGTTGAACTTGAATATGTAAAAATATACAGGGTGTTCCATTTGAAAAAACAAAGTAACTTTCATTTCCAGAAAAACCGGTCATATTGGATTGTAATGTGATCAAATCCAAAATGGTTGCTTATATAACTGTACCAAATTCCAGAAAAATCCGTTCACGAATGCAGAAGTTACAGGAGTGACCCGATATCCTGTGTCACCCGGTATATAAAATCGGGATTGGGCAATGAAGACAATGATACATCATGAGGTTGTTTCCAGGCGTTCCGTGATTGGTATATATCTATTGTTCGTATTACATTTAACAGTTTTGGTCTAATTGAGTAGTTTTCCAGAATATTCTGCACCCATGGAGAGAATACTTTTACAAGTCATATGAAAGTTATCACGTTAGATAAGTTTCTGTTAGAACACACTTTTCCGACAAAATGGAAGAGGGTGATACTAATCCCCAAACCGACCAAAAACCACACTGACCCACCTTACTGTTGAACAATCTGCCTACTAGATTTCCCTGGAAAAATCATAGAGCAGATTATGAAAACAAGGCTCGAAAACGAATTAAATGAAAGACAGGGAATATCATCCTGGCAGTACGGTTTCCGAAGCGGCAGATCAACAATGTATGCCACCGGATAATGGACTATGCCTACAAGGAACGCTACTCGAAATGTTGCGCGATTGTAGCGATAGACATTGATAATGCCTTCAACACATCTGTCTGGAGAGGAATCATCGACTGGCTCAAAAAAGATATAAGCGCATACCTTAATAAAATCATAGAGAGCTACTTCGACAAAAGACACACCCTAGATATGACACAGGTATCTATCTGTCTTTGGACTCACCTTGTGGAACATTCTCTGTGACCCTGTACTCAATCTGGCTTCACTTCGAGACTGGTGAAGGCAGAAACCAAACAAGGATCAATCAATAAAGCAAACGACTCCTTAAATGAAATTGAAACCTGGATGGGGGAAAACGTCTGAAAAATCGCCGAACATAAAACCGAAGCAGTAATTCTAAAAGGACCCAGAAACAGGAGAGGACTACACTTCCAACAGGGTAACCACACAGTTACCCCAACCAGATCTCTGAAATACCTGGGAATCTGGCTGGATATAAGGAAATATTCGACCAGCATACCAGGAAAACGGTAGAAAAAGTTGAGAAATGTTAGAATTAAATATTGTCTAGCTTGATATGAAACTGTGGAGAGACGGGAGTTTCTTTGAGCTCCAAAGGAGGTCATTATACATTTTTATATCTCCGTGATATGCAGATTTAGGACCAAATCACTTGTGCACATACATTTTTCAACTGAATGAATAAAGAAACCTAAGACAAAATTACCTCGGCTATATTCGAAGAGGCCAAACTGGTAAAGTATTTTTGAAATGGAGGCTGTTGGAACATATTAATTTTCAATGAGGAGTTTAATATTTACACAAAAATAGAAATGCGGTTGGTATTTTCCAACGAAAAATATGTTCAATTGGTGATAATTTCCAAATCAATAAATATATTATTGAGTCTACCTTTTCTTTGTCTGGTTTCACTTCCATGGATATTCCATACAGATTCCAGTTTTATAATGAAATATTTGTGGCGCATTTATATGCAATGGATGTACAATATCATTTTGAATACCTATGTTTTTTTTCTACGATGAACAGTCTCTAGTATGAACAACTCTTTTGAAGATGTTTGAATCGTGATAAATATTATGGCTTTGTTTTGTGAGTTTTCAGTGAGGTATCATTTTCAGTACCCCATTATCAAACATGTGATACTGAATGTGGTTATAGACTTGGAGCACCTTTGTAAGTGGCGCCGCAGTGGCGTTATCTGGCGTATTCGTCCGTATAGTGCAATTATTCGCATTCGTCCCTTTGATAAATAAGTCTTTTTAAAGTTGGACAGTTTAATTTTTTAGTTGCAAACGTGAAAACTGTGGTTGCGTTGTGATCCGGCATGTATAAACTTCGAATTAATTATTGCTGGTTTCGAAAATTGCGTAGTAATAAATAGAAAGCAAATTGAAACGAGTCCGCATAAGGCTGCATTAAAGGGCTGAATACGCGCACTGCGAACATGTGATTCACCTGTCATCGTAGTGTTTACATATTAGTTGATGGAGCAAGTGCTTGCAACTGGGTTTTTCTGAGAATCAGTCTGAAAAAAAGAACAGCGTACATGCGAAAGTGATTAACCAAGGAGCAGCGACAACAAATCAGTACTCTGTCGAATTGGAGGTAAATAAATGCTTTCACAAACATTTGATTTTTCCATCATTGCATAGTGAAATTACTTCTAGAAGATGTGTTTCCCAATTCTTCCGATCGTCCTAATGATCGTGGAAGCGTAAAATAGATTTTTGTCGAGAAAAATTTATTGAAGACCTAGTGAATGCGATGCCACCCTTCATCAATGTTTCAAATGATTTCGGCTGGGGACTTCTTCTTGGAAAACATTTTCCTTCTTCCCATTCATCTATATGAGTCTTCAATTAGACTGAATATATGATCAAATAACTATCTGAATAAAAATGCAAATTTTCACTTTCAGATTTTTTTTCTGAGTTAGGGTCCTTTTTCAATATCTATCACATGTAGTTTAATGTCCAGCGTGGCTTTAGCCGGGAAAGTAGTTGTTTTCTGTTAGATATCTAGTCATACAATATTAATCTTGAATCATTGATGCATTCATAGACATCTAACAAAGCGTAGCTGAAGGTTGTTTGATACTAGGTTATAGGTGATACTTTAATCCATCTTTGTGGGCCGAAGGAAATATGTTTTTGACTCCCATACAGCAATATTTTCAGAGCAATCATAATAATTTGGTTCATTTTTAATCAGCCTTCATAGAAAAAATTTCGCGTTGAAAATGTTCTCCTTTCGTTATTTTAAGATAGATCTAAATAAGTTCTATTGCCATACCAAACAACTTTCCTTGTGTGTCTTTTGCCACATTGATAGACAGACAGGCAGAATGTTCTTCTTAGGGCTCCGTTTCTCTATTTCGATGAATGGAGAAAGGTGGTATATAATTTGGGCCAGCCAGCTAGGTAGTCATTATCATTTTCAGAGTAATTTCAAGCGGTATAAAAACTTCGATTGAGACGTTCACAATGACTCCCGGTTTAGAAAGAGTTTCTATATAATTCTTAAAAAAATGTGTGAATATTGATCAATGCACATGTATCATGGACAACGTGTTCTCTGAAATTTTGTTTCTTCAAAATGCATCCCGAGATCGCATCTAATATCCAAGTGTTTTGCTGAATATATATTTTCTTGAACGTGCGGAATGATTTATTTTCATTAACTTTTATACGTCTGGAATTTAAATTACACTCAGTTATCGTTTCGCTGTTATTATAAAAACAAAACAATCATTGCACTTGAAATGTTCGATAATTTCTGTTGGTTATTAGTTTAGTGTTTTTAGAACTACCGAGAAGCGTTGCGTGACAGGTTATTCGGTTTTTTTATAGTTTATACCAGTCACGAAAAGTTTCCCATTTCATTTTTGATGGAGAATTATTCCATCGAATTTGGAACTTTTCCACTATGAGCCGAAATTACTGAAAAGTCATTAGTGCAAAAAATATATTTTATATTCACATAAACATCTATTGTTTCTAAACATCATTTTATGATTACATGGATGATAATATATCCCCCCAATCCCCCAAACCTTGAATTCCTAATTTGGATTGTTATTCTATGTGTCCGCCGGAGAAAAAGTCGCGGAAAAAAAGCCGTTGGAATATATTGTAACTTTGAGCTATTTCGGATTCCGCAGGTGAAATAAATTTATAATTAATCTTATTATTTATTATCATTACACAAAGTAACATAACATGTTATTTATTTAATTTGGGCGCATATTTATGCTGTAGCTAATGGCTGTTAAAAACACTTCCATATTTCTCCTGTTTTCTACAAACTCCATACAAAGGACTTTTCATTTCATTTGCATTATATCGTAGGTTGGCTTCTTCTTGGGAGTTGGTAGTTTGCAGATGTTCTAACTTGGTATAGTCAACCGCAAGTTTTGGCATCACTAAATGGCTGAACCTATATTCCGACCTGAAACGTTCGTTTAGCATGTTATTCTAATAGCATTCTACTTCTGACGTTCTCATCTACTTTAGAAACTTCTTCTGTGAACATTTGGGATGTATCTTTTATGAGCCTTTTCATTGTCTGGAGAGACTTTTTAGCAGACACGTTGAGCTAGTCAGCAGCATTTATGTGGCTCTTAACAGTCATTGTACAATTTTAAAACACCCTGTATGTCATTATCCAAATTTCTGAAGTTTTTGTGTGATTCTAATGAACTTTGCTTAATACTTTTTTATAATTTTTATACACACCCTGTATACATAAAAAAATGTACATGAACGAGGTGTTTTCAAATGCAGATGGTTATACAGACTCACAGACAGACCGACGGACAGCACTTTTGAGATCTTCAAAACCCAATGGCAAAATATAGCAACTTTTTCAAATAAAAAAGTAATTTCCTTACCTAGAACGAATTGTATTCACTACAACGCCTCCTTACACGCTGATGGTATGTTTTATGGACATCGTAAATATATCCATGAAAACATGATTTTTAATGTTTTTCTCTGTTGCTTGGAATGAGTTCCATGGTGACACTATTTCAACCAACACATAACTAAATTACCCCTTAAAGGAAGAATTGCAAATTAGATAATAAATGTCGATAGAAAATTTACAACCCTCAAATAAGAAACTATCATGTAAAATCAGGTAAAATTCATCGAAAATCTAATGCCTAATGAATTGAGTACTTATGATAATATTTGGGAAGTTTGTAGGGGATTAATTCAGAGGCTAATGAGCACAGCGGGCTTATCTGAGGTACAAAATCGGGGTTTGGATATACTCGAAAAATATTTTCACATTCTATAAAGTATTCCTAAATATTTCAACATAGTCTTACAAATTTCACAAAAATGAAACTGATGAATATTAGAGACCTTTACATGTTTATGGTTGATATTATATAATACGGTGATTTTTATTCCGGCGGCCTTTTTTCCGATGCGGCGGCTTTTTTTGTCCGGCGGATTTTTTCCAGCGGTTTTATTTCCGTTAAACAAGACAAGGGCGTCGCTAGGTTAAGTTCCTATGGAAGCGACTACTTTTTCTACAATGATGATTTTCAAATTGCTATGAACTGATTTGTTTGATGAAAAAATTATATAAATAATGTTTGCACCAAATATAATTGCATTTAATATTTTATTCACCAGTTTTCTATTTGCCTTATATATCATATCTTCTAACATTTAGAAATGCTGTTTTCAAAATTATGATCCATGCACCGGATAAAAATGACATCTCATATTTTCAGTTACGAACCAGTTGTTTACGTCACTGAAATTTCAATTTTTTTATTGATTCAATAGCCTCATCAGAATCTTTTTCGAATTGTATTACTTGATATTCTTGGACTGAATTGAATCTAAATTTCATTGAGTCTAAGAAACAAATCTGGAACAGTTCATCGCAATGCCTTCAGATATATTTATCGATGTTCCAAGAACGATCACTGGAATCTAAGGCAGAAAAATATATTTATAATTTGGGTCATCTGTATTTTCGCAGAGATGAATCAGCTGATATAAACAATGATTTATTTTTGTTTGTATTATGAGACTATCCCTTCCCTCTGAGCCACATCAAAGGATGATATGATCATTGAAGTCCTACCCAAACGACATAAGCACCCACATATTTCGCTTGCACCATTATTTTTTCGCTACAGTCATTGAACAAACTCATTTTAATTTGGGCTTATTTGCAAACATGACATCATTGCGTTAAGAATGAATGAAATTCCAAATATACTTGTCTCTGTTTATGTTTTCATTTCCTTATCCTATTCAAATATTTCACGCACACAGTGGAAATCGTGTATTTGAACTGCTGAGGTCAAAACAATCTGATAAAATGCACACTTCTCGAAAATTATGAATGAGCACAACATGCATGTCCTTGGGGGAAATCGTGATCAGAGTTGCCTCTCATATACCTATTGAATCTTTACAATAATAGTGGAACCTGAATTTAGTTTTCATCAATATATGGAAGATCAATCAACACTTCCAATCGAGAATCGGAAAGTGATCTTTGTCTTGAGAATCTTGAAAATGTATGATTGGCATTACTGAAATTAGAGAACAACTATTTCCCTCGCCACTTTCTATGCTGAATAATAAACTACCTTCGATAGTTGGGAGGAGGGGTTTTTTCTTCATCCTCATTTTTGTTTAAAAATATAATTTGGAAATGAAAAACAAATTAGATGTTGAAATCACAAACAAATAATTCGCTTACTATAAAACGATTGCCCAATCATATTCTGTCTTTGGTTGATATATTTCAATTTGAATTTCAATAATTCATGAAAAGATCTCTCACCGGCTATTGATAGAATATACCATGATTCACTCTTGAATTACTTGCTGATGTAAGAACCATATCTATTCTGCAACAGACTTTTCACACTCAGACTGAAAAAAATGTTTGAATGAAATTACTTCTGATCATTCTGTCAACTGGTCAACAGAACGACTAATCAAGGAAGTCGAAAAATCATTCAAAAACATGCTGAGAAAATAAAAATTCCAAACAAAATTGAAAGGCAGTATAACGTACTTATATCCAAAGAAAGGAAGGGACAGATTCCCGAAAATCATATCGAGGGATAACACTCCTGAACATCACTCCGAAACTATGTAATAACAAATTTTCGAAACAGAAATGAACAACAGTTGATGATTGACTGGGCAAAAAAAGTAGCTGAGTATAGGAATCAGGCAAGGAACCACACTGAACCCACATCTTTCTAACCTAATTATGGAAAAGATAATAACCAAACTACCAAATAGCCTATAACCTGAGTAACACACAATTCAACGGAAAAAACTTCCAGAAGCTGCTGCACAAACAAAACCAAATATCTCACTATAGTGAAATGTCCAACAAAGCGTAAATTAGAAGTTTTGGAAACAATAATAGAACAGATGATGGACAATCACCTTGACTCGATGATTAACAACATTTGATCCCAAGCAAATCATCCAGATCATATCCCTGTCTCAGGATTCTTTCTGAATCCCCGTTCACAGTTCTGAGCTGCCTGCAATTTGCCTTTCTTTGGAAGTTTTTGGGGTGTGATTTGTATAGAGAATGTTATCGTCTGCGAAGAGATAAACTTGGTTTATCCCAGAAGATTGTTGATATGAAGGAAAAATAATGCATGCGGCAATGAAGTTTTGAGCTGCGTTGATAGAGTGTCAGATAACAATCCATCCCCCACTACATTCATCGATCTATTTTCCAGAAAACTTAATACTCAAATGCAAAGTTGGGGTAGCAGACCAAATGATGTGATTTTAGGGATTAGAACAAGTTGCAAAACTGTGTCAAAAGCTTTGGAAATGTCAAGGGATTGATGCATGCCAAAAATATGTGTAAGGTAGGCAAGTATGTCGCCGGTAGAAGTCTGATGGCAAAAATCATTTCACATATCTCTAAGAATACCTGAACGTTTGAGGTATCTCGCAAGCTCGACAATATTTACTTCAGGGATGACAAGTTATTCAGATTAGGAAGTAATAGCGCATGAATATAAAATATGATTTGGTGGTCTCCACTATGAAGTACGGATCACTTAAGTGTTGACAGTAAAGTGGCCTACGCCTACTATATATATATATGCCTAAAAGTAACTGCAATCATGAAATATTCTCATCTCAAAAAATATTGAGTTTATCGTGGAAATTTATGAGTTATATATATATATATATATATAAACTATTTAATAGTGGGAAATGCAGCAATGTCGAGAAGAAAACTCTTGCAAGTTTGTCCAAGCTTTCGGAATTGGTTTATTCCATCATCAAGGAACAACAATTTATTAAAAAATATTACATATGAGAGATTATCATTAAGTGAATAGATAATACTCACAACTTAGGTGAGAATGGATGACACGATGTTCAGTAAAAAATATTTTTTGTCTTTTGACATTATGGTAATAAACAATGAGAAATGTAAAACAGAGAAATGAACTAATGTTCAACTACCACACTTATATGTTAAAAATTATAAATAACACATGTTAAAATCTCTTCAACCATGTGGTTGGAACCAAACTGACAGGTCAGAAATTAAATTCACCTTAGACAGCTGTATGTGACATTGACATTGACACATGTCAAGTAATATATATGTCACCCAGGGTGCCAACTGCGACAGTGGTACCAACTAGTGTGGTTTACAATTTCCTGTGATTAGGTTTTAATGAATGATGGAACTTGAAAATTATGATATTTATATTGTTGTGAGGAAAATAAAGTTTAATAATGGATAAAATGTTCAATTATAATGTAATTGTACCAGAGTTTGATCTAGTTGGGTTTATGTCTAGTGACAGTAAATAAGCATAAATCTCACTCAAGTGATTGATATCAGTTTTTTTGTTGATATAGTTGTTATCTTGAGCTATGAACGCCATTTCTAGGAGGACCCTTTTTGCCCAGTGGGACTCGCTTGCTAATACACTCACTGACCCATAGCCCATGTGATGATCGTGTGTATTAACATGAAGTGCTAACGCACATCTTTCTGGATAAAGCCTGCTATCACTTTTGTGTGAGGTGGTACGACTGTTCTTGAAGTATGGCCAATATACTGCCTATCACAATCTTGACACGGAATACTATATATGATTTTTGACATTGATGTGACTGGTGTCTCATCTTTAACTTTGGAAAAAATTGATTTTAGTGATAAAATTGTTTTGTTGGCAATTTTACAATTGCTTACCGAGCAAAAAAGTCTAGTGAGTTTGGGAGTAATCTCCTTGATATACGGAAGTGAGGTGTAAACCGGCAGTATAGGGGTAGCATTAGATTCATTCACATTAATGGGTGGAGTGATATATTGTTTGATGATTCTAAACTTGGAAGGTGTGTTGTACAAAATACTTTTTATTAAACTTGGCGGGTACGAATTGTCTAAAAAAAGATTGAGAAGAATATTTAAGTTTTTTTTATGAAAAGTTTTATCCGAGATTCTGATTATTCTGTTCTTCATTTGTTTAATCAAGTTCAATTTCATGGAGCGTTCGTGATACGACTCATACTTGATGTACCTGCCCGAACTGCATGGCTTTCTGTACCAATCAACTAATATTGTTTTCATAGGAGTACGTATGAGTTTGGTATCCAGAAATGGTACCGAATCATCGTTGGCTTCTAGCTCGATTGTGTACGCGCTCCATATCTGCTACTTATTTCGAAGTATTGATTGCCGCCTTTTTCTGATACACACTCTATATCGGCAATTGAGTGTCATGACTATAATATTTTTTGCAATTATTTGAATAATCTCGTCTCAAACAAAATGGCACCATGTTGCCCCATGATAACATGAATTCATATGATCCGTACTACATACTAAAAAACCTTGCGTACTGTGTACAGTACTCGCACTGTTCAATAGTTTGATGGAAAAATGCCAACGTTGTACGGTAATGAGGTCGACATAAGGGTTAGTTGGGGCAATATCTCTTCATGACAATTGGCGAAAGTCCATCTGGCCCAGTCGATTTATTTCGGTGTTTGGAAAACTACCTTTTGTATTTCAAAATGAACGGGAGAAGTGCTGGATAGTTCTAGGATGGAAGTATTAGGATGGAATTTTCCGCAAACGTTTCGGCTAGTTGAATGGATTTTTTTTGAGGAGGCTGGTATATAGCAATATGATATCTAAGATCAGTTGAGATCAGTTGAGATCAGTTGAGAGCAATGAGAGAGCTACGGTTGAGATGTTTATGCAGCTGCAGTTGGAAGAGCAAGAGAGCAAAATGTGAAAATCAGTTTTTGGATAGAGGTTTCAAGTGGCTAATGAAGGTCTAAGCTCGTGCTCCGTAGTTAGTAACACGTCAAAGATGTTGACGTAGTGGGTGACAAACTATTCATCCTAGCAATATGATATATGAGATCAGTTGAGAGCGATGAGAGAGCTACGGTTAAGATGTCCCTGCAGCTGCAGCTGAAAGAGCAGAAGAACAAAATGTGCAAATCAGTTTTCAGATAGAGGTTTCTTGTGGCTCACGAAGGTCTAAGCTCGTGCTTCTTTGTTAGTAACACGTCAAATATGTTGGCATAGTGGTTGATAAAGTATTTGCGGTCATAAGTTTTCGCAAAGGCCTCAGCTTCGCGCCTGCTGTCGTTATGTGTTTATAACGGGTGCAGGTTTATCATGGTAACTGAAAATAATTTCATGGTGGGGAAGAGGTGCGCATTCTGCGGAAATCAAATGGTTTTTTTTCTGAGTGGAACCTGCAATTCCAATCCACAAATACTCTGAGGAAAACAATTACGTATTGCACTACTACATAATTTTTGAAATGAAGTTTTGTCTCTTGGCGAATGTAAGCAAATACATTGCTTGAATTGTCAGGCATAATTGTAGAAGTTCATATCATTGATGTAAAAGTGCCATTCACGAGTTTATATTTGAGGATACTCATGTGGGGAAATTTTTCTTTATTTGCTTAATTTCTGAAATTTCAGGGAATGGTTATTTTGTTTTCTAAAAACCCTTCAGGATATTTAGGGAATATTACTATCATATTTCTGAATTACTTTGAATATTCTCTGAATATTCATAGAATATGTTCATGGAATATTCTAGGATTATCCTTTCTGGAATATTCATGGATTATTAAAGGTATATTCTGGATATACAAGGAATATTCCCAGAGTATTCTTTCTGGAATATTCATGGAATATTCTGGAAATATTCTGGATATTCCGGGAATATTCTTCATGGAATATCTAAAATTTTCCCCACCAGCACATTCTAGGAATATTCCAAAAAAGATATGTATATCCCTGGCACATTTGAGAATATTCCAATATTCCAAAAATAATATTCTCTGAATATTCATGGAATATCCAGTGCTGTCTGGGAAGCACATCTAAGAGGCTTGAGTCTGATGTCTCATATTTGCGACAGTACTTCGTAGGTATTTGCAGTCGTTTTTACGTACTTGTGTAAGATTATTATCTATTTTATGTACCTTTGAAAAATAATTATGACGGTTAAATCCATAGGGGTGGTACGAGGATTCTTGAGACTAATTCATGTGAATTTCCTACAATAATATGCTTTCAGATACCTGAAAAATAGATAAAATGCAGTAAACCGCCCAATTCAAATCGCAGAATAGTTCGTGTTGCATAATATTTATTATTAACTCGTCACAGTGCAAACAAACGAGGTCAAAATCATAACCCATGCACCACGCTCAATTGTTCCATTACTCCAGTGGTATTAGAGTATTCTGTATGAATTAGGTACATTTCCATATACACATTTCATTTATCTGTTATCATTTCAATAGCACTGCAATTCCCATTATGCATTGGTCAATAAAGAGTTAACGAACAGAAACATACACTTTCTATTATTTTCCCCTCGTATTCAAAAAGTGAGTGGGAGTATGACTAAATCTATATTCACTCTATATTTGTATGTATGTTTCCAATATTATCGAAATCTATCCCAACTTTTTGCATAGGGGTCCTACAGACCCAATGTCATAACCTAACTGTATATTAGAACACTTAATGAATGAAATTGGAATTGTGAATTTGAAGTCTGCAAAATACCGAAAAAAAAAATCCAAGAGAAACTATTGTTTAGCGCGACCACTTTTAACGACGTGTCGTGTACCTTCACGTTTGTGCAAGATAATTCGTGCATTCGTATTTTCGAAAAATATCGTATTGACACGACAGTACCAGTTCTCCTCTATCTTTGGATGAATAGTTATTACAATATTTTAGTAAGAATTCATTTTGAAAGTATTCAACTCAGTTATACACGGGTCTCTTATATTCATATGTAAATTGATTTTTATAACAGATTAAAACAAATATTCCGTTTTTTTACAACTATTGCGAAGGCGTTTTTTATAAATACAATATTTTTTCCATAAAACTACCCATAATGGAGTAGGTCCATTGAAAATATTATTTGAAATGGTTGATATACATAACTCACATTTTCGGAATGAATTAGTCAAGAAAGTATTTTCTCTTAAGATTTTGAAAATGTTTCACCCCACAAAATGTTGAGTAACATATCTTATAATAGTCATATTGATATACAATATATCCTATGATTACATGTTGGTATCGGGAATTCATGATCATTGGTCACTGATATTAGTATATAGGTAATGTCGAGGGTAATGTATATCATTGTAATCAATGAAATAATCGAGTAATTTATATATTAAAAACATCCGTGGAAAAATCTCTTTAGGTACATAATATTTTATTTAATGATGCCAAATAATATTGTTGATCTCATTGATTATTCATATAATAATTTTGAAAAATCATCCCTTCATGATTTGATTGATTTACGGTTGGTAATAGGTCATGACCTTGAATTTTTGTTTTTCTAATTGTATCGAGAAAAGTGATGAAATCTGATTAGAATTATTTGGCATTAGTCGATTCAATTATTTTCACAGGAATAAATATTTTTGAGCCTGTAAAACATGAGTTCTGAAATTTTTATCAATGTGATTCCAGGAACATTCTCATAAAAAATCATTTGTGCTTAAGGATTGCTTTTTAAAAAACTATGAGCGATAATATTCCACTTATATAACTTTCGAAAAAACCTCTACTGAATGACTTTAGACTGATTTTCTGATAAATTGTGAGTTCAAATAATCCAAATGCAAGTTACCAATATCTGAACCAAGCACCATCAAATGCGTTCAGTACTTGGATAGGTGACCACCTGACAAGGAAGGTGAGCGTTAAAATCCCCTAACAACTGTAGCGTAGTAGAATATTCGCAGCTGCAGGCGTCCTATCAATGAGCACGAGATAACACGATAGATATGCCGTCCTTCGGAGGGAACGTTAAGATGGTGGTCTCGAGTTCATAGATGTTGAGCTCGTTTAAAAACCCTACCTTTGAAGCAACAGACAATTCGGCAAAATTTCCGGTTGGGGGAGTGTGTTCACCGGCGTCGGTGTTCAGCCCTGGTCGCAGAAATAGGCCGACGTTAAATTAACCAACAAAAAAAGTCTAATGGTTCACAATGGATACTAACCTATTCTAAAGATGTTTTGAGGATATATCTAAATTGTATATATATATATATATGTATATATATATATATATATATATATATATATCTTTATATATATAATTCTACTGTACGTGTGTTGTCACTGGACTCCTCCTAAACGGCTGGACCGATTTGAATGATTTTTTTTGTATGCGTTTGAGTGGCGACCTGGATGGTTTAGATTCACAAATAATCCCCCCAAATGTTGAGGTCCACCCCTTGATTTTTTTTTATGTTTGGACAAAATGTTTTGTTTTTATTTTTTTATGATACAGCATTCAAAAATACATACAACCCTAAATTTTCACCCTTCTAAAAAATACTGACTAAAGAACCTCACACTGATAAGAGAACTTTTCTAGAAGTGGCTTTCATATCACAGGAAAAAAATCATGTTAACAAAAAAACTGTTGTCAATCACCTGAGCGAAATTTATTCCTTCTTACTGGCAATGGAAAATACATAATTTTCTTCAAATCCATCTGATCTCAATACTAGTTATTAATATATATCACCTAGTTTGCCCAACCTTCAGTTGGTACTAACAATAAAAGTTACTATAATACTCTGACCAATCAAGGCAAACCATTTCATATCAGTTGGTACTACCCTCAGTTGGTACCACTGGCTGTCAAAGCATATGACAAGTTGAACAAATTTTCCCACACTTTATAACCTATTTTACTTTTTCAAGACACACATGTTCCTGTTATTTATATTTTAATTAGTAACGTTTGCAATAAAAATTTTAATGTGTTAGAAGAAGTTGACAATTCATAATGTGTTTCCAATTTCATATTCAGAACTTATATTTCACCGTACGTTACATGAAAAACATTCATAAACAACATAGAAACTAATCTCAACAAAGCTGTAAATTTTTTATTACCTTAAGGTCCGAAGGACACACTGATTGTAAATTTCTTCATTGTAGTATCCCTGAAGATGGAAATAAAACATTCCGAAAGCTTGGACAAACTTTAAAGAGTACACTTTTTTTCTTTTGCTGCACACCCCAATATTTAAGCCTTACACCTAACTAGTCAACAACGACTAACCTCTCACTTTATATTATATTATATATATATATATATATATATATATATATATATATATATATATATATATATATATATATTGCTGTTCCAAAAACAGTGTTTATCTCTCGACAAATTTCAATCTATTTACCGAATATTTCCCATTTGAAAGTGATATAATGCTAATTTCATCAAATTTGGAGTAATATAACGCACCTCGCAAAATGCGTATGAACAATGCTTCAATATTTACGTCATGATTTATTTGATAGAAAAATCAGAAAGCGAATTTTAATCGTGTTTGTATAAAAATTATTTTTGTTTCGGATTTCATTTGATAAAAAAATGGCAGCCCCCCTTTTACTTCGGATTCCTGAGTATCCCTATTTTTTAAGGTGATCCAATAAAACCGTTGAAAATATTTTGTTTTGAGATATTTCTGATTCATGTTTCAGGAGAGTTTTCTCAGACAGACTTCGTTATCAATTAATTTTCATAAATAAATTGATTCGTACCAAAAATTATTTAATATAATAATTTATTCATCATTTCACTCAACAGCTACAAATTATTTTCCATAAAGCACCATGCAAATTATTGAAACAGTCGATTATATGATGTAATTATTTCAAAATTTGGAAATGAGTATTGAAAATTATAATTTTGTTCGCCAAAATACAAATCAAATTCGAAAAAATGGAAGCGTATACTCACTTGATTTTTGTCAATAGCGAATCCAAATCAAATAGAAAGAAAATAAGCGCGGCGCGAAAATTTCACAACCACTTGTCAAGCAGCACGTGCGTTTTATGTTGCAATAAAAAAGCGACCGAGTCTTGACTCCACGAAATACCAACTGAACTGGGTTTTGCGCTATCTTTACGCCACACGTTATAAATAATCCCACCTAACCAATGAAGTACCGCGGACGTCCGAAGAACAAATTCGAATCGGTTGATGATGGAGGTAGTAAGATCTCGATTAGTCTGTTTGAAAGACACCCCTGGTATGTTTATCGAAGATAACAAATTTCTAGTATTACCCTACACGTTTTGTCCATCGGTTGAGTTATTGCCAGGACTCCAATTCGAATATTGAATCTGAAAAATGCGGTCGGGGGACCCCCGCAGGAAAGAAGTTCCTTTAAGCGCCTTGCGGTAGGTGTTGACTGGAAATCGTCACGTAATACCAAGCAATACTATACCTATATATCATTTTCTCAAACTCCTCCGCCACAGTAAAAGGTATTTTATTCCTGATAATACTATTCGTTATATTATCTAAAATTGACGTGCCACATATAAACACACGTTACATAGAAATATAAAAGAAACAAAAATATCTTCCACGTATTACCACTCAACGATAATATCCGACTTGTATTCGCATATATATCCTACCGCTCATGTATCGAGGGTAATCTCATAAGTGCTAAGGGTTTTATCGAGGGTAATATCATAATTACTAGGTGTTTTATCGCTCAAAAATTTTTTGAAACTTCCGAGAGCATTTTGCCTGGAAATTTGACTAAGTGCGATCTTATTATCTGATTAAACCACGAAAGCGAAGCGTGAATGGTTCAATTTTTGATAATATGACTGAAAATTGCACGAGTTAAATTTCCTAGAGGCAAAATTCTTGAGGGAAAATTTAATAAAATTTGCGATAAAATCCTCTAGCTCGAATGATATTTGATTAGAATATTTCCCAAATCACATTTGAAGCTGGGTAAAATCACCAGAATTCATATTATATTTGAATTTTCAATGGGGAAAATTACAACAATTCTCGTTCCAAAATTGAAGGAATGTGTGGACTTCGAGACACTGCTTGTTTTCACTACTTGTTGTCGATCAGAAAGGTAGCTCTCATACCAACTGAGTACATTCTTTGTGAATCCGTAGTGGTGCAGCGTCCGCAGCAGTACAACGTGATTTACGCAATCGAAAGCTTTGGAGAAATCACATAAAACTGCTGCAGCTGCTGACCCTTTATTGAGGCTTGAATACAATGAATCCATAAACGAATAAAGGGCATCGTTTGGGCTCTTGCTTCGCTGAAACCCAAATTGTTGTTCTGTCAATATTTTATTCTCTTTCAAGTATTCCAGCATTCTGACTTTTACCAGTAACTCAATTATTTTGGCAAGCGTGGGTATAAGTGCAATAGGGCAGTAGTTGTTCGGATTCAGTCGATCTCCCCCTTTATGAATGGGGATAATTACAGATTGTTTCAGGAAGGTGGGAAATTTCAGGCATCTGAATGAGTCATTGATAAGTGTTACAAGTAGTAATAATGCATTTTTCTTTTTGATGATAGCACTAACTTTTTTTGGCTTTCTAGGAGGTTGTTCATCTTGATTTCCATGTGTAGCGCTTGTTGTATATATATATATATTTTTTTTCTTGTAGCAGCTTCTTTATGTAATTGTCTTTCATTCACTTTCTTGAACTAGCTCACTGATGGTTTTTCCAACAAACACGTTTCTTCTTCACGGAGTGCTTGGTCATTTGTTATATTTTCTTTGCAGCATATTATTCTGTTATTTGTCACAAAAGACACGTTTTTCTTGAAATTGGTTTGCAGAAAACTCTTATGGAAAATACTTGAGCATTCGGTGCAGACATGATGTATAAAAGGTTTATTCTTGCAGTACTTGTATTTAATACTTGAGGAACCACTAGAACACGTGTTACCTGCCATAGCGTTTAAATATTACTCAACTTTTATTTCGAGAAAAACACAAAGTGATGGCAATAGACATCAGTATCCACCTTCAACAGGAGAATATGCTAACCACTTCCAGCGTGCAACCAATTTTATTGAAACCTCAATTAATTTATTTACAACCATGTAATGTTGACATTTCCGACTTTTTGAAAGTTTGAAAGAAACATATTTCTAACTCTAACATTTATCCAGGTGGAAAGTGACATATACCAGGGTGGTAAGTAATCACTTTTCATCCGGTAAATGTCACTTTCCACCCAGGTAATATCAACATTCATTGAATAACCAAAATATTTGTTTCAATTGTATTCGATTACTTAAAAATTTCTTATTGTACATAAATAAATCATTTTTATTTTTTTGTCAATAAATCATTTTTATTTATTTCATATTGAGTATTACAAATTATTGTAACATTCGATTGGTTATAAGCGGCCACGGAAATTGTTGGTCCAAGCTGAACATCCTGCGTAGAAATGGTAACGTTTTTAGTACTGGAGTTTGGCATTTCGCCAGATATTCTTGTGGTAACTTTAACCTGAGAATCTGTAGACTTGTCGCGTACCCTTTCGCTACAATAGAAGATTTCCCCCAAATCTACTATTACTATCACATACGGTTTAGAGTAGGGGATTACCCATATTATACTCTTTGAGCAGAAATAAACATTATATATACCTAAAAATATGTAAAAGATGAACAATTTCAAAGTACAGCAGTTATTGACACTGGAATAAGAGCTATATCAGTTAATGGAAGAGTCAAGAAGGTCTTCAAAATGACTCGTTCTACGAAGTTCTCTGTATAGTTTGAGAGGTTGGATACCCACTAGTTGTTCGTACTCATTCATTGTGAATAGATGGTGAATAGGTGATGAGATATTGTGTAGTGCATTGTAGGTCATGATAATGTCTCCTCTTTCTCGCAGAGTGGAAAGTGCAGGTAGCTAAGTCTCTTCGCGAATGGAGGGCGTTGTCTACCAAATAGAATTTGTTTGAAACAACGCTGAACGCTTTCTAGTATATTGGTATCGCGTTGGTAGATTGGACACCAAGCAGTGTCAGCAAATTCCAGAATTGGGCGCACATAAAATTTAGTAAGAGTTCGGATGTCTGGAGATCTAAGCACTTTGTTTATGAGATAAACCGTACGATTACTTGTTTGTACAGTTCGCTCTGTCCACGATAATTCCGAGTTCACTTTGATACCGAGGTTAGATTGGGAGTCCGTTTTATTGAGTGTGAGGCCGTTTATCATGTAATTCAACTTTCAACTCTTTAACTGGAGAATGTCACAACCGTTATTCGTTCTTCGGAAGCAGTTTCTGATGTATGTTTCACAATACGGGAGCTTTAGAAACACTGCAATTTTTTTGGGAAATTGACTCCTCGAATTGTGGCTGAATGGCTGACGACTGATTTCGCGAAATCTTGATTGCAAAAAAAAGTTTTCATTTGGAACGTCTAAACGAAGGGCAACATATTTTTCAATTACCATTACTTACCCATTCTTCATTATTCACTATGAATACTCTTGACTAGTAGGTTTTTGATGTTGGAATTTCAATGTGAACCTCATTTGCCACGATATCAACATCAGTTACTTTCATTTTATACAGTTCGTCACTTCGACTTGCAACTGATACACCAAATATGAGTGCAATCTTTATAGGTAGCATAACGTCAGGAGCATTCTTCGAAAATGGCGCAAAGTGTTCATTGGAGAAAATGCTCGACTTTTTGGATTCATATGCTAGATTTTGTTGATTTAAAAATGCCAATGACTTCGTTAATTTATAGATATCCACTTTATCTTTGATACTTGAAGTAGGAGGCAACATTGAGTGGACCAAAGGGTTGGCGGCTTTGTGGTTTCTGCATTTTCGCTAAAATATGCCAGCACAACAGTTTCAGAAATAACTTTCTGAACACCTTTTTGCGAGCGCCAACTCTTGAGAACATCATAAACTTTATCGTACCTTGTGCACGGCTCTTCTTTTTCCAAACTTTCCACTGCTTCTCTCAATTGAGGAGGAGTACAAATGATTTCTTGTGAATCGCTCATCATTTTCATAATCACTTTTTTTGTGTACACGCTGCCTACTTTGGATACCACAAAATGCCACTTTAGCGGACTTGTACTCAAAGTCGTCATGGCAACACTTTGGCGGATGAATAGGTGCGGCTAAAAGCACTTGAGACTCTGAATTTCAGTATTATCCCAGGTAGTGATTCTTTATAGGGCAATTGGTTGTTATCAATGAATCACTCATGTACTGGACACAACTATAATACTCGCAAACATAAATATTCCAATAACAAAAGGTAAATTTAAAGATGCAAAATACAACTCAGAAATAACGTGGCTGTCGTTTACAGTCCAGAACACGACTGTCCCCGAACGGTTCGAGCACTCCCCACTTGTCACTCCCGTTGCTATAGTGACCATAGGCGTACGGACACAAAGGGTAGAACCACTACACAGACCTTTTAGTTTATTAAGAAAACGTATAATTAATATCCTAAAAACGTTTCAGGAGACGCAATGATAGATAGATTATTTGAAATTTTGTAGTGACAGCACACGGTTTCTTGTGAACACTTAATATTTGACAAATGTCATTGATGAACAATCATTTGCTAGATTTTTGCACGCCTTCCTTACACTACCGTATGGATGGCGATCCACCGTTTTCTCTCGACAAGAATGAAACACTTTCCACCTTGGTGTTTAATATACTATTTTCCCTTATAAATTACTTGAAAATTGTTTATTTGGGACTGGAACCTTTTTTTATAAGATTGAGTCTCTGTTCTTGAAATGTGAAATATCCATATGATATGAGTATATCATGTTATGAACATATTGTCGGATTCTAAAGAAAGGTATTCGGGTTAAAATAACTGTGGCTTTTTTTCAATAACTCCATTTCCGTTTTCAATTGTGCCTGATTTTTAAAAATTATTTATTACATGCTTCTAAAACTGTTCGATGAAAATACTAGTCTGCTGTACCTACTTGTTTGAATATTGGACCTTTGTGTTTGTTGGAAAAGTATTGAAAAATATATTATTGGGTGATTATATTATATGAAGCGTTTTGCCTTAAAGGTATTCAAAATACAATCGTTCTGCAATTTTCGTCACTTCTCCATTTCTGTTACTGATTTTATTCAGTTCTTCTTTCACATCTTCAGCATAATTGAGAGCCCTCACAATATACAAATCAACAGACTAAAGTGTTCTACAGAATGAGGACATAAACTTAATAATCTTATCTCAAAACCGCGAATTCCGATTGTTTCAAGGTGCATTAACGTTGAAAAACGCCAGATAATGTTTTTTTTATCTGGACATTGACGCATCCTTCACGAAGATGCATATAAAAAACCCGATGGCGCGGCCAATCAGAAACGTAGATTTAATAATTCATTTATAGATTCTGAAATTATCAGTTGTAATATCACAAGAAAGTGAGAATAAAAGTAAAATAATTCGACAGATTTTCGAAAACTTGTTATCAAGCAATAAGCACGAGAGCCCAATGGGCTCGAGTGGCTATTGCCGAATGGCAACAAGTTTGAGAAAAAAATCTGGAGAATTATTTTTTTTTGTTACGATCAATTTCCTCGCACAATGATTCAATCTACCAAACCGGTTTTGATTCATTTCTCACTTTTCATGCGAATTGATGACAGACGTCAAATTAAAAATATACGTTGTCAGACAATGAAAACAAAATACCTCAAATTATTCCCCCGAATTAACTATCGACGGCACGAAACTTGCTTTCTAAAAATCAATTTTATTACAATTATTAAAATATACAATTGTAAAAATACGTGTTGCTAAGTCTTAGGGCGAAATCTGAATGAATTCCCGGATCGTTTCAAGATGGTTCGTCCCATTGTCCACTTAGCATCTGCTGGTTCTGCTGGCGTCAGCAAGTATGGCTGGAGATGGGGACATAATTCCTCCACACCAAGATTCAACTACGGAGAGCAGCGGAGTAGTTGAACGTTTGACAGGTTCATTCCTTCGATTGGTGCCGCTTCTTGAGATGCCCCCTTTGCAATACATCTCGCAAAAAGTTTCTTGTAGATGAAGTAGATGGTCGAAAAAATAATTGGTATATCGCCAAAGTCCACATACTGGGTGTTTGGGAAAATCCCTGACTATCTATGGTTTCCGGGTTAGGTATTTAATATTAGTTGATTTTTCAGGTTCTGGAGTTCTTTCAAGTTGATGTCATCCAGATGGAAAGTTATATTCGATTTCTTCAGAGGATTTCGATCCAGATCAAATTCGGGTATCAATACTATTTGATTTTTATTGATTACCTTCTCTTCATTGACGATATTGATCTGATCGGTATTGATTTTGCAGCATAGTGGAATATCGATTAAGTGGGATCCAATGATTTTTTCTTGTTCTCTGCATTGGAGGTAAATGTTGGTTTTATTCGGAAATATGGCGAACCAGGTGGATGTGTTTTTCATGTTCAGGAGTTTTTATTGATTACCTTCTCTTCATTGCCGATATTGATCTAATCGGTATTGATTTTGCAGCCTACTGGAATATCGATTAAGTAGGATCCAATGATTTTTTGAATTTAAATATTGATCCTATTCCATTTATCAATCCTCTTTTAATTCTTTCAGGATGTGGAATAATTTCTCTCAGTTTGTTTTCAGTATTGACAATTTTCATGTAGTTTTAGTCACTGTTGATGAGTCATTGTTGATACTGAGTGCATCTAAAATTTGTCCATGTTGATGGTGTAATTTATTGATTTCGATAATTATTGGGTTTGAGTGATAGTAATGAATTAGCATGTGGTGGTATTCTTGAATTTTGGCGGTTCCTAATTTCAAGGTTATCATACCAGGGTTGTTTTCAAAGTTTTTCAGGGTAATTTCTTCTTGAAGTCCAACAACCAGTGGTAGTCTGAAATACACAGGAAAACTATTTACTGAAGCTGTAGCTTTTCTTTCGGGGTCTTTTCAAGATATCCATGTGTACTTTTTCATGTTTGTTTGTGGAAACAGTCTTGCTGTTTTTGTCTGTTTTTGTAATAATATTGGGTTTTTCAAATGTTTCTGTCTCACGTGTTCCTTAACGAAGGCTTTCAAATTTGTTTTGAAAAGTTCTGGACTATCGCGATCTTTGATCAATTTTGAAATGACTTTTTCCTTTCGTTTTATGAGATTTTTGTTTATCTGTGAGTAAAGTAATTCAGTTCTTTCTTTGTGTTAGTTCGTATAATCGTTGATCACAATATTTTCTAAGTCGATATCAAATGGATTTAGTAGTCATATGGCCATTGATTATATCGATTGGTTTTAATTTTGTAGATGAATGTATTGAATGGTTATATTCGAGAATAGCGTAAATCATTTTAATTTGAGGGGGTGTTTTGAAGAACCCCCTGGTATTGAGAAGTCTGATATGTTCAATAATAGTTGAGAGGAGTCTTTCCCTTTGAACGTTCGATTGCGGATGATTTGGGGAAATAAAATGAACGTTGTGCAATTTTAATAGTTCCTCAATAACCGGATTTTTGAATTCAGAGCCATTATCTGCAATAATTTGAAGAGGTACACCGTGATGTGAGAAAAATGTCAGGATATTATTCGCTACATCAGTGCCAGACAAGAATGGCAAATGATATGCTTGCGCGTATTTCGAAAAACTATCGTTTCAAAAATTTGTTTTTCTCCAAGGTATAGATATCTATATGAATAATTTCAAAAGGTTTGATGGCTATTGGCATCTTCATTCTGCTGGGATGTCTTCCACATTTACTTATTTCACATTCATTAATATAAGTTTGGATTGATTCTTTCATATGGGGCCAATAATATCGTTTTTTTCAATTATTGGTCCGTTTCGTCAATACCCCGATGATTACTTTTTCCTTCGTGATATGCTTGTATCAGTTCTTGGATTTCATTTTTATCTGTGACGTCAACGATTTTGAATTTGAATCTTCTAAACTTCAAAAGAGGCCACTTGAAATTGCGCCTAATCACTTCGCAAAAAGGTTCCTATTTTTCTGGTCTTTCGAAATAAAGATGATACTGTACGTTTGGGGCAACGTAATTTTGACAAAGTCAACAATGCCCTTTCAATATTATTTTCGGCAATTCGTACGGTAAGTCGTTGTTTCTTTTCCAACAAAATAGTTATTTTTGATTTAACAGGTGAGTGGAGTACTGATTGAAAAATAATTTGATTTTGTCCGTGGTTGACCGGAGTTTCTGGGATTGGTACCTCAACAATAGGATTTTCTTCGGCGTTTGTATGAACGGTTATTTCGTCTTCGTCATGTTCATGAATTGAAATTTGTCTTAGGGTATTTTTGTTATCGTCAATGACCAGTTGGACTTGTGTCGGAAGGTTCTCGTCTTGGTCTATTTTTGACAGATGTTCATTGAATTGGTCGATATATCCAAATATATCGTTTCTTTTGTGTGTAATTCGATGAGAAAGAGTACGTCTGCTTTTGTGTTAGATGTTTCCTTTTCGTATATTATATTGTATTGAGATTCTTCAAGTTTGATTCGCCATCTTAGTAATTTTGAACTTTGATCTTTCAATGAGAATATCCATTGAAGGGGTTTATGGTCAATTATAATATTGAATTTCCTGCCAAAGAGGTATGGTCGAAAGTAGTTGGTTGCCCAAACGATTGCCAATAATTCTTTTTCGATCGTACTATAATTCACCTCCGAATCATTGAGAGTTCTAGAGGCGTACGCCACTGGAAGATCTCTTCCGATAGGCACTTGTCTCAAAACAGCTCCGAAAGCACAATTACTCGTGTCTGTCGTTAAATTGAAAGGTTTTGATAAATCCGGATATTGAAGTATTGGCTCGTTTATAGGTGAATTTTTACTCGTTTCGAAACATGTAAAAAATTCTTCATCATGAATAATTTGGGCACCTTTTTTGAGGCATTAAGTTGGTGGTTTAGTGATTTTTCCAGAATTATTTATGAACCTACGGTGATAACCATAAACCTAGAAAGCTTTTAATTTGTTTTGTTTTTTTTGGAACTGGGAAATTTTTGATTGCGTTGACTTTATCGGAATTCGGCTTAACACCATTTGATGTGACTATATGACCAAGATAGGCCACTTCTTTGCACATGTATTCAGATTTGTCTAAATGAATTTCATAGTTAGAGTCTCTGAAATACTGCTCGTAACCTTTCTATGTGTTTTTGAAGAGGAGTTGATATCTTCCAAATAAACAAGACATGTTTCATTTTGAATCCCCCTGAGAATATTCTCAATATACGAAGATATTCATGGTGCCCATGTTTTGTACTAAAAGCTCTATTTTCAACATCTTCCTAACACATTCCAATTTGGTGAAAACCGCTAGCGAAATCTAGGGTTGAGAAGTATTGACACCTGCCCAACTTATCTTAAAGGTCCATAATATCAGGCAGAGGGTACTTAACATCGATAGTTTTTTTCGTTTAATTTTCGGTAATCAACAACTTCCCAAAGAAATGGATGCATCTGGCAAGCAAAAATGAATTTTGCTTGCCAGATGCATCCATTTCATTGGGAACTACCCAAATTGAGGAGGACCAAGGTGAACTACTGGGCCTGATGATTTTTCAATTCAACATTTTCTGAATTTGAGACTCAACTTCTTATTTGTGAATAAACGGATGCCTATAAGTTTTTGAATATACAGGGGTTTCATCGGTAGTTCTTATACGATGTTTTATTTTATAAGTAAGGGTAAGGGGATATCCTCCTGGTAAAAAATATCGGAAAATCCAAACACAATTTTTTGATCATAGATTTTTCTTCAATATTTAAATGGTCGGTCCAGTTTACGTTTTTCCATCTCATCAAAGATGTGGAAATTGAATTCTTTTATACATGCTCTGTCAAACTCTTCTAGAATTACGGGTTCAGAGAAAACCAACGTTATCTCTTCCATAGTGTTATTTAATATGGTCGTTATCACTTCTCCGTTTTTCGCATAGAAAAGCTATCTGGAATCTCGCAATTATGTATTTTTTGGTATGGAATAATCATTTCTGCGTTTCTTATGGTTATTTTAATTTTCATCACTTGCTCTCTTCGCGGAAATATAGAAATGAGATTCAAATCGTTCTGAATTCTGTGAAACTTCAGTTTAAATTTCGAATGCGGTGTAATGAGAAAACCATCATTGAAATCAACGTTAGCTTGCATTAACTTTAAATTATCGATTCCGATCCATGAAAAATATTATGGAATTTAAATGAATAAAATTTTAAGTTTCCAGAAACATTGAATATTTTTTATATAGGTTTTGTAGTACTATGTTTATGTGGAGATTTCTGAAATACAGTGGATACTATAAATGTATCATTCTGTATTCGATTTGGGAACAATTCATAGGCTGAATTGGGATCGATAAATGATTTTGTCGAACCCGTATCGATTAGAAATTTCAAATTGACACACACACACACCACCATGCCCCCCTTAAGGTTGAGCGCCCATGGATAGTAAATCCCCTTCATGTTATATGTGAACGAGATTTACTATCCACTTCCATCCTCCCCCGCTCCTCCTTGGAGCGGTCCTCAACTCGCAAATGGCACGTTTGCGAAATTGAAATCGTTCCTCCTGTGGTATGAAGTCAGCCCCTTATTATCTGAATTTTGTATGTTTACCTGACTTGTGCTGTGTGTGCATGGTGGTGATGTACCTGATGGGTGTGTAAGTGTATGGTGTGATGTGGGTGTGTTGATCTTACGTGTTTTGTGTTGAGTTGTTACTCACCTGACGCGCCGGAGTGCTACTCTCGGTGGTGGACGGTCGTTTTGGTAGACTGGCCGCAAATACTTTTCCCTTTCTCTAAACCTGGGATCGTCCAGGTTTAGGTTCGCGTGGATGTCTTGAATCACCGGGTTCGTGTGGGTGTCCGTCTTCAGGAACGTCGCGGTGGCGTGGTTCCGAAGATGGTCGTCAATGAAGTTCGGATTGACATTCAGGTCCCTGTAGATAAATCTATTCGAGACGTATCTGGGAGCGTTCACTGCCATTCTTAGGCTCACGTTCAAGAATAGCTGGATCTTGGTCCTGTATGTTTGTGCGCATTGACCCCATGCGGCGGATGCATACAGGATGATGGGGAGGAGGATGGTCCTGATAAGGAGCAGTTTTAACTGGAGGTCCATGTTGCTACTGCGTCCTATGAGGGGGTAGAGGTTCTTTCGGGCTGCTTTCGCTAGTCCGAGCCTCCGGTCTACGTGTTGCCTGAATGTCAATCTTTTGTCCAAGGTGACTCCAAGGTATTTGGCCTCGTTTGCCCATGGGATCCGTTGGTCATTCATGATGACGTGTCCTGACGGTGTTGTTCGCCTTCTGGTGAAAAGTATTGCCTGGCTCTTTTCCGCGTTGATCTCGATCTTCCATAGGTTGAACCAGTCCTCAAGCTTGTCTGCTTGATCTTGCAGGTATCGGGTTACTTGCGTTGCGTTCACCGATCTGGCCACTAGTGCTGTGTCGTCCGCGTACAGCGCTAGCTTGTTGAAGTTGTCAGCAGGCTTTGGGATGTCCGCCGTGTAGATGGAGAACAGGTGTGGAGATAAGACTGCGCCTTGCGGTACTCCTGCTTCTAGAGTCCTCACTGCTGAGAGGACGCTGCCAACTTTACATTGGCACCGCCGTCCTCGCAGAAAGGAGTCTATCAGCTTCACTATGGGAGTAGGGTATCCGAGGTCTGTCATTTTGGTGATTAAGCCATCGTGCCAGACCCTATCGAAGGCCTTGGATTCGTCTAGGAATAAGGCTCCTGTGTGGTGTCCCCTGCCCAGGTTGAAGCCTGTTACGGCAAAGTCCACTATCCTCAGGACCTGCATTTCCGTAGAGTGTCCTTGTCGGAAGCCGAACTGCTCGTCTGGTAGGACGTTGAGTTATTCCGTGAGTGGTTCCAATCTCTGGATGACTCGTTCTGCCACCTTGCTCATCGAGGGTGTGAGGCTGATGGGTCGGTGGTTTTGCGGTATCACATGGTTCTTGTTGGGTTTGGGGATCATGATGACCGTGGCTTCTTTCCATGGTCGTGGAAAGTGTCTGAGCCTGAGCACTGCATTGACAATGTTGGTCAAGGCAGCAATTCCTTTTCTCGGTAGTGCCTTCAAGGCTCTATTCGAAATTTGGTCTGGTCCGGGTGCCTTGCGGGTAGCAAGGTTTCGGATGATGTCCTTGATTCCGCCTGGCGAAGTTGGTTCAAGGACGTGCTCGGCATCATTGATCCGTCTTATTCTCCTGACAGTCTGACTGGCTCGGGTTTCCATGTCTTCCACCTCGTCGGTTTGGTTGACCTGGTTGTCTCTACACTGGCGTTCGAAAGCGTCGGCAAAAGCTTCTGCCTTTTCGTTGTCAGTGTAGACCAGGCCTTCCTCTCCGTGGAGTGGGGGCACGGTTTCCTTCTGCCTTGTCGAAGTACTTTCTGCATTCTCCATACAGAGTTGTCTTCTGTGCTCATTTCTGTCATCCTGTTTGTCCATTGCTGTGTTTGGTGAGCTTTGAGTTCCAGCCGCAGTTGCCTGCCTGCCTGGTTCATTCTCCTCTTATCTTCGGGAGCCAGTGTCCTCTGGTATCTCTTTTTCAAGCGGCGTCTGCTCCTAACAAGCTCCCTAACCTCTGGGGTAAGTGCTAGTTGGAAGTTGAATCTGGTTGCTTGGGTGGTCTTGGAGCTGCGTTCTATGGCTTCTTGGATGCATTCTTGCAACTGTGTTGTTGCTCTCTCGAGGTCAGTCATTGTGTGTATTTGTGGGATGTGTCCTATGGAGTCGTGTATGATTCTTTGGAATCGGTTCCAGTCGGTCATCTTCCTGGTAGCTGGTTCCTCAGGTTCCGCGTCTCCCTCCCCTATTGTTAGTAGGATTGGGTTGTGGTCTGAGGAGCCCTCGTCTAATACTTCCATCTCGGTGTTGGCTGGGATGGACTGTATGAGTGCTATGTCTAGGATGTCTGGTGTTTGGTTTGCTAGTCCGTGGTAGGTGGGTTCGAAGGGGGCTACTACTTCGATGTCGTTGTCGTCGGCCAGTAAGTTCTCCAGGTTTGGTTCTGCAGTGCCATGTCTGTGACTTCGCGTTGAAGTCTCCGATGGCTACAGTTGGGTGATGGTCTGTAAATAGTTCTGCTAGGTCTTCTCTTTGTATGTTTTCCCCTGGCGGGATATACGTTGAAATAATTCTTAGCATTCCTATGCGTCTGACTTTATTTCAAATTGTATTCTGGTAAAACAACATATGGTAGTTCGCTCGAATTATAGGAGTTGAAGGAAATTACTATTGGTTCTACATTTGGTCGATTTTTTGGCGACCTGTTTGAACATTTTTAGGATAGTTTGTTTGATCCGATTCCTCATTTTCCATTCGATTCTGGTAAACGGTATCAAAATTTGGAAATAAATGATCGGTGTCATTCACTTCTGTATTAAACAGTTCTTCGGGAACGAAATTTCTTTGCGATGCTTTATAATTTGAAGATCCCGGTTGGAATCGATTGAATGTTCGCCTGGTCGAGGTACTCATTGGGGATGGATTTGGAAGATTTCGATTTGTATTTGGCTCTAAGACATTTTGATTTTGAACAGGTTGTTTGAAAACTTCTGAATTTCTGAATAATTTGGCTGTGGCGCATTCACTCTGGGTTGGATATGAATGGGCTGCGAAGGAAAGCTATTATTCGATCGATATTGATTATTTTGCGGAATATATCGATTATTTTGGAATTTATTATTCTGTGTATGAGAATTGAATGGTACTTTTGAAAAGGTTGTTTTTTGATTGGGTTTTTGTCGGATTTTGTTTCATTTGAACATTATTTTGCCTCACTGAAAATCTATTGGTTTGATTCTGATAATAAGTGACGTTTTCTTCTTGAATTATGAGTTGCAAAGCTCGATTCAAGGAAGTAGGACGCATACAGCGAATTGTAGTCACTAGAGGTTCCCTCAAACCAGATAAAAATGTTTTCAATGCTAAAGAGTTATACAAACTTCGTTTCAGAAGCTTGGCACCATTCATGATGATGATGATGATGATCAATATAACAACATAATTGATTGAGTATTTGCAGAATTCGATTGAAAAACTGTTGCGGTTTTTCACTCGGATATTGTTTCATCATTACCATATCTCTATTCAAACAAGCTTCATCGCGCTGATCAACAAAATTCCTATACAAAGTTTTTTTCAAAACATTCCAATGAGTACCGTTTTGAATATTCACTACCAATTTGTCAATTTTCCAATCAAAGAATTCAACAAATACATATTTTGAAAACACCTTGTATTAGTAGTATCATAAAAATGAGTTATCAAACTTTCGCAACTACTCAAATATCTATTCAATTTGTTAGGGTTCACATCAAATTGGGAAACACAGTGCAAATACTCAGGTTTGAAATTATTTGCCATACTGAGATTTGTTTTTGGAATATTCGATTCTGAGTTCGATTGATTATTGGTATTGATTTGATTTGGCATAGATTGGGTATCGATTTGAATTGGAGGAGGATAAGTATTATCTGGGTCAGCTAAAGACAATGATTCAAAATTTTCAAAAATATTTGTCTTCACAATATAAGCAAGCTTTTGGCCATCACTCCTAACCATTATAAGCAGTCTGCCCTGGATCAGCGAACTCTGTCTTCACCAAGCGATTTTTCCTTGCAGAAGGGGACAATGGGGTTCCTTTTCTCGAGAACAGCTGGGATGGGGTTTACCGCAGGTCTATGAATGACTGGGTTTCCTGAAGTCGAAGGAGCCACTCTGTTTCCAAAACCAACTTCGACTGTTCACAAAAGTTTGATTGTCGATCAATCGTTAAACGAAAATCACCCGTTCAATACGTGCGATTTCGACAATCCTACCGACTGCGCCAATTGACTATCGACGGCACGAAACTTGCTTTTTGAAGATCAATTTTATAACAATAATTAGAATATATAATTATAAAAATACGTATTGCTAAGTCTAAGTGCAAAATCTGAATGAATTCCCGGATCGTTTTAGGATGGCTCGTCCCATGAGATTATGTCTAAGCATTTTGGATGGAGTGGTATTTCTGCTGGCGTCAGCAAGTATGGCTGGAGATGGTGACATAATTCGCGGCAATTTTCTAGGTAGAATATTCCCACTATAATAATGTTTTGATTGGCCAAAACGTATATGAATGATTTGAATTGAAAGTTTCCATTGGTTTCTAGAAATGTCAAAAAATATTCATCAATAAAGTTGACATATCACGGGACACATTTTTCATTGAGAAACATGAAGAGCATTTCTATTTCACGACGTTTTTATTAACTCGCTTTCTTGTCTGACTGTTTATTTGTATGCCTGTTCTGTGCAACTGAGAGGAAGAAAGGAAAAGAGAAAGACAGGGAAGATGCAATGAAGGGGATGAAAATAATGCGACAACTAGGACCTCCAGCACCACAAGTGAGTCATATATTCAAAATTTGTTACTTAGAAGGTTCTGGCATTAATTTGTTTCAATATTGAAATGAAAAGCTTTTTCATTTGTAATCTTAAAGTATTTTTATAGATAGTAAAAATTTGTATGGGTCTAGAAAAAAATTGTTTAAACTTCTCAGTTCGTTTTAAAAATGTAATATATTAAAAAAAAAAAATAATTATTTGTGTGAACTTTGATCTCTATGATGGAAAGTTGTAGGTTCGGAATGTCCTGGAACCTACCTACTATTTATATGTAATCTTACTCAAATCCAAAGGAAATAGTAAAACCAAACTAATTTCCTTTCGGTATGATGAAATTCAAGTCCATGATAAAAAGTTGACATTACCCAAAAAGCCAACACAAATGAAAGTCAGGATATAAGTACCTACTTGTGTTCAACCTCTATATTGTTTTACATCGAAAAATAATAACATATAATTATGTATAGAGTTCAACTTTGAATATGAGAAATATTGAAATGTGATGGCATACTCAATCAGAACTAATACTGAAAAAGATTGTTTGTTTTTCACAAATTAGCGGTTCTATAATATTCAATTTCAGAAATAGAAAGACTGATGAGTTATGTGTGTCGAAGAAAGATAAACCATTGTAAAATGACATCTATTTAACACAGACGAAATAAACCAAATAAAAAAATCCGACTGGGTAGAAAATAATTAACTGATTTCTGAAAAAAGAAGAACAAGCTAGATAATCTAGATAATTTAGTTTTAGCAATGTTGAATCCACCATGAAATGTTTTTCTGTTCAATAACTTCACAAGCAAATCATGAAATATACTATATATTTAAATATAACTTGAATGTAATGAGGTGTTTCCAAACCAATAACCAAAATATGTTCGGTGATGGTCTTGAAGTAGAAATATATTTCAATTTGTACAACAAATTTGACAAATCAATAAGCAAAATATGTTTGGTGGTGAACTTCAAGTGAAAATATATTTCAATTTTTATAACAAATATGTTTTGTAATTTTTGTTTGCAATTCTTTATACTTCAAGTTATATTTATATTGTTTGCTTAAGAAGGCATTGAACAAAAAATATTGCATGGTGTAACCTACATTCCCGAAAAATATTCCATGGATTATCGAGTTTGTTTTTTTTTTTCGTCGACACCTGCGCGCGCGTATACATAATAATTAAAATCGATTCGATAGTTGAGCCGACGCCATATTAAAATATTAAACTGTATGTCAGTCCCACGATTAAGACACTTAATATGTTAAAATAAGTCGATATATTCGGGCTACAGAGCGTGCCAAAGAAATAGACATACATACATACACTCGAAATCATTACCTTCCTTCTGGGGCAGTCGGGTAAAAACCTGTTATGAAAGGAGCATACAGGGCAAACAAGAAATAATACGGTGATTTAGAGCGTGTGGAGCTTAGAAAAAAACTTTCCGGAAGTAGTTCTCTCACCATGTATATATTTATTTATAAATCGAAAGAGAGAGAGATAAACAAACTTTCGAACTGATGGTACGAGCTATATCCGCACTAGGTGGGTATTTCTATGAAAACTACCTAAAATTATTGCAGGTCTCAGAACGCTGCGAACGAATAATGACTTTCCATCCATATTATTTAACACAGTTTCATCAGTTTCTAGCAGCAAATGTCTTTAGAATCCGATGAGATGTTATCATTAGATTCTTCAAGTATATGCTATGGATATCTCACAACCTGATAAGAAAGTATAGGTTCCTGTTCCAAAAAAAAATTGAAATTACATTTTTAGAGAAGAACCTGAATTGAAGTAGAAGGAAAAAAATCGAGATAGATATACAAAGAAAAAAACAGGTAATTGGAAGATACTGAGAAAGCATAATTACAATTCCTTCTATGCATTGACGTAGCTAATAAATTGCGAAAAGTTCTGATGGTGCAAACAATCCCATGAATTTATTTAGGCTTTTCGGTGGAATTCTGATTCTGACCTGTTAGATGCATACAGTTTCTACTGTACCAATTATCATTTGGTACAGTTCACACCGTTATACGCCCGTGTCGAATTTTTCCGATGGGATCATTTGCCGTCGCCGCCGTTCCAACATAACAGTAGCCCACTGAAGTGAGTTGGAGATTACACGTTAGATGAAAAAAAAAACGATCGGTCAATTTGACGTCGGCGGTAGGAGGAAGGCCGTCGAGTGCCACTGGAGCCGACGGAAATTTCACCGCCGCAATGCCCTAGTGGCCTACGTACGAAATGCACGTGTACACACCCAGCGGTTTCTCTATCATTTGAGCCATTGCTCATTGTGATTTGAACTGCATTCATGACAGTTTATCTAGATATTCGTCAAGTTTCATGAACATGAGTGACATAGATGATGAAAGTCTGATTTCATTAATCGAACAAGAGAGACCTGCAGTATGGGATGAAATCCTCGACATTTTTAAGGATTGAACGCTATGAGAAACGCTTGGCATGAAGTTTTCCTGGCTTTCTTCATGTGATTCCATCCAGCTTCGAACATTAATGTCGTTAATGATAAAAATGATGGGATTTCATACAAACTTTCATTCCCTTGTTTACCACCTTTGGAGATAATTTTCCTTAGTGCTCACCTTCAGTGTCAGAGAAACCCACTTGCAAATTTTCATGGTCCTAGCCCCAAGAGTTTGATCTGTGCGTTGATATGTCAGTCAGTCAGTTATTCTTTAATATATTTAGATAAAAAACACGCTTTTGTGGCAATATGAACTAGTAAAAAATTATAAGAATTAAGTCATTGTCATTCTAATGTTAAAAAAGCGTGGGCTTCATATTACAATTTTTTTTATCGCTACCTATTCGTAATGGTATGATCCAATAAACAAAGAAAATTTCAGCAAAATCTAACAAAAATTACAAAACAGCTGAAATTCTGGATTCAGGTAGTTTAATGTATGAAGTATCCACTAAACAAATCTGTACCGTACCACGGCTATAAAAATAAAAAAAAAATGCAAAAAAATAACAAGCCAGAACTTTTATGCGAGACAATTTTTCTCATCTCCAATACATCTGGAGTTATAGCCAAAATATGAAAATTCGGAATTTTTTTTGTTTTCTTTATTTTTAGCGCCGTGGCATAGTAAAGAATTACTTAATGGATACGTCATACTTTCAAATTCCTGAATCTATAAATTTCCGCTGTTTTGAAATTTTTGTTGGGTCTCTATTGATTGGATTAGTAGAGTCGTCATGAAAAGTAGGTGAAAAAATGTTAATTTTTTGCTTAATGCTTTATTCTTATCATTTTTTAATTATTAGTTCATATAGCTAACAACGCGAGTTATAATATATTTTTTAAACTATTTTATTTGCTAGAAAAGCGTGTTTTCAAACTTTTCAACTACGGAAGAAAACTCGTCGATTACTTCTTCCACATGAGAAGTTTTTACTTGTTGAAAGTAGATTGTAGGGCGGTCGATATGGCTCTTCAGCCTCTCCGTACCTCATCCTATAATCTTTTGTACATAACTTATGGTGAGAGTACTAGTGAATTCATCAAATCTTCGAAATGTAAAGTAGGCATATTTACCAGTGAATTCACAAAATCTTGTGGATTAGCCTTTTCTTTCTGACAATCTTGGTGAGCTACAAATAGCTATCAAATTATTGTATTGTCATAAGTTTTCACTACGTGTGCAAAATTTCAAACGATCGGACGTATAGAAGTTGGTGGAAATTAATTTCAAAGATACATACATACAAATATATGTTTTTGACCATGCCCATTAAGTACACAAGAACCATTGCACAGCTAAGACTATGTAATTCCATTTCTGCCAAATTCACATACAAGTGTTCAACTCATACCGTCAATCCAAACGAGCTGTGCACAGTTTGTAACCAAGCTCAGATGGAGACACTCGATCACATTTTCTTTAATCGCCCCATATTGTATAATGAAACCTCATTTCCTGAACTCCTCAACAAATATACTCTTGACACTTTTTCAGTTGATAAAGCTAAAACCATTGCTACATACCTATGGAACGTTCTAAAGCTACGATCTTTCCTTATCAATGAATGAAAGTTATTCTGTGCTCACCAGTATAATACTCTCTAGTACTTCTTCTGCTCTATATTTGTTTCTTTTTCCACTTCTTTTTATGATTGTACTTCCCCAATATTTTTTTGCTTTGAAATACATATGTATATGTTTATCCATGTATGCATCAATTACCAGTTTACTGTAATATCAGATTAACATTATCATTATTAACTATTAGATTTAACACACATCCACTTATTCATCCTGTTTAATGATAACTCGCATCCTTGCCATAAAATGTATTTCTTAAGAGGCAATAAATCTATTATTATTATTATACATACAGGTGAAGCTAATAAAGCGTGTGTGAACAAAGAGAAATAATTTCGGTGAATCCATAATTTTTCACATACCTATACGTACTAGAAAGTGGTAGGGATCGTAAATATTCGTTTTTGAGTTTCTAGAATTGGCCGTGACCATACTTTGTGGTGGCACACATTTTTTACTCGCATTGCATTGCTCTCTGTTCATAACACAGTTAAACTGATGTGATATGATTTTTAAGATGGAAATATACTGCATATACCAGCCTACTCGTGCGACGGCGTCGGACAATTTCCGCCATGTGTGTAAACGTTTAGATTTTTTTGAGCGGCGACGTTAAGTTATTCGATCGAAAGAATCCGCCGTGTGCGTCACGGGCGTTACTGATATAAATGGAAATGGTTCAGCTGCAGTGTTTGTTCAGAAATCAGACACATTCAGTGTGAATTTGTACAATTTTTGTTTAAGATTGTTTCAAGATAAATGGTTTCGACATTATGACTGCAGTAAAACTACCCGGGCCGATCCCATTGTGTATGTCAAATTCGGCCATAAATACCCTCGATTTGCCAATACTCTTTGAGAGGGCAGGAATGTAATAATTCTGAATAGGCATCAGGTAAAATTTGAATACCTTCTTGTGGTAAAAATTGTCAGTCTTTATTTCTCACGGGATGTGTTCAGTTGTGTTACGCTATATCATTTTACCAAATATTATACGTATAAAATATTATTATGTGACGTCCGTGGATGAATCTTGAAGGTGCTTCTTCCACGGTTCCGGTGAAGAAAAAGCGTTTATCTGTCGATGCTGAAGAACTTGTAAAAACTATATATACAGGGAGTTTCATAAGTGGATGCTGATCCTTAAGGGCGATCATCCTTGGATGATTTTAAGGAAAATTTTTCATATGAACATAGGTCCGCAACCGCTTTATTTCTGAGATACAGGATGTTGAAATTTAACAAAAAATCAGTTCATCCCCAATATCTCTGAAACCGTTTTGGCTTTTGTTTTCAATTTCCGTAGATGCGAAGAACGCATGAAAATAATTTGTTTCCTTGTTGAAGAATTCCTTAATTTTCATCAGTGGCGTCCCTGTCAACATGACCTGTCATATTTTTGATCAAAATAATGATTCGCCACTGTCTTTTTCACAAATAAATATCATTTTTGTGATTGTCCTCTATCTTCTCATAAAAATGGTGTCATGCCTTTTTTTCGTCCGGCGGACGGTTTTCGATTTAGAAAATAAAATACATTCATTTGTTTCTATTCAATTTTTTCTCTTAGTCTTAATTTCACAATTGTGGTAACCAAAGGATCTAGGCAAGATTTTTATGATTTTATGGTAACTATTATTTAGTTTTTGTAATGAGTACGCATAAAAATACATTTTCATTCATTTTTAAAAACATAACTATTATGAACAAAAAAATACCAAAATCAAATCAACTGTTCAAAATGTCCGCCTCCTGCGAGTATGCATGCTTCAGCCCTCCTTGTCAATGACTCGCGTACTCTTTGAAAAATTCCTGGAGTATTCCTTATTGCTTCACAGGAAACTATTACGCGGTTTCGCAATTTCTCCTCAGTTAGAATTGGCTGACTGTACACCAAAGTCTTAAGATGTCCCCAAAAAAAATAATCAAGACTGTTTAAGTCTGGGGATCTAGCTGGCCATGACTCTGTTCCCCCAGCGATTATGAAAGTTTTGGTTTAAATATTCGCGTGCCAGAGCACTAAAATGAGCGGGTGCACCATCGTGCACGAACCACATGCGATTCCGCTTTGAAATAGGAACATTTTCCAACAGAATTGGCAAATTACCTTCAAGAAACGGCGATAATTATGTGCACTTAATCTGCGTTTAAAAAAAAAGGGTCCAATCAGGTAATCTCCAATAATTCCAGCCTAGACATTTAATGAGAACTGCTCCTGGTGATTCCACGATTGTATGCGGATTTTCCTCGGCACAAAAATAATTATTATGAAAATTTCTGAACCTGTTTTCAGTAAAACTAGCTTCGTCCGTAAATCAAATTTCCCTGTCAAATGAAGGATTTTCGGTAACTTTTTCGAGAAACCATTGGCAGAAATTCACTGGTAATGGAAAGTTTCGAGGAAGTAGAGCCTGAACCCGTTGAATGTTATAGGGATATAATGAATAATCATGAAGAATCCTCCATACTAAAATATGGGTATTGGCAACTTGCCTCTTACTTATTTCAGGATTTTCGTCAACTGAATTTAAAACAACTACCTCAATTGCTGGAGTTCTTGCAATCGGATGTGCTCCTTTCAAGTGATGATTTGTCTCAAAACTTCCTGTTTCACATAACCTTCTGTGGGTGCTTGGAATCGTTCTAGCACCAGGAACCATTCTATTTGGGAAGCGCTCTTGATACAGTCGCCTGGCTTCATATGCGTTCCCGTCAGAAAGCCCATACAAGTAATGCATGTCTGCTAATTTGGTATTAGTAGAATTTTACATGTTCTTTTTAATAAAGAAGTTTTTATAACGTAAATAATATCACGTATAGCTAAAGAAGTGTCAAAATTGTTTATGTTGAAAACAACGAAATGTGTTCTCAGACTACTAGATGTTTCTAACCCACAAGATGATACTACTACTCTTCAACGGCTGATTTCGCATAGGGACAAGCAGATGAATGCATTTTATTTCCTAACTCAAAAACCGTTCGCCGAATGAAAAAAAGACAGAAGAACATTTTTATGAGAAGATAGAAGAAAATTACAAAAATAATATTTACTTGGGAAAAAAGACAGAGGCGTATCATTATTTTGATCAAAAATATGACTGGGCATGTTAACAGAGACGCCACTGATAAAAATTAAGAAATCTTTCATCATGGGAAAAAAAATTATGCGTACTTTGCATATACCAAATTTGAAAAAAAAGCCAGAGTGGTTTCAGAGGTATTGGGAAAGAACTGATTTTTTTGTTAAATTTCAACATCCTGTATCTCAGAAATAAAGCGGTTACGGACCTATATTCATATGAAGAATTTTTGTTAGGATTTTCCAAGGACTATCGCCCTTTAGAATGTGCTTTTGCAAATCAATAAACGTTAAACAAAAGCATAGTCTAACCGTTGGTTAACTTATTCTTAGTATAACCGGAGGTGAAAATACCGGGCCTTCGGTTAATATAAACATAACATACGCGAATCAATACTTTTATTCCTCAGAACCTCAATCCTCATTAAATTACATACATCAAATACATGATTATCTGAATTCAGACCCTTTATTCTTTACTTGTTTATTGCCAAGCTCTTGTCTACACAAAAGGGAGTCGAAGTAACCTATATGATGTGAATCTCTATTGTTATTTACATCATTCAAAAACCAATTATAATCCACAGTGGATGTTTTTCGAAAAGAAAGCCTTGCAAAAGGGGCAGGTTCATTGAAAAGTTGCCACACAGACAACGTCTACGAATGAGCTGATGGCAATTTTGTGATAATATGTGGAAGAGTTTTGCGAGAAACTCCCGTAGATCAAAATTCAAAAACTAATACGAATTTTTAGGAAGTCAAAGTTGAGGTTAGTTCAGATAAGTACTGAACATATTGAATAAAAAGAATCTTAGGTTATGGTTCATAAATCCATAAAAAAATTTGTTGGTGCGTTTTTATTTCATTTCTAATTATACCAGAATAAAAAAAACGGACATTGATTGATGAATAGAAATATATGTTATGACAGATTCTATGCATGAAATGATTCGGATACGCCTTATACTATTTGCTCATAATGGAAGAACATAACAATGATCGCTAAATCAATAATTGACTATTTCAGAATTTTATTTGGATTAGAATAAAGGGAGTGATCTATTAAATTAGACTACATTACCATTCAAGAATTTATTTATAAATATTCCAAAAAATGTATCTAATTTTATTTTCATCAGCATAATTCTAATTAAATAATATATCTTTTTTAGCTGAATATCGATCGATTAGTGTGAGATCAATTGCAACTGCAAAGGTGGAAAAGGCTTTTGCAAACATTTCAAATGGATATAAGATCTCAATTCCTCCAATTAAAGAAAAAAACTGTATTGAAAATTGATTGTTAACGTATTTTGAGGACCACTTACTGAGCAATAAAAATGAACACAAAATAAGAAGGATGGGAATCTCGAGTTGACTTGAATAAATTAATTACTCAAATTCCAAGTTTTCTTGTCCAAGATAAACTTTCTTGATTCCATATATTTTCGAAAAACTCTCCGTCAAAGATTTGATAATAAAAACTTTTCAAATAAATAAAAATTAACAAATTTCTTTTGAAATTGATAATAGTGATAATCATATTATCACTCAACAGAACATACTTATCGGTATGCGATCGAATTCTGAACTTATACATTTCAGACACAGAATGTAATATAACCTACAAATATTTATGTGCCCACTTTGGATTCTCATATTTCACGAACAAAATCCACCCAACAATGAATTATTCCTAGTTTCCATTATTTTAAAATTAGAATATATTTTTCAATTTGATGATTGTTGTTACTGAACATCAATACCATAGCCCCAGGAAACGATAAAAACTGAGCTCAGGATGTTTATACTCATAATTCGAGCAATCAACGAGCTACAATTTTTTTTCACAAAAACTGCACTGGAATCCACACAACAAGGTACCCCGAAATTTAAAAATATCACCGAATGGTGGCGTTGTCAACATACTTCGACTCCATATGGGATCGACTCAGGTAATTTCACTGCAATCATTGAGTCGGAACTATTTATCATGAAAAATACTGTACCAAGCATACGATGGAGTAGGATCTGTAAATGGTAAAATTAATTGTTGTGTAAGTAATCATCAAAGCACCATTTCTAAATGAGATTCATTGCGCAACCAATAATTCGAATTTGACTATGTCCAGTTCAGAAAGTGTTTGAGCACAAGAGAGAAAATGTACAGTTCTTACAACACATCAGAAATAAAAAATATGTAGATAACATCTCGTCGGATTCTGAAGCCACTATGTTGTTTTTACTCCAATTAATGAATTTTCAATATGCTGAACACAGTTTTAGCAATTGATTCATAAACTACTTGTCATTCATTTGACAATGTCATAAGAAATTTCAAAGTAATATACTGAATGTTGAACTAATAGATCTATATTTTCAACATCTCATCCTTCAACATTCAAGGATTCGATCAAAAAATTTAATTTATCTTTCGATAATAATTTGGTAAATGTGTCGGCAAGTTGACGTTTGCTCCTAATGAACTCATCGACGTTTGCCTCAAAGGCATATTTACTCAACTGATTGTTTGCAAAAGAAAGATATTACGACAGAAGGTATTTCTTGATTTCAACATAGCCAAATCAATCTAGATATCATAATAAAATTTAAAAAAAAACATGTCAATCCACAAAGTAAAAAAACATTACCACTCACCCTCAGAATTTCCTGGAGAAATATAAAAATAAACATTATATTCCATATGAAATTAAAGATATAAGGTTTTTTCCGGTGAAACCGAAAGTGCTTAAATATGTCAAAATACGCTTCGCATGCGTATGGTTCCAGTAATTGAAAATGGGTCATTGTATACATGTTTCCATTGAAGTGTTTCATTATTCGTTTAGACTGCGGCGCGTTGTCTGTAATGGGAAATTCCCGGGGTCAAAAGGTACACCCATATCGCGAACAATTGTCGTATTTGAGGAAGGGTAGATTGACTGACCTGCTATGATTCATGGGACAAACTGGATTCAAAAAGAAACTCGAGACCTTTTATGATAATCAACAATTCTTGAGTATTATATTGAGTATTATTTTACAAATAACAATCAATCAACAATATTTATTACATAATAGAGTAGGTAATGCAATATAACAGTACACTGATCGTCATCGTCTGGATTTTCCCAAGGTTGGTTTTTGCCTGTCTTTGATTCGTTTTTGGCCACCATAAGAGTGAGCCATAAGTTATTATTGGTCTTATTACCGCTGTGTAAGGCCAGTGCTTTCGGTTTGAGCCCCCAGGTTTTTCCAAAAGCTCTCCTGCACATCATGGAAGTTATCTTGCTTGTATTGGTTACATGTTGAAGATGCGGGTTCCAGGTCAGTTTCTTGTCAAGAATCAGCCCTAGATATTTCACCTGAGCTACTACTTGTAATGTTTCACCGAATAGTCTTGGAGGTATGATATCTCCCATGTTTCTTCTCCGGGTGAAGGGAATTAGTGTTGTTTTGTTCGGATTTGCCCTTAGGCTCTCTCTGTTACACCATTCCTCTACTGTCCTCAGTGCATTTTGCATTAGCTCTGAAGTTGTTCGAGTATTCTTTCCTTTGATGAGGATGACCAAGTCATCTGCATACCCTTGAGAGTAATACCCTTGGTTATCCAGAGAAATTAGCAGTTCATCTACAACCATGTCTCACAGAAGGGAGGAGAGTATGCCCCCCCTGTGGGGTACCTCTGGAAATTTCAACCTGCTCTGTTTCCTCGAACATGTTAGTTTGGACCAGTCTATTGTGAAGCATTGAGTGTATCCACCTGCAGGTGGTTCCGTCAATGCCTCTTCGAGTGCCCGTAGGGACCATACTTTCGAAGGAGGTGTTGTCGAAGGCTCCTTCGATGTCTAGAAAAGTGCATAGTGCAATTTCTTTGTTTGTTAGAGACTCTTCAAGCCTTTAAACAAGCTGATGAAGTGCTGTCTCGCATGATTTTCTTGTTAGATAGGCATTTGGTTTTGATGTAAAGGCCGTTCTACAAGAGCGGTTTCCCTTATGTATCTATCTATCAGTTTTTCTAAGCCTCTCAGAAGAAATGACGATAGGCGGATTGGTCTGTATGCCTTTGCCTGGTCGTATGAGTCCCGTCCAGGTTTTGGAATGAAGACCACGTTTACAGTTTTTCAGGTTTGAGGTAGCCATCCCAATGCTAGGCTCAGCCTGTACAGTCTGCACAGTTCTGGTGCTAGATATCCAACCCCGCTCTGAAGTAGTATGGGAAATACTCCATGTGGGCCCGGAGACTTGAAAGGCTTGAAGGAGTTTATTGCCCACACTACTTTTGAATGAGTTACCGTTCGTTTAGCCACTTCCCAGTCTGCCCTTTTTGCCCTCAAATGAAGGTTTGCAGGGATTTCATATCTGGGGTTTTGATTTGTGGTGACAGTGGATCCTGGGAAGTGTGTATGGAAGAGTTCTATAGTTTCCTTCCCAGTGTTGGTGTGATTGCCGTTGGGTTTTTTGAGATTCCCCAACGATTTGATGGGGTCTTTGGAAAGGATGCGGTGGAGTCTTGCTCTTTCTGTGGTTTGTTCTATGTCCTCACAGAACTTCCTCCATGACTTTCTTTGTTCCCCTCTGATTTTTTTATTGTATTCTGTGAGAGTTTTGGAATAATCCTCCCAGTCACCAGTTTTTTTCGCACGATTGAATAGTTCGCGCGTTTTATGGAACAAAATACATATATGAACTGTTAGAATATAAAAACAGATAAACTGGAAATGAAAAACCTAAAATAAAACTTTCAATAACTTAGCTCTTAAACTAATGTAAATAACTAATTTTGAGTCGGCGCCAAACAAACGGGTAAATGCCCTCCGCCGGAAATTGCCAACGTTCCCGACATTAATATCAGCGAGACACCTACCCGAAAGGGCACACACGTGAGGGCACACGGCACACGTTGTTGCGAGTGGTCCTGCGGTGAATGCATTTGGAATTTTATTTTTTATCGCTTCGATCAGTTTAGGAGCTCAGTTAGTGATACTAAAAAGGTTTATTTTATTTTCCGCTTTTCAGTTTCTTTTTTCGTCGGTTTAATTTTTTCTTAGAGAGTTTTTATTTTTAAATTTTTTGTAGTTATAATAATTACCTACTTAATTTTTTATTACATTTGAAATACTTACCTACCTTACTTCAACTATTAACTGTTATTTGATATAATTACATACTTTAACTATTAATGTAAATACTAAGAAAACATGTCCATGTCGTAAGTTCAATAACACAAACAGTTGCACGTAAAACAAGAAGCAATAAGTTCACTGAAACGAAGAGGGGAAATCAAATCGTGACCCGACAGGTCCGATCGTGCTACAAACGTGCCAACCAAAAGGAAGAAAAGATGGGGGATCGGGCCGATCTACTTGGTCGGGAGGTCCGAGCCACCTGACAACCCGATTCCGGGAACGCAATTATTTAGTCAGCCGAATAGCCTACACACGTCACGATTTCGAGTCCCGACGTCAGCCCCCCGATATCGGGCCCGATGAATTGGTACGTCTGTAGGCCCCTTAGGAAGAATCTGATAAAGAGGAAAAAAAAATTGGAAGCAAATAATAAGCCCAAACACGAGGTTGCTGCTGTAAACTATTGGTGAGTTCCGTCGACTGTCTACCATCTCCATCATTAGATAAACTGCAGGTGTCCATTATGTCATCAGAACTTCATATGATTTGCCAAGTTTCAGGAGAATATGTTCATAGGTGAAAAATAAATTATCCTCCATTTTTTAACCCTTAGGGATGGATTTTGTTTTCACATTTAAAGGGGACACTTCAAAGTATACCCTATTCAATTGAAATAGAATATATATAGAATATAAAAAACGAATTACTCTGTGAAAGTTATGCGTGGTCATAAAATATATACGCGACTAGACAACCTTCTCTTTTTTTCGTCGATTGAAAATGACTGTGAAATTGATATCTGCTGTAAGTTCCTTTTTTCAACTTTCTTAAGTATTGAATTGTTTTTATCTGATGAGGAGGAGGGAGTTCAACAATTTCAGGGCCATATATTTATTACCTAACAATATTGATGCCCACAAACAATATGAGTAAAATTAACGTCATTTCGACCTTCGAATAGGTCAGCGCCCAAATAGGCGAAGGTAATGTTCACGTTGTGATAACCTTAAATTTACCAATATTGGAAAAAAAATAAAGTATTCAGAAGTAGAAAATTGGGCAATGAAGACATAATAAGTCGAAGGCATAAATAGGTAAAATTTCTTTCACACTAGTCGACTGATGGTACAAATTCAGTCATTTCTATTTATTTTGGGTTATAAACACTATAATAAACCAAACAATCGAAGGTTAGAAGAAGATGATGATAACTGCATATTGAGTATCTTAACCTACATGCTTATTCGTAAAAGCTTTGAAGATGAACATGGCGTATGAAAAAACAAACTGTCAAGAAACGTACAGCAGAGAATGATGTATGCAAGTGATGGTTTCGCATTCACATCTAGTTCTGATTTTATTTTCCATACAAACTTTTCTGTGATAATGATGAATTTAACTCATGTTGAACAATTGGGCCCCTCAAAAATATTAAATTTGTATAAAAAAAATTCATAAAATTGAGTTACTTCCTCAACTCTTTTCATCAAACCCTGCAAAAACTAATTTCATAGACAAAGTATGTCTATACATATCATATACACCAATTTCGTGACTATTTACCATTAAAATGTTGTCGATTCGAGAAAATGATGGATTATTTTTGCATTGGCGAAGACGGTTCAAGCCAAAAAATATGGGGTGTATCCCATATGGGACCTATAAGTCGCATTTTCCCAAAATTTTTACTTTGAGAACACATAGACTTTGTTCAAAGTCGAAAGTAACCTTTATCCCTGACTTTGAAGTCCAATTTCCTCATCTTGAGATTTCAGGCCCTTTCACATTGTGGTCACGTGATGAAATACAAATATATTATGGGATATTTTTTCATGCAATATGTCTATACGTTTCTCTGGTTGAATTGGAATCGTGGATAATGAATTTATATTGTTGTTATTCGATATTCTGAGCAGAAATACTAAAATATCATTTCAATTCCTAATACGGAGTAAAAATAAATATTATTTTCCACTTCATGTTGATGGTTGCTATACCTAGTTACTCAAAGAAAAAGAAATATACTACAAAACCCCGTAATAAGTGTTTAATCTGAAATTGAACATCAAATATCAGTTGAATATTGAAAATAGTACGCGATAATTCTATTCAGTGCACATTTTGCCATAATAATATCCATGATAATATTATCTCGGTGTGAGGAGGGAATCTCTATAGGAAGAGGAATAGCCAATCATAACATTTTTAATATTAGATGGTGTGTAGTGATTGGCTCAAAAATTGTAGTTCAACATTTTCGCTCAGTCTGAAAGCAATCTTGCAACTTTGCAGAATGTGGTGCCCGAGAATATCAAATTCAATTTGTTTGCCAATTGTCACTCAATTCAATTCATTTTTTTCTGCCTATTTGCTTCAACTGGACCATCCTCAATGAATTTCATTTTGTCGCATCTTTGAAAACGTCACGGCAGTAGTTTTCAGCTGGCCACAGACAAAGCTTACTGAACGCAGCTTATCTATGCATTCATTCTGTACATTCTGTCAATCCATCCATTACCGGCATAGCGGCAAAACCTAACATAACCATGTTTTGTATTGCCTCCGTCGATGGTTAACACTTATTTGCTTTCATATTTTTATTCATAGTAGCCCTTAGTAGAATACTCCTATGTACCACATAAGTGCAAACATGATGGTTATGATCTTTGGACTTTGGGAATCTTTGAGAAGTGTAGGTTCGTATCATATTCTCATTCTGGCAGCTAATCGATAGTAGTTGATGGTATACCTATTTGGTTTGATTCTATCGCAATTTCTACTTGGTATTTTATAGATTTCTAAAATTGTGGTCCCCAATAAAATATTTGAAGAGAGTAAATTGAATGCTTCAATATCCGATAATAGACCAAGTTACTTTGAGGATTTCATTTTTGGTAACTTTGACTTCGTTGTAGACATTTAGTCTAATTAGGCAAATGTCAAGTAATCTCGCCATTATTGTGGAACAGTAGGTATAAACTAAGACAAAGAATGCCCAGGCAACTTGATTGGTGCCAAAATAGGTTATGTAGAGTATATTGTAGACCTGTTGACCGACTTGTTTATTCCCTGACTATATGAAAAAACATGAGGTAATAATAAGATTAATATTGACTAGAAAGTCTTCTCTGAAAGTTCCAGTATTTTGAACACATTTTGCTGGTTACCTTTAGGTAAAATTCAACCCATGAGGCTGTGAAGGTATATTTGAAGTTCATTACAAGTAATTTCATACTAGGCATTACCCCTATTAAGTTTATGGTTTTGAAGGAGATTTGGTGGTCCCAATTACGGTTTTTATATCCCGAAATATAACTCTGGAGTTGGTTAGTAGTTGAAAATAGAATATTTGTCAGAAATAAGTGATTCGGACCCCTTGAAACCATTTTACCCCTCTGCTTGGTATAATTTTCCTATATATATATATATATATATATATATATATATATATATATATATAATTAGGTTATTTATTTGACATTTTGTCCACAAAAACTACGGTCAATGAAGTTTTTCAATTTTGATGGTAATTGACAGTAAACTTCATATCAATTCTCAGTTTGTTTTACTTCCAGACAATTTTGTCACGATAATGAATTTATGAAAAATGGAATGAGCTTATTATACTACAATAATTTTTCTCGTGAAACAATGACTATTAGAAAGACGTGAACCAACAAAATGCGCCTTTGATCAGAAATACGGTTTTTCCTTGACGCCTGCGTGTCCTTTTGGAGAATCAATGTTCAATTTTATTGGCTTCACAAAGTCTATTGTTATTATCAATATTCGTAGTTGATAAATAAATGCATATAGTAGGACTTTTTTTATAAATAAAAGTGAGTGTTTGGGATACTCATAGCTAAAGTTTCTGGTTCTGTATTTACGGTGCATTATAGTTTTTCTGGTATAAGAACCTGATTCTACAAATAAATATGATATATACATGGCTATACGCCCCAAAAAATTTAAATATTTAATTTTTTTTAAAATACCTCCACAGGAATCTTGTATCTAACATTTTGTATCTAATTTTCACAACTTTTTTAGTAAACTGATAATTTCATTGCTTGAACTTGATGAGCTTCAATTGTAGATGACGTATTTCATCATGAGGATGAAGTAACCATATTACGAATAGCCGTGTACCCGATGGGATTTCCCATAGGTGATGAAAGCAACTATGAAATTATGAAACTAAAAGTTTTGAATTAATACAAAATTATTTTCAGGAAAAATATTAAATACGTGTCAAAATATTTATAACTTTTATTTATTTTTAATATAAGATACTACTGTACAGAATTTCATACCTCTAGGCCCACCGGTTTAAGTTATATATTGTTGATCCTCTATTGAACCGCCTCACTATTTAACCCCTTTGAAGGATGATTTTCGAAAATGTTTTGTTAGTTCTGACATACGTTATCAAAGGAACTCCTGTTCTGCATTTCCTGCTTCTAGACCCACCGGTTTGAAATGTATATTTTCAACCCCCTATCAACCCCCTTGGGTTATAAATTCACAAAAATCAGTTCTTAGTTCTCACCTTCGTTATATAAGACACTCCCTTTAAACTCATATATTAGCTAACAGTATTTATTCAGAATATCTGTATTAGACGAATAATTCCAGAAGTTTGTACAGTATGAGAATGGAGAATTCTGATAAATGGAGAATGGAGAATTCTGATAAATCTTGGTTCTAGGGCAGCATATATAGAACAATTGACTACTTCTAGTGGGCCTCTCGAAAACCAGAAAGGGAACTGACGACAAAAGATCTGGAGAGTCGATAATACCATTAACTATTTTGAATAATATATAGAGATCGTTTTGCTTTCTTCTATTTTCAAGAGTAAGAAATTTGTTTCGTTCAAGTAAACCACAAGTGTCAGAAAGTTGGTAATTACCTGTTACTTTAAAATTCAGGTATCTAACCAATTTGTTTTGAATTCTTTCAAGTCTCGTTATATGGTGGCAAAACTTTGGCGACCTAATGGCTGACCCAAAATTCAGCCTACTGTAAATAAGGGCATAATATATTGATTTGAGAGCTTCCGCAGATCTAAAGTCTCGGCAGATACGAAAAATATACCCCATTATCTTATTACATTTTATAGCTATATAATCAATGTGTAAACTGAAGGACATTTCAGAATCAAAAATTATACCAAGATCTTCTACATTATCTTTCTTAGTAATCACTTCATCATTAATGATGAAAACATCAGGTTATTCAAATTTTGCAATTTTTCCAATCACAGTACGTAGCTTCAAGTCATCAGCCTTGAGCAAGAATTTACAGTGATTGGAACACTGGTTCATGTCGTTGATGTAAATTGAGAAAAGTATTGGTCCCAAATGGTGATGATTTCCATCCAAGAACTGAATCTTTTTGCGACCTGTTGCTAACATGTGATGCTATCCTCCTCATCAGATTGCCGTGTACACCGATTTCGGCTAATTTCACTAAAATAATATTATGATTAATTTTATCAAAAGCTTTGCTGAAATCCGTGTACACGGAATCCACCTGTATGCGAGAGTCCATGCAGTGAGAAATGTGCTGGGTGTAACATAATAAATAACTTTCAATTGAGCGACCTGAAAAATATCCGTGCTGTTTTTGCAAGATTAGAGACTTAACACTTTCGAATAAAACATCATAAACTATGGATTCGAACATTTCACTTATAAAAATAACTTCAAAAACTACTGAAAAATCACGCTGTAAAAAGTATCTAGGTGGCATATGACCACGGCTATCCTCTGAACATCACTATGAATATGTATTGAATACATTAAAATGTATTTCGTGTGAGTTTTTTAATAGACGATAAATATCGGATAATTTGAACATAACAATTTCAGATGAGAATATTTTCTTGTTTCATACTTTTTAGAGCGGGATTTTTCTGTAGTCGTGTTTTAGTTTTGGGACTTATTTTGATTTCATACTTTTAAGAGCGTGATTTTTAAGTAGTCGGTGATGAAGTATTTGCAGAGCTGCTCAACATTTTTCTGTGTTTAGGTTTTATTGTTTTACATGTACCTAGGTAATATACCGCGTGGAGGTACTCCCAGCTTATGTCATTATTATTACACAGGTTTGGAGAGAAAATATGTTTGGTTACATCTGAGGCGTGATTTTAGAAATTATTTCCAATTATCGAGTGCAAGCAAAGCCGCGAGCAACAGCTAACAATCTATATATTTTTGAAATGTGCCAATTGGTCATCTGTCAAATTATAAGTAGTTTAGAAGTTATGGGGGAACCATACCCACATACATACCGGTCAAAATCATATCCCTCATGTTTGCTTCGCCGTAGACGGGTAAAAATACAAAGATTACTGATACCGCGATAATTATCGACAGCATTCTTATTGCCTGAATTCATTCCATAATATCTCCTATGAAAAAAATGTGTGGATGTAATTTCGGCCAAATCACGGTTATTTCAAGTTAGTGTTTCGACACTGTGGCACCCATTATATGGACCAGTAAAATTTGCCCTCCTGGCTGTTCACAGAAACGAAATTTTCTCTTCTAATTTTATCAAAATTCTGAATATTTCGATCAGGCTGAAACGAGTAGAGCGAAGGAAAATTTATAAGCAAGGATTATCTTAGTAGATCAGTGAATAGACTGCGTCAGCTCCAATAAAAGTAGTGTAAATACTTGGAAGCGCTACTCTGAGTCACGTATCGAGTGCTCACCTACCATAAATAAATTTGCATCTCATAACAAACAACATTATCATATTTCAATGAATTTAAAACGTAATACTCCCGTAAAAGTTAGATTATTCGAAATGATACTATGATACAGGTTTCTGAAATAATATATGAGGGCTGAGGAGAAAAAAATGCACTAACTAAATATAAGAGTCTCTGTTTGCATTTTGACATTTGTATTTTATTAGAGTCCAGACACTATCATTGTCAAAATGTTGTTTTTTTAGGTTATGTTGAATTCCAAAATGCCAAATGAGCCCAAAGAAGTATCGTAAAAGGGGCATTTCGAAAAATAAGGTAACGTGTATCCGTAACCCATATGAACAATCTTTCAATCTAGCTCCATTAACGCTTCTTGGAATGCGAATCGTTCAAAATTGGCACTGGAGCATCCCGTGTAGATAGTAATGTGAATTCGCTTCAATTGAATCAGAGTAAAACAACCAAAGATATTCTGGAACGTTGTGGTAACGAGAAATGAAACATCTAGCTTCATTAACAATTCTTGGAATATTCCACAAAATCATCACCGAGTGTAAAATACAATAAGTGACGATGAACGTAGTTTTTCCATTCGGAAAAATGCAGTTTTTAGAGAACTTTCAGAACACTCTTCGGAAAATATTAGAGAATAGTGTAATCAAACAATTAATAAAATTGTAGAAGATTTTGTTGCCTTGAATGGAGCAGCATTTAGAAGCAAGTCTGCTGTCAATTAAAAACGATGATTACACTCTTTATACAGGGTGTCCCAAAACTCAAGGTCATCCTTTGGAGGGCTGATAGTCCAGCTCATGACTGACCAGAATATCATAATATGACCTTTGTAAAATATTTATAGTTTTGGAGATATTGGCACTTTTATGGATTTCGTGAAAATCGAAACCTTTGATCAGTATTTTGAGTGCCGCAAGTACAAAACTTCATAGTTTAAGATTCAAATTTTTGTAATGCAACCTATAATATCCCTCCTATTGATTACAGTCCAAAATAAAATGATTGCTACCATACCTGTGGAGAAAAAAAAAGTATTTGTCTGATTCACGAGCTAATTCATTTTATTAGCTCACTTAGACTCTTCATACTGTGTACAATATGACTACGCTAACCTGGCACATTATGTTGAAAAATTGCATATTCAGTGTAGTTCTTGATATGGTATAACATTCTTTATCTTTCACTAGGAGCCATTTTGAAATTATTTCAATAATGAGTCGGAGTGGCTTGCAGCGACTCTATTCGATGTGCATTGATGTTTTGCGTAGTATAAACCTACCGTTGCATGACGACAGATGGTAACGTCATGTGACATGAGTTGCAGTGACATTTATTTGGCAGCATATCATGCTACCTCGTTTGCTGTGTATCGTAGTTCATATTGTTCTAGTACACATTATAACGGTTTTTGTTTGTTGGACTCGGACACTATAAACAGAATTACACGGATGTATCAGTACCACCCATATCACGTGCAACGTGTGCAAAAGTTGCTCCCTTGTGACTTTGCAAAACGTATCCAGTTTTGCCAAAGAATGCTGCAGAAACATAGAGAAGACCCAGAGTTCATAGATAACATTTTATGGACAGATGAAAGCACATTCTCAGAAGATGGCTTCATGAACATGCACAATCTTCATACGTTCGCTCTTGAAAACCCACATGCAATGCGAGAACAAAAGTCACAATATCACTTCAATGTAAATCTATGGACCGGCATCTGGAAAGGTACAATAATTGGCCCTTTTGAATTATCTGACATTCTAAACGGGGAAATTCATCGCGATTTTTTAGAAAACGACTCATTACGCACGACCAGTGAGAAATTATTTGGATCAAACTCATCCACAGAGATGAATTGGCCGTCTTTGTCCCATTTGTGGCCTCCCCGGTCTCCTGATTTAAACCCGCTAGATTTTTCCTACTGAGGTTGCATAAAGGAGAAGGTCTATGCAAACCCAGTAAATGATGAACATGACTTGAGACGCTGTATTAATGAAGCAGCTTTCCAAATAAGTGCCGAAGGAAGTACAAGACGAATAAAAAGATCGTTTTTAAAAAGATGCCACGCTTGTATTCGACTTGGTGGCAGGCAATTTGAACACATTCTTTAATATTTTTTGTCTTTTGTTTAGTTGCCAATAAATACCTGTCACTTCAATTTAACAAGTGTTTTCATTCGAATTCCTAATTATTGAACTAGGTTCACAATGAGCTCGTATTGCAGTAAACTAGGAATATCTTTTTTCCTCAAGTGGAAGATAGTGAATGTTGTATCATATCAAAAACTACACCAAATGAGCAATTTTTTAAAATACCTTGCCAGGCTCGCGTTGTGATTTTGTTTGCAGTATGAAGAGTGTAAGTGAGCTAATAAAATAAATTAACTCGTGAATCGGGCAAACATGTTTTTTTTTCTCCAAAGGTATTGCACCAATATTCCTATTTCGGATTGTAATCAATAGAAGGGTTATTTCAGGTTGCATAACAAAAATTAGAATCTTAAACTATGAAGTTTTGTACCTGCGGCACTCGAAATACTGATCAAAGGTTTCGATTTTCACGAAATTCATAAAAGTGTCAATATCTCCAAAACTATAAATATTTTACTGAGGTCATATTGTGATATTCTGGTCAGTCATGAGCTGGACTATCAGCTCTCCAAAGGATGACGTTGAGTTTTGGGACACCCTGTATACAAGTATTAGCTGGTACCCGCGTGTACTTATAGGTACCCTTGTAATAACGACGCTCTATTAGAAGTGAACAGATTAAGGCGAACTTACTAAAAAGGAAAAAATAACTATAATAACTAAGAAAACACCTTTTTAATGACAAGCTTTTATCCAAGACGTGTACTAAAACGTATAAAATAAGTTTAATATTTTTTGTTGAATTATTTGGTTTCAAAAAGCTTGTTGTGCGAATTATAATGGAATTAAATACTTTGACAAGTTCTTATTCACCAACCAATCACCGCCCAATCAAATTAAATGGTACCCACTTTTATGAACACTTCGCGCGACTAGCTTTTTAAAACCAAATAAGTCAACAAAAAATAATTAAATCCTTGTCGGCGATGCTTAAACTTATTTTATACGTTTAAGTACACGGCTTGAATAAAAGCTTGCCTTTAAAAAGGTTTTTTAATAGTTATTTATTAATATTTTCAAAGGGTTTATCCGGAGTGATCTCTCTCGAATTCAAAAAGAAAATTTTTGTTACTAAACATGAAATTATTTTGTAGATTATTGTTTTTATTACCTTTTATAAGCGGTTTAAACAGGGTTATCGACATATTTATTCGATCACTAGTGTTAATTTTTTATTACTCTGTTCAGGGAATGAATTGGGGAAATTATTTTCAGTTGATATTTTGTACGGCGTGAGTCAAGTAAAGGTTTTCTAATTTGAATATGAAAAAATACTTTTATAGGGGGTAATCCAATATGGGAATGATTATTAATGAATTTATTTGTTCAAGAAATGTTCTTATACGAGGTGGCTCATCTTGAATTTTTACTTTGCTCCGGGTTTTGATTTAAATCATTGTCATTTGGGATTGGGGATTAATTTATTGAGAAGTTGCTTCGAAGGAAATGGTTTTGAATATTTATTTTTCGCTCGACTTTTGACTCAACCACTTACTTTCGAAGTGAAGAACCACGGCACCATATCGAGGAGAGTCCTTCGAGCTGTGAAGATTACAAGGGTTCACGAAAGAACCTAGATGCTAGTTTCAAGTTCATAAACGCTGCGTGTACTTATAGGAATCATAGTAATAATTTCTCATGGAAATTGGAAGCGGGGATTATTTTTTTACATGATTCGGAATCTACCTGCGCCTGCGCTTGAGCTCAAGTTAGGGGTCCAGTAGGTTGAGAATTAAACAATAGTCGATCGCATTGAATCTCCTTGATAATCTCCGCTGTTTGTTTTTTAGGCGTATTTATTGAGCGTAAGTCTGTAAATTTAATTTCTTATCATGTTATGGTGTAATTTTGGGGTTATTGGATCAATCGAATGCGATATACTTCTAATTTTCGAACATTGGTTGAATGAAATTCAAATAAAAACATACTTATTGAGCAGTTTCAATTTTATAAACCACTCATGCAGAAAAAATTCTAAGGATGGCGGTGTAGCCATGTACAAAAATAAAAAATTTAAGGCTAACTATCAAAAAGTTGATGTAGACTCTGTGTGCAGGGAAGGTATTTTTTAATGTGCTGCAGTTTTACTATCACAAGATTTGGTAATAGCCGTCAGGAGATTTTAAAATTTTTTTGGACTGCTTTACTGAATTTTTTAACCTGAGAACACTTGCTAACAGGCAGGTCATTATTGGTGGTGACTTTAACGTAGATTTTTCTACAAGAAGTCACAATTGCATTTTATTGAATGACGTACTAGGATGCCATAGTTTATTTTCAACTGTAAAGGAACCAACCAGGGTATCACAAACTTCCACATGCATTGATAATTTCTTAGTTAGTTCTGAGCTCAATTTTCATAGGGCTGAAGTGATAGATCTCCATTTATCTGACCACTTTTCTCAACGTATCAAAATATTACATTCTACGTCAGCAGCGGCTGATGAGGAACGTAATAAAAAACATCATATAATGCATAGATCTTTCGATGACCAAAATAATATTGCTTTCCTAAATTGCATAAGTATTGAAATTTGGCATAGTGTTTATAGTCAAGGGAGGTTGAATGCAGCATGTGACAACTTCACGAATTTAATGATTCATTATTTAGATTCATGTTTTCCTCTACGTGAAATATCAATTAAGAACAAGAGAAAACTATGTAAAAATAAATGGATAACAGAAGACATCATAATACTGAAACGCCAGGTTAGTCTTTACAACGATTTGGCTAAGACCAACAATGTTTATAAGGACATAAGGAAATACTTGCAGCAACACTGCAATGCACTGAGAGCAGCGTAAATTAAATTTAATGACATGCGAATTTATGGATCGGAAAATAAAACGAAAGCTATGTGGAAACTGATTAATGAATTGAAAATAGGTATAAAAATCATGAATCAACTATTACACAAAATAACTATCCTTTACCAGATCAGATTGTTGCTAATCAGTTTGCAAACCAGTTCACCATCCCTATCAATAAAAATTTTAAATGCGACTATAGCTTTTTAGATTCAAATATTTCCCTATCGCACATATCATTTTATCTAGAACCCGTTACGATTGTTGGAGTTGAGTCATTAATAAGTATACTGAAATCTTCCAACTCCTCTGGCCATGATAATATTTCCAATAATTTATTGAAGAAATACAGCTCGTGGATTAGTGAACCTCTGAATTACCTAATCAATCTTTGTTTTGAGGAAGGAAAATTCCCAGATAACTTCAAACTGGCAATAGTTCAGCCACTTTACAAGAAAGGAGATCCGAATGATTTTGTTAACTACAGAGCAATAAGCCTGTTATGCAGTATCTCTAAATTATTTGAGATGGCAATTAGGGATCGGTTAACCAATTACTTACTTAAGTACAAACTCTTATCGTCCGACCAACATGGTTTCTGCAGTAACAAAAGTACAGAGACAGCACTATCTGAGTTCAGCGGTCGGATCATTTCAAGTATTAACAAAAAAAATTTTTGCTTTGGGTATTTTCATTGATTTCTCGAAAGCTTTCGACCTAGTGGATCATCGATTAATCATTGCCAAATTAGAGAGATATGGAATGAGAGGTTTGCCTTTAAATTTAATCGAGTCATACCTTAGTAAAAGAAAACAAATAATAAGAGTCAATAATATTTTCTCTGAAGAAATGGATATAGAGCAAGGTGTGCCGCAAGGTTCTGTCTTAGGTCCTCTACTTTTCAACATTTTTGCTAACGATCTCATTCTCTATATCCAAAGGGTTCAGAATGTTCATGTTATCTGCTATGCAGATGACACGAATATTTCGGTTGATGACAAGGATCTCAATAAGCTGAAACTACTGCTGAAGCGGTATATGCCAATATTGTAAAATGGTCCAACAATAATAACCTACAACTGAATCATCATAAAACAATAAATGTTCTTTTTGGTAATGGCAGTACTGATGAAAACAAACTTTTTGAAGGTTCCAATGATGAAATAGTAAGTAGTAAATCAGTGAAACTATTGGGGGCCTATGATACGCAACTTCACTGGGATTGTCATATTGATTTTTTGTCTAAAAAATTACAGAGTAGCTGTTATAGTCTGAAATTTATGAAGAATCACTGTAGTGAGTACACACTACTGTCATTGTACTGTGCAAATTTTCATTCCCATATAAAGTATGGAGTTTTGGTTTGGGGAAATTGTGCACATGTGAATAGAGTTTTGGTACTTCAGAAATATGCGATTAGAATTTTCGCAAGTATCGATACTAGAACGAGCTGCAGAGATTATTTAAAAAAAATTAAAATCCTAACTGTTGTAAGCTTATATATACTGGAAGTTTGTTCATACGTCTATAAAAATAAAAACAAGTTTTTGAATACTGTTGAGAAGCATAACCATAATACACGTTTCAAAGGCCAACTACAACCTGAGAATCACCGGACTACGCTGTACCAAAAAAGTTTTTTTTTTACTGGCTGTAAATTATACAACTCTCTTGATGAGCATATTAAGAGCTCCCTCAATTTGAATATTTTCAAAACAAGACTGAAACAGCAGCTAGTTCAGAGAGCCTGCTACACTATAGATGAGTACTTAGTATAATTTCTGTTATGCTCGCGAAATATGCAATTGATTTGATTTGTATTCAATATAGCATACTTATATATATGACTGTTTCTCTTGTTGTCTCTTGTGTATTCACGTCTTCTACCTTTTTTTGCTGTATTGTCCGAAAAGTATGTTCCTGTGAAGATGAATTTCTCAATTTTTATCATGTATTTTAATCTAATGGTAGGTATCTCATTTTAATTTGTTTTGATATTTATTTGTGACTTGTCATAAACATGCATCTGTCTTTGGTCCTTGTGATTGAATTTATATGTATATTTTTGTGATAAATAAATTGATTGATTGATTGATTGATTGATTGTACCAACTTCAACTCATTTATTTTGCACTTGTATAATGAATTTATCAGGTCATTAATGGAACTGTATGGATTTTTCAATTTGCTAGTGCATACCTGGGTTTCAAAGACAAATGTTTATATTTACGGTAATAGATTATTTTGACGCACTATATTTGGCCTAAATATTGCTTTCCCAATTCCCATATTTTCATTGTTAGTTGTGTGGAACCCCTCGGTCATCATTAATATTGGACAGCTTCAAACCATGTGGCGCCCACTAAAAATATTTTGTTGAACCACCCTGCCTCCACTGTATGAAGGTTAGCAGCAGTTGTCCAGAATATTTTTGGGGAAAATATAGTAAACGTTGACGTCCTTGAATATTTTTGTTTGTTTTTTTAATAAAGTGTTTTTATTGGGGTGGGGTAGTTTGCGCGCTACACATTTAGGGAAATTGTTATATAAATTAAAGTGGATTTTCCAGGAATTCAATAATATCAAATAAGCTTCCAGAAACTGTAAAATATCCAACAAACTTTTCTCAAAACTGAAAGACAAATGTAATGCATTACAAGTATCTCAATGTTCTCAATGTGACAAAAAATACATAAGATAAACGGAAAGATGTCTTGAAAATCCCATATCGTTGTATTCAAACGCTCGTTTTTTCGAAAACATATTTTTTGGAGGTTTAAAATATTAAAGAAGCGGACATCAGAAGGTGAAAATTGTATGAACGAATTGTTTTTATTGAAAAGAAGAAGGGAGAATAACCCATATGGAAAGCCAAAAGTATTCGAGAGCGCAAAGTTTTGGTAACAGATACGCGATCGTGTTTTCAATAGAAAGTACCAATAGGAATTAATCGGTAACATCGGTTCATGGCTTCGATGACATTTATACAGCAACAAATTTGTATCTTTTTCCACAGCATAACACAAATACGAATGTATCCATGACGTCAATTCGTAGCTTCGAGGTAATTTATACATCACCAAATTCGTATCTCTATCCACGTCGAACTTAAATTGCTCTGCATATTTCCCTCAAAATGTTAAAAAGGTCGTTAATGGTTTTATTATAAAACTGAAGGTGATAAATCGTAACGTGTTTCCATGAAATACTGGGTGACACTGAATTCCGTATCCCATTTCCGGAAAACGTATAGCAGCATATTAGTAGTATTGTCGGACTCGGCCATATAGTTATTTTCCATTTTGTTTCGATTTTGTTTATATCTTGATAATACTATTATTTCAGGAAAATGGCATGAGTCATTTTTTGTAGAGAATATTGACATTATTGAAAAATGAAGAAATATCCTTGATTCGATTACCAGCAATTGGGCTTAGGATTTTCCAAAATTATTTCTGTAGCCACAATTGTTCAGTAATCTATCACTGAAAATTATTTCTGGCTCTCGACTGAAAAACAAAGAAATGGAAGATCCAGGTAGTTTATGGATCGAATCCTATGGAAGCGACTCTGCTTCATAACTAATCCCCCCAAAACACTTCCGTAATAAATGTAATATTCCAACCAAGTTGTCAAATTTAATATTGAGTTACTAAGTACAACCTTGTCTACTAAAGATTAATTATAATAATTTTTTGAAATTGACATACAAAGCATTGATTTCACGAGTAGGTCTATATTTTTTTATTTTACGTTCTAAAGTGAAATTTTTAATTTTTAGTAAAATCAATAAATATAAAATTGCAGACTGAATGCTTTGTATTTCAATTGAAAATACTATTTTTGTTTCTATTCACTAGCGAAGGTTGAATAATTTCACTATTTTTCAGTGGTGAACTGTCACGAATAATAATTTGGCATTTTTACTGGTGATTTTTTAGGATTTCATTTCTTTTTGTAGGCCAGCCATCTAGACTTTCAGTTGAATCATAAAAATATTTTTCAGCTATTCTGAGAGTTTTTTTTATCATATTCAACATTTTGATCGTGACCACAATCTTCTTCATGAATTGTGGTCACTACAACTACAATTATGTTTTTGTTGGAGTGGGCGAGTTCACAAGATAAGTACAATACATTGGAAATATTCATATATTTTTTGTGAGTATTGATATTTTACGTTTTTTTTTTGTTTGAAAATTACCATTATTTTGGTACGGCAATTGATAATTTCGTGAATCTGTATCCGAGCGTTATTGAAGAGGGGAAAATTAAAAAACATGGATGCAGGGATTTTATTCAATTTCTTGAACTGATTGCAGTTCGCTTAGGCCCAGTATTTTCACCTCCGGTTATCCTAGGAATAAATTAACCAATGGTTAGAATGTGATTTTGCTTTATCAATACACGTTTTCAAAAGCATATTCTAACCGTTGGTTTATTTTATTCATAGGATAACATGAGGTGGAAATACCGGGCCTAAGTCTTCTAAAAATGGTTGATTCGATAGATAGCTGGAGTGGTGATTAATTATCGCGGATGAATTGGTTTGTATCAGGGTTGGGGAGTCAATATTTCTTTCAAATTCTGTATACACAATTGCAAAAAAAATTATGCGTTTTGTAAAGGGGTTTCTCCCCCTATTATCAAACTTTGGCGCTTTTCACTATTCTCGGTTTTTCTCGGGCGCCACCTTTAGCTTTATAGTGGAAAACACCACTTTTGCTCCAGGCAGTCTCAGTGAAGAAAGACACTCCAGGGGTTAATATAATCGTGACACTGTAACAGGGCCAGCAAGGCAGGCTTTAATTGCCTTCAACTGGGTTTCGAACCTGGGTGGCGACTGCGCACTAGATGTTAAAATTCTACTCAAAATAGTCAATGAAAGAATACTAAGAACAGGATAAACAGGTATATTAAAAATAATGAAATACAGTAAGGGCGGCTGACGGCGGCCTCAAGTTATCACAACAAATAAACACATGGCAAGCACAATATACAGAGGAAGCGGGAAGGGTGTTTTCAAGCAAGCGGGGTAAATTTAGCAACCAAAAGCTCTTGCGGTGGGGGGGTGTCGTACGGACTCGTATGCAGAAATTACCAGCACAGCTTTGAAATGTATATGTGCCTCTTACGATCATGCGCACATCGCATCTGCGGTACTTACAAACATTTCCTGATGTCTTTTACCTGATACAACATATTTACCAAACTCTGATCTCACTGCTTCGGCAAGGCCCGGGACGGTCGTGGACTGCTTCGGTCTTTGGCTCACACTCTGGATACTAGTCGGCCGCGTGACTGCTTCTGCTGGGCTGGGCAAGCTACTAATTCTTTGAAATCTGTCGAAACGGAACTACGGCCGGCTTCTCCCTCCTTTCCGAATCCCTCTCGAACGACTTATATGCGCGCGCCGTTTTGTGGACTCTGTCGATTTCGATACAAAGTATACTTTCACAGAATAATTACCCAGCTCGTAAACTCCTTCGTGCTGTGACGTCAGCTCGGTGCGTGCGTCTCTGTCTCGACTCAACTGTACTGGGTGGCTTCTATCGTGACGTCAGCTCGGTATCGTATGCTCTTGGCTCGACTGGACTGCTGGCTCGGGCTGCTCTCGGAGGCCTGCTATGTCTCGTCGGCGTTTGAATATCGCCCAGCATGCTTGTTGAGAATGTTTTCTCGAGAGACGATAGCCGGCGCAGGGGATACTCGTGCGTGCTATGTCAGCTACGCCTGGCGTGAATCGCGTGGTTTCCGGAAGGCGTTCAGTCTGTTTTATTAGGATATATATAATCCACGGATTTATCACGAACACGAATGGCATTTCTAGACCCATTATTAGTGTCAAGCGGGGTTTAATTCCTTACAGGGAGCTTTTGGCTGATAAATATAGCGGGAAAATAGTAACCTCGTTACACACCCTCCCTACTTCGTGGAAAAAGAAAAATTTTTTTTTCTTTTTAACATGCTTTTGTACGGTCAGAGGGACCTGAAAACTAACTCGTTTTGCTGTGAACATTCTCAAAACTTAGACGGCTGGCAACCTTATGTTCTAACAAAAAAAAACAGGTCCATTCGGAATATAACAGTATAGCCCGCCAGGTGCCTACCCCCCCTAATAGTCGAACCCTTTATTCGGGGTAGGTCCACCTGATACATAAATTACGGAAATAAAATAAACTTAAATGTGGACCTCAAATTATTCCAAATGAAAAACAAAATAAACTTTTGCCTGGTTGCCGGAGAGCAACAAACAGGACTACTGTGTACAATGATCATTACCAGTCAAAAAAAAATTAGAAAAAATAGTCATACCACAATAATAAAGTAAAAAAAAAATCTTCCTGGATTGGATGCTGGCATCCGCATCCTGATCCTACGGGTCTGTCTACGGCATCAATGGGTGCTGAACTTCCTTCGGGCTGGTCTCCTCTGGGCTGGTCTCCTCTGGGCGGCTGGGTCGGAACAGTGGCATTCCCGAGAGAGGACATCCTTCAAGCCACATCGGGAGCAAAACAGGAGGGGCTGTTTTCGTTGGCACACGGTGCGTGTGTGCCCTGGTTGACCGCAGTGCCAGCACAGATCCCTGTTGACGGGTAGGTATAGAGTCAGAGGGGGTTCCGGAGCTGCTGGGGCGGTGGCTGCTTGTCCTTGTCTTCGGGTGGCGGCTTGATCGGTCCAGAAGGTGTTGATGAACGGCAACGGGTACGCATCCTTCATGGAGACGGAATCGACTTTCTGGAAGTCGCTGCAAAACATCGGCTCGTCATCTTTCTTTCAGACGATGACTACTGGCGAGCTCCACGGGCTTTCGGAGGGTTCTATGATGTTCTCCTGTGGCATTCTGTCAGCTTTGGGATTGAAAACTTCCTGCATCCTGAGATTCTGGGGTCGGTATCGCTGCTTTATTGGCTCTGGATTTAGGAGACGGCCTGTGTGGCCCCCCGGGCGTAATCGTCCTGTGAAGTCTTGCAAGTGGCCTCTTCCTCTCTGGAAAGGGCCGGTCTTGGCTCAATAACTCCAATTGGAAAGCATGGTACGGGCCGAGCTTCCCTTGCAATGGGTTGGTTCTTTACCAAGATTTGGCCACTTCCTAGGTCGAGTCCAAACTGCCTTTTCCTCAATATGTCCATTCCTAGGACCATATCGGATGACAGGCCACTCAGGTGTCCAAAAGAGTCCTCGAAGCGGTGTTCTCCAACTCGGATCTCCACGTGATACGTTGTGGGGACGGTAACTATTTCTCCATTGGCCAGTCGGGCGGAACTCGTAGCAGTTGGAGTTTTCGGTACTCCTAACAGATTCCACTGCCTGGCTATCCTGTCGCCGACATAGGAGATTACGGCACCTGTATCAATCAGCGCTTCAGCGGTGCCACCGGGAATCTTGACGGAAAGATGCGGTCGGTGGTCGGCGGTAGCGATGATGGCGGTGGGTGAGGTGTCATGGGGGCGGTGTTGTACGTTCCTCGAGTCGTGGTTTTGGTTTTTCGGCCGTGGGCATGGGCAATCACGAGACAATACTCCGTCTCGCTTGCATCGGGAGCAGAATGTCCTTGGGGCTGATTGGCATTGGCTCCTAAAATGCCCTGTCTGCCCGCATTGCCAACACTCTCGGTTTCCTTCGATGGGGCGGCGGATGACTGGGTTGCCTTGGCTCATAACTGGCTGGACTACTGGGCTCCTAGGGGGCGGTGTGGCTAGTTGGGCTTGCCTACTGACCACTGGTGGGGCTGATGGGGTCTGGTAGGGTGCAAAAAGCGGCATTGGAGTCGTACTCTGAGCTTGCTCAATCTCGGCTCGCAAAAGCTCGTACTCTCTGGCAGCTTTCGCGAATTCATGGACATTGTTGAAGTCCGTCCTTCTTATTTCACGTCGGAACTCTGGGTGTAGGTTGCGGTACAGCCAGTTTAGCTCCTGATCCGGCGAAATTCCACCATGGCGGCGAATCATGGTCTGCAGGTCCGTGATGTAGGCTGTCATACTCTCTCGCAGGTTGTGTGTCCTCCTGCTGATGGCCACTTCCAAGTCAATTCGGTAGTGGACGGGGAAGAAGAAGTCCTGAAAGGCGGTGCAGAAGTCTTCCCATCTCGGCCAGCATGCCCGGTTGTTCCTAAACCACATGGCGGGCATTCCTTCCAATAACTCTGGCATAGCCTGTAGGAGGCGGTCAGGAACGATGCCTTGGGATTCTCGAATCTCCTCTAATCTTTCGAGAAAGGCGGCGGGGTCAGTGGTCCCATCAAAGGTCACTCGCCAGTCCCTCACTTTTAGTGGAGCCATCCCTATACTCGGGGTAGGCGGCAGTGGGGCGGCCTGTGCTCCCACGAGGGTCCCGGTGAGCGCATTGCTCATGATTGGGTTTCCAGTGCTCGTCACTATGATTGTGGGTAATACTGGCGGCGGTGCGGTTGTCGTGGTAACTCTTGTGGTCGTCGTGGGGAACGGAAGCGGGTTGGTGACGGTCGGTGCGGGTGATGCTGCTCGTCCTTCTCGGAGAAATTTTATGATCCTCCTTTGCTTCTCGTCGACAGTGCCGGTTGGATCCAAGCGAAATCTAGCGAGCTCGGTGTCTAGCTCCTCTTTCCGTAGTTGATATACCCATCCGACGCGGGTGTCGTTGGGGTCGCCTCTTGCACCTGGACTCAGCGGTAGTGGGCATCCGGCGGGGCCTGTGGTGGTCACTGGCACGGCGATGGGGCTTCCTAGTCCTGTCGGCATCTTAGGCGAATACTCGGAACTCGTACGTCTTACTTGTCTCACAGTCGAAACTCAACTTCTTCAGCTTGCACGTCTTACTTGGTTCACAGTCGGCACTCAACTCCTTGTCTAGTGCTCGTATCTTGGGCACCGTACCTCCTATTGACGAACGGATGGCGGGGAGCGCTTCTGCGCACTCGAAAATTCGTTAAGGAGGTACCGCACGGACGCCTGGCTCTCTTCTGAGCCGAGTTTGACAATCTGTCAAAAAATGACAGGTCGGTAGCCTTCAACGGATTTCGGTTCTATACACCCTGTGGAACTGGCTTCACGGATTTCAAACTGTCCTTGTCGTACGAGCTTGCTTTCTCTCTCTTCACCCACGTATCTCGTGAATGGTTAACCTGAAAAGGAAACGGATGACGGTAATCGGTTCTACACCCCCGGAAACCTATTAAACGAGGGGTCACTCGGCATATTGACTCTCTTTTGAGTCGAAGTTGACATCTGTCAAAAATGACAGGTCTCGGTATACTATATAAACGGTCCCTGCTCGGGCGCCAATTTGTAAAGGGGTTTCTCCCCCTATTATCAAACTTTGGCGCTTTTCACTATTCTCGGTTTTTCTCGGGCGCCACCTTTAGCTTTATAGTGGAAAAGGCCACTTTTGCTCCGGGCAGTCTCAGTGAAGAAAGACACTCCAGGGGTCAATATAGTCGTGACACTGTAACAGGGCCAGCAAGGCAGGCTTTAATTGCCTTCAACTGGGTTTCGAACCTGGGTGGCGACTGCGCACTAGATGTTAAAATTCTACCCAAAATAGTCAATGAAAGAATACTAAGAACAGATTAAACAGGTATATTAAAATAATAAATACAGTAAGGGCGGCTGACGGCGGCCTCAAGTTATCACAACAAATAAACACATGGCAAGCACTATATACAGAGGAAGCGGAGAGGGTGTTTTCAAGCAAGCAGGGTAAATTTAGCAACCAAAAGCTCTTGCGGTGGGGGGGTGTCGTACGGACTCGTATGCAGAAATTACCAGCACAGCTTTGAAATGTATATGTGCCTCTTACGATTATGCGCACATCGCATCTGCGGTACTTACAAACATTTCCTGATGTATTTTACCTGATACAACATATTTACCAAACTCCGATCTCACTGCTTCGGCAAGGCCCGGGACGGTCGTGGACTGCTTCGGTCTTTGGCTCACACTCTGGATACTAGTCGGCCGCGTGACTGCTTCTGCTGGGCTGGGCAAGCTACTAATTCTTTGAAATATGTCGAAACGGAACTACGGCCGGCTTCTCCCTCCTTTCCGAATCCCTCTCGAACGACTTATATGCGCGCGCCGTTTTGTGGACTCTGTCGATTTCGATACAAAGTATACTTTCACAGAATAATTACCCAGCTCGTAAAATCCTTCGTGCTGTGACGTCAGCTCGGTGCGTGCGTCTCTGTCTCGACTCAACTGTACTGGGTGGCTTCTATCGTGACGTCAGCTCGGTATCGTATGCTCTTGGCTCGACTGGACTGCTGGCTCGGGCTGCTCTCGGAGGACTGCTATGTCTCGTCGGCGTTTGAATATCGCCCAGCTTGCTTGTTGAGAATGTTTTCTCGAGAGACGATAGCCGGCGCAGGGGATACTCGTGCGTGCTATGTCCTCAAGACATGCACTTCAATGTCGCTACCTCACGTTTTTGAACGTTGGAAAAAAAATCGTGAGGTAGCGACATTAAAGTGCATCTCTTGAGGAGCACGTAGCCACGAGCGCGCTTCATTCAATTTGTTAAAACTTTTGATCTAATTGATAAAATTAAGCTAACAAAAATTCAAATGAATGAAGGAGAAAGTGGCTAACAGAATGTCTTGTTTTCAAATGTAAAAAAATTAATAGGAAAAGTACATATATGAAGTTACGTCAAAGTAGAATTTTCTATAAAATCAATTAAAGATCTGCCATTTTTTGAACTTTCAAGCTAAACATCTGAAATTTGTACAGTTTGGTCCCAAAATGACACTTGAGAAGGTGTGCAAATGAAAAAAGATCATAAAATTTTATTTCAAAAAATACAGTCGTCAAAATATTGAATAATTTCAAGAAATGAATGAATGAATTTAGGACATGCTTCAAAAACCAAAAACTCTAGTTTAAAATTGATATCAAGATTTTTCAATAGTACTTTCTGAAGCTTGCAATATGTACTTCAAGAAGGTTTGATTAGTTTTATTAAAAAAATTGAATTAATAATAAAATTTCGAAAAAAATAAAGAAATGTTGCTCTAAAATTCGTGAAATTTTTTGTTAAATGAAATTTAATGACGTTTATATAAAATAAAAATAAGTTTACCTAACCAACATATATTTATATTACGATCTCCAACGAGGTATACGCGGCGTATAATATTTTGTTTTCTTTTTCAATATAAGTGTAAATTGTATCAAATATGAAAATATGTTTTTTAGTGAATTGACAAATTGTTCATTTTCATAAATGAGTTCCTGCTTAAAAATTTTGATCAGAATAGAAAGATAAGTTTACTTTTCAATGTACTTTATATTGGATCGAAAATATCATATTTGAATGTTACAGAGAGATTGAACAACAGAGAACACTTGATCGGTAAGTTTAGTGCTCACCTGACGCTCCACGTATACTAGTGGAGTAATATTATATTTTAGCTTTTAGAAGTTGGGGGAGATGGTAACTTTTTACTGTACATTAGTGATGATGTTGGGAACAACATATAAAAAGTTACCAACCGTAAAGTGTGTGCTCAATTAATTATTTAACAAATAAATTGCCCAATTACATTGTATATTGAATAAAAAAAATAAAAAAAATAAATAATAATGCCACTCGCAAAAATGGAAAATTTTACATCAAAAAGATCAATAAAATTCTTCTTTAAAATGAAAACTGTAAGCTGCAGAATTTTTTTGCTAACGTGCGAAAAAAATGGTTGGCGGCGACTCTGAAGTGCAGCGCTGGAGGAACACGCAGCCACGAGCGCTTTACACTAAATTTGTTATAACTTTTGATCTATTTGATTAAATTAACATAACCAAAATTTAACTGGAAGAAGAAAAATGCAACTAACGAAAAGTCATGTTTTTGAAAGTGAAAAAGTGTGTATGGGAATAGTACGTAAATGAAATTACGTCAAAGTAGAATTCTGTCTAAAATCTTTTTTTTTTCAAGATAAACATTTGAAATTTCCACAAATTACTCTCCAAATGACAAATAAAAAAAGGACAATTGAAAAAAAATCGAAAAATACAGAGCTCAAAATATTGAATAATTTAAAAAAATTACAAATTTGAATTTTGAGGCCATGCTTCAAAAACTCTAGTTTGAGATGTGATATTGAATATGGGATATAACGAAATTCGTTGAGATGAGGCCACATTCTTCAACCGAATGAAACAAAAATACTTCTCATGAATACTTCGGCTAATTTCGAAAATGGTCCAATAGTCTCAAAATGGCAGCTGTTGAAATATCTAAAAAAAAATCGCAATATTTCATTTCTCCATACCCAATATCGGCAAATTATAAGTTGTTTGATAGAGCTTCATTAGCTCCACAACTTTTACTCGAAATTTTTTTCTCCGGGATGTACACATAAATAAGAAATAGGCAGCTGTAAATTATCATTCATGAAATCTACCTTTAGGACTGGACGCGCCATCGCTTTTCCAATGTCATATTCTGGTTCAGCGACCTCAAAAACCCCTATAGCATCAATTCAGGTGAAATTTTACTAAAAAATTGTTTTTCATTGTTTAAACAATTAATAAACAAGCAGCGCTCGAATATAAGTTTATAACTTTTTTCTGCAAGCAATTTAGGAAAATCTGGAGTCCTTCAGGATTCCAAAATAATGCATGATTTCAAGCTATTTTTACTCCGCTATATGAAGGTAATTTGAGTTCTTGCGATAAAATAGTCGTGTTGTCTGCCAAAATAGTGAACCACCTCTTAATTTGTCCAAAAGCTGAGAGGTCGTTTCACTCAGATAGGATTCGAACCAATTGAAGCTCCGTCCTCTGAAGCTGTAGAGATGAAGCTTATGTAACAACAGTCAAAAGCTTTATATATGTCGCAAAACACTTCCTTCAGACTAGAATATAGATTTTTCAGAATGCGAAAGAGATTGCATCTCCCGTACTTTTATTGGTTTGAAAGCTAAATTAAGTAATTGTATGTAATTTACAGCACTCCATAAAATCATCATCCACTCCATCATAAGATTTTTATCATGAGCAAACATGGACAGAAATACATGAGTACCATCTCGGTGGAGCCGTATCAATGAAAAATCAACCATACAAAATAAATTGATACGGTTCATGATTAGAATTATTTCGGAACACCTCTCGAAAATTTTATACAACACTGACATAAGTACATGGAATAATTTGCTCTAAAATATGTTACATCGATCGATCAACCTCAAAATATTTCACAACGAATTGACCTTAAAGGCGACAAAAGCACAATCACAGAACGGATCAGAGACACAAATCACAAAAATACCCTGTGTGGTCTGTTATTGCAGTTTACTGAATTATGACAAGAAACGACGTCGGCGCCATCTGAAACTTCAGGTAACTCCTTGTATTAAGTGGGCTGGTGTCCCCCAGTTTGTCCCAATATTTCACAGGTATAAGTGAATACACCATGGATTTCAGACATCTTAATTACAACTAATCATAGGCTCACCTGAATCAATTCAGAGGTTGGTTCAACTCCCATCAACTTGCTAGTGCACCTCAGCAAAGTTATAAACAATTGAAGATGAAAAAAAATGGCATTTTGTTTTTTGCCAATATTCCATAAACTTTTAATATTTAAGAAATTTCAAAACAAGATTCTGAAAGAGGAGGAAATTTCCAATAAAAAACTCTCTCTCGGAACTCTATCTGCATTATTTATAATCTTAATTTAACGCTGAAAATGGGTCTCCGAGCGACATTTTTAGGTTGCGCGCGCGGCGTCAAAAGCGAGTACGACACATTAATTAATTTAAGGTATTAAATTTTTTTTTTTTAATTTGAAAAAATTATGGTGTAATCGGTACACAGTAAATAATTTATTCCCCTTGGCAATTTTACTAAACGTTGATTTTTCAACTAGTTAAACGATTGTTAACTAACAACATTTTCTCGAACTTCTGTCTTAATTGTAAATTAAAAAAAATGTTTAAATAATTGTCGTAATTTTTTTTTGCTTCGTAGAGCCTTTCTTATATACATACTCAACAAGATCACGCCATAAAAATTTAAAAAATATTCATACTTTGTTTATAATAATTTTTGTACTTGAACAAAAACTAAATAATCCAAGTAATGCTGTAATATTTTTTTTTCATCATCATATTGTGCTTTTTATAATACAAGATATAAATTGATTTGCATTTGCTGATGAATTTTTTATAAACAAATTGATTATTTCAATATTTTCGAGAATTTTTTCTTCACAACTTCATTATATTACAAATTTTTTTAAAAAAAAATTTATAATCGTTTTTTTTATATTTCTATTGTTTAAATAATCAGTTAAGAGATTTTTTTTCTTTCTAAAAATCATAATTGACAGTCCTCTATAGAGTAACAAAAAAATATTTTTTTATCAAAATTCCATTATTAGATTTTTTTTCTGAAACTTCTGAAATTTACAAAAAAACCATATATAACAAAGTATAGAAAACAATTTTTTTCAATTCTTCATTGTATTTGGGAATTGGAATTGGGAAAATTGGGTTTTTTTTTTTTTATAATTTGTTATATATGGTTGTTTTTGTAAATTTTAGAAGTTTCAGAAAAATATCTAACAAAGTTAAAAATTTGTTTATAACAAATTGGTGAGTTAATAAGCAATGAAATTGTTGATAAAAAAAATTTTTGCTATTTTATAGAGGACTGTCAATTAAGATTTTCAGGAAAAAAATAATTTCTCAACTAATTATTTGAACAATAGAAATAAAAAAAAAATTATAAACAATTAAAAATTGTTGTTAAGGAAAATTATTTCTCTCAAAAATTGTAGCATTTGTAATATAATGAAGTTGTGAAAAAAAAAATTTAAAAATATTGAAATAATCAATTTGTATATAAAAAATGTATTAACAAATGGCGGAATTTTTTTTTTTTGCAAATCAATTTATAGCTTGTATCAATAAAAAAACGATAATATCACGATTGAAAATAAAATATTTTTTTTAACATTACTTGAGTTTTTTTGTTTTTGTTTAAGTACAAAAATTATTATAAACAAAGTATGAATATTTTTTCAACTTTTATGGCGTGATCTTGTCAAGTATGTATATAAGAAAGGCTCTACGAAGCGAAAATTTTTTACGACAATTATTTAAACATTTTTTTTCATTTACAATTGAGACAAAAGTTCGGGAAATTTTTTTTAGTTAACAATCGTTTAACATGTTGAAAAATTAATTTTAAGTGAAATTCCCAACGGTAAAGAATTATTTATAGTGTTCCAAATACACCATAATTTTTTCAAATTTAAATATATCGTACTCGCTTTTGACGCCGCGCGCGCAACCTAAAAATGTCGCTCGGAGACCCATTTTCAGCATTAAATTAAAATTATAAATAATGGAGATAGAGTTCCGAAAGCCTGTAGTTTTTTTTTGGAAATTTCCTCCTCTTTTTTTGAAATTCCTTAAATATCAATTGTTTATGAAATAGTGGCAAAAAACGAAATGCCATTTTTTTTTCATCTTCAATTGTTTATAACTTTTGCAGTTTTTTATGTGCTAATACCCGCTTTTGGCACATTTTTCTAGGCGTTATTCCGGATCCAATGAGCTATCACACATAATTTTAAGACCATTTTCAACTTGTCGAGTAGACTACTCTGCAACTGAAGTAATGATGAGTCTTTTGTGTTGACACTTCCATACTTCGTGATAATTCATTAACTTTTTCTCATTTCCTTGGAAGGCCTTGGCGTATCATTCAATGATTCTTCTGCGTTTCCATTCTCTTGTAATATGTAACTGTTTCATGTCCTACCGATAAGGGCTGAGGAACTTTACGAAAAACAGGATTCGTTTCCGTCTGCATAGTATCTAGGAAATCCTGCTCCCATTGTTTGAGCTTTATGGGCTTATTACCTGTTGCAGTATTGTCAGTTTCTTCTTTATACTTGTTCTCATATTGTTTAGTGTTTTTGAAAGCTGATCGACTCCCACTTTCTTCCTCAGCTTTTTTTTCCATGTCTTCTTCTTTGCATCTAGCCTTGATGATATTTTTGACTTTTCTAGAAGAACAGGATTTTAACGAATGAATTTTACAAACAAGCTCCTATCTAACTGCTTCTCCAGTAGGGAGTTATCCTCTTCATCCAATGACATCTCAGTAAAACGCGAAAAACACAACACCCCAACTTGAGATTTGTATATGTTGAATGCTACTTGTTCAGATTTGTTATTGAAGTGGGTGATAGATAAGGTGAAATGTGAGAGCGTGAGCATCGTGTCATGGCCTTCTGTCCCATGAGCACACTCAGCATTAACTAGGGTTAGTTACTATTACCTATCTAGTATTTACTTAGAATATCATGATATTACCAAGTATTTACTACCTACCACAAGCCAATTGTTATTCACCTCCATTTCAGAAAATTTTAAAACTAGCTAGTTGTAACTAACTAATATTTACTTGTTTCAATCAGTTCACCCATTATGTGTGCCAAGTTTCAACAGAATCTGTTCACAGGGTCTACCCTTCGGGATGTATTTTTTTTCCAATTCAAATGGGACCACCTTTCAAGCATACCCTAAACAACAGAACATGAATAATCTAATTCGGATAACCCAGTACAAAGTTATGCGAGCTAGAATCGGTTAAGAAGCACAAATTCAGTCGGTGAACCAACAATCATCCCCCATTTTCCTACCCTTAGGAACGGTTTTTTCAAATCCAAATGGGGCCAACTTCGAGGTATACCTTATCCATTGAAAAAAAAATCTAAATCGGACAACTCTGTAAAAAGTTATGCGTAGTCATACTAAAAAAAATATACGCGTCGACTAGAGAACCTCCTCCTTCTTTTCGTAGGTTGAAAATTCAGAGTGATCATTCATAATGAATTTTTGTAAATATATAAAAAAGTGCTGACAACTGCCTACATAAAGTCTTCCGTAAATAATACAATTAACGATCACTGAAATATACCTTCACTGTCCCAAAGTGATAAAATCATATCTTTTTATTTTTATTCGATTTTGTGTTTCAATTCCTATGACTATGTCAAATTTGGAACGCTGAAGGTGTTCAGGAATTCCGGGTTTTCTGATTCTTATCTGAAGTTATTCACATTCTCAAAACGGGCAATATAAATGCCTCACTGAGTAACTCTGCGAAGGGCTTTGAAATCTGTATGTTTGATAAAATATCTCCAAAGGTAAATAACAAAATAATTCCTGAAATACGTGCCTTCATAGCATAAGGATCTACTATTACTAATTTTGTATTTGCTCACAAAACGAGTTATGCATTAGATAATCAGCTACAGGTAGTCACAGTATATTCAGATTCCTCGGAGGCTTTCGACAAGTTTGACCACCCTACTCATCTTCAAACTCGAGAAAATTGGTTTTAATGTCAACCTTTCTCAACGAATGTTATAGAGTCACCTAACGACTATCAAAATTACAAAATGATTTGGATGAATTAGCTCACTAATTTTCCTCAAACAGTTTACCTCTCAATGTAAACAAATGTGAATAGTTTACCCTCTCAAAGAAACATAACACCTCTGACTATAATCATTCAATTCACAATTGCTCAATAGAAAGTAATGAGAGTTGTATAGACTTGGGAATATATCTTTACACAAAACTTTCACATAGAAAAAAGTGTTTTCATCTACAAATTCGTGGATAATTTTATCGATTCATCAAGGCTACTTTTCGAACTGAATTTTTTTGTTCCAACAATTAGTAGTAGAAATGAACAATGTTTCAACTTACCTACACCAATACCCAACATATTATGTGAATTTCCACTATTTGCAATGTGTAGTACCTTCAATCAAGTTTGCCATGAAGTAGACCTTTATTCAATACCAGAGCCGCATTTATTTCAATAGACAATTCATTTGAAGATGGAAAACGTCCACGACGATGATGACATCATGAAAGAAATGGATCTGCACTACTTGTTGCTTTAAAAATTCAAAGTGTCAATGAACATTACAAAAATCATACCCGATTGAGTCCAACAGAATATTGTATTATTTGGCTTCGACCCAAAATTCAAAAAAACTAATACCAACTGCAGAGAAGCAATTTCAGTACAAGACAAAAAATATGAATGATCAGTATTGAATATATTGACATTCAGTTGCTTTCCTCTTAGCGTTATAATAAAATTATCTTTTTATTTACAACCATGTATATAATGTTGACATTTCAGATTTTTTAAAAGTTATAAAGAAACATATTTCTAACTTTAACATTCATCCAGGTGGAAAGTGACATTTACCCGGGTAGAAAGTAATCACTTTCCACACGGGAAAATGTCACTTTCCACCCAATATCAACATTAATTGAATAACCAATTTTTTTTTGTTTCCTAATGATACGAGATACAATCCAACCCGGGAGCTAAACCTAAATCCGACTCGTTTTTCAATTAATTAAAAGAAATGCTCAACTTTGAAAAAACAAAAAGAAAAAGTTTCCGTCACACCGGGGATCAATCAAATCAATAGTAATTTACGTAACAAGTTCCGAAAGTGATATTTTATGGGATGAGTAGGAACTTTCCATAGGCGAGTCCCGTGAAATCACTTTTGGATCGTGTTACGTACAATATTTTTTCTGTAGGCGTTTTGTTTGTTATAAAGGATATTGATGGAAAATAACGTATGAACTCTATACAGACAATTACATATAACAATCACTCTTATGATTACATTACTTATGAATATTAATTACACAATTATGACAATTACTTATATTACTATTATTAGGGATATTAACAGAAGTTACTAGTTTTCGAGATATTAATTTTGTTACGGCCCTTTTCAATCTGTGAAGCTATGTGAATTTTGTTTCTTGAAGAATTTTCTATGTATCCCTCTGCTACATTGGTTGATTTATCCTCCGTGTCTCTTCAAGTTGGTTATACTAACACCACTTTCAGCGAGTAAAGTGGCTGAGCTCCTGCGTAAACAGTGCCCGGGGTATTCTTTGGGATTAGGTAATTTAAGAAATTTAGTAATTGTGCAGGTGATTTTTCCAAAAGTGTGAATAGTACATTTTCCGTTTTTATAATAAACAAATTATCTACGATGTGGTGTGTTTGCTTGACGTAATGACAAATATTTTCTTTTATGAAGAAGAAAAACACGAAGACGTCTCCACAATATAATATTAACAATCGATTAGATCAATACCATCGATTAGATGAACATGTTTCGAACCTCTATAGGTTCATCATCAGCATATATAAAAGTATTCTACAATAAAAGAAGAACAAAGAATTAGTTACATGGGTGATGTGATACAATAAGTGCTACTTACATGGAGATGAAAAAATTATTTTGTAGGTTAATGTTATAAAATTATTCAATTCCAATGTTCATAACGTAGACCATATAGAAAGTTGGGATTTCCTTTTCAAGGCCGATGCAAAATGAATCGGCTAAAGTATTCAGCCCTCCCAAATTTAAATATGGGACACAGCCCTTGAAAAGGAAATCCCAACTTTCCATATGGTCTACGTTATGAACATTGTAATCAAATAATTTTATAACATTAACCTACAAAATAATTTTTTCATCTCCATGTAAGTAGCACTTATTGTATCACATCACCCATGTAACTAATTCTTTGTTCTTCTTTTATTGTAGAATACTTTTATATATGCTGATGATGAACCTATAGAGGTTCGAAACATGTTCACCTAATCGATGGTATTGATCTAATCGATTGTTAATATTATATTGTGGAGACGACTTCGTGTTTTTCTTCTTCATAAAATTATACCACTCCACTTCGAGATACAATGGACTTCTACCACAGGTTAAATATTTTCTGTATAAAGAAAAATTATTTTCTCCGATGACGACAAAGGTTCTATCCATATTCGTTTTAGAATTAGGAATTTCAATCACTCATATAGTTGTCTTATCTTCTATTCCATCCAAATTCATTTTACAAAGCTCTTCACAACGACAAGCGCCTGCCAAACCAATTATTAATGCAATCTAAAATTTAAAAAAATTAATCATAAGGAAGAAGAGGAATAACATTTAATTATATTACCTTTGTCATCAGATAGATATTATCTCCAGCTTCTGATAGGAAGTGATCTATTTCTTCTTTATTCAATACTTTTTTGGTTTATAGCCAATATATTTTCTTTTAAGGAAAGCAATAACTTTGGGATAGCGGCTTATATCTAAATTATTTTCAATATTAATTGTGGACTCAAGCATCGAGTAATTGCTCAAGATGCTTGATGGCTTCAAGATTTCAGATTTCTTCATTAAATATACAAGAATCATTTGTTCATTTATAGTATGCACATTTTTATCATTGCTCCATTTTTGAAATAAATTTTAGACCAATTCATACCTCTCTCTTGACTTTACCGGCAATAATTCATAAGTGGGAACTTTTGCGGATACACTAATTCCATGTGGAATCATTTCAGCCCCACTTTCACTACTGATTTCCATTTTTTTGATATGAATACGAAAAAACACACATCAATGTTACATGACAAGCGCTGTCATAATAAAATACAAAGTTCATGTTATTGTCCGAGCCGCCTACATAGACACCCAAAATCGTCCCGAAAATAACAAGAATCGTCCCGAAAGTAAAGAAATCGTTTCGAAAGTGGAGAAAATCGTCCCGAATATAGCTATTTTCGGTACCATTTGTGTAAAGTGATACTTTCGATTTAATAAATCATACCGAAAATTTTATTTTCGAGAGGGCTGCAGAAATAAATATTTATTTTCTACTAAATACACATGTGTCGAAATAATCCCAATATATACAACTTAAAAATGATAAAATACATTTGGTTCTTCCTGAAGTCTTAGGGAATGGACCATCTGGCTGGCTGTCCTAGGGCGGGAGCGAACGGCATGGCCTTGCTGATGGTAGCAATTATTTGGCACATGCCAGGAGTAAGATTTGTACTATATTCTGTTTCTGAGATCCCTCCCGCTTTTGTTTATGAATCTTTTTACACGTTGGGTCGATTCCAAAACTCCACCGGGGATCGAACCCGGGCCGCCCGCTTCATAACCCAAAACGTAACCATTGAGGTACTACGAGCCTCGTACCGGTATTTGTAGAAACCAGCATTGAAACATACGTATATTCATCACAAAAAGGTCATTTGCATTTAGAAGGTATGTGTCAATGAAATAGTACACAAACCTCGCTAAAAAGTTTCATGCTGTCTCGAGAAATGGTTCACCCCGGCACTACGCGCCTCGGCTAACCATTCTTTTTTCTCGACAAGAATGAAACACTTTCCACCTTGGTGTGTAATATACTATTCCCAGTTCCAACACTTTTATTCTCTTTTTCTTCCTCCCTTCTCACAATACATTTATTATTTTTCGTTCACACTCATCCCTTGATGAAGGTACCCATTGCCGTACCTTTTTCCTGCCAAGCATCTAATTTCAAATGTTTTCAATAGTATCCCTGGTTTTTTGGATTACTAGTTTCTCTCTCCACATTTCGATTAAATCGAGAATTTTTACTTAGGCCCACTCTGACATTTCGTCGAGGATTGTTACTGCAACACGTACCCACCCACGTACTAACCACATAGACGTCCACGAACCAACTATGAATCTCTTCTTTGTGTTCGCGTCAGTGCTGCTGTTTCCTTAATGACAGATTAAACCTGATTTGAAAAAAAAAATGTTCTACATCGGGGAAAATTGTACCCTTTTACGATTGACTTTAAAAAATTCATTTGACATTTCGGGACTCCACATAGTTGGAGAGAGAGAGAGCACTCATTTAGCTCATATCATGTTGGCAACATTGAAAATCAAAGAAATCGCACTGAGCAACGATGACTTTCCATTGTGCGAAAAATATACAAGCAAATTCTATAGGCTTTTTCACGACACTTTACGCGCAAGCGCATCCGCCACGTTAAAAAATCAGGTGATATGAAAATTTCGGACACTAACTTTCTTGCTTGTTTTTTTAGGGTGTCTACTACGGACAATACTCCAGTACCGGGGATTATAGCGCATATTAACAGGTTATACTCGTATAAAGTGTCTGAACAATATGGCACACGTTTGGGACAGAACACAATAACAGAACGTTCATTGATATTGTTTCTTATAACTGTCAAATTCTTTTCAAAATAATTGTCAATTGTCGACGTATCTCTGCGAAGATTTCACAGTTTACATGCGACGTTCCTTTTTTGTCAGAATACGAGTATCTAGCATATGTAGTATTCTGATTGGAGGGAAATTCAAATTGTATTGAAATTTATGGAATTGTACTAACAAAATTCACAGGAAAACTGAATTTGTACCAAAATTCATGTATTTGTACTAGCATACTAAATCGGTGTGAATTATACTAAAAAAGTACAATTGTACTAAAAACGACAGCACTGGTTCGCGGCAAAGACCGACATTTGGCGGTTCGCTGGGAACCGTTCGAAGTGCGTTTACGAACACGTCTACATTATGAATTTTGGTTGCTGCAATCGTTGCAGTTGCAGTTACAGCTCACCAGTGATTACTCGCCTTGAGGAGTCGAATTTTAAATGTAAATATTTGAGACATGTATTCAAAGGTTGCAATTATATTCGGATTTTTTGGAGCATGTTGGTGTAGAGAATTATATGATATGGCCATTGAGAATATCTAAAATCATGTATTACAGAATACATCCGAAACATGGAGAAGTAGTTAAATTCAATGTTTGAACTTATTTTTGAGTCAAGAAACGAAAATTGTATAACTCAATTCGTGAGGAAAGGTACGAGGTATGATGCAATCCCAAGATCTTACATATTTTATTCGGTAACGAAAAGACTGCCACTATTTCGAATCACAAATAATTTTCGGAACATCATTCTCCAGAATTGAGGAATAATGTTTATTAACATTGACTTCACATTATAAGCGAAACACTGTGTAATTAACACCAATGGAACATTTGCTATTTCAACTGAACCGAAGTGTAAAACTAAACCAGAATTTCTTACATAACGAATATTTACGATGCTTATCGGATGCATCAAAGCAGGCGCCTTCATTCAAGTATCTCATTGCGCAAAACGCAATGATGAGTATAATCTTTGATTCAGCAGACACCTCTAACATCAGCGAAGTCAAACCATTAACATTTATTCAATGATAGGCCAGTTGCTTAAAGCCAATTAAGGAAGAATTGCCCGTTAAAAAGCGACTATTATGTATTATTGCCCTTTGTTTCGTTCGAGGAGCGGCAATCCCAGTACAAAATCGGATTTGTGTTACTATTCTCTTGCTCAATTTTCACCATATCCACAACTAAGGGAAATCCATTCGACAAATTCCAATATGTTCTGAACAAAAACAGAATATTGGAACTGCCAATTATTTTAAAAATGAAAAACTGAAGAAATGTGTTTCTAGGACAAAAAAAACAACAAATATTGGACATCTATAATATGGACAGCCAACTAAAAAATAGTATGGCGTGAGTTCATTGTAGATGGCGCCACTCCTATACAACATGAACAAACTCAGTAGCTTACGTTATTCATTTTGGAATCGAAAATTAGGCTGATGTAATTTCCAAAGATATTGATTGTAACTCGTCCACCAGTGAGAATGTGAAGGTTGGAACGATGAATCATATGAACTGACCATTATGTTTCTCCAGTCCTTCGAATTCAACCAGATCATTCGAATGTTCATATTATTGTTTCAGTAACGAATTGCGGGTGGCATTTATTCCTAAGTGACCACACCTGAGGATTGGGCAGATTGAAACCTCAGTGACAAAATAACTTCCTTTCGTTACCATAACTAATAATTTTCTAGTTTTCCGTTTTCTTGGAAATGGCTCCACAATGCGAGTCAAGACGTCGACATCCTCAAATTTCCAGGCGCGGTTCACTTCAATAGCCCGCTTTTAGAATAGAATAGAAAAGTATTCATACTGAGCAACAAAAAGAGTGATTTTCACTTACATGAAGCACAGTTCTTTAAAGTTCCTCAACCATAATATTCACTGAATACAATAATAATACAGTTAAGAACAATGAAGAATTCACAGTTTTTTAAAGTCACGTAAAACATAATATTCATTAGATACAATATAATTCCAATATAGAATGAAATGACCAGAATAGATTCAGATACATTTGAGCATTCGAAGGAGTTGTTTGAATTCTAATAATTGGCTGGAATAAAATATGAATAATGGCCAGACCTTGTGTTCTCTGAAGAAAATAGTTCTTAATAATCGTTTCTGGATTTTTCTATTGTATCGGAATATAAAAAAAGGATTCCACATGACACATCCATATTCCAGCTTGGAGCGAACAATGGAGTTGAAAAGTAACAAACAAGAATCGTGATTGAATTCACGGCTAGATCTTCAAACAAAACTCAATTTTCCAGAACATTCTATGTGCCCAGAGAAACTGAAACACCAGAGAAAAAGATCCCGAGATCTTTCATCTCATTCATTCTCTGCAAATACGTGCCACTAATGGAATAGTCGTTGATAGTTGGTGGTTATAATATTAGTGAACAACATAAAAATTCTGATTATTATCATTTTTACGGAAAGTTTTTGACCAATGTAAAAAGTTTTTGAAACAGATCCCCGAACTATACGTAGTGAAGAGAGATAAAGGCATTGTGAGAGTAATAATGTTCAAAGATGACTATATCGCCAAAAGTTTAGGAATACTAAATGACAGAAAATATTATAAAAAATTAAATAACAACCCTGTCAACACGTTAAAACAGAAGGCAAACATATAACTTTCTAAGATTAAAAAAGATAATATGAATGATGAAAGCACAGCCAAAACACTAACGATTTACAATGCAGTTTCACCCAGAATTTATTTCTTGCCCAAAGTACATAAACCTTATCTTTCCATGAGACCGATTGTCTCGTCCATCAATTCTCCTAACAGTGAATCAGCAAAATGGTTAGCCAATATATTAAGCATGTCATATAACACTGACAATGAATTTTATGTCAAAGACTCGTTATCTTTTACCAATTTTATTAATAATTATAAACTCCCCGAGGGCTATATACTAGTAAGTTTCGATGTGGTGTCACTGTTCACTAATTTACATCTCCCTGTCATAATGACAAGTCTGCGAAAACATTGGGGCGTGATCTCTCAACATAGTATGCTTGATTTCCATACTTTCAAATCCGTTTTAGAATATCTCTTTGACTCCAATGTGTTAATTTTCAATGATACTTGCTACAAACAAATTTTTGGCACCCCCATGGGGTCAACATTATATCCCATTCTTGGGAATTTTGGATGACCTCATTACCAGCGTCAAGGACAGAATGCCTTCTAATATACCTTTTATTAAACGCTATGTGGATGATCTGATTTTATCTGATCCCCTCGGTAAAACCGAAGAGGAATTAACCCTCTTTAACGGTTACAACGGAGACCTGCAATTCACAGCAGAGGAAGAATGCAATAACAACATCCCGTTTCTTGACATGAGGGTCTGTAGAAGCACCGAAAACATCATTCACACAACTATAATTCTTACCATCCGACTAAAAAATGAAAATAAACTCAGTTCTTGCCATGAGGAACAGAATCACAAATTCAACACATCCTCTTTTCAGAATTGAATGTTTAAATGAATTAAAAGGGTATCCTCCTTGAAAATTGACATCCTTCAAAACTCATAAGGAAATTGTTATACAGCTCTTTCCGTTTGAATGGAACAGCCATTGTTGAAAACTTGTCAAATAATGATAATAACATTTCAAATAATACTAATCCAATTTTAACATTAGAAGGAAACCAAGAAAATGATGAGGTACCTCCCAACAATATCACTGCTTCTTTTTTCTGTTCGTTACAATATTTCTAATCGTTAACACCTAAGCTTGTAAATGTCTTTAAAGATGAGAATATCAAAATTGCCCAACGCCTCGTCACTACTACTAATAGTCTTTTCTCTAAAACTAAAGCTAAATTGAAACCTTTGGAACGATCAAATGTTGTTTACAAAATTCTTCGTCAGACTTGTGACAAAACGTATATTGGTCAAACATCAAGAAATTTGTCTGGACGCCTATCGTCCCATAAAAGTGATTGGAATACGAATAAATTAACTTGTGCACTGGCTGAGCATGTCATCTCCAGTAAACACATCATGGATTACAACCAGGTTGAAGTACTTTGCACAGAGAAGAACTTACATTAAAGGTTATTTGAAGAAATATTTCTCATCAAGAATGTTACCAACAGTATGAACAAAAAAACAGACCTGAACAATTTGAGCAATATTTACAATAACATTTTGAAACTAGAACTTTTCCTACAAATTCCCATAATAATGATAAGCGAAACTCAACATAAATCAAAATTTGGATTTCCCTCCAAGTTTAGGTTGGTACTACTGACTCTGTTTCACCCTGACTCACAAAGCTGATAAGCTGAGTTCAACCTCTTTCAATAACATAATTGAGCACATGATTGATGAGGTTTTTAGTATTTGTGTTGTTGTTTGTTGTGTACCAGCAATGTTGTCAAAGTGTTGATGTTCAATAATTGTCAGTTTTTCGTTTGACGTTGACTTTCATTATAAACCTCACATTTTAGTAAAAACAAAACAAAAAAAACTCCAGGAGGTGAATTCTCACAATATTCTAATATGAATTGTTCAAATAAATATATATATCCGGAAACGCTTCGTTTCCAAGATACATGATGTTTTATTTTCATTTTCGTTTTTTTTAAATAACTTTCGAAATACTGACCCGAACGGAAATTCGTATTGAGAGGTTTTTTGAGGTGTCAAATTCGAGCCGGATGTTATTATTGCTCCTACTCGTAGGGGGCGCCACCTACACGTCTTTTTTTTGAAGATCCATTACTTTTTAGAGCGTACTTCTAGCACATTTTTCAGTAAAAAAATCAATTCCTCTATCATATCTACGTAAGTCGCTATAAGCAACCGTTTTCTAGATATTTGGACTTGGAAATTTCAAGTCGATTATTTGATAATCGATGGGTGTTGAAGTTAATAGCATTATTTTGCATTTTTCACAAGAATGCTTAGGAAATGAATTTGACGTTTAAGTAAGTAGTTTTGTTTTTTTGTAGGGGGCGCCTACTATTTATTTTTACTCGTTTGAAATAGTTTTTTTTGTATCAAGGGTGCAAAATCTGTATTTGTTTCAATGAAATTTGCAAGAAATATCAACATTTTATTTCAAGAAATTTTGAATATGTAGAATAAAATTAAAAAAAATAACTAAAACTAAATTGTATTCAAATAAATTGTTCAAAGTGTCCACCTTCAGCGAAGATACAGGCATTCAGTCTTCTAGTCATTCAATCTCGTACCCTTTCAAAAATTATTGGTGTGTTTCTTATCGTTTCACAGGCGTCTACTATTCGGTTTCTCAGATCTTCCCCGTTCGCTACTGGAGTTTTATAAACTAGTGACTTCAAATGTCCCCAAAAATAAAAATCTAGCGGGTTTAGATGTGGGGACTTTGGTGCCCACGCCTGGTTAGGTTCTTCTACACCCCTACCGATCCATCGATTTGGATAGACAGTGTTAAGGAATTCCCTGGCTACAACGCTAAAATTGGCTGGAGCCACATCATGCATAAACCGCATGCGGTTACGAATTTTCAATGGTACATTCTGAAGTAGTCCCGGCAATTCATTTTCTAAAAAGTCTCTGTAAGTTGCGCCATTCAGTCGGAACGAAAGAAAGAAAGGACCTATCAAGTAATTATCAATTATTGCCGCCCATACATTTACAGAAAATTGATACTGATAATGTATTTCACTAACTGCGTGCGGATTTTCCAGAGCCCAAACATGGTTGTTATGAAAGGTTGTAATAGCATTCCGGGAGAAGTTTGCCTCGTCCGTGAAGAGTACATATCTTAAAAATTGAGGATTTTCAGCCAATTTTCTCAAAAGCCACTGACACATAGTAATGCGTTGGGGAAAGTCTCGTGACAAAAGAGCTTGTACCCTTTGAATATGGTATGGATAAAATTTTTGATCGTGGATAATTCTCCAAACTGTGGACTAAGTAGAATTGAGAGCTTCAGCAATTATTCTTGTACTTGTTTCTGGATTCTCCTCGAGAGCGTTCAAAACAGCTTTTTCCAATTCTGTGGTTCGGACTGCTCGTGGCCTTCCAATAATATCAGCTGCCAAACGACGGTGGAGACTGGCAAATGTTGGAGATAAAGGCAGTACTCGATTAGGAAATCGCTCTTGGTAAATACGTCTTGCTTCGCGCGCATTGCCATCCGCAAATCCACAAACGATATGTATATCGGCTACATGAGCCTTATTGTTTAAATAATCAATTTTTTCAAAATTAGTTTTCCAAAACTTACAGAAACTTTAACAAAACAACAAAACGTTTAACTGTCACATAATATGTAATTACCAAAACTACCTACTTAAACGTTAAATTCATTTCCTAAGTATCCTTGTGAAAAATGCAAAATAATGGTAATAACTTCAACACTCATCGATTATCAAATAATCAACTTGAAATTTTCAAGTCCAAATATCTAGAAAACGTTTGGTTATAGCGACTTGTAAGAAGGGTAGCTTTTTACGTAGATATGATAGACAAATTGACTTTTTTACTGAAAAATGTGCTAGAAGTAAGCTAAAAAAAAATATGAATCTTCAAAAAAGGAAAAGACATGTAGGTGGCGCCCCCTACGAGTAAGAGCAATGATAACATCAGGTTCGAACTCGACACCTCAAAAAACCTCTCAATACCATTTTTCGTTCTATTAAGGTCAGTATTTCAAAAGTTATTTAAAAAAAACGAAAATAAAAATAAAACTTTAACACCTTGTATCTTGGAAACGAAGCGTTTCCGGACGTATATTTATTCGGACAATTCATATTAGAATATTGTGAGGAATCACCTCCTGAAGATTGTCAAAGTACTTTTGAATCACACTGTATATAAATTCCTGAAAACTTTTCCACGACCAAAGAATTACGCATATCCATCGCTTGATTCGTGTTATTATTAAATTTCTCCCGAATCCAATAACTTTTCTAAAAAACCTGTTTTCCCCTTAAAACTTCATTTGGACTATTACAAACAACAAAAAATGTGAGAGATTTTTCTAACAAAAAATGTGTTGTGTTTGATTGGAGTGGAGTGCTAAAATAAAAAAGGTTTTGTTGGGCCACGCCCAGGGATTGAACCCGTGCCCTTGGAACCAAAATTTCTTATAGGGGCCAAATTTTCCAATTTCCGAGCAAGTTTCCTAATTTAGCCAAATCGGTTCAGCCGTTCTCACAGATTGTTAACTGCAGGCACTTGTTGAAAATTTGAAGTTCTTGCGCAGCATTGGATATACATATAAAATAATTGAAATGTACGAAAATTGATGTGAAATAATTTTCATTTTCTTTTTGGTGCTACGAACTTGCTTGTGCTAGTATTTCGTTCAGATATTTAGAATAATGGAATCAGATGCAATAACCAATTGTTTCTCAATATATTTTCAGTTTGTTTCGGTGGAGCAATATGAAGAGAATCGATAAAAGTTATCAACAGTAATAATTGGATTTATTATGGATATGTTAAAATTACTGGCGTTGAGATTTGTATATATTAAAGATGAGTCCAAAACAACTGTAGGCAAGATTTTCGATATCAGTTCGTTTGCTGATGCTGAATTTATCTTGAGTGAGATTTCTTCTATTTTACCGCGTATATATTAGCTCGCTTTTGTGTCTGTTAGTCCGGTACAAATTTTGCAATGGATTTTAAACTAACTTCCCGATGGGCTAGAGATTCAATACTTCTGAAATAGTTCGGAACTGGGCGACAATACAATATTAACTCGTTTTCTTGTTTGTCTGTTTGTTGTCTGTAATAATAATAATAGTACCGAGCAATCGATTTTAAACCAACTTCCCGATGAACCAGAGTTTTGAAACTTCAGACATAGCTCAGAACTGGGTGACAATGCAATATTAACTCGCTTCCGTTCATTCGTCTGTAACAATAATAATTTTGAGCGGCAATCATTTTAAACTAGTTTCCGATGAGCTGATATTAAAAAAGAAAATGTAATATCAACTCGCTTTCTCGTCTCTCTGTTTATTTGTTTGTCTGTGATAATAATCATAATAGTGGTAAGGAAAAATCGATTTTGCACTGACTGAAATAATCTCATCAAAATGTTAAAAATCGATTGCAAAATTTCACACACCCACAAACACACAAGACTAAAAAGTAGAAAATAATTATTTGGATATTTTTTATGTAGCACTAAATTATAAAATAATTTCTCCTAGCCCCATACAGATTTATAACCTCATACATATTCCTTACCCCATACAGATTGTCTTGAAAATTTGTGATTGTGAATTTTTAATACCTATGACAATACTTGTGAGATTTAAAACGAAAAACATGGGGCGCATGCAATAGATAATTGATGCATGAATAAATAGTTCACTACAAACGTCATTGCGCTTCAAATGATGTGAACTGTTGTGTGAGTTTCTCAACGACAGCTACTTCCTACACTCCTAATTTATCTATTGCATGCGCCCCATGTTTTTCGTTTTCAATCTTACAAGTAGATTGTAGATTGTATGGGGGTGATATGGATCTTCAGCCTATCCGTACCTCGACCTATAAGGTCTTTTGTAAATTACCCTTCATCTATTCAAGAGCCGGGACTCCGAGACTCCTTGCGAAGCGTATCAGTTTCCTGGGAGCTAAGTTCCTGATGTCTGATGGCGTTACTAAAATCCCTTCAAGGAACTTAAGCCTTTTGCCGAACAGCGCTTGGCAGTCGCAAAGCAGGTGTTCTGCAGTTTCAGCGCAAAACGGCACAGTTCACTGTCTGATCTATTCATTTTTTCTGGGGTGATACCTCAGAGGACAATGTCTCACGAGTATTTTCATAGTTATTAAAAATTCACAATCATAAATTTTCAAGACAATCTGTATGCGGTAAGGAATCTGTACGGGGTTATAAATCTGTATGGGCCTAGGAGATATTATTTCATACTTTTTAGTCCGTTTTATAAACGTGGTATATTAAAAAAAAAAAAAAAATCTAATCAAATTGATGTAATTTTTCGAGGGTATGATCGGCTAATGCAATTAACCCTTCGAAGTCCGAAGTTGAACATTTTTTGATTTTGTTACAAAAAAGGTCTTTCACTGATATACAATGTGACTTGGTTATACAAAATTTCCGATAGAATTATTTTCCAGTGGGAGATATGATCCGTTACCTTATGGTAACGCTAGTACTTTCATTGAAGGTGAGGTACAAAAATGAATACAAGACTTTTGATGAGTTGAAAAATTATTCATTCTATAGAAATAAAAAAGCAACTACGAATTCAGAATATCTCCATCGATTTTCATGGTGTGTGAAATATCTGATTGCAATCAATGCACGAACCCACGTTGCATTTTAGACCAGAGTCGATAATTTTTTAAACAAAAAAAAATTATAGTAGAATGAAACTCATTGGAAAAGGAAGAGAATATAACAAAAATGAAAGGAAAAATAATTTACGGCGATCTGAGGTCGGGAAGTGGAAGGGGGTGAGTTTTTAAGGGTAAAACACGGTTTATCTCGATTTCCGGCAAAACTATGGAAAAAATTTAGGAAGCAAAGTTGTAGGCAATAAAAAGTTCTACAATTTTTGTATCCGCATTTTTTTCACATAACCCCAAAATTTATGTGAAAAATTCAAATAACCAAGTTTTCGGTTTTTTATTTTTACCTTTTACAAAAAAAAAATAATTTGGTGAAAACTTACTTTTTTATGTCCCAAAAATAGTGAATTTTTTTTTATTTAAAATATTTATTTTTCCACCTAATTTTGACTTAATATCGAAAAAGCACCCTAATTTTCAATCAGAAATTCTCCCGTCAAAATATCAGGTTTTTAAAAAAAGTCGGTGGGCTTTTTGTTTGTTGAAATCTCTACTTTCTGATAGTGTAAAAAAAATATACATTTCTATGGTAAATGTTCTCAGAAAATGCAAAGAAATAACAGGTAGTAAGGCCCAGACCCTCCTAGCCCCTTCCCACTTGAAATACCTTTTGATGGGCTAAAATTTTCCGTAGGTCACTCAGGTATATGAGTTATCTTAAAATGGCAATAAATAGGCATCTACGCATATAATTTAAAGAAGATTCTACAACTTTCTCAAAATATTGTAGATGTCTTATTAAATTCAGATTCGAGTTTTTTTCGTTTTTTTCCATTTTCTGTCATAGTGATGTACTTTTTTTTTATACCATCAGAAAGTAGAGATTCCAACGAACAAAAAGTCCACCGACTTCTTTGAAAAAGCTGATATTTTGACGGGAGAATTTTCGATTGAAAATTAGGGTGCTTTTTCGATATTAATTCAAAATAAGGTGAAAAAATAAATATTTTAAATAAAAAAAATTGCAGTGTGTTCAGAGCATGAAATAGGAGGTTTCCACCAAATTTCGTGAAAAAAAAATTGTTGTAGAAGATAAAAATAAAAAACCAAAAACTTGGTTATTTGAATTTTTCACATGCATTTTGAGGTTATGTGAAAAAAGTTTTTTTCCATAGGACTTGTAGTTTTGCCGAAAATCGAGATAAACCGTTTTTTACCCTTAAAAACTCACCCCCTTCCACTTCTCGACCTCAAATCACCCGTAAATTATTTTTCCTTTCATTTTTGTTATATTCTCTTCCTTTTTCAATAGGTTCCATCCTACTATTATTTTTTTTCACTTTTTACCATTTTCAAAGGCTTCAGCACTGGTCTATTGCTACACATGGTTCTAACACTGGATATACCTACAGCCTTCGCTTGCCCAGCGTTGCCTTTTTTTATTGGGGGTATGGACCAGAAGATGATTCATTCCATCGTATCTTACATCATCAGCCACTCTATTACATGAAATACTGTTTCTATCAGTGGGAGGACGTCCACCAATTTTTGGGAATACGCCATATTTATGCAGATATGTTTGAGCAATGTCTCTATGGAATAATAATTGTTCTGAATGTACACCCATCGATTTTCTTCGTAGAATCCATGCATTAACTATCGCCACATCAATCATCCAAGTAAATATACACCACCACCACTTCTTGCCACGGATTGATATTATGTATCTACCCAAATTATCTTCCATTTGGTCTGTTCCCCCCATAAAATTATTATATTGACCGATAAGATGAGGTCTTGGTACCTGTATCGTCTTCTTCTCACGCTGAGAATAACGTTTTACATTAGATGTTGGTTGTACTCCATATGAAATTGAGGCGGCTGTAACGATACTATTGTCCACCCATCTGGCTAAAATCATATCAACATAGCAATACAGTGATCAAATGTTCCTCTTGATGCTTTTTTGAGTTGTGCCTTCGATTTGAGAGGACACTCTTTTGGAATCCGGTTATCTCTTATTGTGGCTGAATATCCATTAGATCGTAGAAGCTATATACTTGTGAAAATATCATCTAGGTAGAATTTATTGGGCAGATTTTCATTAGGTAGGTCTTGTACCATCACAACAAACGAAGCAGCCGTCTTTCCAAAAGCTCGCTTATCTTTCTCGTTTCCAACAAATCTTCTACCTTGATATACCTCGAAATTTATAAGGTAACCATCCCCCTTTCGTATCCATACTCCAACTTATCACGTATAAATTGTTCACACCCATGGTGCCCAAAATATTTTATCATCGATTCATCATAATCAATATGCTGTTCGGGTACAAAATTTAATAAAGAGTTTTTATTTTCTTCTCAATCATTGATCTAAGTCACCATCACTTATCCGCATCATTTATCTGCGCGTTATCAGCACAATGAAGAAAACAAATTATTTGAAAAAAACGATCACGCCTCATCGCGTTACTGATAGCTAAATTCTTCATAGCGTTTTCAGAAACCCAGTAATATTTTTCTCCATTATACCCACTCACAATCAATATACCAATAAAGCATTTCAGTTCAGCAAGTGTAACTTGGCGTCAGGAAAGTTCATAAACAAAGCATATCTTGGTATTTCTTGGAGCAACAAAGATGTGACTGAATCATCGAAAAATAACTCGAGTAATTCAGTAGCTGACATATTTTTATATTTGGAATAATCGCCGCTAGGAAAGACCTTCTGGATACTGGTCATGTCCCCTGTAATCCATTCGATATTACGTGTATTGCAATTTTCATAAAGAAATGAATTTTCAGTATTCACAATGGCAGGATTCGCGTCAACATTCGCACTGTCAGCGTTTGCAATGTTATCATTTCCAACCCTACCTTGATTCTCTTGTAAGAAATGTTCTGGTGTGTCATTCATATTAGTTTCTGTCACATAATCACTATTTCAAAATAATACTTCTGCTTCAGATCGCAAGCAGTGAAATGATCAGGTATTAATTCGTCTCCTGAATCTTCATCAGTGAGTACATGAGGTTCAGGTGGAGTGATATATATATATATATATATATATATATATATGTATATGACGTATCAGATAGATATAAATATATATATATATATATATATATATATATATCTGATACGTCATTTTCCTCTGTATAGGCCTCGAGGATTAATCCTCCCCTGAAAACAATTCGTTCAAATATCAGGTGAAAGTACTAGCGTTACCATTTAGTAACGCTGTGATATATTGGTATGTTATTCAAAATCAAAAACTCTCATCTGAGTTATTGACAGTGAATAATGTTTCTCCATTTATTATTGATCGTCCAATATGGTTGCATAAGCAAAATAAAGGAAATTGCGGTATTTCTTGCAACTTACGTGAAGCGGATATCCATTATTCTGCCGGGTCAAAGGGAACAGAATGAGTGTATCTCTCAACTGTGCATAAAGCATCAAAACATACGCAGTTTGATGCATATACAGAATTATCCAAGCGCCATCTAAATGTTTAATATGTAAGTTCAATTTTTATGGGCGTTACAAAACTACCTTGTTTCTGTTACCAAATGGTAACGTCAGTGCTTGAAGGGTTAATAGGATTGATTGGTTGTGTATCTCTTTTGTGGTCATTAATGCATTGTTTGAGATATGGTTTTGTTTTACCTGATATGTAATCTTGACATGGAATTTCATATACTATCTTTGTAGTTCCAGACGTGTTTTCATTTTTAGTTTGGAGAAATTTTTTTGTTTATTTTCTGACAGTTACGCGTAAGAGTGTTGGTCAACCTCTCAAAAGGATATTTTACTTTATTTTTCTTTATTGTATTATCGTTTATTGTTTTTGTTATGCGTGTTTGTGGTCTATATTTTTTTCAGTATAAGTTGTTTTATTTACTATTTGATTCTGACGTTTGTTAAAGTAATTATTTCGACCCAAGAATTGTTTTTCCCAATATTTCGAGTCCACGAAACGAAGAGGCGTTCTTGTCATGTCGGACATTATGTTGACATTTCTGAGTAACAATTTTTATTTAATATTTCTGAGAATGTTGGTTTTCTATACCAGTTGGTGCTTATTTTGGTATTAGTTATTTTTATTAATAGTACGTCTGAGAAGAAAACCATTTTATCTTTCTCGTATGGTACAATGGCAGAAATATCGTCTGAAAGTATTTTTAAAATTAGACCGATATTTTTAACACCTTCCGATATAGTTGAATGTGCAAAAATTACTGAAATCGGGTTACGCATACCAAGGCCAGATATTTGTTAATAAAACACACCTTTAAAATGAATATAACTACTATGTATGACAACGTTGATAAGATACTTGTGTTCCATGAAGAGTGGCCAACCACCTAAATACTTCAATTCCTGTGGGAACAGCAATCGTCTTTGAAAGAGGTTTTGGTGTACGGCATAGTTTGGTTCTTCATAATTATTGATGTTGTGAGATCAGTCGGTGTGTTCCTAAATATATATACGTCCTATAATTTCTGTTGAAAATTGATAAAATAGACATATCTGTTATCCATGACGAAGTCGTGTTCTAATATATCTAAAATATATTTTGAAGTATATTTATGGTAGCTCCTGCAAAGCTGAAGATGGGCCTCAGTGGTGTATTTTATGCGCTTCTTGGTAGGGAGTACATTTTATGAATTTATTAGTTATTTTTCTTCAATATTATCTTCTTGGATCTAAATCTAGGATTTCGATAATATATCCCTCTTTCATCACGATGGCCGTTGTGTTGCCTTTTATAAGCAATATGTCGTTGTTTTCCTCAAAGTCACTTGGTTTTATTCAAATTATAAATATATTTTATTTTGATCATAGTTTTTTGGGATTTTTTGTGTTATTAATGATTACTTTTACTGCTCCTCTGTTAGATACATCACAGCAATTTCATGTATCCAAAGCCGTGAAGAAACTTCCTTCACGGCGTTGGATACATAATTTCTTTATTGTTGATCGCCTGATTCTTATAAGGTAACAAATATCTCAAATCAAAAGCATGAAAAAGGGGAAAAGCTCTTTCTTTGTTTTTCAATACATTTTTGGTATTACTCATTTGTTTTACAATACATTTCTCACCTGATATCTCTCTGTGTAGATTTCGGATGGTCTCATGCTTTTTCAGCACTCACGATCTTTGGTAAATATATCAATAACAAAAATGATAGAGCGGCCAGTTGCAAAGGTAGAATGAAAAATTTATTTATTTATTCTGAAATAATCATCAATCAAGTGGACATATCATGGGACAAATACTTCATTGTAAAACACAAACGCCAATTGAATTTTTGTGTAAAATTCGAACTGTACTATTTAAAGTTGTAGGTATGTGTAATTCTCAACTTCACCTAATATCTCTTTGTGATCTAACCCAAATCAGAAGAAAAAAGTATGACCAAACTGTTTTTTTGTCGGTTTGATTCAACTGAAAGTTCCATAAAGATATCAAAAAATTATACGCTAATCTGTATTTAGATCCTCTGACAATATTAGATTTAGATCCTCTGAAAAATCCTCTCATCTTTTAAACAAAAGCACATATGGATATAAACAGTACTAACTTGGGTTTTGATCTATTATTTCAGTTTACATCGAGAAAAGACAACTAATGATTATGTATATACCACCTTCAATCAAAACTATCAGTCATAAGTAAATGAAGGTTCTGACATATATAGATTGTTAATTTTCGACAGTTATGTGTGTTAAAGATAGTTAAACTATTATCAAAAGGCATATTATTAACGCGAACGAAAGGATTCTTTATGAATGGAGCAAATAATAGCCATGGAACCTAAGATACAGCAAGATCTTTTTTTATTACCTTTGAAGTCCTCAATATATATTTCGCTATCCCTGCTGAATCCACCATCTCCTTGACGTTCGATACTGAATAAATCTGCACCACATCAGCTAAAATAGTAGTAATTCTAAAGCAACGCCCTGTATGGGCCCTTACATCCGGCATCTTCCTAATTGCCCACCTACGACCTACATTTTCCATTCATTCTTCTGATACGTCATCTGCATCTGCTGGAAATCTGAACGAATTTCTTCATTATTAAATACCGTCCGGGTTCTGTCAGGTTTGATTCCGTATTTTGCTTTAATTTCACGATGACCGCAGATCTTATACACCTATTTTTCAGCATCTAAGGTACCGATCATTATTACCACCTATAATTATTGTAAAAAAAAACTTAATTTCAAATTGTAGTTTTTGTAACGTTAAAATAAGATCGTTTCTCCTTCCAAAAAGGAAATTTCGTTATCTGCTCTTTATCAAGTTGATATGTTAGTTTTTTTGGGCTAATAACCGTTACTAATGTCAATATTTGTTCAGTTTTTCTGTGAAACATTACGTTTTTGTTTATAACTGCTACTATATGCAATTTATTTTAATTGAATGTTATTCGGATAGGATCAATATATTTTTATGGTGGGGTTTATCGTTTTTTGGTTTTTCCATTATTCTATGCAATTTCAAACGTACATAAAATTATCTATTTAGTCGAGTGTAATAAACGTTAATGGCCGTTGGAATGTAATCATATATGATATAAAGGATCTTCATGTATATACCAATTGTGAAAAAGCATAGTTTGAGGAATTTTATTCCAATTTGAAAAGTAGTATAAATAAATATAGACCGACTTTCGGAATCAGATCATAGTATTCCAAAAAAAAATATTTTCTGGTTCATCTACTAGACTTGGTTCAACTTGGCGACTCAATACGAAATTTCACCACTTTCTATGATAGTGTGCTCGATTTTCAATGTAAATGATGAAGAGGACATACCTAAAATTATTATTAATGGACCTGGATCATCATTTTGAGAAACCACGACAGATGACCAACAATAAACACTATAACATGTGTAGTGGAGTGTTTTGTTTTTCTTTCCGTCATGCCCATTATTAGTGTTCCACATTATCCTTGAAATGCCTTTTCATTTTTAAGTAGGTATATATTTTACTTTTACACTTACGAAACCAAGAACGAAAAGTAATCAACTTCCTAAAAATGAAATGAAAACACCAAAAAAGTCTTGGGTGACCCATTCTTCAGGCAAGAACCAATAAAAAAACCGAATAGACACTTCAGGACTGATTTTTTTTTAAATATCTTCAAAGAATGTATGAAAAATTGTACATAGACAAAACTCCCTATAAGTATACATCAATAAAATATACATCGGCCAAACTTCGCAGTATCTTGAAAATCGCCTAAAAGCTCATAAATATTCAATAACCGCACTAATAGTGCTCAACAATCACAATAAATACACAAATCATGAGAATCACAAAAAATCAACAAACATAACATTAACAGTTTCGTCCTCTGATATTCATACCATCTATCCCATACATCAATGAACCACCATTTTGGAGAAGAAATCGATCTTAAATTTATTTAAACAGCGATATCAGAACCACACATCACTATTTCTTCAATCATTCTTCAATAAAGTTTAAAAACAATTTCAAGCTGTATCAGTCGCCTTATTGCCGTACCTTAACAACGCTATTTTGAAATTAAGAAAAAGTAACAAATTCACTTTCTCCTAAAAATTGCTTCAGAAGTTGAATATCTGAGCAGAGATTCTGGGAAATAAAATTATTACTACCTCATTTTAAATAACACCTGAGATGAATATATGGGCAAAGATTCTGGATAATAAAATTATTGGCACAATTGGGTGTTTCAATTGTTTGGATTAATTTGGATAACATCTGATTGAACCACTCATCATGAATGGTGTTAGCGTGTATCTCGATGAGGATGGTAATCCAAATCTATTGGCAGATAACAATTATTTTCAACACGATTGGTCACCACACCATTTGAAATTGCACCTGAGAGAATTTCTAACGCAACAGTTTCCAAACCAATGGCGATACGGGAACAGTATTATGACCAACTCGCTCACCGGACTTATCACCTAATGATTTGTCCCTTTGGAGTCTTTATAAATCCGTCATTAATATAATTTTTTAATAAAAAATAAAACCGACGAAAAAAAAACTAAAATAAAAAAATAAAATGAACCATCTCAGTCTCAATAACTAAGCTCCTGAACGATAATGTGGGTGCAAGCAAATTAATTACGTAAAGGGTAAACTGATGGCAGCGAGGTGGGGAACTGCCGAGCGCTTTCGGAGTAGATCAGCGAGTGGTCGTGACGAGAGCGCAATTTTAGAATGTTATTGTTTATCGCTGGAGATTTCGCGTTGCATTTTCATGTTATTTTATTTTAATCATTCGTTGTTTGTTTGTTTGGCGCCGACCCAAAATTAATTACTTACAATAGTTTTGGAGCTCAGTTATTAGGACTAAAAAGGTTCATTTTATTATTTTATTTTCAGTTTCTGTTTTCGTCGGTTTTATTTTTAGTTGAAAAGTTTTAATTTTTTTATTTTTTGTGGCCAAAATCTACTAATTGCTACCTACTTGATTTGTATTACTTTTAAAATACCTACTCAACCACCTCACTTTAACTATTGACTGTTATATATTATAACTAGCTGGTACCAGCGTCTTTGTCCGCGTTGAACTTTTTTTTTTGTGACGATAATTACAAATCCACTCACCCCTTTAAGGCCGGAATTTCAAAAAATACTGAAACGCGTATTTCTTCATTTGTAACAAAGGCCTCAAATACCACTTTTATGACCCTAACTTCGAAACTAACGAAACCCTCACACGAACTTTCACCCCCCTGAAACATGTATTCCTTTATCCCTTACAAACATCTCAAAAACCAATTTTCATGACCCTAACTAGAAAACTAACTGGACCCCTATTTCACCCCTTTAAATATGACTTGTATTGATACATATGGTATTGCGAAGGTGTCTGAAAAATAATGAACTATGTAGATTGTTTCAAATTGCACTCTTTCTTGTGTGTCATTTTGAGAGTAATCTTTGAAAATGTCAGATGTTTATCCTGAAAAAAATGGAAGATCTTTAATTGATTTTAGACAAAATTCTACTTTTACGTAATTTTATATACGTACTATACATATTCCTTCTCACGTTCAAAAACATGACTTCTCGTTAGCTGCATTCTTCTTCTTTCAGTTAAATTTTTGTTATGCCAATTTGATCAATTAAATCAAAAGTTATAACAAATTTTGTGTAGAGCGCTCGTGGCTACGTGCTCATCCAGCGCTGACTTCAGAGTCATCGCCTCAAATTAACGCGTTATCAAAAATATTCTGCAGCTTACAGTTTTTATTTTGAAGAAAGATTGAATATACCTTTTAGATGTAAAATTTTCCAACACCACCATTGGTTATTTTCTCAATTAATTTTACAATGTATTTGGCAACTTATTTGATGAATAATTAATCGAGTACACACTTTACGGTTGGTAACTTTTCATGTTTAAATATTTGTTGTTGGTGTTGGTTTTGTATAAACGTCATCAAAAGTTCATTTAACAACAAATTCTACGGATTTTGAAGCTCAATTCATTTATTTTTCGAAGAAATTTTATTTTTGTTTGACATTTTTAATAAAACCAATCAGCTTTCCTTAAAGTACAGATTACAAGCTTCAAAAGGTGATATTAAATTATTTCAACTCGGCTGGCAAACATTCGGATTCTTCTGCTGAAGCCTCACTTTGCGTACTTGATACATAAACGACTATATTTGGATGCTCACCTATTATTCATATGTATTTGTTTCAGATATCTGCTTCACGATTCCCTGTAGTTCTGAAAATTGGCCATGCCCATGGAGGTTTGGGAAAGGTGAAAGTAGACAACATAAATGATTTTCAAGATATGGCCAGCGTAGTCGCCGTTGCTAACACCTATTGCACTGTGGAGCCCTATATCGATTCCAAGTATGACATTCACGTTCAAAAAATCGGATCGAGTTACAAGGCGTTCATGAGGAAATCTATCTCAGGTAAAAACTCATCAAATTCGATTTTTACAAGCTTTAATTTAGTTTCACTTGTTAGTTCGTTCGTTAGGATCAAATCTTGCAGGTATTCTATCATCGGATTGATTTGAAATTTGGCAGGTATTCATTACTCCGGTGACATTTATTATGGAATTTTTGTTGAAGAAAAAGCATGATGGCGGCTCCAAGATGACGGAGGAGATTTGTTATTATGATCTGATTTGATTCAAAACTGGTATGTGGGTGTTTTCGGGGTCGGAGATTATGATTTTTCTGTCCAAATTTATAAATTCAGGATGGCGGCTCCAAGATGACGGACAAGCTTTATGATTATGGTCCGATTCGATTTAAATTGGTATGTGGAGGGTTTTCAGAGAAAAAAAAAAATGGAATTTTTGAAAAAATTCATAAAATCGAGATGATGGCCCCAAGATATCGAACGAGTTCCGTGATTATGGTCCGATTCGATCCAGAATTGGTATATGGGGGTCAAAGATTATGAAATTTTTGTCAAAATTCATAAATTTAAGATGGCGGCCCGAAGATGGAGGACAAGTTTTGTGATTATGGTCATATTTTATTATGGTCCGATTCGATTCAAAATTGGTATATGGGGGTCAAGGATTATGAAATTTATGTCAAAATTCATAAATTTAAGATGGCGGCCTGAAGATGGAGGACAGGTTTTGTGATTATGGTCATATTTTATTCAAAATTGGTATGTGGAGGTTTTCAGGTTCGGAGATTTTGAAGTTTTTGTCAAAATCTATGAATTTAAATTGGCGACTTTAGGATGGCGAAAGAAGTTTTCATTTATGGTCAGATTCTAGTCAAAATTGGTGTGTGGGAGTTTTTGGGGTCAAAGATCACGATTTCTTTCAGCTCAAAACTTACAGGGAAGATACCTTGTAATTAATAGGGATAATCTATCAGAGATGAACAGATCAAGGCGATCTAACTAAAGAGCAAAAAATGAAATAACTGATAAAAACTTTTCCAAAGACAAGCTTTCATTGAAGCCGTCTACTAAAAAGTATAAAATAAGTTTAAGTCGTCGCTGACAATGATTTAATAATTTTTTGTTGAATTATTTGGTTTCAAAAAGCTTGTCGCGTGAGTTGTAATAAAATTACTACTTCGACAAGTTGTTACTTACCATCCAATCACTGTCCACTGAAATCAATTGGTACCTACTTCTATTAACACCTCGCGCGACAAAAGTTTTTTGAAACCAAATTATTTAACAAAACATAATTGAATCATTGTCAGCGACGACTTAAACTTATTTTAAACGTTTCAGTACACGGCTTAAATGAAAGCTTGTCTTTCAAAAGGTTTTTATTCGTTATTTTTTCATTTACAAACATCACTTTTTTACAACAAGGAAGTAACTCGCCTTTTACTGTTATATAAAAGGCGAACACATGGGAGTGATTCGAGGGTTTTATGGCATGAACTATTTCATTCTGAATTCATCAAAAACTGCAAATATAGTGGTCTGCATTTCATTGTTTTTCGGTTATGCTTCATCAATTGCAGCCATTGCAGTTGCAGTTATTTATTCATCACATAAATTATTCCCAATATTCTGCATCTTCTTCTTCTCAGTTATTACCTAGATTTGAAAGCTAAGAGGGAAGCTGACCATACTATTGAATTATCTAACCACATATTCATTTGTATTAACAGCATGACTTGAAATTGTTGTTCAGACTCCTGTATTTGTTTCCCTTAGCTGATCTCCTGAAAATTATTTTTCCCCTAACTTTTCGAAACTATCTATAGAATTCCTATGAGTACTTTCTTGGGCGTCTAATCTATCAATTGTGTATCTTATTTTTCAATGTTTTGATTATCGTTATACTTCTGAATGAGTTATAGGCGTTTTTCACATCGATGAACAATATTCACAAAATTGTATTTTTCTTAAAGTGGAAATTATGTCAGTGGGCAACCTCTGTTCTCGTTTCTACTCTGATATTCACTTATGATCTTTCTGGGTATGCTTCAACAAGTCATTTTCTAGTATAGTTCTTATAGGCTACAACCAAAAAGTTCATTATTATTACCTTTCATTATTACCTCCTTCTACTTTAAAAAAATTTGCTTAATTCCTCACATTTCCCCACTCACTTCTTGATATCTCTTCCCCAGTTCATTACCACAACTCTGATCTGCTCATCTGCTTCAATATCACCCTAGACCCTGTCATTTCTCATCTTAACCATAATCTACTTTTTCAGGTTGTTGGAAAACTAATACAGGATCGGCTATGCTGGAACAAATATCAATGCCCGATAGGTACAAGAACTGGGTTGATGAAGTGTCGGATTTGTTTGGAGGGTTGGATATTTGTGCCCTAGAAGTTGTAGTTGGAAAGGATGGACGAGAATACATAATTGAGGTAGGTTGTGGAATATTGAACCAATATCGTCTAACACTCAATATTTGGGAATAAAGAATGCTTACTCACTTCATCTCTAATGTTATCATGTATTATATTATGATCATATTCAATTTAATAATACGAATGAATATTGATCGAGTTATTCAAATATCACGCCCTCTATCCATCTGATTGGTCCAGATCTGACGAGAGGTGTTTTATCTAATGAATTCGATTGACTCAATGATATGGTGATGAACTATCGATTTTCTCTCGGTATTTCTCTTAAGTTGGAAAATGAAATTTATATCGTTACTATGATCCCTTGAGTGCTGTTTCTGAATACTATAACAGTGGGATGGGCTTCACATTCTTCAATTGTGCCTGAAGCCAATAATCTTTCAATTTCCTTCTTGATCAATTGTTTTTTGTACCACTTGAGGAATACAGCCACGAGAATGTTATTTTCTGTTTCAATCCCATCAACCTCAAAATTGGTTAGAGATCCTTCCGTTTCGAAAATCTCAGAATTTTCCTGCAAAAATTGGTTGACACCAATTTTTGATGTGTGTGAATCAGCTTCATCAATTCTTAAATGATGTTTCACAATGGAGAATTCTGTGAATAATTTTCGTATATCATCCGAAAGAAACAAGTGAACTGTCTGCTACACTCAGAACAATTTTAGCTTTCTCCAAAAAGTCAACGCTTAGTGGAATGTGATTGTTTCATTCATTTGGTAATATCATAAATTTCAAAGGAATTTTTTTTCCTTCAATATGATCTATCACATCAGTTTTCAGTACTTCCCCATTGTGAACCCTTCAAAATCATTCAAAAACTCTTCGGAAGCCAGAACAATCATCCAGTGTGAGAAAAACAATGTTTTGACTATATTTATAGATTGACCCCTGGCTTACTCCTACTATTTTCTTCAAATTTTTTGGATTCATTATTTTTCAGATGTTTATTTGTTATCGAATTCATATACATTTGACAAAACTTTTTGCTGATTCAGCGTTAATTTCAATACATTACGAGAGGAGCTGATAACATTCAACACATTTCTGTTGGAGATGAAGAAATGTAAACGTGAAAACTTAGAGTTAAAATCCAGGCGTAGCAGTACTCGAACATATTTTCTATCAAGGATCTGCTACCGCCTCTCGCAGAAAATAAGAGAATCTTGAAAACAATAATTCTAATGTCGAGTACAGGAGCACCGAATCAAAATGAGTATTCTACCTTCAAGTGTTCCCCGATTTGGATGGATGGATTTCTGCATCGAACTATCTGTTGATCAGTCCCTCTTCTGCTGAATTAGCTGATCATTCGCAATGGTTTTTGAGCTCCTGAATGAAGGAGAACAAACTGATTTCCTTGACTCCACTTTGATCACATTGTATCTTATGGAGTTTTATCAATATTGGTACCTAGTTAATGAATATATGTTTCTAATATATACTTTCTAACACCAAAAATTGGCGCCGGCCTCCACAATCACACTGAGAAATATTCGGAGCGTAACATTGCTGTCGCTATATGGAAAAGAACTTGATAGTCATGGAGAAATAATTATAATGTTGCATTCTAATATATGTCGCAATAAGCCTTTTTGTTTTGTATAGTAGGATGTTTGGGATATATATGCAACTTAACTTACTATGGTTAGCGCTGGAAATGAGATTTCTTACTACAACGTGGGAAGACCATTTCAGAAACGAAACAACGTTTCAGCGACAAACAAAAAAAAGGAAACCCTTCCAACTCTATGTTGCTCGTTATTGGTTCAATAATACAATGATAGTTGGTACATTCGAATTCTGGGAAAAATTTATGATTAGTCTCAGTCAGAAATCTCAGGAAAATTTGTGGATGGCCACTTTGTGAGTTTTTTTTGACGTTATTTTTTCCTATAGGTGAATGATAGTGCTTTGACACTTCTCGGTGACTCCCAAGAAGAGGACAGAAGACACATAGCCGATCTAGTGACTTCCAGAATGCAGGCCATCTGTAGACCTAGGACTCCTCCTCCTCCTGAAGAACCTGTACCTCCTCCAGTAGGCCCAAGAGGCATCTTAGGAAGCCTGACAAGTCTGACACACTCTGAAACCCCACCACCAAGTGCTTCCTCTGATGCACCCTCTTTGGGAAGTGTCGGCAGGAGAGATAGTCAAGGTATGAAAGGTTAGACTAATATGTTTTTTGACGCATATCAAAAAATTTAACTATGTTTTCCATAATTGAAGCTTTTATAGTTCTAGAGATGAGGTAGAAAGTACATGTTTTTATGCATTCAGTAGAAAGTTTGGAGAAAAATACCTTTCGAATTCACAGGACTTTTCCTTTTGAATAATCTATATAACGATTTGGCTTTTTTCAATGTTAGTAATAGCTCGAGGGTGGTTGATACGAAAAGAATCAGGAAATAGGAGAGGAATATCGGCCAAGCTCTAAGTAAAGGTCCGAGTAGCTCAATGGTTAGAGCGTGTGCTTTGCAACTCCGAGGGCCCGGGTTCAATCACGTATCCACACAAATTTTTATTTTTATTTCATTTTAACACTCAAATCAAACACAAAACATGTTCTGTTGTTTGTAATAGTCCGAATAAGGTTTCTGGGGGTAAGAAAGGTTTTCAGAGAAGTACTGAATCGGATTGACAAAATGTACTCTGCAGATGAGACGACCCAGAGTACCAGGTAATCTGAACTATTGCGGTGGTCTCAAGTGACCTAAGAATATCAGCGATAAATGGTAGGTTACATTTTTGGCGTCCAACGTGGGGCATTGAGGCATTGAAGCCTTGAAGCATTGTGAACAGATGATTTGAGATTTGTTTTTGATAAAAACTTTAACTTTCGAAAATTCGCGATTTTTTTTTTGATAGTGTTACTTCAACGTTGAATGAAATATTAAGAGTGATCAACCAGAATGGCGAGGAAAAGTACGATTAATCGTCTTGACCAAGACGAACTAACTTATGAGCTGACGATCCGTGGGATCGGTACTGGCACATGTGAAGAGATGTGCCACCGTCTGGGCTTGGCTCTACAGATGAAAAAAAGCGGTGATAGCCTGCATTACCCCGACAATCCCTAGACTTTCGAGACCGATGAAACCGCAGTAAGGAAGGCATTGGCGAAGGCCGACAAACTAATCGATGATCCAACCGGACCCAAAACAAGTGGTGAATCAGTGAAAATTAAGACAAAGTTAGCACACGTACTGAATCGGATTGACGAAATGGACTTTGCAGATGACACGACCGAGAGTACCAGGAAATCTGAACTATTGGGGATGGCTCTCACAATGATGCATACATTTTCGGAAGAAGTAGATGGCGGTAAGGACGATGGTACTACGCAGGCCCAGCAACTTTGAATCATTTGAAGGCGTGACTGGAGTCCTGTTCATCCAACGCCAACGTTGGCAGTGCTGCACAATTATCGGTACTAGGAAACGTCATGGCCGACCCAGTCCCATCAGGGGCCATTGGTAAAATGATACCACCCCACAAATGGAATTCGAGAAGATTTTGTGGTGATGGTGAGAGCATGTCAGTGATGGCATTATTCGAAGGGGTGGAGGAACTTCGCCTAGCCAGACATGTCCCCAAAGCAGTATTGTTGGACTCAGGCGTGGATTTGTTCGTCGACAAGGCGTTTTATAAGGACTGTCCGACCCGTGTCACTAGCTGGGATGGATTGGTCAAGGAATTTAAGGAAGAATATCTGTCTGCAAACCACGACGATGCGTTATTCGAGAAACTACAGAAGAGAAGTCAACATCCAACGGAAACCATTGGAGTGTACTTCGCCATCATGCTATTTCAGTCGCCTGGGATGTACTACTTCGGAAAAAGTCAAGCTTAGCCTCGTCATGAAAAATCTACACCCTTTCTACCAAGATAGACTTCGAGATCCCCTGCCCACTAGCCTAGCTGGAATCTCAAAGGGACATCATTGATGGCTATGTGAAACCGCCCTCTAGACGATCCAATATGATGGAAAAGGATTTGGCATATGTCGATGTCGCAGAAGAAATCAGTGCACTAGAGGTAGCAACTACCTACTCAGGTGCCGGCAGTCGACCAGACTAAGCAGACAGTTTGTTTCCACTGCAATGAGCCTGGACATCGAGCGATGGGGTGTGCTCTGCCAAAACGCTTACAGTGTTATGGGTGCAAGAAGGAGGGGTTCACGTTGAGGAACTGTCCCAATTGCGGGAGTCGGGAAACAGCAAGCAGCGCCTTTAAGAGATCAAGTTAAGGGTGCCGGGATATCATCGTCGACGACCATGTTTAAACCTGTGTTGAAGTTCATATTAGACAACGCAGAACATGATGAGAGGCCATACCTGAGAGTAGAGATCCTAGGTCGGAGCATCCTAGGTCTCTTAGATTCGGGGGCATCAGCGACTGTCTTGGGGATTAGGGGTTGGAAATTGGTGAAGGACTTTGTAGAACTGGATATATCTCAGAACATCTCGTGCACAGTTGCTAATGGAGAAGTTTGCCAAAGTTTGATGGAATGCGAAGTACCCGTGAGCTTGCGAGGAAGGGTGAAATTGATCCGTGAACTAGTGGTACTTGATGTACCGCATTGGGGGCGAACTTCTGGAGGGATATGGGTGTCGTCCCGGACTTAAGGCACAATGAGTGGCATTTCTCTAGCGAGACGTATTATTTAGAAGCCGTGGAGCACCTGCGCAGCCAGACAGTTCTTACACCGTTGGAGGAAGCGCGGTTGGAGGCTATGGTAGATAGGAACGTGGAACTTGTGGGAGGCAAGTTGCGTTGAACGCAGATGTCGGAACACGTTACTGTTATGAATTCGCCACCAATCAAGCAACGGTATTACCCAGAATCACCCGCCATTCAACAGCATATCGACAAAGAACTTGAAAAGTCCAAGAGTGCGTGGTCATCGCCAGTACTGCTAGTCAAGAAGAAGGATGGGAGCTACCATTTTTGTGTAGATAACAGGAAATTAAATTATGTGACTGAAAGAGATAGCTACCCACTTCCGTACGTTTCCCATGCGCTAGATAAGCTGAGGGACGCACACTATCTGTCTTCTCTGGATATAAAGTCAGCATTTCGGCAAGTTCCGGTGGCGGAGGACTCAAGATCGTATACGGCATTCGCCGTACCGGGGCGAAACCTTTTTCAGTTCAAAAGAATGCCTTTCGGGCTCCATAATTCGCCGGCAACGTGGCAGCGATTGGTCGACAGAGTGCTGGGACCTGAGTTGGAACCGCACGTCTTTGTGTATTTGGATGACGTGTTGGTGGTCACACAGACTCTAGAGAAACATTTGTCTGTCCTGGAAGACGTGTTCAAGCGGTTGACGGCAGCGAACCTAACCGTGAGCCTTGAAAAATGGCAATTTTCGCAGACCTGAGATGAAATACTTGGGGTACGTGGTCGATAGAAATGGGCTCCCGATGAGGTGAAGGCAATGCTCCAACTTCCCATTCCCGAGAACGTCAAAGACGTCAGGATGTTGGTAGGCACCTTTTCCTGGTATAGGAGGTTCATTTCAGAGTTCGCCACAGTACTATCGCCCCTTACAGCCCTGCTCAAGAAGAGTAGGAAGTGTGGTCCTTTGCTCGCGATGGGTCCTCAAAAAGATGGAGGAACGCCTTATTTCAGCCCCAGTACTCAGTTGCCCCGACTATTCGCTTTCCTTTGTGCTGCATCTGCTTTAGGACTGGGCGCTGTGTTGTCGCAGACACGCAGTGATGGAGATATGGTGATTTGTTACCTTAGCAGGTCTCTGGCCAAACAAGACCGCAACTTTTCGACCACCGGAAAGGAGTGTTTGGCCGTGTTGTGGGCGGTTGAAAAGCTGCATCCTCACCTAGAAGGTATCCGTTTCACGGTGATCACTGACCACTATTCTTTGGTGTGGTTACAGAATCTCAAGGACTCTGCTAGGCGATTGGCAAGATGGGCAGTGCGCATGCAGCAGTATGATTTCAAAATCATCCATCGAAAGGGAAAATATCACGTGGTTCCAGACGCTCTGTCCCGATCAGTCCCAGTCATCGATTCGATCAATGAACAAACCGGGGAGGAGGAAGTCCAGTATGAATGGTTTCTGCGCGTTCGCGACAAAGTTGTAAAAAACCCTAAGGAATACCCTAGTTGGAGATATGATCTAGGAAAACTGTATAAACATGTCAAGCCCGCATTTACGTATTCGAAAGAGACAACAGATACCTGGAAGTTAGTTGTCACCAAGGAACAGAGGAAGAGAGTACTTACCGAAGCTCACGAAAGGCTACCTCAGGGCATCAAGGCATATATAAAACACTCCAACGAATTGCCGAAAAATACTACTGACTACCTAAATTGAGATCGGACGTCGCTAAGTTTGTACGTGACCGCCAACCGTGTAAGGTTCATAAGCCCGACCTAAGGGGACCTGATGGGTTAATAACGTCCCAGCCAAGAGTGACCCGGCCATGGGAGATGCTCTCCACGGATCTGATGGGGCCACTTCCAAGATCCTCTAAGGGTAAGAAGTTTATTTTGGTAATAACGGACTACTTCAGTAAGTATCCGTTGGTATTCCCGTTGAAGTCATCCACTGCGGATGTGGTTTTGAGGAAGATTGGAGAGGAAGCGTTTTTGGTGTATGGCGTACCTCGTTCACTCCTGTGTGACAATGGTCCGCAGTATCGATCTCGACAGATGAGACAACTTGCTGAAGAGTATAAAGTGAGTATTAGATATAATGCAAACAATCACCCTCAGGCTAATCCCACAGGAAGGGTAAACTGGACGTTGAGAACCATGTTGGCTATATACGTGTCGGACAACCATAGGAAATGAGATCCCAACTCACCTAAGTTAGCTTGTGCCATGCGGACGGGAAAACATGAGTCGACGAATCATACCCCGTATTCTGTAAATTCCGGTCGATCGATGGTATTGCCGGGAGATTTCGATAAAAAAAATATCCGAAGATACCTCCACAGAAGACTCAAGACCGAAAGGATTCGAAAAGTTATTGGAGGATATAAGGAAAGGGCTGGATGCTGCTGCTGCAAAGAATAAGAAGACGTATAATCTCCGGAGGAGGGGTGAGGAATTTTCACCGGACCAACTCGTATGGCGGCAGAACCTTGTACTTTTGGATGCCTCGAAATATTACACCTCAAAACGGGCACCAAAATATGTTTCATATAAAAATGAGAGTCTCGCCTTGGAGTTATGAATTAGGAGACGACGCCGGAAATTCTGAGGGAATTTGGAACGCGAAAAACCTCAAATCAGCTGGAGCTGATGAAAATTCACCGGGATAAATTTTCTTGAAGCGAATGGGGAATTGTAACGGGCTGAAATTAATTAGACAAAATCAAGACCTTTTAATAAAATGAAATGGAAAGTCCACGCTTACTTGTAAAATCAATGTGTTTATTGAGGAGCGGCAATGATCCTGATAATAGTCGCTAGTATTATTGAACTTGGGAGTGGGCCTTATTCTTCCGACAAGCTGCCTGGTCTGGATCGCCCTCCTATTCCGAATATTTCATTCATTTACTGAAAAATAAAAGGGAAACCGGAAATTGTTTCCTTTCTTTATCTTTGTCAGTGGGGCTCACGTTTTCTTGATAAGTCATTATTATGTAGCTGGAAGGAGCCTGAACTGTCGCAGAGTTCATCGTTTTCTCCACTTCATCAACCTATCTTGTGATATATACAGGGAGCTCTTTCATTTTGTTCGGGTCAGAAGGTTGTTGGAGAGGTAATAGTCCGGCAGAGGTAGAAAGTGGATAGCTTCTCGATAGTTTGTATCAGAAAGGTTGATGGAACAATGTGATCGGGGACATTTTCCAATCCCCTCAATTTTCAAGTCAATTCATCGTTTGGAGACATCAGTCCATTCTCCTACCTTTTCTCACTCCTTCGTGTAAGTTTCGAAAATCCCAAAAGGTCGTTTATGGCATAGGGAAACCTGAAAAATAATATTATATCAGGTTCTGATAAGTTATTGGAACTAAGACGTTTTGCGGTTAACCGAATAGCAATTCTTTTCCCGCACCAGTCTTTCCGAATATTTGAAATTATAGTATACTTATTCGACTGTAATTATTGTATTTCCCTTGTAAATGTTGTAAATACTATCTGTTGTTATTCTTCATATTGACAGCTTGTCATTTTCCTTTCGAGCGGAAATGTCGTATCTGGGAATCAGTGTGGCCAACTTCCATTCTGAAGTAAAACCCACAGGAGCAGCGGCTACAGAAGGATGGCTGATATCGAAGTTCATGACAGGGGACAGGGACAGGTGTAAACTTATTTGTCTTGAACGGGGAGACTCTGCGCGCAATCCATAGATTCAGCTGAATTCTCTGAAAATGTAAATATCGCGTAATGAATTGTCGTTATACTAGAGTCCTCTAGTGGGCGTTTTGGGTAACTCGGTGAAATATTGATTCGCGTTAGTTGGCTACATGATAGTAGCCAATGAACAGAGGTCTCGTTTTTTTATATAGTTTCCGGCACCTTGGTGGAAATGAAATGTAATGGTGGTTCTTCTCTTGCAACTCAAGAATTCGATTGATTTCTGAAATCATACCTTACGGGGAATAGTTTCTTGTTGTGCAAATCAAGATTTCGGATGATATTGGAGGTTTTGTGCTACCTATTTGTTGAAAATTTCCGAAATATAACTTTCGAGGATTATTCGATGAACACACATGTGACAAACTTTTCCGGAGGAAAATGATCCACCATTAAAGTGAACCTCAGGTTGATTTTAAAATTCACCCACACTGTTATTATTTTTGCTAATTTCAACATATGCTTCCGGTAAGGTACTTCTCTAACAAACTATTATCATTTTGGTGGTTTATGATTCATCTATCATAGTTACATTTCAGAAAGTGTGATTTGGTCAAAGTTGTGACTTTTATCGAGGGATTTCATTTCAACCATGTTGTGCTATCTTAAAAGAAAGAAATAAACCTAGCTATTAAAAAAATCATTGGCTGTTATTTTTTTTGACCCTGGTTTGGTGAACTGTTGGGTTATTCAGAGCCTAGAGTATTCAAACGGTTTCATTCACCTGGTGCCCTATTAGAACATCTTTTTTTCATATTTCGGAACGAACCTCCCCATCTCTAACTCGAGTTTAGCAGTAAAAACCCGTATGTCACCGAACAGCCGTGGTCTCAAGTGACCTTAGAATATCAGCGATAAATGGTAGGATACATTTTTGTGATATCCATTAAGGCGACGGCATTGACGAGGATATGAATGACCAAATATCAAAGAATGCCGCTGCTCTGTTATACAGCTATCGAGCTTTTCCGCCGAGTGGAACAAAACAAAATCCAGATTCCAGGTAGTACACAATACTCCAAAATAGTATTTCTTGAATGATATATGTCATATTATCATTCACAAACTCCATTCAATATTCTGGATTTACCTACAAGTTTCATTCCTCAGGAAAAATTACGCTGTGAGTGAGCAAAATAAACTTCCATACATACATTATAACACATCAATATTATATTTCGAATCAGAGAAAAAACTATTTATTCACAAATTTGTGATTTATCTCTAATCCAATATTTTCATGCTTGTGAAATAGCAAATGCAATATGATCCCCGTGATCAGAAACACTTATCCTCCCGAGTGTTTTTGTAGAATGTTCATCATTTTAATAGAAACATAACATTTAGATTTGTTAAAACACAATAAAACAGGATCAATACATTTTTTTCTGTTCTGATCAATATGAAAGTATGCAAAAATATATCTGAAAACCGATCAAAATGCAAACATTTTTACATTTATTAAAGCTTATACTGAACCCTTCACGTCTTCAACGTTCAGTAACACTAGGTACAATGATCACTATATGAGCATACGATCAAACTGCATACCGTCCGATACTTCTGTTTTTATATGTGGATGTTTGTTTTCTGGGTGAATTCTCATATCGACTTGGATATACGAGTTGGAATGTTAACAATTTTTTCTGGCCGTAAAGAGTGGATAAATGACAGTAAATGCTACAGTTATATTTCATTTGCAATGAAAATTTCATTTTTGGTACAAATATTGTAAGTTTTTCCCCCTTTTTTTCTTTTGCATAATCTTTCATCATTGGTGAAGAGGATTTCAGCAATCTATTTCCTCCTGTGATCCCTGTTACTACATTACCTTGTACCCCCATCAAAATTAACAAAAACTCAATTATCAAAATAAATAAGTGTGAAATGGTTATTTGTCTGTCACTTGGTGATAGATCGCACATGCTTCGTATTAAGACTTTGATTTGTGCTGCCTCTTGCTGAACCTCAAAAGCCAACAATCAGCCAAAATCACCCTCGAGACACCATACCTTGAAACCAAATCGAATTAGTTTACCCTAGTAATGCCAAGCGTAACGGATGCTTCTTCAATTGGTGTTGCTGAAATATTGCTACGAGAGGATGATGATTCAGGTAAACTGCACCTTGTTTATTGTGTTTCGAAGAAAAATATTGAAGCAGAACAGAAATACCACTCTCACAAATTGGAACTCATGGCAATTTCTTGGTCAGTAGAGAGATTTCGGGGTATGCTACTAGGAATTAACTTCACACTGGTTACATATTGTCAAGCTTTGATATATTCGAATTCGAAAAAAATTTCAAGAGCCCAACTGGCTCGGTGGTATGCAACTCCCATGGAATATGATTTTGAAAGTAAATTTCGATTAGGTGAAATGATGACTCATTTAGATGCAATCAGTCGAGCCCAAGTGAAAGAAAATAATCAAATTCTGGAAAATCTAGATTAAAAGAAATTTTGAATTTTTGAAATACTTAAAATGACCAAAAAATCAACTGCAGAATGGAAGATTGTATAGGATGGTGAAAGTTGCCAAAGAAAAAAGATTACTCTATGTTATTTCCAATACAATGCGAAGGACACTTCTCTGTTGACAGAACTATATGTAGAATTTTAGAATACTTATTGGTTCAAAAATATGTGAGAAGCCATATTAATGATGCCTCGAGTGTGAGATAGAAAAAACATCTGGTGGTAAGCAACCTGGACAGCTACATCCCACTCCACTAACTTCTAGACCAATAGAAAGAGTTCAATTGGATTTCATTGGACCATTTATGAAAAGCGAATATGAAAACTCCTATGCCATTGCTATAATTTATTTTCTAACTGAGTTTGTACAAATTCATGCAGTAAACTAAAACAGGAAAAAAATACATTGATCATGATAAGACATTTCATTCATCCTCGAATCATAATAAGTGACAGGGGATCTGCTTCCACCTCAGGAGAATTCCTGCAGTAATGTGGGAAAAGTAATATGAAACACGATTTGATAGCTACTCGATGGCCCCAAGCATATGGTCAAATAGAAGTTATTAATAAATGAATATTTTTTTGTACCAGTTATCACAGTGAAGTATGGGACAAACAAATTGAAGACGTGTAACTGGTACTACGGGAAAACCCCTTTCAAGTGTGCTTATGGTTATACATCGAGATATGAAAATGCAAAAGAAGAAGAAGCCTTTGAAGAAGCTAGAGGAACCTACGATAGACCATAGAGGATGAAATGAAGAAAATAATTAAAAAAACAAAATAAATACAAAGAATAGTATGAGGAGCAAGAGTACCGAAAGTAATATGAAGTGGGGGATACTGTGATAAAAATGGAGAGGACATTTATGACGTAGAGAAATTAGATAAAGAAGATGGCAGCAGATGATGAGCCTGCTAGTGGAAATGATGACAAAGATCTCTGATGAATGCACATACGTTGTCTGCTCATACAATTCAATAACAATTTTCTAACATGATGGGTGTAATGCTATCACATTTATGCCTTATTTTTTTGAGATACTCGATATCTGTATTTAGTGTCAAGAAAACTTCATCCTTTAGGTATCCCCAGACAAAAAATCTAAGAGAGTGAAGGCCGGGTATCGAACTGGCCAGGAAATCGGTGCATTGCATCTAAATGTTGCCTAACCATTGCTGATTTATGGGAAGCGGCACCGTCTCGTTGATGTTAATTAGAAATCAATCTAAATAACCATTTGATGAAAAATGCTCATCATAAAAGAAAGGATCTAGTATGTTTGTTCCCAAAATTCCCAACCAAATGTTTATTCCGAACCTTTCCTCTATGTGAATGTTCATCATTTGTATCATTTGTATATTCCTGTTGAACCAATCATTATTGGTGAATCTTGATTTCTCACTCCATATAATTTTGTTTACAATATCTTCAACTTCCCGATTTTTACGTCTTAGCCACTTTGCAAATCGTACACTTCGCCCGTAATCCCTCTCATTCAGGTGGCATACCCAGTAGCATTTGTATTTGTTATTTTCCAAATATTTTTTTATAGATTTCACGGGAATCCCTAGTTCGTGGCTGATTTCTCTTAGAGAACAATCTGGATCAGAAATATTTTTATAAATAACAAATCCTAAAATTATATAATAATAGTTTCTATACTTTGTTAATCTTCATAAGGTACTATTTGCTTACCCGAAACATCTATTTAGTTCGTCATACTTCCAGTCACATCTTCTAGTTTTCTTTTTGTCGAATGCGTCAGTCTCGCAAATGTCTTTCTAATCGTCTAAATATGTTTGGAATACGACGATTCGGGTATAACTCAAAATATATATTTCTTGCATTTAGCAAAAATACATGGTATATCAGTCCTTTCAACTTTGAATACATTTTCAATAAGTAACTGATTGCATAAACTTCTGACAGCTTTCAACAGATATCAACAGCTCATTTATTTTTCCCGTCATAGAAACGAAGCAAAGTTTTCAAATAGTAAAAGAACTGAGATGCTATTTAATTGTACTTAATCAAACACAAATCGTCCCTTAGGAAAAACTGATATTTTCTTTGCTTTAGATTTGAGAATTATGAAAATAATTTCTAATGAAAATTGATTAAGGAGAAATCAGATTTCAAATCTTCATTTTTTGTCATATTATATTATCTTTTTTGTCGAAATTGTTCAGTAATGTTGAACTATGCCTATTGTTATAATCGTTTTGACAAAATCAAAACGAATTAACAAAAGAACTACGACAAGACGACCGTAATTAAAAATTATTATCACTGATGATGTTGGTTATTTCAGATAAAACGTCGTTGAAATAACAAGTGTGATATATCACTGAATTTTGATTTCAAAGTTTCGTCAATATTTGTAATAAAAAAGACAGGTACGTTTTAAAAAATGAAACTTGATGGTGGCCGTGAAGACGCGAAACGTCGTATCGAAGATTAATCAGTACACTATCATAACAAATTTCAGATACAATAAACCTTTGTTTTTCCATTTTTTATATATTTTTGAATAACAATAGTATGCTTGAAAAATAAAAAATTTCCTTTTTAGTTTTCCCTCTATACCTCGAGAAGGGCGAGAGTGCCTCTAGATTTTTTTCGACCAATGGATTATTCTCATTCATCTGGAAATGCATTATGATTTTCGGTGGCCAACTAGTTAGATGATGGCTAGAAAAACCCAGGAATAAACTTTGCATTAGCAACTGGTTCTTAACTATCGTATCTACTTCGACTTTGTTCTCGTGTCCTATATTTGTCGATGCAGAAAATCTTGCTTAACAATAATATTTTATGTACAAAAATTACCGAAAATATTGAATACATAGTCTCTTCTTATAAACTAAATATTGCTCACCGACTATTATTCGCTTTGATGTCTGTTTAGATTACGAAATATTTTGCCGGTCCCCTTTTCCGATCGTAGAACCCTTCGTATCCGAATAGGCCTGTTCATGGAAATTGTAAATACAAAAAATAAACACGGTCCTTAACTGATACCGTTGACATGTTTGTGAGGAATTTATGGGATACCTCTGTTTTGAATTTGACTTTTATTACAGAAGCAACCCTTGAGAGTCCGACATTTGTATGAGTTAAGAAGATGGGAGTCTTAGCTTTTCAAAAGTGATTCTGAACACTACTTCGCTGGTGTTTATGGATATATGATATGAATTGAATTCTAATGAATTAACTATAATGATTCAAATAAAATTTTCCATTTCTTGACTGTGTAATTCTGCTTAAATATATAGAAAATATTCTGTTGAACTTTGGTCCAAATGATTCTGTATTCACTGTCGTTTGCGTTTTTCTCGTTTTATTCTCCAAACCATATTCCTTATGTTGAAAAAATTAACGGCTATGACTCTACACCACATCTTTTTTTTTTCAGTCTCACAAACGAGCACAATCAGTAGCGCACCAAGTACGGGTCGTCTTCCAGACCCTCCACCCAGACCCTTTCAGAGACAAGGTAGCCAGACACAATCCCTTGCTGAGGACACTGAGGATACGATGAAGAACCTCAGAAAAACTTTCGCTGGTATCTTCGGGGACATGTAAACAATCCTGTTGAAGAAAACTCTACTTTTTTATTGTTAGAATATGTAAAGTAACAAGTGGAATCAGTTTCTTGATAATTTTCTGTATGAAGAAAAATACAACGAAAGGGATGCATCTGCAGTTCATTGGCCTGAAGAAAATCTCATGTTATATTAGCATATATGTCAAAGCTGTTCTAGTGTCATGTCAAATGGAATTTTCAGGTATACATATTGAAGATGTATGCCTGCAGAAAATTATGCAATTTTTTTCTAAAGTAAGTTTCCAAGGAATTCAATAAGGTCTAACATGAAGGATCGTTTTATGAAAATTAAAGTAGTTTGCCTCATACTTCACCCCCTATGATACAAAAAAATAGATTCCACGTACTGCATTTGTTTCTACCCACACCCGACTACATTAAATTGGTGATGATTTGGTGAATGAGTTGACATAACGAAAATAGAGTATTCAGCTCCATTAATGCCCCTGCTGTGTTGCACACTGTCTTTCACAATGACTCACGAATTTCCTCGATTAATTGCTGAGCTTCCTGAGCAATGATATAATCGATTTAAACATCAAGAGCCATCATCGACAATGGTGCTTACATATGACATCACATCAATTGTAAATCGATGCCATTTTGTCTTGTTTGAGACAGTTCTTTCGTGTATTTGCACTATAATAATTTTGAGGGGTCATTCTAGAGAAATGATTTCATAAAATTTTTGTAAAATCGAAGCAGTCATTTATTTATTTATTGAAAAAATACATACAGGATCCTAAGGTCCTAATTACATGATTTCTTCTACTAATTGTAACTAATACTAGTCATCAAGTGCTCTTGGGATATTACAACTGAGAATATTCGAAAAGATTTCAACAGAGGAGTGATATTTATGATTTCGAATTTTCATTATAATTATTGATAGAATTCCTGATTTTGTTACCTTGCAGAGTACGATAAATAAAAAAACAATAAAGAAATGTACTATCCATCTAATGACTTCTCATTCAAGACTGGATTGAAAGAATCAGAAAACTATCGGTATGAAAAAAAATCTTTCAAGTTCCGGTCCTCCCACAATAATATTCATATGTATTGCGATGTCCATCATCAGCATAGTGCCTGTGGGGTAGTTATTTTCTGTTTGATATTACAAAAAATAGTAAATTATTTAATTGAGAATGATTCTCTTTTCAACATTGATGCCTCTCAAAAGGTTATCTTGAACTATGGAAGATAGAGACTAAAGTTTATCTTCAGTCGCAGATGGACTCTACATCTGATTTTATGAATAGCAGAATAGAAAGAAATCAGATCTGTGACATTGTGATTCTTAGATATTTAGACAATTATAAAAGATTTAATAGGGGACCTTGATCTATAGAGAGTGATTTTTCAGACAGCGTGGATCAGCAAATGGTTGAGAAACATTTTTCTTATCTTATACAGATGGCCAGTATGCAAAAGCGCGCGATATGGATGGCTGGTAATCAATATTTTCTCCCTTCGAATGTTTCATTCAAGACAGTTTTTCCAATACTTTCAATATGGAAATAATGAGTCTTTATGACGTGACTTCTTATCATCTTGAATTCACCTATGATCCAAGATGATCTATCTGCAAAAAACAAAAATTATATATTTTTATGGTTTTATGTATTTGTGTCAAATATTGGAAGCCTTTTGAGAATCTTGTCATAAGCTAGTATTTCAGAATGGAATGACGAAATCTACATTTTTTATGTGTGTTCTATGAATTTCGTTCAACCCGATTCTTCTCTAGAGTTTGCTCAAAGAAGGAGGTTGATCATTCCAATTTCTCATCAAGTTTTCATAATTTTTCTATTTAGCAAGTTACAAATGACAATATTCTTCCTTCAATCATAAGAGTTGATAAAATCCAATGAATATATTTTTTTTTGTATTAGAAGATAACGACAATTTGAAATCACATCACTCCTCAAATGGAATTCCCTGATCGAATGATATTTTCAGGAGACTGGCTCCACTGACCATAACATTTGAAACTCATTGTCGAGATTGATTTATGCCACTGATGAGTTTGAAATGGTCCAGAGGTTTTGAATTTTGCTAAGCAATACGTTGAAAACTGATGTTATTCACTGCCTTGGGCTAGGTACAACTGGTACCTTTTGTTATGTTAGTGTAGTAGTTGATCTGGATGTAAAACAAAGTAATGTGTTTTGATGTTGGAGTTAAAATATTTATACAAGCGGGAATTCGGGAATATCTTGATATAACTACTTTGGAAAGGCGTTATTCAGAATGCAATAAATAAAGCATGGCTTATGGAAGGGACTTTCAATGTTATTTTTGTTTTCATTTTTATTCTGAATTATGTCTTTCCGTCATATGTTTCCTTTCCTGGGAAGTAGGCATTCGATATGAATGAAATGACAATATATCCGTATTCAAATTTTGAACTGTATGTGTACTGTAACTTTTTTCTTTTAATCGATGGGTATCAACGAATTCTTGATACAAAGTCCTGATTCTAAGGAATATATTCACAAAATCTATGTAGTATACAACCCGCGAAATGTAGCTGATTTTGAATGAATACATTTAAAAATAAAATTTAAATTTGAAAACTTTCCATACAATTCAGTCAACGAATTCATTTGACACTGTGATTCTGTGAATATGAGAATCACCCCATCTGGAAATTGGTATATTACAGACAAGGAGGTTTATTAAAAAATAAGCAGTGGAAAATATCAAAATTAGATCTGTGGGAGTCGATTGAAGACGATATTCTGAATAATTTTCAATGGTTTAGAACTCACAGTGAGTTGAATCCTATTGAATCCAGTGATATTTGGAGATGCCAATCCTAGTTTCCTCACAGGTTTTGGATAACATTCATGGAAAAATATCGGATAATATTTCATTGTGTAATGTGATGCATATAAGAAATATTTGGATGCCATTAGAGAAAATGCTCTTGCATCTTTGAGGAGAAAATGCAAACTGAGTTTATAGTCCGACGAAGTGAGGGCACCGAATTATTGAGGAAGGATTCAGCACTCCACTCCAAAGTTGTACATTTTTTTGTCAGCTTATACCGAAATTCTAGCTATGTATGACATAATTCAACGTGTAAGCCGTTATTCATTGAAACTGTGGTTTTATATAGAACATTTTTTCAGAGGTAAACTATTCACAGTTGATATGGAAAATTATAAGTAGATGTACAAAAAATTCATTTTCGATTCAATAGTCAATTTACCCAGAACATATCTGTTTTCGATCAACTTTCCTAGTGAAAAGCGTTGTGAATGCACTGGACTCTGTCAATATGCGAATAGGCCTTAAAATAATCAATGTAATAACAAACTCATAGATTTTACATGATATGTAGAATTAGAATTATGTTACTAAGGTTACCTCCATCGATGGTTGGTAATGTAGAAGATTGTGGTATTCTAGTAATGTTTTTTGTTGTTAGGAGTATCATGTCCATTTTGCTACAGCTTCCAATTGCTCGATTAGGGAAAGAAATATAATCGAGAATTAACTGCATCAAATTCCACAAAATTATGGATGTCATAACATAAAAAAATCAATAACTTAATTGTTGCAAAAATTGAAGCATTAGCAAAATGTTTGCTTGCCATGCACACTATTTCTTCTCTTCCAGGAAAAAGCATTCGAATCAATGTATTAAATCATCGATCGAATATGAAGTGAGTGTGATAATGAAAACATCAGAGGAATATGTTGTCTACAAATGCTTGGAATAAAATACTCAACAACCCAGAAAAGCATGGTTTCAAACAGCGTGCATCGACATGTGAAAATATTGTTGTATTCTTCTACGATGATTTGGACAAACAACATATTCGAAATCTAGAGGGCAATCTGGATAAGTTTCGATTATGCATTTATACTATTTGAATTTTGATGAAATAATTACGAAGTATTGGTGTAAAAGATTACTTGTTTCAAAAGTCTTTGAATTTATCAGTATACCAAATGAATCGCGCATAGTGAGATTTAATTTTCGCAATTACTTGACTCTTATTATTAGGAAAAAAATATGCACATGCAAGGAGTTCCATCAATATTGGTAGGATCCGCAAAGACACGGATTCTGTCATTATTGGTGAAATACCATGATTATTGGTGAAAACTTGCTTAACATTTCGTCATTATTGGTGAGTAAGATTTCACAGACGACGATGAAAACCTGGCCTATGCAAATTTCACAAGTAATTAGGGAATTCCTGCAGTTTTTTCCGGTACTGAGAGAACTACGTAATGCGCATTTTTATCTTTACGAAAATGTTATGCGCATGCAAAAATTTGCACTGCACAGATCTAACGTTAATACGAATTTTTCACGATGGATTTCTATTCATTATGTTGTTCGGGAAGATGTGATGGATTGTTAATATGACAACAAAGTGCTGTTGTAATGGAATACAATTATAGAAAGAACTGAGTTTCAGGAGTAACCTAATGAAACTATTATATTGCTGTAATCGATAATAATGAAATAAGCAGATATCAGAACAATATTTCGAATCAATATGATGATTAGTCCCACTGATATTTTTTGGGCAGGTTTTGCGACTTTGCCCTTGAAATACATCTTGGAACTGGACAGTAATCAGATTGTTTACTAATGAATACAGATAATTCTGGGAGGGAAAGTGTCTCAAATGAAATCATTGAAACTAAGGATATCTGGCTTCTGTAACATTTGAAAATGACATGGCACACTATAAACATAATAAAAATTAGCCAGTCTACTTGTGATGAATTTGAATTATATGATTTAATAAGATAAGTACGTTCGTGAGGACTTGAGTTAATATACGTTATATCGTTTTTTTTATAGAAGATTGACTATCTGAAATCTGAATTTTCAGTAAATATTTCTACACACTTATATGTTGTTTGACATACATCCACTATGCGCAGATATAGATCAGAATGAATGAGAACTTTTTTATGTAGCACCAATTTGACGTCAGATTTGTAACTATTTCGAACTCAACTTATATTCAAGGATATCATGAAATCAATAACGAATATATCATTAAAAAACTAATAATCAGAAATATTTCTGATATTCCTCAATTTCCAGCGATTGGTTAAATAATTATTCAAAATTCAAACTTTCGAAATTATTTTCTCTTCTTCAGGAACTCTGCATCAACATTAACATTGATCAGTACTATGATAGATATAAGATTATTCGTATTCACGAAATGTGAGGTTATAAAATAGCTAAACAAGACAGTATACAATCGAAGAAATTCTTCATTCTTGTACGGAAGATTATTGTGAAACATTTAATTTGGACTTTCACTTTCACATTAAATGTTTCACAATAATCTTCCGTACAAGAATGAAGAATTTCCTCGATTTCATGTGCTATCTATTTTATTACCTCACATTTTGTTGGAAGAAATCATCTAATATCTATCACAATACTAATCAATGTTATTGTTAATTCAAAGTTCCTGAAGAAGAGATGCATAATAAAGCCTGAAAGCTTGAACAGAAAAAAGAGCGTTTTTTAAATAAGCGACTGCAAAACCTGCCACATACAATGTTTTCTGTACTATTTAGTCGAAAAACATTTTATTTATTTATATAATAATTATATATATATATATATATATATATATATTATATATATATATATATATATATATATATATATATATATATATAATATATATATATATATATATTACAGTAAAGAAATCAGAAGTTTTTGCAGTCCTTATTTAAATAATTTATAGAAAAAAAAAAATATATATATATAAATATATATATATAAATATATATATATATATATATATATATATATATATATATATATATATATATATATATATATATATATATATATATATATCGATTACAGTAAAGAAATCCGTTTGTCGACTAGTAACAATATGATTTCAATCCAATTCAGAAGTAGTGTTCATATAGGTTACCAGTTGTCCTGAGAAAAAATCTAGTTGTATGGAATCTTACTTTCTATATCTTGGAATTCATCTCCCTATTCGAAAGTAATATACGTATAATATTTGACAACAAAAATAATATAAAAATAATTATACTTCTGAAATTGTTATGGTCATCAGTCATTTCATATTCTACTTAGAACGAATCATAAATATGCCGCCAATAAAAGCCGATACAATCTTTTCGGTTGTATCATAATTGAAAAAAGCTTTTGTGTTATGTCGTTGGATTGTACCATATCATATGCAGATAATAAATTGCTTAGTTCATAAGAATAGCATTAAATAATGTCAATCATTGACTTGTAGATAATTTAATTATCATTTATGGATACCTTTTGGGATGTTGCCACAATACTGTATATAGTTTTTATCTATTTCTGACGAAAACGCTACGAGACATTTTTTCGAAGACCCAAATTCTATGAAATGGATTATTCAAAGAAAGTCAGACAATTCAGAAAAACTATCATGGTAATTCATCCATGATTGCTATAATTTGCTTCTGTCTACAAAATCAGTATTCCAATCAAATCTTAAAGGATTTCAGTTCGAAAAAATACGAAGTCATACTCAAAATGAAATTTATATATATATATATATATATATATATATATATATATATTGTGGCAAAAAGAATTGCACCGTATTTTCTGTTGTTTCAGTTTCGATAGAGTTTAGAATTGAATGGAGGTGACACTTTTTGAGATTGTGTAGTAGACCAGCTTATCAAAAGTTACATTTGAGCAAACTGTATAGTGTTACATTGATGGATATACAAAAATAATAATAAATAATTCAAAAACTTCAAGTCTATTTCATTTCACACAACATCTGGTATTTTATTGGAAGAAGGAATTGTGTTCGAATTGAGACAGTGGGCCCTATTTTTTTTTTCGAGTGCCATGACCATTTTCGAAAATTACATATTCCAATGTGGAATACGATGAACAATTATGGTAGAATTATAATAATTTTCAATGAATTATACTGAGAAAAACATTTCCTCTATTTCTCATTTTCCAGCATTCAACTGGAGTATTTTCTGCAAATGAGAATCACTTTCGAAGTCTAAATAATACAATTAACGGATGCACAAATACTTCTCTTTTTGTAATAATGAAATAGTAACTACTACAGGTCAATGATAGTCACGAGAGCATAGTTTGAGTTTCAATTGGTTTTTCAATCATAATCAGCATCCTTCAATTTTGTAGTTGTCTAGTCAGTTCAGTTGTATTATTCTTGAGCTAGATTATTATAGTCTAGTTGACAAACTCAAAACGTTGTTAATTCTTACTAAAGCTCGTAAAAGTATGAGTGAGGGCTCATTGGATTCGGAATGACATCTAGAAAAATATGCAAAAGTTTCAAACCCGCACATAAACGATAGCAAAAGATATTAACAAATTAAGATACAAAAAGTCATTTAGTTTTTTGCAAATAACTCTGAAACTATCAACATTTGAGAAATTTTAAAGGAGATTCGTAAAGACAAAGAAATATTCAATAAAAAAGTCCGGACTCTCGCAACTCTATCTCGATTATTAATAATTTTAATTTAATGAATGAATGAATGAACGAATATAATACAATAATTATTTCTTCCAATTTAAGAATAACAAATAAAAAATAAATCAATTATAATAATATATATATAATACTGGAAAATATATAATAATAAGCGACCTCAGTAACTTCTAGAGTACTCTCATACAAGGAATATGTACATGAGTGTACATTACATATACATTATTGAGATAACAAAAATTAAAATAAAGAAATAAATTCTTTTGAATTTGAAACAAATGATAGTGATCAACTGACATATGAGATAAAGTCATTTCACAGCATAATATTAAAAATCAGTTTTAATATCTGAAATTGAGATAAGAATATCTCAATTAATTCAATGATTTCGATTCTTTGATGGAGGTTGGTAATTTATTGAACTCATTGAGGCTTTTAAAAAAAAGTGATTTCATAGAAGAGGACATATTCTGTCTTGGTAAGTGGAGATTATTATTCCTTTTTGTAAAATAATCATGTTTAGTAGAATTGTATGTGATAAATTCATTGAAATATGCAGGTAGTTGATTATTCAATATTTTGTAAATAATTATCATTGATCGCAGATAGAGTCGTTACTTTCAGTCAACCATTGTAATGTTTCAAGCATCAGGGATATATTGGTGGGACGATCACATATAAGGATGATACGCATTCCACGTTTCTGAAATTTTTGTAATGATATACTTCATTTGCATCAAATGAGTACAATATACCTGCACAACACTCAAAGTTTGGTTGTATTATAGCGTTATACATTATCGGAAACAATTCATCTGGGGTATAGACAGAAATCTACAAGAGCAACAAGGAACGCAATGATATGATAATACCACATGAACAAGAGATACGCACTGCTGTGCGACCCTCCTTTTACCCTACCCGACGCATTAACTGACCATGTGGCAATGCGACACAGCACAGCGCACAGCTCGACTCATTCTTGCCGAGCCGTGGTTGCGAAAACAAAAGTACGTGACAATTATTACCTTTTGAAACATGCCGCCTATTTACACAACCGCAGAGAAAGTATAATAGATTCGGCTATTGTTTGGCCCAAAATGGTGGTTTGTTCGAACATCCAATAAAATAATTCCGTACACAAAATATTTAATTTGGTTTATCTTTCCTTGTAAATATTTTTTTTTCTCTCCATTCAAGAAATAATTGTTTTTCTGTTAGAAATAAGTTTTTTGTTTTTATTGTCTTGCAGAAATATCGTTTGCTTTTGTTTATGTTTAAGAATTTTCTTTTGTTTTCGTGGCCACCACGGCACCAAAGACAATTTGATCTACCTGTCGTCCGACAGATTAAATTAAATCAATGATTCAGTTTAATTTGTTCAAATTATCTGAAGTGAAATTATCGTCAATAATTCTTCTTCATTGCAGCGCACTCATTCTCCCGACTGCTGCTGGTATGATACTGACGTCCTAAGTCCTGAGCTGACCGTCGTGATTCTCCTATCTCTGTGTCGTGACGTAAATATCCCTTTCTCGAACGAGTCGAGGAGAAATTGTAATGCTCTCTCAACATATAGCAAGCTATTCTTTACGCTCTCATGAAACCACCATACCCAAATAAATACTTTCCGATACTGTATACTGTTATTCTTGAGTTTGTTGACAATCTTTGTGAAATTCTTGAAAAGAAGTATAATTTTTTTGAAATTTTTTTGGACATATAGTCAAAGTGAGCTCGAAATGATAAGTTATTATTCAACATGAATCCTAGATATTTGAACTCGGTGACATATTCAATTTGGCTATTATCAATACTTATTTTATGATGATTGAGATTGATGTTTTTGTATCTGTATGAGGTTGTAAGGATTATTGCCTTTGTTTTGTCAACATTATTTATTGGAGTTCAAGTAAATCTGAATCTGCTGCAGTGGGTTATTCATTTTGTTTATTGCATCATCCAAGTTGTCACTAGAAATTGACAGAAGATTATCATCTGCGAAGAGATTGACGAAGTCACAGGTATGGAACTGATTCATATTGTTGATGTAAATTAAAAGCAGTGACCCCAGAACACTTCCCTGAGGTACCCCATAATCATTTGCAATGGGTGGAGATGAAACCTCATTAAGTTTATTAATCTGTTTCCGTTCATTCAAGTAATTTATGAACGGAGCGGTCAATTATTTCAAATGCTCTCTTTAGGTCTAGAAATACAGCTACGATGTATTCACCTTCATCGATAGACTGTTTCCATTTCGAAATTGTCAACTGTAAAGCATGGCATGAGTGATTTTGTTTGAAACCTGATTGATTTGTTGTCAATATTCAATTCGCAGACATATAGTCTGACAATTGCTTGTATACCACGAGTTCTAGTAGTTTTTCAGTGCTTGGCAGGGTGATAATTGGTCGGAATCCCCATGATGTATTTGTATTAGATACTTTCTGGCTCGGTACAAGTATACTTGTCTTCAGTTGGTTGAGAAATTTCCCATAAGTCAGTGAAATATGGATAAGATGCAATAGGACATGACAAATCACAACATATGTTTATTTGAGAAATTTACTATCTATTATTTCCCTAGATGATTTATTGTCCATATAATTTATTATTGCTGTGAGGTCCTTCAGTTCGATTTGTTTGAACTATAAGAATCTACTTTCGCTATAAGTGTGTTGCCCGTCATCAATAGTGACATTCTCTATTGTATTTAATGTTAAAAATAGAGCTTCGCGCGAAACCGGCCGTAACAAGTAAAACAATGAAACTAATAAATATAGGTTCAAAAATAAAAATAAATATTTATATATTGTATTAACTATCTAGATACTTGAAGTAACAATATCCCGCTGAAAAAAAATGTTCACTGATTTTTCATAAAATTAATAATTGACATTTTTTTTAAGTTTCTGTTTATATTTCAAGTCGAATAATTGTCAAAAAATCCATTCATATTACTAAACATAACGCACAACAATTCAAGAGGTCACTCACATATAATATAGCGCATGTTTATAATGATATCCCAAACAATTTCAAAAGCTTAAGCATTCTATTTTTCAAACAGAATTTGGTAACCTTCAGTCATCTTCCATCGTTCAAGATAACCTCCTGTAGGTGTTCATGTTGAAAAGAGAAACATTCTCAATTGAATATTGAATAGAAAGATTTTTATGTGAATTGAAAAGTCCACGAGTAATTTTTTATGAATATCTGACATAAAATAACTACTCTCTCTGCTAAAGCCACCCTGGACATTGAACTACCAATTTTCACTTCAAGGTTTCTTCCAAAATATCTATCAGCTGTAGTTCAATGTCCAGCGTGGGGAAGTAGTTGTTTTCTGTTAGATATTCACAAGAAAAATAACCAATTTTTATCGTGGATTTTTCAATTCACAGAAAAATATTTCTAATCACTATTCAATTGAGAATCTATCTGTTTTCAACATGAATATCCCCAAGAAGTTTTGACCGATGAAAGAAAGTGAATGAAGTTTATCTTTGAGTCTCAGATGTTTTCACATCTGATTTTATGAACACCCTGTTCATATTTTCATACAAATCAATCTATCATACCCCATGACAGGTTATAAATGTCAAAAAACACTGATTTGAAAGTTCCATTTCGAAAGAAATGTATATAACATTTTTACAAAGTGGGATTGCTTCTAGAAAATCTGTTTTTCCATTCTTCCGATATTTCTGATGATCGTGGCAGCGTGAAATAGATTCTCGTCGTCAAAAATGTATTGAAGAATAATATGCCAGTCTTGCATGAATGTTACAAATGATTTCTGGTGAGTGCCCCTCCTTAGAAATCATTTTTCTTTGTCTCATTCATCTATATGAGTTTCCAATTAAGACTGGTATAGGAAATTAAATAACAATCTGAGTGGAAATTCAAATTTTCACTTTTAGAATTTTTCTTTTTAGTTTGGTTCCATCCAATATATCTATCAGATGTAGTTCATCGACAAGCGTGGCTTCAGCCAGGAAAGTAGTTCTTTTCTGTTAGATATTAACAAAAAAAACATTTTCATTATGGATTTTTAAATTTACAGAAAAATATTTCTATTCAATATTCAATTGAGAATGTTTCTGTTTTCAAAATTCAGTGATTGTTTATAAGAAATTGTTTATTCGATAAAAAATTTAATTGAAAGCAAAGAAAATATTTTAACCTTGTAGAAAATCGCAAATGATTAATTTCGAAAACAAAAATTATCCTTAATATTTTGTTTGCATAATGAGAAAATTTGAGAACGATTATAAACAATTTTCTTTAATTATAATATTCGTCATAAATAGAAAAAAAAAATTAGTAATCGCACAAAAAATGTGTCTAATCTAATAGTATTTTCGTATATGAAAACAGTAATAATAATAAATGTAAATTAAAAAAAATTACCAATCTTTTTCATTTTTTGTGAGCTCTAATATTCAATAACGAATAGATTATAACAATTGAAAACATCGCTTGTCATAATCTCATATAGTATAGTTGTGATAAAGTCTCCACGGAGCGAAATACTTTTAGTGGCTTTTGTTTGACAATTATCCGATTTGAAATATAAACGAAAACTCTGAAAAATAAAATTTAAATTAACAATAGCCTCATTTTGAAATCGGAAAAAAAAGATTCAGTGGGATATTATTTTTCCAAGTATGTAGATGATACCATATTTTTTAAATTTTCAAAATGGTATTTATTAATATAGAAAAATATTTGTATTTGTTACGGACAGTTTTTGGGGCATCGTAACGGCTTGGTTCTCGCCGCGAGGAGCTCTATTTACAGCATTGAATTAAAATTATTTATAATAGAAATAGGGTTCCGGGAGTCCGGATTTTTATTATTGAAAATTTCTTTCTCTTTATGAACCATTTTTGATTTTTATTTCAATAGTTTTGGAGTCATTTACAAAAAACCAAATTCCCCCCTTATGTTAATTGGTTGGTAACTTTTGCAATTGTATATGTTTGAGTTTGAAACTTTTTCACATTTTTCAAGATGTCATTCTGAATCCAATGAATCATCACTAATTTCTTTAAGAGCTTCAGCAAGAATAAACTGTAACGAAATTACCACTTCAATCAAGTCTCAGCTCATCGTACATTATTTTCCACGAATTCAAATAATAAAATAATTGCGACAATATCTACCGCGACCGATGCGTAGCGCGCACCGACCTTCTACCAAAAGGAGGGTGAGGCGATGAACGAGTAAACGAGGCTTCGACAGAGCACCGAAAATTCAGTAGCCCCAGCGAGGAGATGAGCACTATGGAACACCAGCAAGCAACACGCAGATGGAGACCTGACAGCATATATGTATGCCTGAGAGGCACCGAAAGCAACCGATCACCGTGCAGCATAGAGAGACGACCGCCGCCGAAAGTAAGTTAGCAGCAAGTTGCAAAGGAGAATGGTGGAGATAATGTAGTACGTGACAAATGCACTGAACAAAGGTATGAATAGGTACCTGGCTTATCAGGTACGTGGTGATTGTAAACGGAAAGAGAGCTCAGCAGTCTGCTTCGGAAAGCTCCCTGACCTCTTAACTTTTGTGTCCAGAAGGATCGCTGAGATATCACCGCCTTCTCAGTAAATATTAAGTTTGAAAGCTCCCTGACCCCATAACTTTTGTGCCCAGAAGGATCGCTGAGGTATCACGGCCTTCCCAGTAAAGCTTTACAAGCTCCCCGTAAACTAAGCTCTGGCCCCAGAACCAAAGTAGAGACACAGAACTTTCCGGTAGTAAAAAGAGTGTGGAAACTATGAACTTGATCGAAGGTTGGCCCGCCAACAGATCTTGAACATACGAAAAAGCTGAACTATGTGTACCCTGTTTGTATAACCTTCCTTATAGATCCGAGTAGTTAGAGAGCTTTCGTTTTTGCATAATTTTGCAGTTAACCCGTTGAGCTGAGTCACCGCCACATCACTGTTGACAGAGGTAGTGAAGATAGAATTTGAAGAGAGTAATGAAATGATTGAATGAGAAGTTGCTTTGGCTTGTTTTTATTTTATTATATAGTTAAGGCAGCCGACGTCGAGGTAAACAACCAGTCTAGGTCAAACAAAGTTATTATAACGACCCCTGGAACATCATATCCTCACTGAAACTGCCCGGAGCATGTGACCTTCCCACTATAAACAAGAGGTGATGCCAGAGGCAACCAGAAAGTCCTAATTTAGCGCAAAAATTTGATTGTAGAGGAAAATACCATTAGATAACACCATTTTGAATTTGTGAACTAGACTATTGAAATGCATTGTGTACTGATTTTGATTTATTAAAATGTAACGCATATCTTCCAAATATTACTTTCTTCGAAATCTAGACGAAAACCCTGATCGGAAATATTTCAGGTTGTCTTTGAAAATGTGCGTTATTTCATGATTTTTATCCTCCATTACTTCATAACGATAAATTATACTGAAATGAGATCTCTGCAATTGAAGAATTATTATACATTTTTTGTAACCTTCGAAAATTCAAACAATAACCATAACATTATTTATTTTGATGATATTGAAATCAAATTATGAGGGAAGATATAGGGACTAGAAATAAAATTAAATAAGAGGGTGATATTTCATTTTTAAGTTTTTTGGTGGATAATATGTATGTGGTTTTTAAAATTGTAACGAACCTAGGCCGGACCTGTCACCTCATTCATTGCCATCGACAACGATGATGTCATCCCCGGAGATATTCGAGAACAATCCAGTCGCGCCGCCGCGGATAACAACGGTCAATACTGGAAGCAACTGGAACATGCTGGTTGCCAACCGCCAGAATTGGAAAGATCGAGAATTCTGTAACGGAGATAAATAGGCAGCACTCGAGAGGGCACGACAGTCTCAGCGAGCCGATAGAACTTTTCGTGTGAAACAGACTGACACCTCGTCGAAAACAAAATGTGTTCAGAAAAGTGTGCCTTGCGGATTTGAAGGTAGCGGAATTGAAACAGGAATTGGAGGAAAGGGAACTGGAAACAACGGGCAAAAAGCAAGTACTCCAGGAAAGACTTGCAGAAGGACTTATACAAGAAGGTGAGGACCCCGAAACATTTTATTCGAAGTTCCCGGAGGTGATTTGAGTCCGATAATAGAAAAACTTGAAGAAAATTCTAGAAATCTGGAAGAGAAGCTTCTAGAAAATTCAAGAAGCCTGGAAGATAAGCTCCTAGAAAACACAGAAGGCATAAAAAAAGAACTGTGTGGTGTGGCGAATCGTCTAGAAAAAAGAATAGGAACCGTCGAGGCAGAGATGGACAAGATGAAGGAAATAATCAGCGATGAAATCAAAGACGGAATCGAGGCAGAAATGGACAAAATAAAGGAAACGATCAGTAAGCTGGAAAAACGAATTGATAGTGCGCCCTCCACAGAGATGGTTAACGAAAATTCAATGCTGGACTTGAGTTTGAACTTGGATAAAGTTCAAGAGGGTATACAAGATGTCGAGGTCATTTCTGAAATAGGGAAGCTTTCCATGAAGCCGCCTCAATTCGACGGAAAAACTCCATGGGAAAATTACCGCCGACAGTTCGAAGCAGCAGCCAAAGCAAAAGGAAGGGCTGTAGCACAAACACTTGCTTTACGCGGAGAAGCGACAAATATTCTACAAACCCTCACCACCCAAGAACAGGAGGACTATAATCAGCTGATTGAACATCTAGAATTACGGTATGGTCAATCCCATTTAGAACATGTATACCACTCCCAGTTGAAAAATCGCTGCCAAAAATCGGGCGAATCCTTACAAGAATTCGAAACTGGCATTGCACGCTTGGTCCGTCTCGCATATTCAGCCACACCAGAAAATGTAATGAAGCGACTAGTGGTTCAAGCATTCCTGGATGGACTCCGTGACCAAGAAACCAGACAAGCGTTGACACTAGCCCGTCCAACACATCTCGCAGACGCACTGGCACGCGCTCTGGAATTCGAGGCAGCGAGACAATCTTGCAAAAGCCAGAGTAAAGTCCGAATGATTGAGGAAGACTCACAGGGGCCTGCTAATTTGGAAGCTGCCATAAGAAAAGTGATTGAGGAAGTGTTCCCTGAGAGAAGACAGTTAAGATGCTGGAATTGTGGAAAAATTGGACACCTGCGTAGCAAATGTCCAAAGAATCGACACAGGCGCAGGAAAACTGAAGAAGGTCGATGAGGAGGGGCAATCGTCGGCCTGTGTACAACAAGCCCCTGTTAACAACGCATATGTCGCTGTCCTGCAACGACAGAACAGAGGTATTTTCGTAGACGGTCTCATCAATAACGAGCCTTGCACCATGCTGCTAGATACAGGTGCGACTAGGACAATTCTCGGGCCTTCCTTTGCCAGAACACCGGAACGGATTGAACCGACAATTTGGAAGCTACGCACAGCAACAGGGGAGCCAGCTACTGTATATGGCGAACTACCGATTGAAATAATTTTGGGCAGCACTAAAGTGAAACATCAGATGCAATCATCGGAATGGACATCATGAATTCCAGAGGGTTTGGATTGGATTTCAAAGACGGCGTCCTACGTGTCAACGGAGAAGAGCTGGTGCTTCATGGGAGAAATGAGGAGTTGATCCGTGTGCTGTTGGCTGAAGATGTAAGCGTACCTGAGAGGGCTGAAACCATTCTGGAGGCCCGCTTGGACGGGAGTGCAAGCAGTGGAGACGTGGTGATGTTCGAGCCCACACTTCATGATCAGAAAATTGGACGAAGGATTGCCCTAGGGAAAACCCTGTTATGTGCTGAAAAATTTGTGCCGGTGAGGGTCATGAATGTCAATTACTTTCCAGTGACCTTAAACAAAGGAACAATTTTAAGGCACTGCTCGTCAGTTTCATCTGTGATCCGGGGTGTACGAGGTACGATTAGCCAACCCAACAACTTGCCCACAGAACAAGGAAAATTGACGTAAAACCAGCTCAACAGCCCAAACTAAGAGATTTATTCAAAGAGTACCAAGACATATTCGATACCGGACAAGGAAAAGGGGATCGAATTAATGTGGTCCAGCACAAGATTGTTAATGGGGGTGCCCGACCGATCCGGCAATCAGCAAGAAGACTTCTTCTTGCCAAGAAGGAGAGGCTGACAAAATAGTCAGCGATATGGGAAAAGAAGGAGTAATCGAACCATCTGACAGTCCCTGGTCCTCTCCAGTCGTACTGGTGAAGAAAAAGGATGGATCGACACGCTTTTGTGTAGACTATTGCCAACTTAATAGTGTCACGAAGAAGGACAGTTACCCTATCCCGAAAATAGATGACACCCTAGACACGTTGGCTGGTTCCACGATTTTCTCGACCCTTGATCTGAAGAGTGGATACTGGCAAGTAGAACTGGCTCAGAAAGATCGAGAAAAGACTGCTTTTACCATCGGCTCAGGATTGTGGCAGTTCACCGTTATACCATTCGGGCTCTGTAATGCTCCCGCCACATTCGAAATATTGATGGAGACAGTACTGAAGGGACTCTCATGGAACACGTGTCTAGTGTATCTCGATGACATAATTGTGGTCGGCAGATCGTTCGAGGACCACGTGAAAAACTTGGAGGAAGTATTCCTGCGACTGAGGAACTCCGGATTGAAGCTGAGCCCTGAGAAATGCCATCTGTTCCAAAAAGAAGTACGATACCTCGGCCACGTTGTCTCTGGGAAGGAGTAGCAGTGGATGACCAGAAGATCAAAGCTGTTAAGGATTGGCCCATCCCAAAAGACATTCATCAACTTCGAAGTTTCCTTGGTTAATGCACATACTATCGCTGATATGTGCTGGGATTCGCCAACATCGCTAAACCACTGACCAGGCTCAGGAAACGCCGAACAAAGTTCCAGTGGTCCGAAGAATGTCAAGACTCATTCAGGAAGCTGAAAGGAGCTTTGATCAACGCACCTATACTGAGCTATCCCCTACCCAAAGGGAAATTCATTTTGGATACGGACGCCAGCAACGTAGGACTTGGAGCTGTCCTATCTCAGATCCAGGAGGGACAGGAGAAGGTCATTGGTTATTTCAGCAAGACCCTTTGCAAACCAGAGCGCAATTACTGTGTCACCAGGCGAGAGCTGTTAGCTGTTGTAAAGGGAGTGGAGCACTTCTACAAGTACGTGTATGGAAGAAGATTCCTGTTGAGAACTGACCATGCAGCTCTCAAATGGCTCTTACAGTTCAAAAATCCTGAGGGTCAAGTAGAACGTTGGATCGAGAGACTCCAAGAATTCGATTTCGAGATCGAACATCGAGCGGAACAGCCATAAGAATGCCTTGTCGCGAAGACCATGTCCAGATGATTGCTCATATTGCCGAAGAGCAGAAGAGGAAAGAAGCAACACTTTGTAGAACCGCGGCAATGGATGACAACTGGAATGACAGCAAGATCCAGAAAGACCAAGAGAAAGACCCCGACCTTGGCTTAGTCGTCAGCTGGAAGAAGAGGAATCGAAGATCATCATGGCAGGTAATCGCAGGTTACTCGCCGGTGTTAAGTCCTATTGATCACAATGAACTCTCTAATCTGACAATGGGATCCTGTGTGTTGGAGGCCGAAATTGGTGGGGAAGACAGACGCCGAATAATTGTTCCCAGGAACAGAAGAGAGGAAGTGCTGCGGAAATCCATGATGGAGTCGCTGGAGGACATCTGGGAGTGACGGAGACCCCGCAGAAAGTGAGGCAACGGTTTTACTGGGTCAATTGTCAAGCTGACGTCCAGGACTGGTGCAGGAAGTGCGCTGTATGCGCTGCTAGCAATGGACCTCGAATACGTCCAAGACCCCGATGCGTCAGTACAACGTAGACAGCCCGTTCGAGAGAATCGCCATATTCATCGCCGGCTCGTTTCCCGTATCCGACCACCGAAATAAATACATCCTTGTGGCAATGGACTACTTCAGTAAGTGGGCGGAAGCCTATGCTTTGCCCAACCAGGAAGCCATCACCGTCGCCGACGTCTTGGTGAAAGAGTGGATATGTCGATTCGGTATTCCAATGGAGCTGCACTCGGATCAAGGCAGAAATTTCGAATACAACCTGTTCCAAGGAAATGTCTACTGCTGAACATCCGCAAGACAAAAACCACGGCCTTACATCCGCAGTCCGATGGAATGGGGAACGGATGAACAGGACGATCAACCGCCACTTGTCCAAAGTTGTCTCTGACCATCAAAGAGACTGGGACCAGTATCTTCATTTCTTCCTGATGGCCTATCGATCCGCAGTACACGAGTTAACCGGTCGAACTCCTGCTAGTATTATAATGGGCCGAGAACTGCGACTGCCTTGTGACCTGAAGTTTGGAATACCGCCAGGACAAGACACTGCGGGAGAGGACTACGTCAGTAAACTCCGGCAGAGAATTGACGACATCCACGAACGAGTCCGGTTAAACATCCAGAGTGCCAGCGATAAAATGAAGAAGACCTATGACATCAAGGCCGACGCTGGAGGATTTAAGGTTGATGACCTGGTTTGGCTGTACAACCCCAAACGTCGTCGTGGACTATACCAAAGTTGCGGAACTCGTGGGAAGGCCCGTATAAAATCGTGAAAAGGATAAACGACCTTGTGTACCGAATCCGGAAGACACCTCGAGGGAAACCAAGGGTCGTTCATTTCAACAGGTTGGCCCCTTACGCTGGAAACCATGACCAAGTTCGCACCTTCAGGCCACCGGAGGATGATATGACGTTCGAGAAGTTTATGTCCTTGTATTCAAACGGGCAGAAAGTTCTACATGGGGTTACTAGAGAGGAGTCACGAGACCTTTTCGAAGTGCCTGCTGACTACGCACTAGCACACTGTGTGGCAGGAGATCTTCGAATGGCCAGGGGCATCGCCGTAGTGTTCTCCAAGAAATTTGGTCAACTCCAAATACTGCGGGAGCAGAATCCAGAAGTTGGTGGGGTGCTACAGTTGAAGAAAGGCCAGAGAAACATCTACTACCTGGTTACCAGGAGGCATTCCCAAGATAAACCGTCCTATGAAGATGTCTGGAAGAGTCTCACCAAACTAAGAGATACTATGGTGGACCAGAATCTGGTGGTTCTAGCAATTCCAAAATTGTCCTGTGGTATTGATGGGTTGGACTGGAGAGTCATAAGAAGTATGCTGGAGGCGATATTCAGATCCAGCGGCGTCAAGATTTTGGTTTGCTGTCACCCTCTTCCACGACCGATCATAAAGACCGTGGAGTGTTACTTCCATCGAACTTCACGGTGCAGATATGGGGAGTCATGCAGATATCGTCACACTCCAAGGATGATATTTCGGGACGAAATGTCTTCAAGAAGGGGGCAATGTAACGAACCTAGGCCGGACCTGTCGCCTCATTCATTGCCATCGACAACGATGATGTCATTCCCGGAGATATTCGAGAACAATCCAGTCGCGCCGCCGCAGATAACAACGGTCAATATTGGAAGCAACTGGAACATGCTGGTTGCCAACCGCCAGAATTAGAAAGATCGAGAATTCTGTAACGGAGATAAATAGGCAGCACTCAAGAGGGCACGACAGTCTCAGCGAGCCGATAGAATCGAGCGATACAGTGGCGTAGTTAGTAATATAAATTAGTTGTAAATTTAAGTGTGAAATAAATTAGTAAAACCAAGTTGAGTTTATTTACGTTACAAAATATATGTTAGGAAAAATTTTTTTTAAGTAACATTTTAAAAAATTCGCAAATATTTTCTAGTAAAATGTTACCCAGAATTGGATAAAAACATTCAAATATTCAGGAGTAATTCAAATACAAAGTAAGGACTCTTATCGTTGGATATTCATTGAGCATTCGATACAGAAGATTACTATTCTGGATATTATGAATACTGTTGATTATTTGTGAAATATAACTGTTGATTTGTTTGTATCGGTGAAGTTTTGATGATCTTAGGTTACGGCGATCGTAAAAGAAGTATGGCTGAGGTATGCGACATCTTTAATGAAAAATATCATGATCGAGAGCCAACAAGCATTTTGGCGGTAAGCCAAATATTACATGAAGTTAATGAGATTGGCAATGTTAGGGATGAGCCTGAGGTGGCAGGCCTACTGTTGCCGAAGACACTCAATCGAATGTATTACTTGGAATTGAAGAAAATCCTCAACTTCATCTGACAACAATGAGATCTGTCGAGGTGCTAGGCAGAAAATTCTAAGAAAAGACAAATTACATCCATTAAAGTCAAACCTATACATGAATTCAATGAAGACGATAGACGCATGGAGTTTTCAAAAATCATTCAAAAAGTATGTAATCAAAATAATGGCTTTTTCTCCGACGAATCAACTTTTTGTATAAACGGTACCGTGAATACGCAAAATTGTCGTCATTGGCAACAGAAAATATCATTTGGACGATGGAAGTTTTTACCTAATATCCCCAAAAAGTAACTGTGTGAGCTGGGATTCTTAGAAATACCATTGGAGGACCATATTTTTTAGACGGTTCTGTGACGGGTGAAAATTATTTGGAAATGTTACAAACTTATGTAGTTCCATATTAAATTGTAACATTTCCAGACATCAATCAACCTGATCGAATAGTTTCTACTATTTGGTTCCATCAGGATGGAGGAGGTCCACATTATGCTCGAGTGGTTAGAGATTTTTTCAATGAAACCTTTCCCAATCGTTGGATTGGACGACGCTGTCAGATTGAATGGCCTGTTAGGTCCCCAGATTTAACTCCCATGGATTTTTTTTCTGGGGTTACTTGAAAAGTAAATCGAACTTTCCCATTTGGAAGACCTTAAGAGAGAATTCGAACTAAAATTCAACGAATTACACCAGAGATGTTGTCAAACGTAACCCAAGAATGCATCAGACGTCTTGGATATTGTCATCTTACCTATTGTGAATTTGTTATTTGTTTATGTTCACTACTTACTTATGATATTTTCGTTGCAAAATTAATAATTAAATGAATGTTAAGAAATATGAACAGTGGTTTCCTTTATACTCAATATACTGTAACTTGAAGTGTTACATATGACGTATGTGGTATGGTTGAACTCGGAGCTTTCAATTTTTGATAATATACCCTTTCAATTTAATAAAATATTGATAACGTCATATCTTGTAAGATGGTAGGGGAAAAAAATCAATTTAAATAAAAAAAGGTGGAAAACTAAAATACAAAATAAATCTGTCCGAGCTTTACCTCCGTTTCCATACTTCATGAACGCACTGTATATATGTATATATATATATATATATATATATTATATATATATATATATATATATGAATTTCTAATCCAGTTTGAGATGGCATGGTTAAAAAGATGTATGCTAATGATACAGAAGAAATAAAAAGATAAATGATGAATGGCTCCAATGCTTACCTGTCATAAACTGACATTGAATATAAACATTATTATACCGAAGTATATTGTTCTAAAAAAATGTTTTCAATGCTCAACTTGAATTTATTAAGTGAAAGGTCGAGCTGTGTGCAATTTGTATTTCGTGCAGAAAATTTATTTTTGAAATCGTAGCAAAGCGCTGTTGAGTCATCCTGAGTTCAAAGGACATACCTATTGAAATTCCTGGTCCAGGATGATTATGGATTAACAAATTATTGGAAATCGATATAACTAGTCAATATTCATTGTTGAGGTGAATTTGAAGCTTGACATGAAATATATCACCATCTCCAGCCATACTTGCTGACGCCAGCAGAACCACCACTCCATCCAAAATGCTGAGTAGACATTATCTCATGGGACGAGCCATCTTGGAACGATCCGGGAATTCATTCAGATTTCGCACTTAGACATAGCAACACCTATTTTTACAATTATGTATTTTAATTATTGTAATAAACTTGATTATTGAAAAGCAAGTTTCGTGCCGTCGATAGTTAATTGGCGCAGTCGGTAGGATTGTTGAAATCGCACGTATTGAACGGGTGATTTTCGTTTAACGATTGATCGGCAATCGAACTTTTGTGAACAGTCGAAGTTGGTTTTGGAAACAGACTGGCTCCTTGGACTTCAGGACACCCAGTCATTCATAGACCTGCGGAAAACCCCATCACAGCTGATCTCGAAAAAAGGAACCTCTTTGTCCCCTTTTGCAAAAAAAATTGCTTGGTGAAGACAGAATTCACTGATCCAGGGCAGACTCCTTATAGTGGTTGAGAGTGATGGCCAAAAGCTTGCTTATATTGTGAGTACAACTGAGTTATATGTCGCTTGGAAATATTTTTGAAAATTTTTAATCATTGTCTTCAGCTGACTCAAACAATACTAATTCTCCTCCACTTCAAATCGATACCCAATCTATGCCAAACTAAATCATACCAATAATCAATCGAACTCTGAATCGAATATTTCAAATACAAATCTCAGTATGGCAAATAATTTCAAACATGAATATTTGCACTGTGTTCCCCAATTTGATGGGAACCCAAACAAATTGAATAGATATTTGAGTAGTTGCGAAAGTTTGATAACTCATTTTTATGATACCACTATACAGGGTGTTTTCAAAATATATATTTGTTGAATTCTTTGATTGGAAAATTGACAGGTAACGCCAAATTGGTAGTAAATATTCAAAACGTTTCTGATTGGAATGTTTGGAAGAAACTTTTTATAGGAATTTGCTGATCAACGCGATGAGGCTTGTTTGAATAAAGATATGGTAATGATGAAACAATATCCGAGTGAAAAACCGCAACAGTTTTTCGATCGAGTTTTGCAAATACTCATTCAATTGTGTTGCTATATTGATTCTCACGAAGTTGATAATGGTGCCAAGCTTCTGAAACGAAAGTTGTATAACTCTTTAGCATTGAAAACATTTTTGTCTAGTTTATGGGAACCTCTAGGGACTACAATTCGCTGTATGCGTCCTACTTCCTTGAATCAAGCTTTGCAATTCATTATTCAAGAAGAAAACGTCAATTATTATCAGAATCAAACCAATAAAATTTCAGTGAGGCAAAATGATGTTCAAATGAAACCAAATTTCCAAAAAAACCCAATCAACAAACAACCTTTCAGAGAGTACATTCAATTCTCATACACAGAATAATCAATTTCAAAATAATCAATATACTCCGCAAAATAATCAATATCGATCGAATAATGGCTTCCCTTCGCAGCCCATTCATATCCAACCCAGAGTGAATGCGCCACAGCCAAAATTCTTCAGAAATTCAGAAGTTTTCCAAACAACCTGTTCAAAATCAAAATGTCTTCGAACCAAATCCAAATCGAAGCCTTCCAAATTCGTCCCCAATGAGTACCTCGACCAGGCAAATATTCAATCGATTCCAACCGGGACCTTCAAATTATAAAGCACCGCAAAGAAATTCCGTTTCCGAAGAACTGTTCAATACAGAAGTGGATGACACCGATCATTCATTTCCAAATTTTGACAACGTTCTCCAGAATCAAATGGAAAATGAGGAATCGGATCAAACAAACTATCCTGAAAATTTTCAAACTGGTCGCCAAAATATCGACCAAACGTAAAACCAACATTAATTTCCTTCAACTCCTCTAATTCAAGCAAACTACCATATGTTGTTTTACCAGAATACAATTTGAAATTTCCAATCGATACGGGTTCGACAAAATCATTTATCGATCCCAATTCAGCCAATAAATTGTTCCCAAATCGAATACAGAATGATCCATTATAGTATCCACTGTATTTCAGAAATCTTCCCAAAACATAGTACTACAATCTCTATATCAAAAATATTCAATGTTTCTGGAAACTTCATTTATTTAAATTTCATAATATTTATTCATGGATTGATCGGAATCGATAATCTTAAATTATTGCAAGCTAACGTTGATTTCTATGATGGTTTCCTCATTACACCTCATCCGAAAATTAAACTAAAGTTTCACAGAATTCAGAACGATTTGAATCTCATTTATATATTTCCGCGAAGCGAGCAAGTGATAAAAATTGAACAACTATAAGAAACGGAGGAATTATTATTCCATACCAAAAAATACATAATTGCGAGATTCCAGAAAGCTTATCTATAGTGAAAAACGGAGGGGCGATAACGACCATATTAAATAACACTATGGAAGAGATAACGTTAGATTTCTCTGAACCCGTAATTGTAGAAGGGTTTGACATGGCATGTATAAAAGATTTAATTTCAACAACTTTGATGAGACGGAAAAACGTATACTGAACTCATCAAATATTAGGACCGACCATTTAAATATTGCAAAAATCAACGCAATCAAAAATGTCCCAGTCCCAAAAACAACAAAACAAATGGAAGGATTTCTAGGTTTATTATGTTATTACCGTATGTTCCTGAATAATTTCGCCAAAATCACTAAACCACTAACTAAATGCCTCAAAAAAGGTGCCCAAATTATTTATGATGAGGAACTTTTTACATGTTTCGAAACTTGTAAAAATTTTTACTTATGAACGAGCCAATACTTCAATATCGGATTTGTCCAAACCTTTCAATTTAACGACAGACGCGAGTCATTTTACTTTCGGAGCTGTTTTGAGCCAAGGGCCTATCGAAAGAGATCTTCCAGTGGCGTAAGCCTCTAGAACTCTCAATGATTCGGAGGTAAATTTTAGTTCAATCGATAAAGAATTATTGGCAATCGTTTGGGCAACCAAATACTTTCGACCATACCTCTTTGGCAGGAAATTCAATATTATAACTGACCATGAACCCCTTCAATGGATATTCTCATTGAAAGATCCAAGTTCAAAATTACAAAAAAGGAACATATAACACAAACGCAGACGCACTATCCCGCATCTAATTACACACAAAAGAAACGAACGATATATTTGGATATATCGACCAATTCAATGAAAATATGTCAAGAATAGACCAAGACGATAACCTTCCGACACAAGTCCAACTGGACATTGACGATAACAAAAATACCCAAAAACTAATTTTAATTCATGAACATGACGGCGTTCATACAAACGCCGAGGAAAATCCTATTGTTGAAGTACAAATTTCAGAAACTCCGGTCAACCACGGACAAAATTAAATTATTTTTCAATCAGTACTCCACTCACCTGTAAAATCAAAAATAACTATTTTGTTTGAGAAGAAACAACGACTAACCGTACACATTTCCGAAAATAATTTCAAAAAGGACGATGTTAACTTTGTCAAAAATTACGTTGCCCCAAACGTACAGTATCATCTTTATTTCGAGAGACCAGAAAAATACGAACCTTTTTGCAAAGTGATCAGGCGCAATTCCAAGTGGCCTTCTTTAAGTTTGAAAGATGCAAATTCAAACTCGTTGACGTCACAGATAAAAATGAATCCAAGAACTGATACAAGCATATCACGAAGGAAAAAGTAATCATCGGGGTATTGACGAAACGGACCAAAAATTCAAGAAACGATTTTATTGAACCCAAATGAAAGATTCGATCCAAACTTATATTAATGAATGTGAAATATGTCACCAAAGTAAATATGAAAGACATCCCATCAAAATGAAAATGAATACTACTCCAACAGCCACCGAACCTTTTGAAATTATTCATATAGATATCTATACCATTGAGGAAAATATTTTTTTTTTACGATAATAGATAGTTTTTCGAAATATGCGCAAGCATATCATTTGCCATTTTTGTCTGGCACTGATGTACCGAATAAGCTCCCGACATTTCTCTCACATCACGGTGTACCTCTTCAAATTATTGAAGATAATGGCTCTGAATTCAAAAATTCCGTTATAGAGGAACTATTGAAATTGCACAAGGTCAACGTTCATTTCATTTCCCCAAATCACCCGCAATCGAACGGGCAACTGGAAAGACTCCACCCAACTATTATTGAACACATCAGACTTCTCAATACCAGGGGTTTCTCAAAAACACCTCCTCAAATGAAAAATATTCACGCTATTCTCGCATATAACCACTCAATAAATTCAGATACAAAATCAAAACCAATCGATATAATCAATGGCCATATAACTAACGAAAACCCATTCAATATTGACCTAGAAAATATTTTGATCAACGATTATACGAACGAACACAAAGAACGAACTAAATTACTCACCAGAATAAACAAAAATCTCATAAACGAAAAGAAATAGTCATTTCAAAATTGAACAAAAATCGCGATAGTCCAGAACTTCCAAAACAAATTCCAAAGCCTTTGTGAAGAAACACTTGGGACAGAAACATGCAAATACATTTGAAAAGCCCGATATCATTAGAAAACAGACTAAAACAGCAAGACTGTTTTCACAAACAAACATGAAAAAGTACACATGGATAACCTGAAAAGACCCCGAAAGAAAAGCTACAGCTTCAGTAAATAGTTTTTCTATCTATTTCAGACTACCACTTGTTGTTGGACTTCAAGAAAAAATAACACTGAAAAACTCAGAAAACAACCCTGGTATGATACCCTTGAAATAAGAAACCGCCAAAATTCAAGAATACCACCACACGCTAATTCGTTACTATGACTTGAACCCAATAATTATCGAAATCATCAAATTACACCATCAACATGGACAAATTTTAGAAGCACTCAGTATCAACAATGACTCATCAACAGACACTGAAAACTACATAAAAATTTTGAATATAACGAAAGTAAAAACTGAAAACAAACTGAAAGAAATATTCACATCCTGAAAGAATGAAAAGAGGATTGATAAATGGAATGGGATGAATATTCAAATCGATTACAGGAAACGTCGACGCAGAAGACGGCGAACGTTACGAGAAGCTAATTAGAGTACTTGAGGAAAACCAAAAGAAATTGACTTCTAGTGTTCTGAAGCAAAATTGAATTTCAATAGATCTGATCAATAAATTCAATCAAACCATTCAGCGAATATCCCATAACGAAAAATATATTCAATAAAAAATATATTATATTGCCGCTATATTCCAGAAGAAAACCTACAATGAAAATAAAGCATACGTTCACGATATTGTCAATCAACTGATAGTGTCGCGTAAGTTATGGTTCAATTAAGAGAAGAAAATCGTCAGTTGAAAATGCACTCACCTTGATCCCTCTTCTAGGCGACTTCCAACTCTTCTTCGATGTGGACTGTATATAGGTTGCGTAAGCGTGTAGCGGAATTAGCAGCAAGCGTTGCCTTTGCGGATTGAAAATAGCGAAAGCGTTAAAAACAGCGAATTTTAAATCACTCACTATTCGTGCGGAGTCTTTCGTTCAACTGGTTTTCCTTCGGTTCCTCACCAGAGGGAGCGATTGGATTTGTGCGATTTTCAACATAATATACGCGGTAGATTTGAAAGGCAATAATGAAATACAATACTATAAAAATGAAATATGTTTCTCTCCAATTAAAGATAATAACAATACAAAACATAAATGAATTAATGGGTGAAAAAGATTGAACATTCTCCCCCACTAAATTATGAAATAATTTAAATATCACTTGAAAACTCGGCATTTGGTATAGGACATAACTTTACCAAAGCTCTCTTCACTGTGCCATTTTTTGTTCGAACATCGGCAACTCTAGCTACACCATCCCTTCCAAAGTATAACTTCTCAACGCGCCCTAGAAGCCATTTCATAGGAGCGACTTGTTCATTTTTTATAAGGACTACAGTTCCAATGTTAACTGAATGTGAAGCATCCAACCACTTACTTCTTTGTTGAAGTGTATGTAAATATTCATTGTACCATTTTTTCCAAAATGATTGTAGGATATTTTGCAAATTTTGCCATCGATTAAGTCTATTTGTTTTTAAATGCGTTAAATCTGGGTCAGGCAGCGTGCTCAGTGGTTCCAGAGTTAAAAAATGTCCTGGTGTCAAAACTGACAAATCGTTAGGATCGTTACTCAATGGGCATAGTGGACGAGAATTCAATAGTGCTTCAATCTGAGTCAGAAGAGTATAGAATTCTTCAAACGTCATTATTTGCACCCCAATCACACGATAAATATGTGTTATCACATATTTCTTCTGTCATTCCTGAAAAATGCGGTGAACCAGGATTGAATTCAAATTTGATACAGGCGGAGTTTAATGGTTTCGCGTTCGGCGGCTTGTTCCATTAATTTTGAAATTTCCCTACTTGCACCTACAAAATTAGTTCCACAGTCCGATATAATAGTATCGCAACGTCCTCTACGTGCAACGAACCTCCGTAAAGCCGCAATAAAGGCTTCACTTGTCATATCTGAGACAAGCTCCAAGTGTATGCATTTTGTAGCCATACAGACAAATAGACAAATATATGCTTTGCATATTTTTGCACCGCGAAACTTCCCTGATGAAGTTGAAAATGGGCCGGCATAGTCCAGACCAACAATCGAAAACGCTTTGACTTGTGAAACTCTAAAACTAGGAAGATCTCCCATATAAGGTTGGTAGGGTTTCGGTGATAAACGCCAGCATTGTTTACAATTTGAAACTACTTTTTTAATTGAACTCTTTGCGGATAAAATCCAAAATTGTTGCGAAATTAAAAATTGAAGAGTTTGTGCGCCAGGGTGTAGATAAGTTATATGAAAATCATGAATTAACAACTGTGTCAAGCGACTACTTTTGGGTAAAATTGCAGGATGTTTTTTCAAAAAAGATAAATTCGAATTTTTCAAGCGACCTCCCACTCTGAGAATGTCATTATCATCAAGAAAGGCGTTGAGTTTACGAAGGAATTTTGACGTTGGTTTTTTTGTTTTCAATTTTTGAATTTCGTTTTCAAAATGTAGGTGTTGAATGTATTTCACAATCACCAGTAATGCCTGATTCAATTCTTGTAAAGATATCATACCAGTTCTTTTATTTTGGGGTTGCGTGAATTATGTAAGTAACGTAAAATATATCCAAAAATCAGTTTTATTTTAGAAACAATGCATGTTCCTTAAATGATAAGTTAACTCTTCTTATGTTCCTTAAATGATAATTAAGTAGCGGATCAAAAGTAGTAAGAGGCCATTGTTGTCTTGGAAGTTGTAGCCATTTTGGCCCAGAAAACCACATCTCGTTGTCCAAAATTTCATCCGGTAACAATCCGCGGGAAGCCGCATCGGCGGGGTTATTACCCGATGATATATGATACCAAGATGTTGGTGAAATTTTATTCTGAATGTGAGTAACGCGATTACTTATAAAAGTTTTCCATTTATGCGGAGATGATTTGATCCAATGTAATGTAATCATACTATCAGTATAAGCATATATATCAGAAAAAAACAATTTATTTTCGAAAATCTGAAGCACAGTGTAAAGTAAATTCGAAAGTAATACAGCGGAACACAATTCTAACCTGGGAACCGATATACTTTTCAAAGGGCAACCTTTGATTTTGCGCATACAAAAAAATATTAAACAAATTATTGCGTTCCACCCTGAAATAGATTACAGAAGCATAAGCCCTTTCAGAGGCGTCGCAAAAGGCGTGAATTTGACATGACTGAAAATTATCAACAAGTATTCGACGCGGAATCTTTAACGTTGATAAAAGTGCAAATGATGACTTAAATTTGAACCATTTGTTACAAAGTTCATTTGGAGGTTGGTCGTCCCAGTTGAGTCCCAAAGTCCATAAGCGTTGCATGAGTAATTTTGCGAAACATGTTAAAGGTGCGAGAAATCCTATTGGATCAAAGATTTTTGCGATATCGCTCAAAATCTGCCAGTCATCTAATAGTGATTGTTGATTAGAAGTCCATTTCCGCAATTCCTGAGTCGATTGCATAAAGGAAGACATCCGAAGAAGTTTGCCACTGCAATCCTAAAATTTTAATACATTTATCTTCGTCATCGAAAGAAACTGTTGATTGATCATACCTATAGTTTATCGGTAAGTCATCTAATAGTGATTGTTGATTAGAAGTCCATTTCCGCAATTCAAAATTTCCTTTTTTCAAAATATTTATTAATTCGTCACGAATCAATTTAGCTTCAGCTACACTAGAAGATCCCGAGCAAACGTCATCTATATAAATATCCTCGTTTAAAATATTTGCGGCTAGCGGAAAATTATCACGTTCATCTTCGGCTAATTGTAAAATTACTCGATTAGCAATAAATGGAGAAGATGATAGACCAAAACCAAACGTTTCATGCGATAATCCTAACTTGATCATTTGGTGAAAACCTCCATAATATCCTTTGATAGTTCTGATGATTTGGAGTAACCAGAATTTGTAGAAACATCTTTTTTATATCTGCAGTAAAAACAACTGAGTGAGTTCTAAATTTCAATAATATGTCAAAAATATCCTTTTGTAATTTCTCCCCCACTGAGAGGCTTTCATTTAATGACATACCCTGTGATTTTGTAGATCCATCGAATACCACCCTAAGTTGCGTAGTAGTACTATTTTTCAAGACACAATGATGAGGTAAGTAAAATATATTTTTCATTGCAATAAAGGTATCGTTATTCACATCATCCACCTCCTCCATGAAATCATTTTGTATGTATTCGTTTAAAAATTCGCAGTATTTTTATCACACTCGGTTGTTTGAGTAGGCGGCGTTCGAGTGAATAAAGGCGGCGTAAGGCAATCGAGCGAATATCTTGAAAATTAAATAAAGGTTCGGAATTTTTAAATGGTAAATTGATTATATAACGCCCGAATTTATCCCTTTGATGAGTTTTAACGAATATACCTTCACATAACGTATCTTCAGGTGAGAGAGCCTTTATGGACGGTACTTCTTCAATTTCCCAAAAACGTTTGATTAAGCTATCTATTGCGAAAGAGTCATTGTTTGAAATGATAAAACATGTGCATGTGTTTGCAGCAGTTTGTTTTTTATCAGGGTTGCATTTGCCCATGAGAATGTAGCCGAAAATCGTATTAATGGCTACCGGCTCATTAACATGTCCGGTGATACGTCCCTCTTGTATAATATGCGAAAAACATCTGCCCCTAACAGCATGTCAATTGGCGCAGGCTCATAAAATAAATCATCAGCGAGTTTGATATGTTCTATATGACGCCATTGAGAATAATTTATTGAAGAAGAGGGCATATTGGTGCATATGTTTGGTAAAATAATTGCGTCAATTGTAAGAACGGGAGACATTTTCCCTGCAGGTTTTATTTTACAGTTAACTCCGCCCCTGGATGTCACCTCGCTCATGGTCCCTACACCGCGTATTGAAAGCGAATAGCTGAAACGCGGCAATTTCAGTCGTTTAACACATTTTTCAGAAATATAACTTGATTGTGAACCACTGTCTAATATGGCGCGAATTGTTTGATAATTATTAAAGATATCTGAAATTTCTACGCTTGCGGTTGAAAGTAAAACATTTACGTGGATGAGACCATTCCAGAAAACATAGAAACGTCTGGAATGTTGGATGTACTTGGTGTAGGTTCAGGAACTGCTAGCGAATTTGTTAAGACTGAATTGTTATGAACGTTTATAGTTTTATTTATGTGGATGCTCGAGTGGTGCCTACCATTACAGACACAACAAGTTGATTTTGACCTGCAACTATTCAATGTTTGTTGAGAACTTAAACAATTTATACATAATTTATTTTGTCTGACAAAATTGTATTTGTCTTGGGGCGATTTACTATAATATTCGGAGCATTTGTAAATTGGATGATCTCGTTTACAATATGAACAAATTATACTTGTATTTGTACAATTTTAGATGAATTTGCGAAATATGATGTTGTATGCTTTGCTCTGAAATATGAAGGGTTAGGGCTTTGAGCACTTCTAGAACTTGATTGTTGTTGCATCACACTTTTGTTTAATGAGAAATCGATGGCGTCAAGAGCATTGCATCTTTGTTGAACAAACGTGAGCAAATTCTTGAAAGAGGGTAATTTATCGGCTGCTATGGGATTCTCAAATTCAAAGCGTGATAGTTTCTTGATCCAAATTTTTTGGAAAAGATAATATACTAAAAAAATCCCATTCTTTAACTGGAAGACCCATATTTTCGAGAGCGGCAAGATTTTCTGTAAACGTGTCCAATAAAAGTCTAATATTCTGAGTATTTCTCGAATTCTTTATACTAACGGCATTATCGATTTCCTGTAAATGGGCGAAAGCTATGAGACGTTTGTTATTGTAACGATCTAAAAGTGACTTAAATGCAACATCATAATTGAGCTAGACATAGGCGTTGTCTGAACTAATGCTAGGTGGGCCGCGGAGAGAAGAAACTAAATAATTAAATTTTTCTATATTTGAGAGTGCAGCGTTATTATGAATAAGACTTTCAAACATATCTAAGAAAGGTTTAAATGATTTTATATCACCTGTGAACCTTGGGATCTCAATCTTCGGAAGTTTTACGTTAGTGGCGGTTGTCTGTATTGGAGGCAATATGAGTAATTACGGGTTTTGTTTCAAATAGATCTTGATAGACGGTTTCGACATAGGAGCAATTAAGATCGAATACTTTTCTAACTGCCTCATCTGCAGCGATGTCCTCATCCGCGAGGGCCATCAGCGTAATGAGTAATTGATGCTGAGATTTGAATTCATCGCGGCATATATCGAGCTTCTGACATAAGTTCTTGAACTGAGCACGTAGAGATTGATCAGTTTCTGCCTTTTCAGCAAATTCCTTTATTTCGGCTACTTGATTTTCGTACATTTTCTGAGAGCTTTAGCCTGCTTGACTTTATTTGCGTTTGACATTTTGTGAATATTGGGAAACCTGCACTGCAATCAGCTGTTTTCAATGAACAATAATATTGGGAAAGTGGAATATCCAACAAGAAATGGCAAAGTTTATTGTCCTCAAATAAAGCAAGCAAAAAGAAACCCAGGTGTACTGTATTGAATGGCCTTGAATTTATTCGTCGTCCAAACCCTTTTTTACAATATGGTTAAATAGAAATGAATATGAGTTTGAAAATATTCAAGATTTGTGATAATGTATAATGCTATATATCGTCTTAGAAAGAAACGTATTTCACCTTATAGCTGCGGAGCGATCCTTGGGTCGAATGGACCAAAATGTCGCGTAAGTTATGGTTCAATTAAGAAGAAAAATCGTCAGTTGAAAATGCACTCACCTTGATCCCTCTTCTAGGCGACTTCCAACTCTTCTTCGATGTGGACTGTATATAGGTTGCGTAAGCGTGTAGCGGAATTAGCAGCAAGCGTTGCCTTTGCGGATTGAAAATAGCGAAAGCGTTAAAACAGCGAATTTTAAATCACTCACTATTCGTGCGGAGTCTTTCGTTCAACTGTTTTCCTTCGGTTCCTCACCAGAGGAAGCGATTGATTTTGCGATTTTCAACATAATATACGGTAGATTATCGAAAAATAAAGAATAAATATTCGGGTTCATAAGCTTAGCAGTAATTATCGATTTCAAAAAAAATTTCCAAAAAAAAAAAAAAAAAAAATTAAGGGAAAAATTACGAAATTATCAATTTAGCATTACAGAATATCGAGAACTCTTTAACCTTTGCTAAACTCAATATTATGCATCCTAGTATAATAACTATCACTGATCTCTTTACAGAATTGTAAAAATTAGAAAAAAGAATTGCAATCAATCAATTTCCTCCTGAAATCACTCTGGAAAACACCTTGAAATTCGAAAAGATAATAAATATCGAATGTTTCATATTGAACAATAAAATAACCTATCTACTTTATGTCCCAATCACATATCCATACAATTTCGATTTTTATCATTTATATCCAATCCCCGTGTATAGTCAAAGTCAGTTCGAAGCTTTGATCCCAAAAAACTCATATTTGTTGAAAAACTCAGTGTACTTCACATTTCAAAGCGACATTTGTGCCGTCAAACCACAATTCTATGTCTGCAACAAAATATATATCAAGGAGATTTCTGGAGATATCTGCGAGCTGCAACTCCTGATCATGAAAGACACGTCCACCCGCCAACAAATCGATGTCAAAATCACCAAGCCGATCATAAATCAACTGGACGATTCGACTCAATGGATCGTCATATTCCCGAATAAAACCACCATCCACCTCCAATGCAGAGAACAAGGAGAAATTCAAAAAATCATTGGATCCCACTCAATCGATATTCCAGTAGGCTGCAAAATCAATACCGATCAGATCAATATCGGCAATGAAGAGAAGGTAATCAATAGAAATCAAATAGTATTGATACCCGAATTGGATCTGGATCGAAATCCTATGAAGAAATCGAATATAACTTTCCATCTGGATTCTGGATGACATCAACTTGGAAGGACTCCAGAACCTGAAAAGTCAACTAATCTTAAATAACTCGGAAACCATGGATAGTCAAGGATTTTCACAAATACCCAGTATGTGGACTCTTACATCTACATAGCAATTATTCTTTCAACCATCTACTTCATCAACAAGAAACTTTTTGCGAGATGTATTGCAAAGAGGGCATCTCAGAAGCGGACCAATCGAGGGATGAACCTGAATCTTTGAGGGGAGGAATTATGTCACCATCTCCAGCCATACTTGCTGACGCCAGCAGAACCACCACTCCATCCAAGATGCTGAGTAGACATTATCTCATGGGACGAGCCACCTTGAAACGATCCGAGAAATCATTCAGTTTTCGAACTCAGACATAGCAACACCTATTTCTATAATTGTATATTTTAATTATTATAATAAAATTGATTTTTAAAAAGCAAGTTTCGTGCCGTCGATAGTCAATTTATGTGACATGGATGGGAGGTGAATGCAAGTGAATTTTGTGACATGGAATCATAGAACTTGAAATCAGAAATCAGTTTCCATGTCAACTGGAACAGATCTGACAATGATCAGTCTAATGAGAACCTTCATTTTATCAGATGTATGTCAAGGTATGTCAAGGAAACTCATCAAGATTATCGTGTAACTCTTCACATTTAATGGTGGTACAAAGAAAAAGTCAGATTAGAACTATCCTAGTCCCAAGCTTTCGATCAAGAACACCAAAGAAGAAGAGGAAGAAGAAAACAGAACTCAATAGACAAAAAGGAGAAAAATTCCAGATTAAAAATCAAAAATGGCATCTCACCAACGTTACGCTCTGCCCCATTTCGGGGGTGTTGAGAGAGAGTGGAAGTCTAATGAGAACTTGCCCCAAACTCAAAAGCCCCGAAATTCAATTCTGACACATCATTGGAGGTGCAAATCCAGAAGAAGAACTAGAAATGACTTGTAGAGCAAACTGCAAATGGTGTTGGACAGGTGATAGCATCACAGAGGATGGAGTATGAGAGTATTTGAATTGTTGAACTGAACAGAAGTGAGTGAAAAGTTTTATGACGGAAAATGGTTGAATCCATTTCAGGCCTTTACGAAAAGGAATGTGAGATTTGTTCAAATTGACTTGAGTGTTGAGACAAAGGTTATTGTCAAGCCATTCATTACTTATGTGTTAATCTTCAAGAAAGTATTGTCTGTTGTAATTTTCGGAAATCACCTGTAAAATTTGTGAATTCCTAGTTTGACTGAAGTTATATTTAATAAAACCTTCAGGCTTTTGATAATAATTATCATTAAATACAAAAAAAAATCTTGAGAAAGGCCAAAATTCAAAAGGGTCGATATAAGTGTGATGCAATTTTCATTACCTAGGGCCTCTCTCACATGTGGCAACGTTTTCATTTTTGGAACTGAAATGAAAAGATTGCTTACGTTGAAAGAAATCATCAAACAGTTTTGAGGTTGATTTGAACTATTAAGTTTGTTAATCAAATCTTATGAACCACTCACCGACTATGTGGTTTTGAAGTTAGTTAATTCTTTGATGCGTTTGTAAATAAAAGAAGCTAGAATTGAGGCTGTTGTGAAACTCACTACTGGCCTTATTGGTATATCAATCTTGTGGATCTTTGAGAGTTCATACAAGCAAGGAATAACTGGATTGCTAGAAATTACAAAAAAAGAGCAGAATGTTCTATGAAAAAATCTTTATGACAATTTAACTAGGTTTTCAATCTTCTAATAAAGTTCTCAAATGGATTCGACGTTGAAAATTTGAAATAATGCCCAGAAAGAAAATCTACTTTGTTGATGTAATCTGACTCATTTAGAATATCTGTAAGACGCTTTTCTAGGGTTGGGTATAATAACATCATCCCTAGAATCGTTACGATATTTATGACGCCCTTACACTTGTTCTTACTATTTTTAAACTAAATTTCACTCTCGGGCGCTAGATTTCATAGTGATTTACTCCACTTACCAGGGGTAGCAACAGATAGAGATGCGGAATGTCCAGGGGTCTGGGAATAATATTTCCAGCACATATAAATAATAATGCTTTAAATAAAGCATGAGTTAATTAGTGAAAAAAGACTTATGAAATCTCCAAAATTTCTGGTCTGTAGGCTTCAATTACAACCCTTGGGACTGGATTCCGATTGCTTTCGATTGCACAGACAGTCAGACAGAACTGTCGTTATCTTAACTTTAACACTGTTCTGATTCTATAGTTGATATGCTGGCAAAGGGAAAGGTAATTTCCATAGAAGTTTCCAAATGTAACCACAATATAACAATTTTATTTAAATAGTAACTTAGTCAATTTTCACAATTTTAAATTCATTACAAACGGTCTTCAGAACTTCAATGACATATTTCATTCACTCAATTGGATAGATAATTTTATCAAAAAATTAACTTGTTAATTTTCATAATTTTTGCATGTATTACCAACGCTTATGATTTCTTCAATATAATAATTTCATCGAACTATTAGATTTTTGCTGTACAAGTATTGGGAGGTTAATTTATATTCTGAATTCTTTCTCCGACGATTGCTGTCACTCGGTCAATGCCAGAATTTGAGCTTCCGTGAAAACTGACATACTTACGAAAAAAAATACTCCAACCGCGAATTACCGAGCTCATGTTAATGGGTCTCAGCACTCAAAAACAACGAGCTAGATGTGATACATCAGTTTATACTACGAACAATGCGATACCCAAGTTATATGAATTATTCCACACTCTCAATACCTCTCAGCCGGAAGTGCAAATTTACAGTAATCATTAAAGCATCAATAAAATACCTCACGACATAAATCAATCCGAAATAACAAATAATGCATAACTTGATTTATCGTGAGAGTCACGGGACTGGGATATTTTACACTTGTGCGATTAAATCATTTCCACAGCTGAATCGTACTTTCAATGCAATATTTACAATGCACGAAATGAAATCAAATAGGCGTTTCGCCAAACTGATAGGCTCAAACTGCTATTAAATACAATGAGGAAATTATATACGACATGACACAATCAAATCAACAAATTATCAGAGGTTTCGATACAATGTTTCACTTACGGTTACCTCACTACTGAACAAAGCTTTTGCATGAACTCTTATGCTTCACGGAAAACTACTTTCTTTGACGGTCGGACTCGCAGAACGATTTCAATCACTTGTACTGGAGAATAAAAAAAATTGTTTTCGGAACGGAAGACAAACGGGCTTGCTCCCGGATGGGGAGTAAAGAGCACTTGCTCAGAATGGAAGTAAAAGAGCACCCGCTCCCGGACGGAAAGTAAAGAGCTTGTCTCGACACAGAAGTAAAGAGAGCGATCCCAATCAAATCTCGGCTTTTATATCCACCGGATTTAAAAGAAATATAGGAGAAAAACTGTATAAGAAAAAAGACCTTATTTTTGTCTAATTAACATAAGAACTGGACCAAAGAGCAGCTTATTTTGTGTCCCCTTGTGAAAAAGCATACTACGTTTTTTACTAATATAAATTCACCTTTTTCTACCATAATAGTCAAAACAGTCAGAAAAGTATTTTAGGCTTTTTGTACAGTGCAAAAAGGCATTAGAACTTTCTTTTGCTCGGTTTTGTGATGGTTCCAGTATCTTTGTCTATTAACACTTATTTTCTGAACGGAGCATCATTTTGTTCCCAATACATAATTGATATTAAACCCCCCAAATAGGCAGGGACGTACCAAAGTTACTTCAAATTTTGGTTGGCCGTTCCAAGTAACGGAGCTTGGAAAAAATGCTTCGTTACATAACTCAACCTTTGTCAGCTTATGAGATATAAGATTGTGATCTTTGATTGGTTTTTATTTTTATGAAAATAGGAAGTGAATGTTTGTGTCCGTGATTGTTGAATCACTGTTTGCTACGTTTAACTTTATGCAGAATGTTTTCAATCATTACGAATCATCATTTTGACATTATAATCCTAAGATAGTTTTTCAATAATAATATCAACTTCCACTGCGAACTCTGAAAGGTTTCTATCAGAAACTTGAGAACCCGAAGCAAAGGAGGGTATGCTTTTAATAGGAAAATTTGGGCGGTTCTTGAAAAAAAATATCATTTAAATGCTTAGAAGTGAGTTATGTAATAGTACATTTTCATATTTTTTTTCAATCTGAAATAAGTTATTTTATGTAATAAGTTCTTTCCAATTATTTTCAAAAAATGCAAAGTGGCATTGATTTTCAATTGTCAGAACTGACATTTTCTTTTTATTGTTGTTGATAACAACAAAAAAGTGTGCATCGTTTTTTTTCAATTCGTTAATGATTTAATCACTTAGTATATCTTTTCATTTTGTTATTTCTTAATTTTACATGGCCCCAATCAAGTGTTTTGGGTGCGATGGGTACATCAATAAAAAAATACTGCAAATTCGGCTAATAATGAAACATACCGGCAGTTTCTACTGAATATGCGAGCACGCAGAGGAATTTACGGGGTAGAGCTTGGGGAAAACTCCAGAATTTGCACCCAATACTATGCTAGATTTCGACAACAAGGTAAAGTAAAACCATGTTTATAGTGGCAATATTATAATTCTTGTTTGAATTTAATTTTTAAGGCCACGAAATAAGAGAACCTGACATCCAACAAGATCCTATTCCTATTGAAAATAAAAACAATAATGAGGTAGACGTTGATAATGATGGAGGAAATGGCGAAAATATTAGAAATGTATCGGTCAAACTGCCAACGAATCAAAGAGTTTGTTGCGTGTGAGGTGTTATTATTCGGCAGCGTATTTCAAAAGGAGCCATTCTGAAGTTATGGATTCAAAACCGGATATTTTGCAACTTGGAGAATGATCGGGAATCGATTTGAGAATTGTTACTTTTCTGAAGAAGCTGTTGTTCTAATGCGAGTGCAAGTTGCTCCTAGGCAGTTTACACAAGGTGACAATGAATGTTTGGTTAATCTGCTCACTGATCGCGTAGTAGCTCTAGAAAAAAAATTCAAGATATTTGATTTTGACCAGGAAAATATGAATGACGACGATTCCAAGCGCTTAACCGGATTAAGTAGAACACAGTTTCCAACGGTTGTAGGTCACTGCAATAACTCAACACCCAGAAGAAAATTTTCAAAAAAGAACTGCGTAGCTATTTTTCTTATGACACTAAGAATTGATCCAACTTCAAAAGTTCTAAGCATGATGATTGGTATGAAACCGATGCAGCAATATCTTGTCAGCAAAATATTCCACGATGTTATTAATTCATTAACAGTTCACTTTGTTTCTCTTCCTTGCTTACCAACACATGAATCGTCAAGCATACGTTGCTTATAACAGTACTACTAGTTCAAATCGCTTGTGTCGCGTTCATCCTGCTTCATTGGTAGCTGCCATTGTTGATGTCACATACTTGTACCATGAAAAACCTCGTGATCACCTTTCTCAGCGAAAAACATATTATGTGCCAAAACGCTCGAATTTAATTGAATTCTCGGTTGTGACACCACCATATTATTATGTTACTGGCCCACATGCTTCAAATCCTAGAAACAATAATTCGTCGATATTCTACGCTAAGACTGTTAACAAGAACGGATTTTTTCCTTTTTTTCAAGAAAGTGATAACATTGTGTACGATCGAGGTTATCGAGACTCAATTCAGTTTTGTCAAAATCTGTGACGAAACGTTTTCATGCCGCATTTTCTTCAGACCGATCAACGTCAACTGACTACCCAGCAAGCAAATGAATCGAGACGTGTTACGAAGCTAAGATGGATAGTTAAAGCGGTTTTTGGAAGACTTCAAAATAAGTTTCGGTTTTTAAGAAATGTTGTGCCAAACAGCTACGGATGGAAAACATTCGGAAACATATTTAAAGTAACATGTGCTTTGTCTAATGCGTTTTCATGCCTATAAATGAGAGTGGGCCTGAAGGTGATACATTCTGTGACATATTTCTGGAACGTTTGGATTTCCTCAATCATTCACTGGACAGAATCAAATATGAACGCCTAATCCAAGGTAGAATTGATTGGCCGCTGGTAGACGGATTTATTGACCTTTAGGTTTTTCTGATTTTGTCGAAAGATGAGATTACATCGTTAACCTAATACCGAGAATGATAATTATAGTCTTCTAATAAGAACTTCAATACCTTCCACGGTTTCAAGCTGCTCATGAAAGAAAATGCTTCATCGAATATAGTAGCCAACTAATTGGAGTGAACGCAATAATTGGCTTGGCAGGTCTCTACAAATCAGGTGCCCAAGTGTAAGGAATGTGTGGCATGTCTGCTCTGTAATATGTTTTTGCAATACAGAAAGCCAGGAATTTGTTCGTCTACAGATATGGCAAATAATTTAAATGACATAGCTGTTGCTTGACCAGTTTTGAAAAGTTTGTTTTTTGATTTGATTCAGTAAAGTAGGTAGTATATTTGTATGCTCACTTATAATCAGCCTTGTCAAAAAGTACTTATTTTTTATTAATGTTTGCTTTTACCTAGGCAGATCTTTTCGAAAATACTCACTTAAATAGTACACGAGTATATATAATCCTTGTACTTGCTTTGTGGAGAAAATGCTTGTTATTCCAATAGGTACTCACTTACTAAAACAAATATAGGCTTTCAAATAATGTTTAAGAGTCATCATTGTAATTTACATAGTTACTTGAAAAATGTTCATGCGTATTTCTGTCCTAATTGATAAATTGATGCTCAACTTTTGTAGTTTTTCAATTCTGTAACTTGAGTATAGCACTATGCTATAAGCTTGGATAATATTTTGGAGAACTTTAGATCTGCCCACTTTGCTAGATTGCGCCTGCTATCAGTGCAATCAACACCGCAAGAACTTTTGAGATGCCCAAAACCTCTCCTAGTTTGAAGCACTAGTAGACCAGGAGATGGTGACACAAAATATTAGGTCATCTGTACCAGTATGGCGGTTCTTCAGGGGTCTAATTACGGAATGACAAAAAAGAAAATGATTGTCATAGCGCTGGTACCGGTGGCCCAATCGCGTGGGCGTTAATCGAACGTGTCGGATAAATAACGAGTGTCGAACGATTTGTTCCACAAAAATGCTTGTACTTTCCGATAGTCTATAAAAAAAGGAGTAGGCGGTAGCGTAATGCCATACTTATCCGGTGTGACTTACAGCCCGCCATACCGACGCGAATACATTAATTTAAAAAAAACAATTCAACCATTTATACCAAAAAAACTAACAGATCCCCCCCGGGAGCGCACTGCGGACGCCCGTCCGAGTTTTTTCCCCATATAAACCCACCCCCCAGGAGAAGGTGCCTACCTTTCGATTTATCAATCTTCCCGGAAAGGTTTAGGGTCGCAGGGGAGATCCGGATACGCCGGATCAGCGCGCTAAGTAATCCTAGTCACCGTTATAGCTAAGCCACGGTGGGGCCACTTGATTAAACAAGCCACTGGCTCTGGGATGTCAGTACCCGAACGGTTAATGCGCCGCTCCCCGCCGAGTCTGCAGGGAATACAATCACCCCTCAACCCATAGGTGAAGGACTCCCCTGTCTCTACCGAATTACGGTATGGTTTTCCATTGGCCCACCATCTAGTACCTCGCCCCCCAGAGTCCAACACCATGTGGAGAGGCACCGGGGACTGGTGGGGCTATCCTCCTCCCCCTGGGTACCCATGTTAACAAGACTCCTCCTGTCAGCGTTTGATGGGTCACCGCCATATTAGACTTTCGACCTGATATTACTCGTGTAACGTGTGACGAGTAACCGTTCGAGTGAGGGTTATCATGGCTTTCACCATGACTACTAAACACGCTACCATGTTACCGAGAGAGGGACCTGGACTTTGCCAAGCGGTGTCTGGGATCGTCGCAGATGCTCCCCTCCCGCCGGCCTAGTCACATGGCTAGGCCCAAACCATTTATACCAGGCTAATTTTTGCGCAGCTAATCATCGTCGAGTAGCCATTCACGGAAATCACCTTGCCATACTTCTCCGACGGTTCCCAATGGCCGCCATACCACCGCAAGGGAGTATTTTTTTTTTGCTAAACGATGTGTACCAGCCTAAAACTTTTTTTAACAGTTCTCTGTATGATCATAAATAGAAGTCTGATCATGCCATACCCAATATACTCAGCTGAAAAATGCTTCCTCTCAAAAGCATTACTTCTTGTTTTATTCAAATCCAACCCAAGTAATCACTTACATCAATGTTAACAGAAATACCCTCCAAGAAACAAAATATACTTGTACTTACTAAGCTAAAAATTCTTCCCTACAAATGTACTTCTTTTTTTCTTTTTCCTGTTTTTTTTCTCTTCTGTTCTGTTTCGTTGAAACCAAACTACAAGTTATCACTTACTCATTGGGGTTGTGAATGATGATGTGATCATCTTCAAAACTGTTTTTCTCTCCCCCCTTACACCTTTGGTCTTCTGGCTGAGGAAATAATATTTATAGGTGAAATTACTAAATGTAATATGTAGAGTTGCCAATAAAATAATATATATATATATATATTTATATATATATATATATATATATATATATATATATTATACCGTGTGTAACAGGATCATGGTACACCCCCCGTATCTCCTTTAGTTTTGAAGGTAATTGATTGAAATTTGGGATATACTATATACATGATGAGCGGCACTTTTTGACCAACAAATGATTTTTTTTTCCACTTCCGGTTTCGCCGGAAGTGATACCAACTTTCGATTTTTGAATAGAACACCCTGTATATTATTACATTTCTGAAATCTGCATAATTTTCTGAATCCAATGATATTTTTGGTAATTCAATTTTTAGTTTTTCATTTAAGTGTGCCATGATGGTTTCGATTTATTCCAATTCACCCATCTGATGCTAGAATAATCGAAATCCCGTCAAAAATACTAAATTGCGTTTTTTATGAGCAAATGAAGTTAATCGTAATCGATTTTGGGGTAAAACTAAATTTTTTCAAATGGACTCATATTGGTACCGTGGTACCATTTATTAGTACTATTAATGAGGAATTTATTCATACCTGCTAATAAAATGTACGATAAATACAATCAAAATTACAGCTAAAAGAAAATAAGATAATATAATTACTTTGTTCTAATTCAATGCTAAGAAGTTACTAAGGTGGCTTTGAAATACAAAAAATGAACACAAAACATTACAACAATTGTTCGAAATGCTGTCCATTAACGTCAATCCGCCAATTCACTTCTGAACTCGCATAGCTGTTTATTGAAGAACGTTCGCTAATTGCGGGGCCGTTATACTATTAATTGCGCGTCATACTCGCAACTCCAGGTCTTCGCGGGTTGTAACAACGGTTGCATAGACAATGTTTTTTAAATGGCACCAAACAAAGAAATCAAGAGGTGTCAAATCAGGTGACCTTGGAGGCCATCGCACAGGACCATTTGTCAAAATTACGTTTTCTTGGAATTCCTGTTGAAGGTAATCAGTTACTATTCTTGAACTATAGGGAGGAGCTCCATCTTGTTGGAAATACAATCCCTGTCGTAGATGGACAGGTAATTCAGTTAACCTGTCCTCAATTTCATTTCGCAGAAATCCTAAGTATTTATCTCCAGTCAAGCGTCCTTCAAATATTATTGGACCAATGATTCTACGACCGAGTATTCCAAGCCAAACATTGAAACCGAACCGCACTTGAAAGTTACCCTCCCTCAATAAATTTAGATTCTCTTGTGACCAATACCTTGTATTTTGTCGGTTAAATAATCCAATATTTGTAAACCTAGACTCGTCCGAAAATAAAATCCTTCCCAAAAAAGCATTGTTTGGCTGCACATTATTCTGCAAGATCCTATTGCAATATTCCATCCTACGTTCATAATCATTCTCGTACAGGTGCTGGTGCAATTGATATTTGAAAGATTTATAATTATGTTTGTGCAAGATTCGGCTTACCGTTTGGTGACTAATTTCCAATTCAAATCCAATTTGCCTTAAAGAAACAATCTTATCAACTTCTATTCGAGCCAAAACATTAATTTCCGTTCCTTCGTCAATGATAATGTTTTCTTCGGGATCTCTTCGGAATTGATTTTCAAGACGATTAAAATAATTTCTCGCTGGACATTGTCTATCAGGATATCGGTTGGCATAAAGGTTTCTAGCCGCAACGGCATTTTTTCTACATTCCCCATAAATAATTATGTCCACTTCTTCATCCCTTGTATAAATGTGGGGCATTTTGAATAAAAATAACAACAAATGTAAAGACTTTTCCAATACACAATAAAAACACCGATAAACCAATACCTATTTATTTGACAATCTGAATGAATAATTTCATTGTTTTCAAAGCCTCCTTAGTAACTGATTACCTTCAACAGGCAATCAAAGCTATGCGAGTTCAGAAGTGCATTAACGTTAATGGACAGCATTTCGACAATTGAAAAATCGAATTTAAACGGTTTTCTTCACATAAAGGATTCAATATAAAATTGAACCAGAGAAAGGTAGATCTCAGGTGAAAAAACAACTACTTTCCTGGCAAATACCACGCAGAACGTTGAATGATATTCACCTGAAAATCCATGCATACTTCCATATAATATCAATGGACATTGAATGCAATGTTTCTTTCGATAAGCTCGATTATGTTTAATTTAGTCGGTTACTAACAATCCGATACCGTTTCAGGCTTCTTGGCCTCATCAGACGGAGTAGTCAACCAGCCAAAGGTACAAAGAACTCTGGCTGAAGTGAGACAACGTAAACAAACCATCATCGATCTTGTAACACTATAGGTACGCCGGAAAGATAAACTTAACTGGCGGTCCTAGTGACGAAAGAACACTCCGAAATCTCCACCTCGATAGGTTTCTAAATAAAGATTCCTTCTCAGTAGGGTGCAAGCCCGTCTAGCATATAGTGGAGATAGTGCCATGTGAAGTGGAATGAATAGAAAAATCGAATTTAAACGGTTTTCTTCACATAAAGGATTCAATATAAAAATTGAACCAGAGAAAGGTAGATCTCAGGTGAAAAACAACTACTTTCCTGGCAAATACCACGCAGAACGTTGAATGATATTCACCTGAAAATCCATGCATACTTCCATATAATATCAATGGACATTGAATGCAAATGTTTCTTTCTGATAAGCTCGATTATGTTTAATTTATGTCGTGTTCACCTAACAATCCGCATACCGGTTTCAGGCTTCTTGGCCCTCATCAGTACGGAGTAGTCAACCAGCCAAAGGTACAAAGAACTCTGGCTGAAGTGAGACACAACGTAAGTAGTTTCGGAGTGTTTCTTTCTGTCACTAGGTACCGCCAGTTAAAGTTAATCTTTTCCGGCGTACCTATAGGTGTTACAAGATCGATGATGGTTTGTTTACGTTGTGTCTCACTTCAGCCATTACCTTAAAATTCGAATCTATTCAGTTCAGAATGCATTGACTTATGCTCATTTCGACAATTGTTGTAATGTTTTGTGGTCATTTTTGTATTTCAAAGCCACTTAGTACTTCTTATTAAATTAAAAAAAGTAATTGTATTATCTTATTTTTTTTAGCTGTAATTTTGATTGTATTTATCGCACATTTTATTAGCAGGTATGAATAAATTCCTTATTAATAGTACTAATAAATGGTACCACGGTACCAATATGGTTCCATTTGAAAAAATTGAGTTTTACCCCAAAATCGATTACAATGAACTTTATTTGCTCATAAAAAACGCAATTTAGTATTTTTGACGAGATTTCGATTTTTCTAGCATTAGACGAGTGAATTGGAATAAATCGGAACCATCATGGCACCCTTAAATGGAAAATTAAAAATTGAATTATCAAAAATATCACTTATGTGGTATCATTGGATTCAAAAAATTATGCAGATTTCAGAAATGTAATAATATACAGGGTGTTTTATTTAAAAATCGAAAGTTGGTATCACTTCTGGCGAAACCGGAAGTGAAAAAAAATTCATCTCTAGGTCAAAAAGTGCCGCTTATTATGTTCATGGGATATTTCAAATTTCAATCAATTACCTTCAAAAGTAAAGGAGATACGGGAGGTACCATGATCCTGTTACACACGGTATATATATATATATATATATATATATATATATATATATATATATATATAAGTCTGGGAAATTCTTTGGGACAGCAGCAAACGCAAATGTACTCTCATAACATTATATTTCCAATATTTCGACAATGACTATTGTCATCATCAGGAAGAATGTTAGTGAGAATGGTCGTTTTTCGGTGAAATACAAAAAGATGTGAAAGACAGCATTAAAAAATGTAAAAACATGCAGCAATAATGTGAAAGTTTTCACATTCCTAACCAAAGATGTTCACCACAATTGTTCTCGGCTTTTAGTAAATTTACCAGTAATGTTTTTGTTACAAATATTATTCCATATGAATCTAATTGTTGCTCCATGTTTTCACATGTTTTGATGCTGTCTTTTACATTTTTTTGTATTTCACCGAAAAACGACCGTTCTCACTAACATTCTCCCTGATGATGACAATATTCATTGTCACAATATTGGAAATATAATGTTATAAGAGTACATTTGAGTTTGCTGCTGTCCCAAAGAATTTCTCAGACTTTTTCCTAACTAGTCAGCAAAGACTGAGTTTTGAGTTTTGGGAAAGGAAACATGTAGTTCCGAAAACGTCAATGGTGAATAGGGATATGTTGAATGAATATATTTTTCTCGAGTTAGTAACGATTTTTTCCATTCATAGTAAAATAATTTGATGTACGCAGTAGCTCATCGGAGTAATCAATGTATTTGCCTTTCCACCCTTGTATAGATTCCTTGATTTATTTTGTTTCAGATTATCAAAGGTTTTCAATCACTGAAAAAATATCAAGAGCACTCCTGACTTGGAAATATCCATTCCATTTTACAGTTATACAAATTCAAACACTAGAAGTACCGAATATCCATCATGATTTGGATGGTGAACCGAATAACAATTATAACAGATAATTCCACACGGACCTGGTGGTAATGATGTGGAGCAACAATTTATTTTAGAAAGCGATTTACCAATAACCTCGTTTTCTTATATTTTTGTCTTTTTTTTGTCATTTCATTATAGATATTTTGGGAGTTGAAATCTGACAATGAGTTTCATAATCATTGACTTGGCATTTTCGAAAAATAAAACTCGATAGTTTTAAATGATAGATTTTCCACAGCATATTTCAACGGAGTGGAACCATGATTATCTCTGATGCTCATATACATCCCGAATCTATCAAACAACTTCACTGCGTTGACTGAATCCTCGATAGCTGCAAGATGAAGGGCTGTCATACCACGCTTATCAGTACTGTAGATGTCTACACCAGAATCGTTGAAGTAAGATATTTCTTCTACAAGATCCTCCTTTGCGGCGTAATGTATTGCTTTCCGTCCATTATAATCCGTAAATTGATATCCATTCCGACTTCAATAAAGTACTTAATTGCTTCCATTTGATGCTTAGAAGCTGCAACATGTAACACGGTTGCACCTTCATCATTGCGAGTTTTCAGGTCCATACCACAGCCGATCAGAAATTTAAATATTTTTAGTGAGCCTGAGTACGCAGTTTGATGAAGTACAGTGTCTCCATCAACATCTCTGGTACTCAAATCGAAACCACACTGGACTAGATATTCCGTAACCTTAATCGAATCCCCGCTTGCGGCGCAATCCAAACAAGTTGTCCTTGATGATCTAGTATGTACATATCGATGCCACACTGCTCTATTAAGTATTTCACCACTCCAAAGAATCTCCCTTAGCAGCTAAATGAATTGCATGATAACCGTGGTCTACGAAATACTTGATTGCCTTGGGATTATTGTTCTCGATAACTGAATGAATCAATGATTTTCCGTTCTTATTAACAATGTTTAAGTTGATACCAACCTCTTCAATGAAATACTTGATGGAATTCATGGCATTCGACGATGCAGCGAGATGTATTGCATGGAAACCTTCGTTAGTTTGCTTATCAATATCTGCGCCATGATCACACAATATTTTATCGCTTCAAGGCAATCCATTTGGGCAGCTAAGTGAATCACCGTTCTTCCATAATCATCAACGATATTTATATCGATACCACACTCGTCAATGAGATACTTGATTGAATCAATTGCATTCGCCGGTGCAGCGAGATGTATTGCATGGTAACCGTCGTTAGTTCGCTTATTAATATCTGTGCTATGTTCCATGAAATACTTGATTGCATCAAGTGAATTACTCTGAGCAGCACAGTGGTCACCGTTCTCCCAAAATCATCAACGATATCCATATCGATACCACACTCATCAATGAGGTACCTGATTGAGTTAATTGCATTTGATGATGCAGCAAAATGTATTGCATGATAACCTTCGTTGGTCCTTCTAGCAATATCTGCACCGTGGTCTACGAAATACTTCATTGCCATGGGATCATTGTTCTCGGCAGCTGAATGAATCAATGATTTTCCGTTCTTATTAACAATGTTCAAGTTAATACCAACCTCTTCAATGAAATACTTGATTGATTTCATGGCATTCGACGATGCAGCAAAATGTATCGCATGGTTACCGTCGTTAGTTCGCCTATTAATATCTGCGCCATGATCCATGAAATACTTGATTGCATCAAGTGAATCACTCTGAGCAGCAAAGTGAGTCACCGTTTTCCCGTCATTACTAACGACGTCCATATCTATTCCACACTGCTCAATCAGGAACTTAATCACAAGAATTGCATTCCTATATGCTGCAGCATGTATAGGTTGGTCGCCATCATTATCTCCAGTAGCAATATCAGAACCATGGCTCATAAAATATTGGATTGCTTCGAGGGCATTACCGAGGGCTGCAAAATGAATGACTGTGTCGCCGCAATTATCAACAATGTTCAAGTCAACACCTTGTTCAATCAAATATCTAATAACCTTAATTGCATTATGTTCCGCCGCGACATGTAAGGCATGTGATCCGGTATTATCCCGAAGAGCTATATCAGCACCATGGTTCACGAAATACACCATCTCTCAATGGAATCATTTTGAGCCGCATAATGGATCACTGTTGTCCGTAGTCATCTTCAGATTAATGTAATCCTTGAATAACATCGGATAATGTTCCGTAATCCTTTCGAAGCTAATATCTGGAATATCTTCTCTCCGCGCCAAAGGAGATGATTATATTTTTTCATTGAATGTTCCAATAGTCCTTGCCCTTCCTTCTCAGCTAGTATATCGTTCATGAACCGAGCTATATTTTCATATTCTGGTCTAATGAAGAAATCACTCATATTACAAGGAATCGTCCTTACATCTCGCTCTCTTAGCCGCTTCCACAAATATTCAGCAATGAAATATTCTGCAAAAGTCTGATGAGCGAATGAATATTCTATTTCAGTAACTGCGTCAAGATCGAGTTGATATCGAATATCTTCACTGACATAGATGTTCATCGCCAACAATTGTAAGTCATTGAAATTTCGCGCTTGAATTGTTCAACGGTGAAGAGTTGTCATTATTAGATATACCCCTTTTCCCATTCATATATTTTTTATATAGTTTATATAAATTCAACTCAGCTCCCAAGAACTTGGTCATGGCCATGTCATCAGAAAGAATATCTGATATCATACGTATATATAGTGGAATGCCCAGTATATCACTAAGTGAACATGGTAAATATTTCACGAACTCTTCGATTACACTGGTAGTTACATCTTTCTTGTTGAAGTTATACTTACTGAGAAAAATCTTCTGGTCTTCTTCAGAAAATGGCTCCAAGGTAACGGTTTCATAATCAAATGATCTTCTCATTTCCTTGTGTATATATTCATACGCTCTTGTGTCATTATTATTCTAACATTGACAAATTTTATGATGTCAAAAATGAATTTTATTATATCATTTCTTGTGTTCCACTGTTTCTCATCGATCCCATCTATCATTACTATTTTTTCAGAATGTTCGAAAATACATTTTTCCAAATCACTCGGTGATTTCGGTATGAGTGAGTGCAATATATTACGGTGATTCATTTCAGTATCTCTTTTTTTCATGACATCCTCCAAATTGGGTTCATAATCCATCGAAAAGGATACCTTTCCTTCAAAACTTTTTCCAAAAAAGTTAGTGTGGTAGTTTTTCCCATTCCTGCATTATCAGATATAACTATAATTTTAACGTCCAGTTTTTCTAAAATATCAACTTCGGAAAATATTTGGTCATTATGTTTCAATGTTCTGCTGATGTGGAAAATTTTCAATAACATTCGAACATCCATTTTCTCTTCCAAAGACGATTTCTTCTTTTCGGATAATTTTCAAAATAGTAGACTCATCTATCGACTCAAGAAGGTTTGGAATATATTCTTCAAACTCCCCCAGTGGTATCAATATGCCTTGAAAACAAACGATTGTTTCAATTAACTCGTTTTTGAAAGAATCTGTTAAATTGTGAAAGATATTTGTCCATCGATTTCAACAACTCCCGAATCATCTTCAAAGAACACTTTGTCAGCGATGACTATAACTTTTTTTGAAATATCAAAACTCATCAGTCTGGTTATTTCAGAACAGATATTTATTTTTTCATTTTCTGTAAAATGCATCAGTGACATGATGAGTATTTCATACTTATCGAGTTCGAAGACTCCAATCATTTCCGTGAAAGTGTCGAAATCATCTTCAGGATGTAGATATAATATGTGATTGTTGATCGATTCCCAGGAATTTTTTTCTTGTAGCGATTCCAAAACTTTCATGAACGTTAAATAGGGTTCACCGCCAGGTTTGATATTGAAGATCCTATGATTCATATTAGAAAATTGTTCAGTGAAAGGAACTGTTTTACCATTCAAGAAATACTGTATACATTTCTCATTTCTATGACTGTACAAAATATCTTTGAAATGATTATTTCTGATGGATTTCTCAGATTTGCTCAACTCCTCCATTTTTTCTGTCATATACATATATTCAGGAACAGGGTAACGCAATTGTTTTTGTATGATTTGTAATTTATGTCTGATTGCATTGACAAGATCTTCATCCGCTAATTCAATACATCGGAACTTTTGGTGAAACTCATTCATAACAACATGTTTGTTATCCTCATTAATTCCATAAATCTTTCCATATCTCATAGATTTTCCATCACCTAGGATATTATAGAGCATTTTGTCGTCTCCTTTTTCGAACAATTCTTTCGAAATTATTCTATTAGTACATAAAACGAAGAGTGTCTTATCGTTATGAGAATTGATCATTGATGATAACACGTATTTATAAAAATGTATTTCATTTTCGTTGTCATCACTCAGCTCTTTGTGTCCACTGTGTTTAATTTGAAGTAATATAATTCTTGAATCAGATTCGAATACCAGATCGTCAAATATTCCAACGTTTCTACCTTTCGAGAGTTTCCAGTTTTGCTTGAATGATAAGTATCCTTCCAAAGCGAATAGGGTTCGTAAATTATTTTCGTAAACCTTTGTGCTGATTAGCGCCATTCCTGTAACAGCTGGAAATAAAAATTTGATTAAAGTCTTAAAGTCATTAATAAATGAATATTGAAATAAAATCGAAATTAGTGAAGTGCTCTACTTGTCCACCGACACAAATAGCTGTAATGCTGCGGCGGGTACTTTCTACAAATTTCAAGTGCAGCCGGCATTTCTAGATTTTTGGCACTGTTTCTGAATATGCAATACGGTTTCATAAACATAAGTCCATATATTGGTCATAGCAAAAAAGAGAAATGAAAAAATATGGGAGTATTCCTTGTTTTCTCCAATCCTATATATAAAAAAATCCGAATGAAAAAACAAATTCAATGAAAAATTCAATATATTCCTTGTGGAAAATTTACTGTAGAAGACATCAACCTTTTGCCTGAGAATAGTGTGGCAAATTTGTCACGAGAGGACTCACTTGTGGTGGGGACAAACACCAAACCTTCTCCATTTGAGATAGTGTTATTTAAGTGATACATTATTTGAAATAATCAGGTAAATATTTTTTTAATAACCACAATGCCAACAAATCGTTGTAGTTTCGCGAACTGTACTTCAGATAATCGATATCTAGAGGAAAGCGTGTTTTTTATACCATTCGTGAAACCTCACATTGATGAGGTTAAATGTAATAAATGGATACATGCCTCGAAGAGAGTGGATTTAACAAAAGAAAAAATTATTAAACATTCATATGTTTGCTCTAAACATTTTATTGGTGGCAAAGGTCCAACTGAAGAAAATCCTGATCCAGTTTCTGCAACGATTAGTAAGTAGGTTATTATAAAATAATTAGAAAATAAATGTTTTTAACTTTGGAGTTAAAACATGTGGGTTTATTAAATAATAGTCTGTGTCTTAAGAACATTATTAATAATTAATAATTTACATAAGTAGTTACAAATATTATAAAAAATGAACAAATAAATGAAAAATAAATAGCTAACTAATTTACAGTGAAAAAACATTGATTACAGAAACATATAACCTCTCTATTGGTTACTGAATCATATTCACTGTAATGTATTAAATTTATCTTAATTCCAAATATAATTTACTAATTTTTCATTCTGAAATCAATTAAAAATTTATAATTATTTTAAACGTCTGATATCAGAATTCAAAAACACCGCTGCATAATAACTAAATCTTGCGTACTGACCTATCAATTAATTAGTTTTTTCCCGGAAATTTTAAGATTTCGACAAGCAAGCCACCGTTTTAATGTTGCTACATTATTATCCTTCACATTTGAAAATTTTATTTTGGCTCCTGGAACGTCGACTTCTGTTTATTTTCACATGTATTTCGATATGAGTTAGGTAATGTTTGTCCCTACCGGAATACTAGCGCTGCTAGTGGGGAATCTTTCATACTTGAGGAAAGATGCTCATTCAGATGATTCTTCCAGAATTTCATACGATTCAATTTCAACTTGTAATTTTATCATTAAAGAATAAAAACATTGGAATCATTGCCTGGAATACAATTATTTCGGTTTATCAGTATTTTTAGATGGCGTTTGGATCAACTCCTTAGATCACTTGATCCAGAGACAATTGTGAAAAAACCCAACAAAACGCCTGAAAATGCGCGTTTTCACACGGCGTAGTTCATAATGATACGAATAAGATGTCTGAACATCTCATTTGTGAATCTGGGGTTACACATAGAGAAACTAAAAATAAAGAGAGTTGTCGAACCTGCAGTAAAAGTTGGCACCACGTTTAGACAGTGGCGACATATCTCGCAACTGGCCGAACTAAATACAGTTGGTAGAACCGAATGAGATAAGGCGGGTTTTTCAAATGTGTTACTTTTATATGATTGATATGGTATATATTTTATAAGTGATCGATTTGCCATTCTTCTATTCCATATGAATGGTTGTATCATATGAAATACAGGAATGGCAAATCGATCACTAATAAAATATATACAGTAATCGATTCGTAGAATCTGTTAGTTCGTTCGTGGTTAAAATAAAATTTCAAAGTAAATCTTTATTTCATGATATCAAGAACAAAATCAAAGATCTTATAAAACAAGAATAATAAGTTGAACACTATAAAACACATTTTATTGTATCTAGGACAAGGTACAACTACAAACAAACCAATAAAACTCCGAAAAACAACAAAATTGAAAATATTCTTCAGTCTTATCATCAAATCAACCAAAATAAAAACAAATTACATTTACAACAAACCTTCAATAATTTTGTTCATTTATTAGCACAAAGGAGAACGAGTAGGTATACTTAACAAATACTCCAGTTTGATGATACTCTTCGTACTTCCTCAAATGGTGATAGAAAATGGAAACTGATGTATTATCAGTTTGTGAAAAAATTTCTGCAACTGATGGATGGAAATAAGTATCAGTTTGTGAAAAGCAGCTTATATTTTACCTTGTGAAAGAATATTTCGAGGAATTTCAGCGTCAACTCGAATAACAAAACATTCCATTTTCGACGTTGGGTTCATAATTCAAGTCCATTAGTATAATTTCTATAATTAATTTTTCGATGACAATTAACAGTAGAATTATTCTGAAGTTATTACGTGGTTTGTCATTTTCTGACAAATGTCGAAATTGGAAAATTATCATGTCAGTCGTCTGTTGATTGCGGGCAGCGCCTCCATGCGCGACTGGCCGTACCAAAAACTTGGTGGTCAAGATCGCCAATGTTTCAAACAGTCTCTTCATTTTTAATTTGTCTATGGGGTTACATCAGTCATCAAGCATATGTCAACTTTCACTTCATAAATTGATAACGTTGAATTTCTCCCGCAAAAGTGTATATAAAAGTGCAACCGAAGCCCAAAGAAGATCTTACACCGATTTACAGTACACCTCTTATCTTGATGAATCATGTTTTCGATACGAAAGAGGAAATACATAGACAAGGTCGAGAAGAAGAGGAAGGTTTTTTCAGTAATCTGCTGTCTGTCGAGAAAAGACATACTGAAAACTGAATACCCTCTTCCTTAAGATCGGTGAAGATCTGCTGGACATTCCTCCCATTGATAATCTGGTGAAGCAAAGTATTCGTAAAAGTGCAAAGTTATATTCTACGGAAAATTCCGATCCCGGCCCAATAAATATAAAGAGATGAGGAAAGTAGCAATTTTCTCTGCATAGTAAACCTTCGGAAGATAGGAGATAGAGATAGTACTGATGGATCATAATTTGGGCCAATATGTTGAAATAAGCAAAGATTTTAAATATTATCAAAGAATGTCAAAGTTGACTTGTTAAAAAGTGGCATGTTCATTGAATCCAAACATAGGCCAGTTTTGGAGACAGTAATTCGAATTCAATCTGAATATGGATTAACAACATTCTGTAACACACTGTAAGTGGAATAGTTTTATCTAAGTAATGTATATCTGAAGTAGGATTCATTTTCATTGTAATCATCATGTTTTGAGTTTAGTTGTTGTATGTTGGAAGAATATGAAAGTGAAGCATTCCTATCTGAATCTGGGGAAATCTTAATTCAACAAATATCAGGGGTATCTTACAACAATGAGATTTATAGTTATGCCAGGTTAAAGTGTTAATAAAAAATATTACATAAAATGTTTACAGATATGCAGATATTTAACAACGTGGTTGAAAGTAACATGTACACATAATAAGCAATGGAATAACAGAAACATAGTATATAATGAGAATAATAATGAATAGTAATGAGAATAATAATGAATAGATAATTTACTACTTGTTCATGTAAGCAGCACACAGTAGCATACTAGGGTTCAGGATTTGATCAGCAAACGGGGGCATCGAAATAGTGGTGAACTAGTTGTCATTCTCAAGTATGAATCTCTTCAATGCTTTTTTTAATTTCGGAGGATATATCAATGTTTTCAACCATTCAGGTAATTCATTATATAATTTCGGAGCCAAATTATTAAAGGGAAGTTGTGTCATTGTTTTCATCATGTAGGAAACTAGATGTTGACTTCAATTTCGGGTATAGATGAGTGAGTTACCACTACTGGTGTTTGTTGAGTGGCGTCATATTTTGTCAGTGTGGGAAAAAAGTATAGTTTTCTGATATCCATAATTTTTGTTTCTAGGCATAGTTAATCTGAGTGGTACCTTCGATCTTTAGAGAAAATGAGTTTGAGAAACTGTTTTTGAATTATTTCTTAAAGGTTATGTAGGTTTTTGCTGGAGCTCCCCGTCCTAATATTACGTAGCAAAGATGACTTTCCACTATTGCGTTATGAGGTATTTTCAGGAGGAGGGTTGGCAATATTTTTTAAGATATTTGAATCTATATAAAATAGTTCGTAGTTTTTTAATGGTCAATTTGATATGAGAGTATCTTAAGTGTGAAACGATGATGGCTCCGAGATATTTCATTTATTTAAGCGATGTAATATGGTTGGTCTGGTCATTTATATTTATTGTTATCGAATATCGGTTCTGTTAGAGCTAAAGGGGACGTAATTTGTTTTTTCCAAGTTTACTGTGAGTAATTTAATACTTAGACACGTTTTCATTTTACCAAAATAATTTTGTGTTTTTCTTTTAGTCATCCCAAGTATCAGCAGTGAAGATTATTGCCTTGTCATCAGTGAAACCAAGAAGTGAGTGTAATTGGTTCACATGAACGTTGAAAAGAATGGGTCCTAAGACAGTACCTTGTAGTATTCCGTATTCAACTCTCCTTGTTTGGCTGACCACTTGGTCAAGTTCCACTCGTTGGTATTTATACAAGAGGTATTTTCCAAATAGCTTCAGACTTTGTCCTCTTATACCTTTGTCTTCGAGTGATTTCAGAAGCAAAGTGTGGTGGACCGTGTCGAATGCTTTGGGAAGGTCTATGAATACGGTTTGCTGTCATTTAGTGCTGTTGTTATTTTGGATGTTAGAGTTAGTATTACATCCTCAGTGGATTTTTTTTCGAAAACCAAATTGATGCCAAGAAATTATATATTTATCCAGTAATGAAACTAAATGATTTTTCAAAGCTTTTTCGAAGGTTTTGGAAATGTGGGTTATCAGTGGGATTGGGCGGTAATTTGTGATTATGGTCCCCAGTCTTCAACAGTGAAATAATGGGCGACTCTTTTAAATCCGATGGCCATAGACCACATTCGAAACATCTAATAATTAAGTATTTTAGCGGTTCCAGAATATGGTTTGCTATCGATTTGATACTTTCTGATCTGATGTTGCATATACCAGCAGCTTTTTAATTTTCAGACTGACTTATGCAGTACAGCTCCTTAGAGTCTATAGGAAGAAGAACCAAGGAGTTGCACACGTTCTTATTAATTGGTGTATCGGTTGTTTTATTAATTTTGTAGCCTGTGTCTTTCCAATTGATGCAAACACTCCGTTGAATTCATTATAATTATTTTTTTTGTCGGTGATGAGTTGACCTATATTATTTTTAGCAGAGTCAATGTTTCGTTGAGATTTATCAATTATGCTAGTTTTTTTACAACCCATAATTGTTTTAAAATTTGGTATAGTATTTTGGTTTGGTAGTTTTGGTCAAAGGGTCAATTTATTTTTATATTTGTTATATTGTAGTTTCATTTGCAAGTTATTAGGATTTTTAGTAACATTTTTATGTAGTTGTATTTATGGATTTGATTAACGCATTAGTTATCGACGGAGTGATTTTGTGTGTTTTTTTTTATTTGACGTTTTTTGAGGATTCTCAATTGCATTAGCTGATGAATATATTAGTAGCTATATCTGGATTTTGTTGATTATATACATTAGTCCAAGGAGTGTTTGCCAGTTTGTTGTTTAGTGTATTTATGTTTATTGATTGACATATTGTATATTATTTTTTTTTTTTCGTTTGAATATCACTTGTGAGATAGTAGTTGAGTGGTATGTTATATTTATTTGAAGCACAATTGGTAGTATATTCTCTGTTGAGTTATTTTTTGCCTTTATGAATATATGATCTAAGCAGGCATTTTGTCTTGTTGATTATTATAGTTGAGATGTAGCCGAACTCGTTTAGGTTTGTGTATTCAATTGTAGTCTGATCGATTTCCAATATATTGATATTCAGATCTCCAATGGAAATGTGTAATTCTTCTGAATTGCTGTCATGGAGGTCAAAGTAGTTCTGTAAATGTGTAATAAATTCTTTTGAATTTGTATCGAGTGATCTGCATAACGCAGAAATTATGGCATAAATATTTTCCTTTAGGGAAATTTCCATTGATACTTAGTTTATGTTATTGTATAGTTGAATAATTTTGTATGAGTAGTCATGAATGTTTATTATATATATTACAACTCCGTTGTTTTGGTTGTATTACTATCATTATATATTAATTCATATATCAATATGATGCAAACAAGTGACTGGTATCTGCCAGGTTTCAGTTGAAATGATCATATCGATATCTGAATTTAGATCTGATAAGAAAAGGTTGAATTCGTCCAGATTTTTATTTAGGCTGCGTATGTTGTTGTTCACTTCTTTGAAGTTGGATTTAGGTTTATTTACATATAAAATTTGAGAGCATTCACCTATGGTTTCTAATGAGTATGTTTTTATTTTGCTAGTGATGAAGTCACGAATGTATTGATCTATATTTCTTGAAATTAATTAATACGAGAAATACTAAGGCACTGAAAATATTTTGGGGCATCAATTTGGAAAGGAGAACTAATAAAATTGATTGTACTTAGGAATTATTGGTGTTTTTTGTGTTTTTGTTGATACCTTAGTGCATGTTTCGATTTTAGTTTTATCCTCTGAGCACGGATATCTTACACAACGGATAACGACTTTGATATTGTTACAAAGTAACTGAGATATCGACGGATGTTTGATCTTTGTGAATAATACAAGGAGCCTTTATATATGGCCGTTTCTAGCCTAGTGCAAGATTTTTACCGATTTGGCAGCGTGGGTAAGTCCACGTGTGCTAGGCTGAATCTGCAAGACTTAACATTTTTGGCCAATGAGATTTGAACGATGAAATGGGAAACTAATTAGAAAATAAACTAAAGAAACGATAATTTTGAGACGCGTTCTTACGCGAGAGAGGATATGTAGTTCTTGGCGGTTCTAGAACGAAGAATTTCAAGGAGCGTTCGAGAAGTCAAAGACGGGTTCAGGAATTTTAGCAGCTAGTAAGCTCATTATTTTCGTTCGAGGAACTAGAGAGTTGGGTTAGGGCGTGTGACATCAAAGGGAGTGATATTTGAGTAGAAAGTCAAAAATAAAGATTTTAGGCTCGAATAATACAAGTGAAATTTCGGAAAAATAGGCGTGACGATTACACACCTATTGCATAATAGCATTACGAGTAGAGGAATGGCGGGGGAGTAGAATACGATCGGTGAGCGAGATTTGGTAAGTAGCCAGGGAGTAAAATAATCTTAAAGTTATGGTGCATATGTCATCCCTTGCTGATCTAAATGGTCTACGTCAACCACGAATATAACGAAAGAAAGACATTTACCGGACCAGTAGAGTTGAGAATATTTCATATGTTGGGGGACGATTTTTCCACTAGAGTCACCTTTGACTCCTTGTAAATTTTGGTATATACATTTTGATATTGTACATGATCTTATGTTTTTTTAATTTCATTCATTATATGCTGAACAATTCACAAATCTCATTTGAATATTGAGGGAAACACGGGGGAAGGAGCTAATTCACTCAAAGAGAGTGAGAAAGAAAAATCACCCAATTGATCATGATTATCAATCCGAACTCGGCTTTGGACGGCATAACTAAAATCATTGAGAGAAGTCTTTTCAAGAAAACTGTGGATAGTACACGGCGCCCGAATATCGAGTTTTTTGTTAACTCGAGTAAAGCAGTATATGCCTTCGTAGGTTGAATATCAGGTTCAAATTGGAGGAACATTTTGCGAAGAGACACAGAGAAAGCACTATAAGTAAGTATGCAATTTCAACTACAGGACTGATAATTTCCACCATCCATTCTTCATTTTACAAAAGATAACTTTGGGACCCTATTATCTAACCCCCCAGATTATTCACATTCAAAATAGGGTCGCATGTTACAATTCTTCTAAAAATGATGATGTGCCACAGCCACCCCAGTTGTAAATCTAAAAAGGGCTGTTGTACATCCAACCACGGTGGAAGAAAAAACTCAGTGGGTTTCTGTTAATTCACTGATTGTACAAAGTCAAACTGAATTGGATAAACCCATACGTAATATACAAGAGGGGATCAAAATATTTCCTTAAACATTGAGAGATTACAAAAAAAAATAGTCATTTTCCATTCCAAACATATAGCCTGCCTGAGGAGTGAATAATATCCAGAGGGTCCCTGAATTCCGCACCTGGATGATATAAAAGCTGAGGTGGATACGAAGGGGTGCGCAACCGAATCGGTGGCATGTCTGAGAAAAATGAACCCTGAATAGACTACCCTTCCCCTGATTTTTGTAGTTTCAGATAAAAGTAGAAAACTTATTTTTAATTTCAACGTCATTCTCAACATCGAAGTTACGGCATTGTTGAGCAATATCACCGTTGCCAGCGATTTGGACAGTGCAATATACATTTTTGCGCGGTTTCTGCCTGTGTCAAATATGGTGAAAACCACATTACCAGCGACTGTCAGAAACCAAGGACAGAAAGGGCAAAGTGATAGAATTGAGGTGGAAGCATACAGCTAATTACAGGGATATCCAGTATTTCTCCGTATTACTAGGAGGGGGGCACCTACTACAGTTCAGCAGAAGGACTCTCAGGCAGACTCCAGACTCCATACACATCCAAAGCGCATCATTGCAACCAGTTCAGATTCATTGAAATAACCACGAAAGTATGCTATCTACTCTGGGGCAAATGATGGTAACAATTCAAAGTTTTCTTGAAATTGTCAGTTGGAGTCTCACAAAAGTTGGAGTTTCAGTACTTCTCAGTCGAAAACAATATAGATATTGCTCCCCTTCGAGACACCCCAAATATTAGTTATATAAAAAAGACCGAGTTGGGCGTCAGGTAGTTGGTTGGTCTATTTTTATCATCCTCAAATTGACATTTTTAATGGAGATACCCGTGGCATTGAAGCAGTGGGTATTATTTCACAGAAGTGGTACTCTTAGGATAATTTCAGCATTCAACCTTCCGAACAATCGAACATTCGAATCTGATGGAAGCAGATCATCCCAACATTGTTCCACGCGATTAGCAGACCAGGTATCGACTCCAATTGACGTTTTATGGTGGTCTCACACCGGACGTTCCTGACGTTGAGGTGGTTAGGAATATCACCCGGGACTGGAACTTGAGCTCGAATCACAATCCGATGATTAATGCGCTGGGTGGTGATCCTCCTCCCCGGGAGAATCGTAAGTGTTCGCGGGTAAACTTGCTCCTGTAGACTGCATAACCCGCTTTCGAAAGGTGATAAATCATGATGAATTTTCCCGCGAATTCAAGATTTTCATGCGAGGGAAGAATCGTGCCAGAAGAATATATTCGAGAAGTTTGTTTTCTGGAGATAGAGTTCATGCCAACCAGCTCAATAGAGAGGTGAAAACAGCAATTTTGGAATACTGAAATGAAAGATTTGGCCAAACCCTAGAGGACATTGATGCACTGAAAAAAGTTCGTTCGTAAAATCCATGAACGGTGTTGGATGATCTGCCATACATTTATTCAACGAATGATTAATTGATACTACGAAAGATTAACTAGATCGTTTTGAATAAATAATGTACTTCAGCCAATGTAAATGTTCATCGCATTAATGATTTTTGATAGTACAATCAATGTATTCGTTAATAAATGATTTATTTTTATTTTCTGCAGATGTAATCTTTCAATTAATTCTGGTTATATATCAACGAACAGCGCATCATCCAACAATCAACTTGTAAATTATGCCAACCGAGGTAACTCATTTCAAAAATGACATCGATTGATTACTGAATTAACAAATAGTTTAATTTTTCATAGAATTTTCAATAGTTTAATAACAGAGTTCGTTTGAACAATTGGGTGAGGTTACTGAAAAGTGGCCTGAAAGAATTCCTAAACGTTATAAAGAACTAGATCACAAAGACTTTTCTCCACAAATGAACTAAAGCGTTCATATTTTCAATATTTTTTATGTGCCATGGAAAATGGTTATATATTTTTGCACCAGATATATTAAGGAATTTTTGAATATATTGGATGAAGGAATGTGCAGTTTCAAGTAACCTCTTTGACGAGCGATTCCTTCATTGACTTCGTACAAAGATTTATTTTTGAAAACTAAACAAGCTGTTTCAAGGATAAACAAGGACAAATTATTATCTTTTAATAGTGACCTGCCTCATATTAGCAACGGATTGCACGTTTCTCAAGGACGAGAATTGAATTGAAGTTTTCTAGGTTACTTGAACCCCAGAATGCAATCCCATATCGAATATGTGATTCAATCAGTGCATGGTAAACTATTTTAGCTGATGCTGTACCCAGTTCATTGGCCACTATACGCACGGCATAACACTCTGATGAAAGCTTTTTGTCCAATTGTTTGACGTGATGTTGAAACTTTAATTACTTGTCAATGCCACGCAAGTTGTTCATACTTACACTGGCTATTGATTCATTCCATAGAGGGATATCGGGTAGATTGGAACTAGCACCGATCCCTGAGGAACATCGCATCGTATTGCACCACTAGCTGATAACTTATGGGTTTTGACGAGTTGTATTCTTTGGCTCAGATAGGACTGTACCCACTTATAGCTCTGATTCCTGAATCCATAGAGTAGTAGTTTGCGCGGCGCAGTCAAAGACTTTCGACAAATCACAGAGTATTGCTGCACTCACTTCCCCCTGATTAGTGTATAATTTGTTGGGGAATGTGAACACCGCGTCCCTGTACTTTTCTGCTGTTGAAACCCGAATTGTTGGGTATTCAAAATATTGTTCTTTTTTATGAAGTTCATTAGTTTTCACCAATTTCTCAATGATTTTTCCTAGAACTGGTATAAGTGAGATGGGCCTATAGTTGGAAGGATCAAGTTTTTCCCCCCCTCAATGGATGGGAATTATAATGGAGGTTTTTAGAAAATCTGGAAAGGTTCCTGCTGCAAAGGAAATGTTGATTAGCTGGACTAATAATTCCAGCGTAAAAATTGGCATTTTCTCAATTATTTTTATTGAGATGTTATCAATTCCACAAGAGCTTTTGTTTTTAATGTATTTTGTGGTTTCGGTCAATTCACACGAAGTAGCATCATTAGTATGAGGCTATCTGTTATCCGTATATCTGTCATGAATTGAAGTGGATCAGCTGCATTCTGAATTTTGTCATATAGGTTTTTGGCCACAGAGCAGTAGAATTCATTGAATACATTAGGGTTTAAGTCTTCTCCGCTAGCATTTGTGCTGTTCTTTCCATGAAAATAGTTTACGATTCGCCTGGTCTCTTCAATCGTAGTACTGCTTTTGGCTATTCTATTATGGAGGAAGTTATTTTTAGCTGCTTCAATGGTTTTTCTATAGATCATTTTGTAGCAATTGTAGTATTCATGAAAAAAATCATCATTGGTATATTTTCTTATTAGGTGCAATGATCTCAGATTCTGAGATGATGTTCTGATACCTTTTGTTAACCACAATTTTATTTTTTTATTTTTTTTTGTCTAGAAAAGGCGTTATTGAATCAATCTATAAGGAGGTTGTGAAATGTTAGGAAAGGATCTTCAGTCCCCATGCAGGTATTCCAATCCCTCTTTACCTGAAACCGTGAATATTCCAATGAGGAACAGAAAATACTATAATACTCAGAAGATTTGAGAAAAAGCCTCAAATCATATTGCAGGGCAAACAAAAAGTGATTAGTTCATTCGAATCCACAATTCAGGAACCCAAAACAAATATACAACGTTAGCTCGTGAGCACCGAACACAGCACGGACGGACAGCCGCTTCGAGGGTTGCATAGCCGATCGACTAATAGGGCAGTAGTTTTCGTAAATCACGTGCTTGTCACGTAACGATCACGATCGTTGTTTACTTCCATAGGTACTGAATTATGTAAGTATCTCAAAATTGTGAAAAAGGTTAGCTTGTACCATTTTGAAATAAAAGATTAAATTTCCGAATATGTTTTGATATACATATGTTCCATATTGCATCAATGAACGTGAATGATTTTGATAATTAATGAAAACATCAAGTGATAAATATTGATTTTACTAACTGAACGAACGGTTCGCTATTATTAGAGCCATCAATAATAGTTTAACGACCAGGTTCATCATGTTCATATATCAATGATGGTTTCCATTAAAAAAAATTATTTTAACGTACAGTGTCTCATTATCTATCAACGTCAATAATTCCGATAATGTATTGATGAGACTGATGAATGGAAGTTACCTACATGAATGAATCTTTTATAGTTTAACAATCGGATACATTATAACAACATATCAGTTCGTAAACACATGAAATATTTCATCGTTTCACAACCTTCATTCTACGTTTTATTGAACTCGTACATCAAAATGTTCGGGGAATCTGAAGCAGCCGTCGGAGTGGGGTTGAAATTAGCTCGATATCTTCACACATTTATTGCCGTTCAGTAAATCTAACGATAAGTCAAACGTCCACAGGTCATAGTGTTGATAGCTGTTTCTTTCAATATCGTATATGAAAAGGAATTCGTGAGGTGAACCAATAATATTATTGTGTGTGCATCAAATTCAGGAATAATTGAAAATGTAGAAAAACAGTCTCGCCAAGAAAAAGATTTGGGTAAATAGTTTTAATTCAAATCAGATTTTATATTAGATTGTGACAATATATGAATATGTTTCAGATGTAGAATTGGATGCTGAAAGTTATTTAGAGACAATAAAATTTGATAATTCAACGTTAGAACAATTTGACAACTGCTGGAAGGCCTGTAGCACATATTGCTCTACATAGATTAAAAAGATGACAAGTACTGCCGAAGTTCTGAAGAATGGCCTTTCTACAAGTCACCTCCAGGTTTTCGATTGGTAGGTATACATTACGAACACAAATATTTGTTTCAGTTCATAGTATACCCAGGTGACTTGATCGTTTTACAGATTGACATAGACTTCAGAGTCAGTTTCAATGCTGGGGATGAACTCCCAACCAAATGGACCACATGTTTCAAAATCATTATGTCATTTCTCTCCAATGATAACCACGTGAAGAACAAATACACTAAGAGTAATCGAATTTGTGACGAAGAAAAAGAACTATAGTGAGGGTGAGTATTTTCTACATTCCTTTTGAAACCGATAAAATATTCAAAATAATTTCACAGAAAGTTGTGATGCTTCAATTTTCTATTATCTTCATGGATATATGGTTCCCACGAATGAAGACGTTAACAAAAACATAACAGAAAGGAAACATCGTGAAGTTCACGATAAAAGATTCGACGGAATCATTTTCATTTCTAGGAAAAACTCATCAAGAACTGAAACAGCACATTTCATTCCTGAAACAGGAGAACAAATCAATCCAGCCTTTCATCATGTGCTTTGGTGAAGATCCATTACTGATGTTTATTTCGATGACATACAGTTCAAATTTCATAGCTTTCTGAGAGCTGTTGGCATTTGTTTCAAAACTATTTTTGTTTTTGATTTTGATTTTCCAAATGAATCAATTATGTTTTGGAATTTCATAGAAATATTTTTCTGAACATTCATTTCCTAAAGAACATGTAATATCAGGACCTCTAGTGAATGAAAATACGTAAATAATTCAATAAAAAAACAAAAAATATATGCATTGAATTTTTCTATACTTTATTCACCAAACATGTTCCCAATACCTATGTGTTCGTTCGCTTCTCATGATTTGAGAGCCCATCATATGCTATCGTGATAATTGAAAAATTTCGAAGGGCTCTGGAGATTTTTTGAAAAATACGAACTTTAAAAAATAAAAATTTTACTGAGTACGGACCTGAAGATTTTTTAATTTTTTTTCAATCTCCTGGAAATTTTCCAAATGTCCTTTGCCAATTATTTTGAAACATATATATAGACAATAGAGAACGGTGTTATTAACAAACTGAAGTGTTAAGTGACGAATATTATACTTTGAATCAAAGTATGAAAACAAGAGTTAGGCTATGAATTGAAAACATTGAAACAATGAATGCAATACATTGATACGATGAACGATGTTCATGATATGAACGGAAACAAGCATTAGGCCATGAATTGAAAACATTGAAACGATGAATGCAATATATTATGATGAACGGTGTTCATTTTATCAACGAAAACGAGCATTACGACGTACAGTGTCCATTATCTATATCAACGAAAACAAACATTAGGCTTTTAATTGGAAACATCGAACCTAAGAATGCAATACATTATTACGATGAGAAGTGTTCCTGTTATTAACGAAAACAAGCATTAGGCTATGCATTGAAACATTGATATCCACATTGAAATGCGGAAAATTGTTCCAAGTCTCCAAAAAATATGAGCAATAGCTGATTTGATTTGGGATGCAATTCTGAGAAAGACATTTTTTTGTTTTTTTTTCTGACGAAAATTGCAATTGTTGTTAACAAAAAAATGGGTTCAGCTTTATGGAAATAACTCAAAAACTATGATCGAGAAGGAAACTTCGAGAAAAATTTTCAACTCATGAAACTCTATCTCCATTATTTATAATTTTAATTTAACGCTGAAAATAGGGCTCCGCGCGACTGCTATGGCTAGACTCTAAAGAGAAAACACCATACAATTTTCCATAGTATTAAAATCAATTTGAAAAATTTGAAAACTTATGGTATGTTTGATACTTGGCAAAAAAAAAATTAATTTTTTCAACAAGTTTTGCATAATTACTCAAAAGACTTTCGGACCTTGCTTTTTATAAAAAACGGCATAAATGTTTGAATAATAGCTCCAAAAAAGTTTCGCACTCTGGAGCCCTTATTATATATACTCAACGAAATCACGTTATGAAAGTTTTTAGAAGTTGTTTATTTTGTTCATTATAATTTTTCAAAATTACCAAAAAATTATTAATTTATAAAATTAAAAAAAAATTGTATTTATGTGTTTTGCTATTGCTGTTTTTGCACAAACAAAGGCATTTAATAACGTATATATATATATAAAATATATATATATATATATATATATATATATATATATATATATATATATATATATATATATAAAATATATATATATATATATATATATATATATATATATATATATATTTGGGCCATTTTGTAGTCTACAGTATAAAATGATTTTTTTAAAATAATGTTTTTCTTAAAAAAATATCTTATTGTTTATAATATTTTTTTTATATTTCCATTATTTAAATAATTAGTTTAGAATGTTTTTCCTTAAAATATCATAATGGACATTTCTCAAAAGAATAACAAAAACTGAAAAAAAAAAAAAATTGTTTATTAAACAAAGTCCAAATGTAATTTTTTTTCTGAAACTACTAAAAATTACAAAAACCACCATATGTAACGAAGTGTCTAAAAAATGTTTATGCCGTGATTTCAGAAAAATCTATAAAAATTATAAAAAGAAAATTTGACACTTTGTTGCATATGGTTGTTTGTCATGGCGCACGGGGTGGACTTATATGAAAATCACACCCTGTCCACCAATTGTTATGGGTTGCTCCACACTCGAGATGTTAATTAATAAAGTAACTAACCGCCACCAAAGGGGTGATGGTCGGTGGTTTTAATAATACAAGTATGTATTGAAGGGAGATCTTAATCGCTCCAGGGAGTGGTTAATCAAAGAGGTCTTCGATTTACCTAGAAGAAGATCTAAGAGCGGCTTTAGACTTCCTCTGCCTCTGGAGATAGTTGAGTGCGTGGTTGTTCATTTATCATTCTAGATTTACAGACCCACTATTATTTGAATTCACAGGAAATAATGCAAGGGACAGAGTAAATAAATGAATAATTAATCTAATCTTAAATACATGCACAATCATATAATATAACCAATTAAAACCAAATAGGCTATTTCAGTAATAAACAATTACAGAAGATGATAGTATGTCAAGTTTCTGGTCTACATAAGGGTATTCACTAATATTAATATTCTCTCATTTTTATCCTTTCTTACTTTCGACTAGGACTAACACATACCCTGTATATCATAGTAACCAAAATATTTAGGAATAAGGTACTAGGAGAATTGACCTTCCAAACATGATCTTTCAAACGTACTTACATAATTCTCAGGTAAATCACTTGCACTTATTTTTAACAATTGATTTTTCTAATAGAATTTATAATTTTTTCGCGCTCTCTACTAATTGGGTTATTAGGGTTTTATTATTTTACTTCTGGTTTTGACTTTATTAGCTACTTTTTCTTGGACTAGGAATAGAATTTATGAAATTGGCTTTGAAAATATGCAAAGTTTATGGGAACACTAATAAACAGATGATGACCCGGTAGTTATTGTATTTGTCGAGCCAATTTGATATTGTAGATTTCTCGTTGAACCAAAAACTTAATTGCACTAATGTAGAGATTTATGATGCAATCGATTTAGCTTCATTTTGAATTTTCTTGAATTCTCGTAAGTGATACATCACTTACATCAGACTTGAATTTAATTGTACTTGGAAATAAAGATGGTTAATTAAATGCTCGCGTACATGGAGACAAGTTGAACTGAGCACGGTCGAATTATAACTCTTTCTATCTATCTCTCGGTCTTTCAGTTTCTATATATATAGTCTCGATTCCTCCCGCTTGGTTGGGTTATTTCAGTAAATTATGCGTGACTTTTATGTAAACTCATTAAATTCCAGCGCATAAGAATATTTCCCATAGACCGCCATCAAATGAGGTATTTATAGTCTGTTTTAGTGCGGTTGGAATGAACATCTCGCCCTAGATCAGGACGAGTCCATTAACACTGAATTTTATTCCAAACGAGAATGTCTCCTATGATATTTATCGCGGCAACGAGTTATTCTTCAGCCGTAATGGGTCATTAAATGAACAATCTGAGATTGAATTATGTCTTCCTTTTAAGAATTACTAGTGCGAGATGTTAGAACTTGAGAATCGGTTATTTCTTTGTCTAAATGATTATGACTAAGCAGAATCAATACAATCCTTGTTCTCAAATAAAAATATGATATATATCATAAATTTTTCTGACCTTGTTCCTTGACAATACCGTACAACCAATGGTAATTCTTTTAATAGAAGTTATAAAACTTGATTATATTTATTGTATTCAATAATAGAAAGGTTACAGAAAAGGTATTCATCCTAAAAGTTATGCGAAATAAAGTTCTTTTTTGTCTTTCTAAAATCAACTCTTAATAATTCTAAAATATAAAATAATAGACTTATTTAGTTTAATATTCGATCTTAACAAATAGCATAAAATTTATAGAGAAAACTGAGGATAATTTCTCTTAATTACATCTAAGGGATCTAATTCGGATGCCTGAATAATATAATGGTGATACAGGGAACCATTGCTCAATTTGCTAATTCTAAATGTCTTATATTAAGTAAATAGTAATTAAAATGTATAGAAATCAAAATTTTCTAATTTGTTTAATCTATAAAATCTCTAAAGCTAAGATAAAATTTACTAAGTTTATGTATACATATATGAAACAATAGAAATTTAAACTAAATTTACTTTGTCAATAAAGTCTTTCCTTCACTTATGGTATACCTTCCAAGCACTTCGACCCAAGTGATGGGGTCATCCGGAGATTCGGCGGTACGGTTCCGTGGCTGGGAGTCGATTCGTCGGTTGGTGCTTCAGATTTCGAGTCATCTGGAGCTCGATGTTGGCTAATATACGAGGTACTTGGTTCTCGGCGCTGAGAGATGCAGTTGGGGGCCCAAACGGAAATCCTCTCGTTCGGCAGTGCAAAATAGCATTGCACCTTTAGAATGTCGTGAGCTTCTTCTGCTCCCGTCGGAGTTTTTGGGGAAAAGGGCGGCTGTCCATATTTTTCGAGTTTCTCCGTGAGGCAGTGCAGACAATCGCATTGGGTGATGTTTGGGCCGCTAACAATCGTAGGTAGCCGCATGATATCTATTAAAATGGAGAATACATAGGCCTTGTGTACGTGGACGTGTTCCGAAGGGTTGAGACGATCCCATTGATTTACGTCATACAGGAGGTTGTCCACTGAGGATTTCATGATATATTTCCTGGTTTCAAAACTGCGAATTTCATTTAAAGACGTCGAGTAACATCTCCATTTCACTTGTACTTATTTGTATTTAAATTTTTAACCAACTAATTTCAGTGATGATCAGCTACTAGTTCGTCGAATAATAATATCCCAAATCGAGAGTTCACTGGTATTTATAGGGTTTCAGTTCTTATTTCCAAGTTTCTCACACTAATTTTAATGTTTATCGGTCGTATTATGTCACTCACGAAAAGTTTTAGGGCAGTTCTCATGTTATCCGAATGTATCGATTTCGTGTTCAGTTGTTAACACTTAGAAAAATTTCAAAGGGAGACCACAGATTGAATATTTTACGAGGTTAACGATTATTATTATTAGGTCGGCGTGTTACCAGTTGCTTCTTTATAGTTCAGCTATCTCTAGGAGAGAGAGAAATTGAAATTTCTAAATTATTTATCTGCATTTTACATCTGCCAGTTCAGACTCTTTGAATGGGTAGGTGATGATTTTTTCATAGATTGGTTCCCTTACGAATTTTCGAAGTTGTGGGCATCCTCTCTTAACGTTGTTGCGAAGATGATTTTCGTGGGGAACGGTTTCATGGGAATATCTTCTGAGGGAACCTGTAATTTATGATTTATTACAAATATAGTCAGGGTATTCCACAAAGCTGCCAATAAGTGTAGAGAACATCCCGTGATTCGGTGGATTGCAAATGCATTAGAGTTGTGTCCATAGAAATTTGAAAACCTTTAGACATATGTATATTCCTAATAAACTGTTGGTCACATCGCCAATAATCAAATACACCATAAATTTTCTTCATTGTATTATTACTAATTTTTCTAATTCTTCCTGATTGAACAGGTTTAAAGTTGAGAATCCTTGATTCATTTAAGCATTCTTCCTTGCCTATGGGTTGTAAGTAAGTCAGAAGACTTCAGCTAAAATACTGGAGTGGGAGAACATACCACACGAGACTAGCAATTGAGTAATCTCAATAAAGCATGATTTTACTTGAATCTTTCTATACTTTTTCTGTTCCAATGCAAATTTTGTCTCAGACACAGTGTATGCACTATTCAATTCTGGACATTTTGTACGTCTCTTAAAGAAATTGCTGTAATAGTTGCAGCAGTTTCTCTAATCATATGCTATAAGCCCATCGGTTTTTCAACAGGTAAGATGTTCCGTCAATGGCCCATATCCAAATCAATATATCGCTTATCATCATATTCAACTATTTCTCGTAACTTCTGTAACTGGAATATAACCACAGAGTATTGTGTTTCATTCACCACTACTTAGGGTTACACCTCAGGCGGTAATTTATGACTTGGGTCGGCGTAATTCGAGCTCAGTCGATAGCTATGTAGACAGTCGGACGGTCGTCGTCTCGTATGCCTGTCAGCAAACACCCTCTGATTCTAAAGTTGCGTAGATTTCGGTGTGGGCAAAATTTCAGGTTTTAAGATCGACTATTTTTACATATTGTCTGTTATCGATCGGCGCGGGTATGCGAGATGGGTTATTTTATTTCACGACAGAGTGTTTTCTTTGAGTCAATCTCCGTTATTGTTCCTAGAATAAAGATTTTATACACACTATGGGATCGCGGACTTTATAAAAATGTTCTCTTTATTTACAGGGTGAGGAATTTTCCGTTCGTAGTACATTAAAATCATGTTTGATTTTCTAATACCATTTCAACAATTATTGAAAAGTTACTATGACCCCGACTAATACCTTCATAATCTAGATATATATATATACAGTGCATTACTTTAAATTACTGATGTTTACCTGACTTGGATAGAATCCAAGGTAACTCTTTAACAGCTCCCCTGTGATCTAGTAGATACCTGTGCGTAATTTCAGGAATGCTTTCGCCAGTCATCGTCCGACGTTTCACCTGATTTTCATCATTCGGAATTTCCCATAAGGGTTTTTGGAATTCTTTTTATCATATCAACAGGGTCTTGGACGACGTTATTTTGGATTTCTTTATAATTTCCTTGTCTGGTTTATGAAGGGTCTCAAAAGTTTTATAATTGAATTTTCAAAATGAAACCACAACTTTTTTTTTCCCTGTTTTTTGCCTTTGAATTTTAAAATTTTTTTTTTTCCTTTTTTTTTTGTTTAGCCACTTTTATCCTTTAGGTTTTGAAACCTAAAAAGGAAAAGGGAAACTACAAGGAATTTAAAATTTGATTTTTTTGTTTTCTTTCCACTTTTCAGACCATTTTCCCCTCCGAAAAATTTCCCCTCTCCACCCAAACCATTGTCCCAAATTTCAACACGAGCCACCTTATTCTCCATAATTTCATTACACCTAAAACCGCGGAAGCTTTCTCAGAGTTCTTGATGATTTCTCCTTAATTTTCCCTTTTTTTCCTTTTCCTCTCACTTTTTCCAAGCCATCTCCGTATTTTCCATACACTCAGTAGAAGTGTTTTCCCCGGGTCAGATTCTTAGTATTTCTGTTTTGGCGGAATACTTCTCTCATACCACTTTCACTTCATAAAATTAATATCTTTCAACTTTTTATTTCTTAAAGGGAAATTCCCTTCGCTACCGTATTTGGAAAACCCCGTCCCTAGACCCAACAAACCCCCGCCTTAAATTTTTATTTGCAAACCGCCGTCTTCTTGAATCAATATTTCCCCAAATTTAAGTTTTCCAACAAAGGCCATCCTTAGAGGGATCCAGCCCACCCTGTCGTTCAAATCCTAGCACTATTTTTAAAATTTAAATTTTTTTCCCAATATACAGGATGCCTGGGTTTAGCATTACTCAACCCTTCAATTCCTAAAAAATTTCCTGCTCCCAGCTGTGGAAATTTTTTTCCGTTTTCATTGTTCCTCTTTCTACGCGCTTTGTTACAACATTTTTCTTTTTTCCAGTTCTCTATTTTTTTTGACAGTAACCCCCCCTTGAAATGAGCTGATTTTGAATTTTTCCACTAAATTTCCACTTGAGGTGATCGGTCTCAAGTCCTGGTATGGAAACCATCGAAATTATTCATTCTGGGTGTGCACTCCCCAGAAAAATTTATTTCGTCAAATTTCTTCCTTCCATTGTTCCATTGTGATGGTTAACGGGGCAGTCTCTATTCCCTACTGTCAATTGTTTCAGTTCTTTTTCCCAATTTGCAATTTTTTTCTATCCAAAACTTATCCATACCATTTTTAGTATGATAAATACGTTTGGGTTCGTGGATGAAGTTCAATAATCTCCTCCATCACATTCTATTCGCCCGCCAATCTTTAATTTTTTTAAATTTCGCAAGTTTTAACCCTAAATCAATTAGAATCAAAGGCCTTTCAAAAGAATAAACGTGGAATTTCTTTTCTATCGTTCCAACCCCGATGGGTAAAAACTGTTCCCATATAGGGAAAAGAACCTTCTCCTAAATTGAAACTTTTCTTCATATTTAATTTTCTCCAAAAATGTGATATACTAATTTGGGCCAACGATACTTGGCGCCAGGTCTAAAAGAATGGTGCGAAAAAATTTCCCTTAATTTCAAAACTATAACATTTCTCTGGGCCTCTCCCGTTGTATATGGGACGTTTTGCGTCGGGCCCCCTTATATGTGAATTTTACTTACTGGGGGCTGTTTGCGGTTCCCCAAAGGAGGTGAATTGGAACCGTATTGCCATTTAAAATGTCTTCAAAAACATTTCTGGGACTTGTTTTATTTCGACAATTATTAGCCAAGTGTCCTTGTTCGTTACAACGGTAGCAGATCCGATTTTCATTTTACAATTTCCGAGCTTCATGTCCTCTGTAGCGGCAATACTGACATATAGGGGACATTTGTTTGGCCATTCGCAATTATATTCCTGAAATTTCTGGGCCGTTGGTTTGGTAAGGTTTTCAATTAATTCTTCTTTATCGGCTAAGTCAATCGCTTCCTTCAGCGTTCTGGACTAGCGGATAAGATACGTTTTCTAATGGGGTCAAACAATCCCATTGCGAACTGAATAGTCTTTTTTCATGTCGTTGCAACAATATTCTATCTAAATCGGAATTCCTTGTTAAAATTTTAAAATTTTAGCTAAAAACCCTTTAAGCGTGCTAAATACTGACGGCATGTTTCTGACCTACGCTGTTTTGGATTCTAATAATTTCTTTGTCCGCTCGGTATTTTGTTAGGGCCCAAAATTTTTCCTGCAAGCCCTTCTTCAAGTCATTCCATACGACAGTGGTTCTTAATTGGTTTTCCGCTCAAATTTTTTGGTATTCCTCGCAATTTCAAAAGTTTTCGATACAATTTGGAATCTGTCCCGTTTGGAAGGGGGCAGACCCTTTAATAATTCTGATGAAGTCGGTGATTTTCGATTGACCATTATAATAAGGAACATTGTCCAAAGTAATAGCTATAGTAGGTTCCTGAATAGGTAAACCTGCACAATCAGGAGCTGTCGAAGTAGATACCGTCGGTGAGTCAATAGTATTTACTTCTTTCAAAATTTTTTTTTAACCATTTCCAAGTGAATTCCAAGAAGGGCTGCATAAACGCTTTTATATACTTTTTTTCCACTTCAAAAGAAAATTTTCTTTTTTTTCAAGTTATTTTCACTAAATTTTAAAATTTTTCTTTTGTAAAACCCCATATAAGAGTTAATTTAAATCAAATTATTATACAAAATGTGGTGGCTGCTTGATCCACACAGTTTCCCGATTTGATTTTAACAAGACAAACAATGTTTTACTGAATTTTCATTCTTATTTGCATTGGATAATTTTGAGTTTGACATCCTTTGCGAGAATAACATATAGCGTTATATATTTTTCTGTAAATGAACCTCGACGCCTGACATCAATTGTCATTTGACATCTCTTGCGAAAATCAACATATAAACGTTATTTTTCTCTGTAAATGAACCCCACACCTGACACCAATATGTCATAGGCACAGGGGTGGACTTATATGAAAAATCACACACCTGTCCACCAATTGTTATGGGTTGCTCCACACTCGAGATGTTAATTAATAAAGTATAACCGCCTACCAAGGGTAGATGGTCGGTGGTTTTAATAATTCAAGTATGTATTGAAGGGAGATCTTAATCGCCCAGGAGTGGTTAATCAAAGAGGTCTTCGATTACCTAGAAGAAGATCTAAGAGCGGCTTTAGACTTCCTCTCTTGTCCTGAGAGATAGTTGAGCGTGGGTTGTTCATTTATCATTCAGATTTACAGACCCACTATTATTTGAATTACAGGAAATAATGCAGGACAGAGTAAATAAAATGAATATAATTAATCTAATCTTGAAATACATGCACAATCATATAACATAACCAATTAAAACCAAATAGGCTATTTCGCTAATAAACAATTACAGAAGATGATAGTATGTCAAGTTTTGGTCTACATAAGGGTATTCACTAATATTAATATTTCTCTTCATTTTATCCTTTCTTACTTTCGACTAAGGACTAACACATACCCTGTATATCATAGTAACCAAAATATTTAGGAATAAGGTATAGGAGAATTGACCTTCCAAACATGATCTTCAAACGTACTTACATAATTCTCAGGTAAATCACTTGCACTTATTTTTAACAATTGATTTTCTCTAAAGAATTTATATTTTATTCGCGCCTTCATTAATTTGGGTTATTAGGGTTTTATTATTTTACTTTCGGTTTGACTTTATTTAGCTACTTTTCTTGGACTAGGAATAGAATTTATGAAATTGGCTTTGAAAATATGCAAAGTTTATGGAAGCACTAATAAACAGATGATGACCGTAGTTATTGTATTTGTCGAGCCAATTTGATATTGTAGATTTCTCGTTGAACCAAAAAAATTAATTCGCACTAAGGTAGAGATTATGATGCAATCGATTTAGCTTCATTTTGAATTTTTTCTTGAATTTCTCGTAAAGTGATACATCACTTACATCAGACTTAATTTAATTGTACTTGAAATAAAGATGTTAATTAAATGCTCGCGTACATGGAGACAAGTTGAACTGAGCACGGTCGAATTATAACTCTTTCTATCTATCTCTCGGTTTTCAGTTTCTATATATATAGTCTCGATTCCTCCCGCTTGGTTGGGTTATTTCAGTAAATTAATGCGTGACTTTTATGTAAATCATTAAATTCCAGCGCATAAGAATATTTCCCATAGACCGCCATCAAATGAGGTATTTATAGTCTGTTTTTGTGCGGTTGGGATTGGAATATCTCGCCCTAGACAGGATTGGTCCATTAACACTGAATTTTATTACCAAACGAGAATGTCTCCTATGATATTTATCGGCAACGAAATGTTAACTAATGTTTTCATTTTTTAACGAAATGTTAAATAAACAATTTTTTTTTATATTTTTTTTATTATTTGTTATTCTATTGAGAAATGTCAATTAGGATTTTTTAAGAAAACAAATTTCTGACTAATTATTTAAATAATGGATATACATAAAAAACATTATAAACAATAAGAAAGTTTTTTTAAGAAAAACTTTGTTTTTAAAAAATTATTATATTCTCTGACAACAAATGGAAAAATATACAAATTTGTTTACAATTTATCAACAAATGTTCTGTTTTTTTTTTCGAATGTTATCAAATGCCTTCGTTTGATGCAAAAACAGCAATAGCAAAACAAAGGATACAGTTTTTTTAAATTTTTTGTTAGTTTGTGTTTGAAAAATGAGTAAAAAACACCCTCTTTCCTTTTGTCATGTGCTACTCTAAACCTGTCAAATTTGACATTTTCTTCAAAAATCCTCAAAAAATTAGTTTTTGGAAATTTCAAAATGCCGAAGAAAAAAGTTTCAAATTTGGACTCTCTACTGTCACTTCGACTTTTTTCCAATTTTTTTAATTTTTGGAATCTTTCGCTCTACCGATTCGAACGAAACATGATTCAAATATGATGAATACGAGACTTCAATGTCATACATGCCTAGAAAATACCCACATTGGCCTGTTACCAGAAAAAAAAATGCACGTCAAAAATTCGTCTTTGTTGTTGCAAAGTTCATTAGTTTTTTCATTTCATTGTGAAACTGATTTTCAATGTATGGACGTTAATATGTCAGTAATCGAATGAACGAATTTCTCTTCATTCTTATTACACTCGTATTTCTTTTTTTAACTGATTTGTATCCCGTTAGCTGCATATTAGTTCGAAATATTTTGATGTAGTTTACACCCAACAGTGTGACTGTTGGATGTAAACTGTTTGATGTAATTTTCGAGCAAATAATAAGTTTTTCGCAACGCAAATCGAATGAGCTATTACTCATATTTTCTTGAGATTTATCATAATCTATCACTGTTACTTGAAAACGAGTTTAACCCTTAGACTCTTACTCTTTCGATCAAAATAAGTGGGCAACAAGGACTGGAGAGCCTGGTCTCCAGCTCTTGCCATGATAATAGTTCTCAAAAATGGCCGAGAAAAGAATTTTGGATCAGAATTTGGAAAAAAAATTTTTTATAGAGGATGCAGCTTTCACTCCCCAGTATGGATTGGTAAGTAGCCCATCACTCCAGGGAGTGCCTGGGAAGTTTGGAGCGCGATGGGTCGTATATGTTATAATCAGTGGCTTCACTCACGAGGGTGTTCTCATGGGTTATTACGCAATCGAGAACTTGTGGTCTCTGATAATACTTCTGATGGAAGGCAGGTTCAAATGTTCAGGGATCCGATTGTTCCGCACATACCACGGATCATTCGTTATCATCCGCAGGACTTTCATGCTAATCGTGCAGGTCTGACCCCAGGCGGCTGAGACGTACAAAATGACAGGCCTGAACATCATTTCATAAATCAGAACTTTGTTGTTCAGAGAGAGTTTGCTCTTCCTGTTAATCAGGGGGGTACAAAGTACAGATTTCCTTGGCAATCTTGTGCGTGATGATCTTGACGTGAGGAGAGCCGACGATCCACCGTTACTTCCAGGTACTTGACCTGCTCCGACCATCATATCTCCCTTCCAGAGACAGACACACCCCTACCGGGTTATTTCTCTCTCGTCCTATCGAAATCGCCTGCGTTTTGTCAGGATTCAGCTTTATTTTCCACTCCAGGTACCACTGCTGGAGGTCGTCCAATGGATTCTGCAAATGAACGACATCCATCAAGTGGTTGGCTGAGGAAGAATGTAAAGCCGTATCGTCAGAGAATAGGGAGATCTTCACGTGTTCACTCCTTGGAGTATCGGATATGTGGAGAGCGTACAATAATGGAGACAGCACTGCCCCTTGAGGAACGCCGGCCTCAATTTCTTTCGAATTCAAGAGAGAATTGTCGACCTTCATCTGAAATGTCCTTCCCATGAGGAAATACTTGATCCACTTCACCAGGATCTGAGGCAGGTGGAAGTCAATTAGTTTGGACATGCCAAACTCTGTCGAAAGCTTTACTGATGTCTTACAGTGTTATATGGGCACTGTTATCAACATTAAGTGATGTTATGGCGTCCTCCACCAGCCTCAGAACCTGAATCTCCGTGGAATGAGCACGCCTAAAGCTGAAATGCTCATTAGGTAGGACATTTCTGTCCTCCACTCCTTCGTCAAGCCTTTCCAGAACGACTTTTTCAGCCAACGTAGCTGAACTGCAAAGCAGACTGATCGGTCCATAATTTTGCGGGAAGGTCGGGTTTTGTTCATCCTTTGGAATCATAACCACAATGGTATGCTTCCACCTCCGAAGGAATCTCTTGAGGCATAGATAGTTGTTAATAATATTCAAAAGTGACTTTAATATGTGCCTTAAGTTCATCCATCGAAACCGGACGGATGACATCATGATTGGGTTCTCTTAGAGTACGACGAACCCGATCTTCAAGCAAAAGTTCTCGATCCAGATCATCGTCTGGATGCTCGTTCAATCTGAATTGCCTTTCCATCGTATCTGCAGAGGTTTGAGCTTTGGACTCGGGGTCGTAGCACATACCGACTCCACCATGAATAGGAGAAAATTCAGACTTTTTCATTTTAAATTTCGATGAAATTTCCAAAACTGATCATTGTTGTCTAAAGTGGTGTGCCAAATTTCTCATTCCTAAATTCAGATATATTTTCTCTAACCTCCCTATTCATTTCATCAACTCGGATTCTGTCCGCAGGGTACAGATTCATTTGATATGCTCTCTTGGCACGGTTGCTTTCCCGAATTGGATTTTTTATAATCTGCAAGAATTCATCATGAAATTTAGGAGCCGATTTCCTCCGGGAGGAATCCTCCAAGCGTTTTCGATGGTGAGTTCGTAACACGCCACGGCCTCATCCAACTCAAGTGGAGAATCCATTCTCTCAGGAGCGCTGTAGGCTGTCTCCAGGAGTGAACTGAATCTCACCCAATCCACTTGTATACACAGACAATCTGTTTGGGGCGATGGATCACCCCCTAGTGATAAAACCACCAGGTTGTAATCAGAGCCAACGTGAATGTCCCAGTCAAGTACATCGGGCCTGAGGTGACCAAAATGCGTCGGCTCATCTGGAAGCCAATACCTGGTATTCATACCTGTTACAGTGTTGCTACAGTCGCCTGCCATTCGTATTGGTAACACGACTTCATTGTGTGAGCTTAGCGTTCAGATGACCCATGACCAAAACAGGCTGATCCGTTTCCATCAAAAGTGTATCGAGCGCCTCAGGAAGTATTCGATTGTTCGGAAGGTTATCAGCACCGATTAAACGCATAGGACTACTGTTTCTATACCATGGGTATCATCATCGGAAATGCCAAGCTTAACATGCGAATGACGTTTTACCAAAATGGCAATGCCGCCTCCCGGACCCCAGTCGATCTTTTCCCGGCATTTTGTGGTTGGGAAATCTAATAGTTTCTCCATTAAGACGGTCTCTGCGAAAAGCAAATCAATGTTGTTATCTGAAACTCTCGAAACTCGAGTCTATTCTGGAGAATTCATTACAATTTCAACTCACTGCTTTGATTAAATTTGGAATCTGCATTGCATCCATTAGTTGGGTTCGAAACCTTTTTGAGAATATTGCAGCTTCAGCGAACTGTGCAAGCGGTTCTATGAATCAAAGTGGAAAGAATGCCCTGAGGGGTATTTATTTGAGCTGGCTGGGTAGGGTTCTCAAGCGCCACCGCATATGGAACCCCCGCCTGTGCCCTTTCCCCGAGTTTGCGGAAATATTTCGGATTATGATGCTCATTGCCATAGGGTTCACCTACGCCTTATACGAGACATCTGGGACATCCTCGATGTTTGGTGTTCCCACTGAAATTTCGCACACCTAGCTTTTTCTGTTCTGGGCCCGTGATGCGGTTTCCCGCATTCAACGCAGGGGGGGGTGCACATCATTTAAGCTGGCAGTGGCCGAACTTCTGACATCTGTGACCTGACCCACAGGGCCCCTAGACCGCTGAGGGCTCAGCTGTCACTGGGACATTGAGCAGATCAGTTACTTCGAAATATATTCGTGTCTTGCTCAGAGAACTAAAACTAACTCAGTTTCATCTGCATTTAATTTATGCAATCAAACGCACTGATTCTGGACAAACTTCCTCCCCAGTCAGCTCATCTTTTATATCTTCACATTTCAGGAATTGAATACCTCTGAATATAAGTCCTTTTTGGAAGACTATACTTGGCATGGTATTTTTTGGCCCCTAAAATACTTGATATTTTCGGTTATAATCTGGGTGAGTTTGGGAAGTTTTTTACACCGTCAAATCATTCTTTGCCAGTATATCGAGTTTAATTTGTTTGATTTAAAAAATGAATTCACTGCAACCTACTTACCTTTGTCCTGACAGTGATAGGAGGGACTGTTTGTTTTCTCAACGTGCGTGGAGTCAGCTCCATCTGTGTTTGACTGGCCCTCATTAGTTGAGTCCATTCTGTTGTGTCGTCTGTCTTCAGATTTGGAAATTGTTAGCATTTTGGGCGGTTCCGTGGTTTGGATCCCCTGAATAATTTGGGTTGGGTTTCCCTTTAGCATTAGCAAATTTTCAACGCGCACTCTGGCTGAGTCCGCCCTGGATTTGATGATAATTCGACGTGTGATTCTCGTTCTGTCAAGTTTGAGAGGATTTCAAATCTGTTGCTCACTTTGACATCGGATGGAGTTTTGCATCTGAATTAGGGACAACTACTGATCTAAGGGTTTTGTAGGTAATCCTGGTATATTCGATAACGGTTTAGGAATACTGCAGGTACTGGCAGTGGTGGAAATCATTTCCTTGTGCTTTTGAGGAGCAGGGTGTCGCCTGTTTTCGGTATCCTTTGTTTTCATTTATGATATCAATGCACTGATTACTGGAATTCTTGCCGGTCTTCTCCAAGGGAGGCTAGTAACGTTCCCAGTACTTCGGGGGATCGGCTCTCGATAGAATATTGGACAAATGTTCGAAAATATACGTTTTACTTAGAAATGGACAAATGGTTTTGTACCTTTAAGTCTTATCCCAAAAAAAATTTCTTGATATTTTGAAAAGTAAACATTCGAAATAGTGAAAATTTTTTGGGGAACACTCGAAGAAAAAGGGGCCAAGTAATGGGTTTTTTCCCAAAATCCCATAGACTCAAGTTGATACTGATAAAACCAAAACTGGAATAAAAAGGACTTTGGAAAAATATCAGGTACTCTGCCGAGTTCCCCCGAAAGATAAAATTATTTGAAAATTCATTAGCTTAGTGGACCCCACCTTCTGATTGAAGAATCATTTACCACTTAGATTTTACGGCTTCTGTCGGTTTCAGAACAGGAATCAGGTAGACTGTCATTTATTTCTCCCTTTCGTTTCACAAAAACAAAAAATTCGTTTGTATTTCATTTTTTTACTTTTCTATACACTATTTTTTATCTTAACAGTCACGTGACAACCTTTTTCATCTTGACGAGGTTGGATCAACCGTTGACGTCTTGACTACGACGAAAACAAACGTAGTAAGCTCGTTTTCTTTTTTTTGAAGAACAAAAAAAATATCTGTGGTAGCATGTAGTTTCCGCTGATTCCCAACAGCGAAACACCATAACAAATTATTTATAATAACAAATGTACCCTTGCACATGTGAAAATAAAGAATAGGGAAATTTGCTTTAGTTTTTTTTTTTTTTTGAGTTCAACTGAAAAACAAACTACTAAAATTAAAAGGGTTTTTTACATTTTTTATAATGATGGTTTCTAAAAAATACTTCATATTGGTTTACGGCAGCAATTCTCAACACCTCAATTTTGGAGTGATAACAGTAAATGGAATCATCAATACTTTTTAGTTTGTGACTTCATTTCAAACGTTATTAACACTAATATCTTTATTCAGGGTGTTAGTGAATAAGTGCGACAAACTTCAGGGGTGATTCTGCATAAAAAAATAATGACAGTTTGCAATATAACTTTTGTCAGCAAATGCTTCGTTTTTTCCGAGACAGTTTTATATTTTTTCCCAAAAAACTGACTATTCATCTATTTCAAAACCGGTCGGGATATGCAAATGAAATTTGGTGGGGTTTGAGAGGTAGTTATTGCGCGTTTTTGACATGCAATAAAAATTTATGTCCATTATTGGCGCCTTTGGGTGATGATATCAATTTTTCGAAGAAAAATCTGCAGAATATTTCAAATTGAGAATCGTTTTGAATTCCTCGTTTGATTTGTGACAAAAATTTCTCCTGCCTCTTTTTTCGTATTTGGCACCGTTTTTATAGAAAAAACTAAAACATCTTAACGCGCATTTTTCATTTTTTTAAACAAAAATATATCAGTGGCGTACCATTTTTTCTCTTCGAAAAAATTGAGATCATTACCCGGCTATGAACATACCAATTTTTTAATTTTAGCACCCCCGAAAAGGAAGCATTTGCGGACAAAAGTTATATAGCAAACTGTCATTTTTTTTTCATGCATAATCACCCTAAAAGTTTGTCACACTTATTCAATAACATCCTGTATATGATATTTTGACTTGACCTTTTTTAAAAGTGTTTCTTCAAAAGGGTTTAATTGGACGGTTTTTTGGTTTTGGTGGCAATTGGGTTTAACCCCAAAACATTTATTTTCTCATAATTTCAATTGTAGTGATATATATATATATATATATATATATATATATATATATATATATATATATATATATATATATATATATATATATATATAAAACAGTATCAGGAAACTTTTATCTGGGGTATAGAGAAATCTACACGACAAAAAAGGGAACGCAAATGATATGATAATACCATATAACAAAGAGCCACTGCTGTGCGCCCCTCCTGTTACCAGCATTAACTGACCACGTGGCAATGCGACACAGCCCACAACTTGCCGAGCCGTGGTTGTGAAAACACAAGATCGTGACAATTATTACCTTTTGAAATTTTGGAAACATCCGCCTATTTACACAACCGCAGAGAAAGTACAATAGATTCAGCTATTGTTTGGCCCAAAATGGTGGTTTGTTCGAACATTTAATGAAATAATTCCGTGCACAAAATATTTAATTTGGTTTATCTTTTTCTGTAAATATTTTTTTCTCCATTCAAGAAATAATTGTTTTTCTGTTAGAAATGAGTTTTTGTTTTTATTGTCTTATAGAAATATAGTTTGCTTTTGTTTATGTTTGAGAATTATATTTGATTTCGCGGCCACCACGTCACCAAAGATATTTTGATCTACCTGTCGTCCGACAGAATAAATTGAATCAATGATTATCTACGCAATTTGTTCAAATTATCTGAAGTGAAATTATCGTCAATAATTCTTCTTCATTGCACATTCTCCCGACTGCTGCTGGTATGATACTGACGTCCTGGGCTGACTGCCAGGACCGCCCTGATTCTCCTTATATCTGTGCCGTGACGTAAATATCCTTCCTCGAGCGAGTCGAGGAGTAACTGTAATGCTCTCTCAAGCATAAAGCAAGCTTTTCTTCACGCTCTCATGGAACCACCGTACCCAAGATAAATACTCCGATACTGTATATTTATATATATATATATATATATATATATATATAATAACATATTATATTTCGAACCATATGTTTTCAAGAATTATTTTAGTGCATACGTTTCAATATTGTGTTGAGTTAAAATGTCTCAAACTCCTATTTTTTAATTTTAGTGTTTTAACCTGATGATGACAAATACCATGTCGAAACGTCGTTAGAAAAATTATATGAATTGACTGAATCAGACCCTTATTCCGAGAATTTAAGAAAATATATATATATATATATATATATATATATATATATATATATATATATATATATATATATATATATATATATATATATATATATATATATATATATAAATATATATATATATATATACATATATATATATATATATGTCCGCCAAAAACTTGGAACCATATGGGAATTTTTTTTATTAATAGTTTCTCAGAAAATTTTTTTCCTCATAAAAGTTGGTGCATTCAATTAGACTAAATACGCGGATACCCTTGATAATCAGTGGCGTGCGGCTGAGAGGGGATCGACCGTTATTCAAAATTCACTATGGAGTAAAGTGACATTATTATGTAAAATATCGAAAAATATTATGAAAAAAAGTTTTTTCCAATTAGAAGATATTTCTCGTTATCCAGTTCAGTCCACCAATTGATAATTTCAATAACTGCTTAATGAGTTGATTTCTCCATGAGGCCAACCCATTAAGCAATTATTGAAATTAGTAATTGGTAGACAAAACTGGAACTGAGTCCCACACTCTGTCCATAAAGGATTTTTTACACCCCTCCCCCTCCCCCCAAAAAAAATGGATAATTGAATATATCTTTCAATTGCAAAAAACTTTTTTTATACAAATTTTTGATATTTTCTATAGTAGTGTTACTTTACTCTATAGTGAATTTTGATTATCAGCCGAGTCCCACTTAGCCGCACGCCATTGATAATAACGGTTATCCGCGTATTTAGTATAATTGAGTATTTACCAACTTTTATGAAGAGTAAAACTATTAATAAAAAAAAATCCCATATGGTTCCAAGTTTTTGGAGGCAGGTCACCAACAGATGTCAGCATAGGCCAACCCACAACACCAATAGTCGTACTCCTAGTGCGTTTAGAGTGATGCAAAACAAATAACTAGATGAAGAGAAATTTGTTACGAATCCAAGAGAGCACCACCTTAACGCGGTTTCCCAATCTAGGAACTTGGGTTTTTCAAATTGTATCAAATTTCGGGGAATACCTCCGGGTAGAAAATTATAGATAGTGACACCTATTCTGTGGGGGGTGAAAATAGGTGTCACTATCTATAATTTTTTTTTTTCACATTTTCGTACTTGTCGGGGGTATAAAATACGGGAAAAAACAATTTGGGCTGATGATGAAACCTGAAAAATGACGGAGATGGTGCTCTCTTGGATTCGTAACAAACCTTTTTCTAAAATTTGTTTTGTTTACCTGAAGCACTAGGGTACGAATTTTCGGGGGATTTAATCTTTTGACCATTTTACGAAATTTCGTGCCATTAAATTTTCCCCGACATTAGGTCTAAGCACAGTTTATAGCTAAAAAATCAGTTCGCTCACTTGGCGTCGGCATTTGTCTTTATGTTCCCATTTGTACCTGCGTAACTCTGATTTTTATCCTCGGATACCGCGTGATTTACTAAAAATGACATTTTTCGGATACTTCGAAAAACGTTCGCGTACGTCTTCGCGCATCCCAATTCTTTCCCCCGGGGTGGATGTTACCGGAATAGCATTTGGGAAGGGGCTAACTGCTTATTCGCTATAAACTGTGGTCTAAGTGGCTCGATTATAGGTGTCACTATCTATAATTTGATGCTTTCATATTTTCGTACTTGCCGGTAGGTATTAACACCAGAGATATTTGATCAATTTGAAAGAGACCCAAGCCGTGCTGATGATTGGGAAACATGAAAGTATTGGTGAATGGGGGTGCTTTCCGGATTCGTAACAAATGCCCTTTTCAAGTTATTTGTTTTGCGTTACTCTGAACGCGCTAGTAGCGACCATTGTGTGGGGGGGTTGGCCCTATGCTGACATCTGTTGGTGACCTTTTAAATTTGAAAAATTTCGTGCCTTAAAAAATTCCACGACATTAGGTCTAAGCTTCACCGCACAGATTAATGTCACTATCTAAAATTTGATGCTTTTCACTTTTCGTACTTGCTGGTAGGTATTAACACTACGAAATATTTGATACGAATTTGAAAGAGACCACAACCGCCCTGATGTTTGGGGGAAACCATAAAACAGCTGTTGGCGGATGGTGGTGCTCTCTATTCGTAACAAATTTCTTATATATATATATATTATTATTTTTTTTTATATATATATATATATATATATAAATTATTCAGAATTTTTTCCCACAATTACAAGATAAACGACATAGAATGTTATTCCTTGGGAACGAAAAACCCCTTCCCCCAACTTCAGTAATTTTAAAAAAAATATTGAAGAAAAGAAAAATGTTGTACAAAAAACCCGCACCGAAGACTTCAATTTATCTCTTGAGGGCATACAAATCACTACAATTTCTTTGACATACTGGTTGCATAACTATTAATGTAAAAATATATATTTATATATTGGGGTTTTTTCTCAACAATTTTTTTTTGTTTTGCTCCAAATAAAATTTGGTTGGAAATGTCCAAAAACTTCCCCGAAAATTTGGCTCTTAATATCAACACAACGTATTTTCCCAGAGCGTGGAACGTTGCATTTAAAATCACGTGAAATTTTTTTTTCAAAAATCTATAACTCAGCGGCATTTCATGCTCTTTTATTGACCCAAAGCGCGATTTCCTCAGGATTACATGTCTACAAAGTGCCTATTGCGACGTAGCTGAATCTGCACCTGGATTGTTCTGGTCTTTAAAACTGAATTTTTTTTTGAAAATTCTTATTTTTCGACGTTACTTCATAAATGACTGGATAAAGGAAAAAAAAGTAATGACAAACTTGTGGAAATTTCCTACAAAAGTCTAAACTTCAAAATTTATATTTTTGAGATATAAAGCGTAATATGAAAAGTTTGATTGATAATTCTCAAAATTTCATATTACGACAAAGTCAACGCTTTTTGTCTCGAAATATATCAATCTTGGGGTAATAAGGGAAAAAAACGAAGTTCAATGTTAACAACCATTAGCATTTTTAAAATTATATAAATATAAATGTGTACTCCATTTGGTGTGACAAGTGAAAGACAGGTAAGGGAAAATCCCTTTTCCTTACCTTTAAAAATTTTATTCTCTACCGAAAATTCATAAGCCCCCCGTTTCAGGCAGACCTATAGATAGTGGCCCACAGGATAGCCTATTTTTAAAATTTTTTAAATAAAATACAACTTTGATGAATATCAATAAAAAACTCGTTTGAAGTCACTTATAAATTCAATAATTCAACACTTAGAGATAATTATGTTTTGGCCGTTTAGATCCGTCTACTTCTTTAAATGTTTATTTGGTGCTTGTATTAGAGCAATACAAAAATTTTTATATTAGTAAAAATTTTTAGCATTAACGAAGAGACATTTTATAATACATATTTTCTTTTCAATAATAAAATTCACAAACCAATGATAATGGGTTTTGGGAAAATTCTCATATCAATCACTGGTGATGCAATAAAAAAAATTAGAAAATTCAAAGGGTTTGTAACAAGGAAAATGAAAGTCATGAGACTGATACAGCTTTATATTAAAAATGATCACAGAAGAAAACAGTTCAAATTCGATGTTTCAACTGTAACAAATTTTTCATTATCCAGTCACTATAGAAATAAAGACAAGAAATGGAAGAAAAAAAAAAGAAAATAAAGTGTTAGAAGCAGGAAATGAAAGGTTGGTACTTGGATTCCTGTCCTCCCCCATCTCACACAATTGAAACATGGTTAGAAAATACCAGTGAATGCAAAAATATACATATAGTAGTGGCAAAATGTCGGAAAAATAGCACAAATGTTGAAATTCCCCAAAATTCCCTTTTAGAGGGAAAAAAATGTTTTACATGTTCCAGATATTGCAGCAAATTTATTGTCCGTTAGCAGAATTACTCAACAAGGACATTCCGTTAAATTCACAAAAAATGGGTTTCCAAATAATGAGTTCCGAGGTGAAATAATTGGACGGTTCAAATGAAACTTTTTTCAAATTTCACCCCACCAGGAGAAATCATATTGTCCAAAAAATTTCGTCCAATGGATAATTATGGCATCAGGTTTTGGGATATTTGAATCGAAAGAGTACGAAATTCCCCAAAAAATTCAGTCACTGGTTATGATTCAGCAATGTAGTGAAAAACCCAAAACTTAAAAAAGGAAAGCAACATAGATAACCATTTAATACAAGTTCTACCTTTAAAAAAATCTTGGAATTGGCATTCGCCTTGGGGACCCATAAACAAAATCTATGGTATATTTATCGTTGATAGATGATTTCTCCAGAAATTTTGTTCATTGTCGGAAAAAGGATCAGGAAAAAAAATACCTTCGAGGATTTCAAAGTTTGGTAGAGAATCAGACTGGCAAAAATTTAAAAATTTTTTGCGTACGATAATGGCAGTGAATATATTAAGAAGTTTCAAGAAGTTACTATAAAAATCGTATTCGCCATCAACTTGAAACCTTTAACCCCAAAAAGGGTTGCCGAAGGATGAACCGGACTATAGTAAAAAGGAAAAGTATGCTGATAGGCGCCGACTTACCGAAAAATATTGGGTGAACGTTTCGACAGCAGCATATTTAGTCAATTCAGTTACACCAAACGTCCCCCCGAAGAAATTTAATGAAAAAAAAACCGATATCATATCTCAGAACCTTTGGCTGCAATGCATGGCTCATATTCCAAAGGAAAAAAATGGGATACCAAGGCAAAGGAATAATTTTTTTTGGGGTATTTTGAAGATACAAAAGGGTTACCGACTCTAGACCCGTTCGATGAAGATCATAAAAAAAGGTATATATTCTTTAAAAGTTTTTAAAAAAAAAGGAAAGGCCCACTGAAAAACCAAACGAAATCGGTCAAATAGTTGATAAAAACGAATTATCCTGTATTCATTTTCAATCTGAAAAAATATGATAAAATTTTGTAAAATTTAAAATTTTTGAAGGAAATTTGTCAGTCGGGAAATGATTCTTGTAAAAGGTTTCCAAAAAAGAAACTGAATGTTGATGAATCTTTTTAAAAATTAGGGGGGAATAAAGATGTAATTCCATGTCAACGGGCCCAAAGGATGACGTTAATATGGATGATTTTTTAACATTTTAAAGATTTGATTCCAATGATCCGATGACAATAAAAGGGTTAAAGTCAGAAAAAAATTTTTGGAAAAAGCTAGAAACAGGAATATGATTCAATAATGAAATTATTCTTGGATTTTGACAGACCGCCCGGAAAAAAAAATACTCTTGATACAAAAGGGTTTTAAAAAAAAAAAATTTAGATGGTTCCGTCAAAGGCAAAGCTCGGTTGTTGTTAGAAGGGGGGGATTCTGAAGTTTTTTTTTCCCGTTGTGAGGGGGGAGTTCAATAGATTTCTTTTGCCCTGACTAAAACAAACTTATTGATGCATCAGATGGATGTTACAGCTTATTTGCATGGGTTTTATGAAGTTATTTATATGGTAAATATAAAGTTCTCACACATGGAAAGAACTTTTCCTAGATAAAGGCGCTCTCAAACCGTTGTTGGTTAGAGAACTTTTTCCCATTTTAAACCTTTTTCCCCAAAAAAAAAATTTTTTTTTTCCGCATAAAAAAATCTAAAAAACTTATTTTAAAATTTAAAAATTCGTCTTTTTATCGAAAATCCCCCCTTACAAGCCAAAATAAACAAATTTCATACTTTGACGATGAAATTTAATTCCCCATTTTTCATGTTTAAAATAAATCCTCCCACAACAATTAGACACATAAAAAAAGGGGAAACATTGCTCACATTTGAATCAGAAAAGTTGACGGTGATTCATTTATTCCAACGAAGAATAAGGAAAAAATTCAAATTTATCTGCCCCAAATTAAATTTTGTTCTTTTAAGTATAAAAGGGGGTTTTTTTTGAAAAAAACGACGATATTTTTTCAAAGTTTGCCAAAAAAAATTTAGGGGGTTTTTTTGTTCATGCTTAAAAGAGGTTAAAAAAATTAAAAGTTCAAAAATTTTTTGGGGGGGGTTGGTTTTCCCTTTTTTCCCCAAATCGTGTTCGGAGGAAAAAACCCGAAAAAAAAATTTTTTCCCTTTTTTCCCCAGAGTGCTTTGTAAAAAGTAACTTCATATTTATTTTTCCCCATATAAAAAAACCCCACAAGGATTTAAAAAAAAGGGAAGAATCAAAAGTGTGTCTGCTAAAAAAAATTTATGTATGGTTTGAAACAAGTGGTAGACCTTGGAACAAAAACCGAAAAAATTCCCCAAAAAAAATTTTTTTTCTTTCAGTGTAAAGAGACCAGTGTGTTTATTGTGAAAATCATCCATCAAGATAATTATTTTGGCAGTTTATGATGATGATTTTCGATTCTATCTGACGATGAACATTAAAAGGGGTAGATATCAAAATGAGTTTTAAAAAAAAATTTCCGAGTGAGGGGTTTGGGAGAAGCATCTAAATTTTTTTTGGGGATAAAACATTAAAAAATTAAAAAAAAAAAAATTTTTTGGGAAAAATCAGTCCTCCACATTCGTGGTATGTTGAAAAGTTCAATATGACACTTTTAAAAAACCCGTAAAAACCCCTCGGGCCCCCAAAAAAAACCCCGGGAAAAAACCCCCAAAACAGATTCAAAAGAGAAATGAAATAAAAAAAAGTTCCTAAAAAAAGGGGTAGGGGGCGTATCACACGCCCCCCAAAGGGAAATTTTTGACCAATTCGCCTTTGCTACAGGTTTTGAGTAGATTCTTGAAATGACCCTGGGAAACCCCCACTGGATGGCTAAAAAAAAGGGTATTTTTTTTTATTTGGGGGAAAAAATTTACATGAAGATGGAGTTTAAAAAAAAGGTGGGGGGTTTGAAAAAGGGTTCAGCGATGGGTTGGGAAAAAAGACCCCAAAAAGACGACATTCAGTGACGGGGAAATATATTGATTTTTTCCAAAAGAACGTATTTTTGGGTTTAGTGAAAAAAAATATATAGTGGCAAAAAAGGGGGGGGAAGGAAGCTGAATATATGGTGTTGTCAGCCACAAGTCGGGAAAACGTTATGGTTACGACAATTATTTTTGGGGGAAATTTGACCCAGATTTTGGATCCAAATCTACAGTTATACAGGGACAACAGATAAAATTGAATTAGCGAAAAAATGCAGCTTAAAAGATAAAGAACGGGGAAAAAATCGACGTTCGTAAACCCTTTTTTAAAAAAAAATAAGAGAATGGTCAAATTCGCTTATGCCATACCTGCCAGAAGAAATGGTGGTTTTTTTTTCCCCAAAACCCCCCGTTTAAAAAGAAACTTTTTATCTTATTAAAGAATAAGGGCTTTTAATGAATTTAAGTTCAGGGGGGGTGTTGATTTTTTTGAAATTTGTATGACCCCCGCATATGTTCCCCAAATTAATGGGGGTGTGTATGTCATAATAAAAAAAAATCCCAAAAATTTTTTCCCAAAATATTTTCCCCCTTTATTTTATCATATATTTTCCTTCCACTAAAAAACCCTTTTTCACTTTGAACTTCTTTTTAAAATTTCCCCTTTATCTACTTTTTTTTCCTTTTTTATCACTATTTTAGATGAATATGTTTTAACATCATTGAAACCAACCTCAAAAAAGGGGTTGTAAGTAGCATGGGGGTTTTTTGCACTTGAATATGTATTACTATTGTTTTTTCATCCATTGTTAGTCTCTGATGGGGGGAATAAACTTTTCCCAAAGCTTGGAAAAACCCAAAGAGTTTACTTTTTCTTTTCTGTTTACCCCAATATCCCTATTTTTGGATATATCTATCTATTATATATATTATATATATATATATATATATATATATTTATATATATATTTGTTATGATAAATGTTCATCAATACAAATAGAATTAAAAAAAAAGTCAGATAATAAAAACGATACATAACAGGGTACATATTTTTTTCGGGGGTTTCATGCTATTTTTACTTTGCAATTTCTTACATTTTATTTTTTCTTGTACTTTCACCAGTCTTTTAGTCAACGCAGAGATCTCAAACGTAAAAGCATTGGAATTTTCTTTTATTATAGGCAAGTTGCACAATTTATTTCATTTGAACAACCTTAAAAGAAAACACAAATCAAAATGTATGAACAAAAACTAGATCACAACTAGACAAAAACAATACTAAGTTACAGCATCCTGTACTGGAAAAATCAAACTTGAAAGGGAGATCACAGCTACATGTCAAATAAGTATTCTCATGAGAATTGATTAACTACACGAAATTTGGAAGGCAGAAAAATGTTATAATTTTAATCTAAGCATATGCTTATTTATATAAGATGTAGAAATAGTGAATATAAAAAGAGACATGGCATAATTTAGAAATAAAATATTGTGTAAAAGAAAGTGAGCAAAAACGTGTAGTATGTGGTAAAAACAGGAATTGTACAGAGAGAGAAAATAGCGGAAGCCAAAGAAGAAAAAATTATTTTGAAAGAGCAAGATGTACAAAAATTAATCATTAATTAACGGAAGTGGAAATATGAAAACAAACACAATTAACTCTACGATAAAACAGATCAACTAGATGTCCCAATCAAGCAGCCATCAGATATTGCCCAGAAAGTTAAAACTCACCTCCAGTAGAAGCAGTAGTCATTGCCGAGGATCTTTTCCACCACTTTCAAAGCAGCCATTACCAAGGAATTGCTGAATTCATCAACAGAGACAACGAACTGCACACAGAGAAAGTCACCAACAATAAACCTCAAGGTTCTTTTTGATAAAACCAAACTAAAATATAGTGCACAGTTTAGACACTCTCAAACGTTTTCAACAAACATTTTACAACTATTATTAGCAGAAGTATTATCAATTTCCATTATATGGTAATTTTTGCATAGTATATTCACAATTTGAAAGATTATTTAATTTGCTTAGTAGCAAACCACTGTATGTTTTTCATTCAAATTTGAATTGAAAACACTAGTAATGAGAATATTTCGAGCAGGTTAGGTAAACATAAGTTTTCATTGAATAGAAACGGAAATTATCTGACCGATTCTTTGGTAAAATACTTTCTGTAACATTATTTGAACGTGACTTAAGAAAAACCGTCAGAGGGCAGCACTACTGAATCTAGCTACAGAGAAAAGGAACTCATAGGGAACCATAGGCGTCCCACCTGAGCTGGGAAAGGTAAAGAATACAGGTAAAGTATTTGGAAAATGGTAAGGTAACATAGCCGGACAATTCATGATTGTGTAATAACTATTTATTTTCCAAAAATGGTTATTAACTTTGGTATACAATGATAAAAAAGGATCTTGAAACTAAAAAACAATGTATCAATAAACAAATCAGTACGAAACGTCATAGGAACAACAATAACTAAAATCCTAATTCCCGTACATCAGTGAGACAAAATCTTCAAAAAAAAATTACAATTAACAAAATCTCCCAAGATAAAAGATGAAAATCACAATTAGATGACAATCTCAGTTTTGCATTTCTTTAAATTTGAAAAACAATCTATAACTATCTCTATCTTAGTTAGAAAACATTGGAAATCACAACTAGATAAACTCAGTTTGGAAGTTGCTAATTTTAAAATTAATCTATAACTTTTCTCTATATCTATTGAAATATCTCGACTTGATTCATGGAATTTGGCCTACGTGGTATATATTACCAAAAAGAATATTTTGCGGTATTCATAGTATTTGTTTTGTTTGTGGATCAGTCGGGGGTGGGGTTATTTACCCTATTACCCCTCCATAGATCACACTTGAAATATACATATTTATATATATTCCATTTCATGAAATCCATTTGAAATATCAGATATCGATGTAGAGCGCTGTACCTCTAATACCATTTGCCATATGTTGTATTTGCCTACTATAATAAAGGAACTTGGTTTTCAGTGGACCGAATTCTACTGATCGAAAACAAACCTATCCCAATTTCTCCTGGTATAATCAGAATGATACTGAAAAGGAAAACATTTCCAATCATATTTTGATTATTTTTGGACAATAAAAAATACATAAAAACTTAAAAGCTATTTTCTATCAATGAAAACAACGTAGAACTTCATCTGACAACATTGTGAAGGTGCTTTAACTCAAGTGAAAGTATGAAAAGTTTGCATTTTAACAGATAGTTCATTTTTTCATATGGTGAGTGAGGGGAACTCACATTTAGATGAATGAGGAAAAAATGATGTTATTCAAAAACACTACAAATCACTTGAAACACGTGAAAAGTACAAAAGAATGACAAAGCATTCCCTAGGACAAAAATGTTTTGTTGATAAAATATCTTTCACGCTTCAACATCAATAATTCATTTCACAGCGATTTTTTGTGATAGTGCGCAAATCTTAGAAATAAACTTGAGGAGCTCAAAGAGCTTATCAATCGACTTATAGTTTGCCAATATTGGTATTTAAGATGGAAGGATCGATGTTTTTCTAATCTTTCAAAATAGCGCCATTTTAAACAAACCCCTAAGTTTGTACATCTCTGAACTTGTACGAGGTATTGATATTGAGTTCTGGGGACACATCGAAGTCGAGTATTAGTGACGTCCTGCAATATCAAGTATATCTATTAAATATGTCGAGAATACAGATAGTTTGCTGATAGCTTGGCGGCCCGAAATATAATCATTTGGGGGGTTGATATGAGGAATTAATTATAATGAATGTTCTATTGATAGATAATAAAATTTGCTATCGATTGAGAATTAATTCACCCAACCTTCCGCAGACAAAAGAATCTCTTAGTTGAACTATTACGAGGTGGAGAGGTTAAATGCGTAATCTGGATAATTGTCCCCATTGGACAATATCATATATTTTCCAAAAACTCATCGTATTCATAACAATCACTCATTTCTCAGACATGGAAAAATAGGCAGGGATAAATCAAAGCACATCCCCCATTGGACAAGAGTAGCAGAAAATCATATGAATAGAGTAGCACGTTCATAGCGTGGATAGGTATACCTTGACAAATGGAAAATAAGGCTGGTATACTAGAAATGTAACTAGAATCTCGATCAAATCCTAGGTACACATTTATAGACAGAGTCTACTTCGAAGTTCATAAATTATTTATACCATCAGTACTTGAGGATTCGATATCTCATTGCACAAAAAATGAATTCAAAACTCAGCCCGGTTTGGTAAAAATCTAGTTTTCCAAATATGTGATGCTTGATCCCTCATGTCATATAATTTTATTTCTACTTATATGGTATCCAGATTGCCCAACAGATTATAATTAATTTACTATGAATAAAATTTACGATGCAAAAAAATCAACTGCTCTAAAAAGTAATTCGCAACTTAAACTATGACAACCATTCGTAGTGGACTAAGATGTTTAAAACTCTGGTGAATGAACTGATTCGATATTATTCCAGATTTTCGAGGGGACACCACCTGTTACTTCAACAGAGCTTCTCTCTCTGTGGTAGATGGCGCCGTCCAAAATGTTTGTCTATATTCTCGCTTAATGTCAGAACTTGTTCTGTCATCTGCAGCATCTTATATGAAATTATTCCCAGTATTCTGACATTTATCTATGCGTTTCCATCTCTTTGATTTGAAATCTTGCTCAGCTTATTCCTGAGTTGTTCTTTAAAATCTTTTCATCAATTCATTGGAGTGCGTGAGGAATGGGCCACATTCGTATCAAGTGTGGACAGTATAAAGCCACTTAGTTAGGTACTACCTGTATTCAGTACCAAAAGCAAGAACAAATCTTGACGAATTGACTATGTGATATTCCCATAGTTCATCATATTGTATGCATTAAATTTTTATATTTTCTGCGATTTGATGACAATTTCATTTCAATTCTTCGTCTGTCAAAATGCGAGTTTACCTCAAATTCAAATGGTACAAAATACGAAAACAACGACAGTGCTTTCTTTGTGCAATGTTCGGGGGCTTCTAATTTCTAGCTTTGCTATTGGTGAAGTTTGTAGATGTCTCTGTTCAACCAATTGCAAAGCTAGAACTAAACTCACAGATGATTCACTGGAAAAGAAATCTCAGAAAATAAATATACCCTGTAACTGAATTGGAACTACAACGAAATTGGCGCCATCTGACACGCTAGTAATCTCTATTATCAAGTAGGCCAAGTGTCCTTAAGTTGATCTCAAACTTCTACAGGTATATGTGCAAGCACCAGGGTTCTTAGACATTTTAGAGTGGACAAGCATTGTCAACCTTCAATGTCATTAAATGGAAATTACATTCCCCACATTAAATTTTTTTTGGAAAAAACATAGCAAGGAGCATAAAATAAATTTCCCATTATGTTTGATCTATGTAATTTTAGTTCCCCTTTTGCAGATTATTTTTCGGGGGGAAGTAGTTAAATGGCGCTTTTCACTCTTCACAACTTTTGTAGTTGATATAAAACTATTTGAAACCCCAAATCTCCGGGGAAAAATTAACAGAATAAGGGATAGGGGAATTTTCACAAACTTAAACAACCCGGATATGTTATCAATTTTTTTTTTTTTCAAATTTTTTAAAAAAATTTTTTCCCCAAAAAAAAAGGTTATTTGGATTTACGCAGAAGTCGTTGATTGAAAGGGTTTTATTGAGGACAAAAAATTTTCAAAAGGGGAAAACCCCAAAAAGGCTAATATGCTTTTTCGTATTCGATATTCTTCAAGCCCGATTCCCATAACGGAAATGAAGGGACTTTGGAAACTAAAGGCCAAACGGCCTATTAAAAAATAAAAAGGGCCCCCAAATAAGGGCAATTAGTGATGCCCCAACCAAAGTTCGCCTCTTGAGAAAAAAAAGGGGATTCATAATCGACCTGTGTTTGTGTACTTTTGGGGATTTTCTAGAATATTAAAAAAACCAATTGAAAAAAATTTTTTTTTAAAAGGTGATACCACAGACCCAGATGAATATACAACCCTTTTTTCCCCTAATCGAAATTTAAAAAACCCTCCCGGCCCAAGAGGGGGGAAACCTGTTCTTGGGGGCCCCGGGGGGAAAATTTTTTTAAAGTCCATTGGGGGCGGAACTCTGTAAAACCTAAAAAACCCGTAAATGCCCCCCGGGCCGAGTGAAAGAAAAAGCGGGGTGGGCGCATCCCAAAACACTGGTTTTGGGGGGTGGGGGGGTTTGATGAGGAATGGGGGGTTAAAAAAAGGGGAAAAAACGATGGGGAAAATGGGATCGGGCCGGTTTCCGCCCGGGGTTTTTTTCAATAAAAGCGGGAATTTGTTGAGTGAAGAGGGTGTTTTTTGGAAGAAAGACATCCCTAAAAAGTAAAAAAAAAATTCCCATATCAACCAAAAAAAAGGAAAGGCGAAAGAGGAGCGTTAACCACCAAACCCCCCCATCCAACGGGGGTGTTGAAAAGCAGCCGAGAACTATCAAAAGGTCCCCCAAACAAGGAACATATGGGGGTCCGGAGGAAGATAATCCTGGCCCCGGAGTTGGGAAATTATTCTTTTAAGCTCGAAACAACAGACCCAGGTGGGGTTGATGCCCGATGAAAAAAATCCCGGGGCTGGAAAAAACCCATCTAGGACTTCAAACCATAGAAGAGGCAAATTTGGGGGTAGGATGGGGGAAAACCCACAAGAACTATTAGCGGAACCAGGGATACTTCATGGAAAATCCTTTTCAGAGGCCAAACAAAAAACCCCCAAAGCAGGAAGGTTCTCAGGGGGGAAATCCAAAACACTTAGGACTCCCCCCGCTTTGGGGGTTACCTTGCAAAGGGTAGACTCACGGAAACTGGGTTTGTATTGAACTACATGTTTTACCAACTCTGATACCAGGATAAAAAACCCCTCGATTTCACGTCAACCCACCCCGGGGTTTTTTAAAAGCGGGGAAAAAAAATGGGGAAATTTTTAAAACCCGGGGGGGTGCAGGGGAAAAAACAAAATATGTTCCCAAAATCCCGGTAAAAAACCCCAAAAAAGGGGGCCCCAGACTTTTGGAAAAAAAAAAAACCCCTTGACGGAGGAAGGGAGGAGGGGAAAAAACCCCCCACCTCTAACAAAAAGAGCAGAAGCTCAAAAGGCCCCCCGATGAAAAAACCCCCCCTTCCGGGGAAAAAAACCCTTGTGCCTAGAAGGAGGGTTCACTGAATAAACGTCAACATGGGCCCTGGATTTAAATTTGGGGGCCGTATACAAGGGCTCAAAAGGAAATCATGTTGAAAACTATATTGTAACCCCCATGAAAAACCGCAGTAGCTCATTTTCTTGGACACAATAACTAAATGTACTCCTGTTCCAGAGTTCATCACTGGAGATTTGGCAACCCCGTTTTGGAATTCCTTTTGATGCAGGCAAGAGATAGGCCGTTATGGCAAAGGGGCTCAACAACACAACCACCCCCAAAAAAAAAGTCCGAAGCCTTATCTGTTGGTGTAAAAGGGGGAAAAAGGCACTTCAATCCGTGCTGCGACGCGAATTACACCATTTTCACATGGGAAAAACACGAACACAAACGCACGAGGTGGGTACATTTGATAATATTTGTTTTCACCAATATAGACAAATTTCAATGAAGGTCACGAACCAACCTTTTTATAGATTACAAAAGAGGTTCTGGGGCCCAACCCTTGCAGATCCATTTGTTTAAATATCCAAAAACCCAACTAGCATGTATCTGTTGACTACTCAATTTTGGAACACCAAACATGAGATTTGACCTCTTACACCCCCGCCTCTTATTTAGGAATAAAAAAAATCCACCTGGCCCAACTACGGTCAAACCGTTGGACAGTTATCAAAAATTAAACCTTCCGTAACGCCACTGGTTTTGGGGGTTATTCTCCATATAATTTGCCCAAGACGCTAAGGACGCTTCAATATAGAAATCCCATATTCGATTAGTCCTTTGTTGAAAAAGTTGCTCAAAAACTACAACTTTGTTGGTTTGCAACAATTATATAATAATATATTCACTGAAGTTAATGGGCGTGAGCAGCCCTCCCACCTTCCTTCTAACACCCGGAGAACATGGGTTGTTTTTTAGAAGTATTACCGTTCGCTGAACTCCCATATCCAAAAAAAAGGGGGTGGGAATCATAAGACATATTCATAAAAGAAATTAAACATAAAAAACAAACACATTTTCATTTTTCCTTAGAATGCAAGGGATTGTGGTATACACTCAGGAAAAAATCAAAATAACTGTTATTAATGGGGATAGAAAATAAAATAATTAGTGACCTGCACTTTCTACAAGCACTTTCCTTTCATTCCTGTATAAACAATTCCCTTTAATATACTAGTAACCCCTTTACCAAAGTAAATTGACAAAATTATTGTATAGTAAAATAGATAAACAGACAAATAAAGAAACAAGAAAAACATTTGATATAGGTAACAACATGCCCGATTTTACTTGTGATTTCTCGGTACCATGTATTGTGAGCTTGAAGTCAATGACCATGGATTAGTAACTCTCGACAATGTTTCTTTCTATGAGAGATATATGTATGCATAACATGTCTATTAGAAATTCATATAATATTAGTAGGAAACCAAAACATTAATTTCAATAATAGGAATTCATTACCTAGTCGAATTGTCCATTTGCCTTCCTTGGGGCGCACTCGAAGAGTTTCACGATTTACCGGTTTATTATCTCAGGCGCTTGTCATTGTTCGTTACCAGATCATGTTACAGGATGAATTTATTTGCTCGTCTTTAGGGGGTATCAGCAACAAAGCGTCATTCGATCGAGAGAAAACACAACACTGGAAAAGTAATTTCGACTGAAGTAATTTGGTTTTTACGATGCATGAAATTAACCCATTGTTAGAGCAATTAGAGTTGTCCGTA